>CAXAJV010000168.1:0-665699 GCA_963969225.1 Xylocopa violacea | reverse complement strand
CCAACCTAACCTTTCGGCGCTATTATTTGACAACATTCCTGGCGGGTTGGCATCTACGTCTCCGTGGGGCCTTTATATACATCAATAACGTAATATAACCTTATATAACCCAACCTAACCTCACGGCGCTATTAGTTGACAACATTCCTGGCGAGTTGGCATCTACGTCTCCGTGGGGCTTTTATATACATCAATAACGTAATATAACCTAACCTAACCCAACCCAACTTCTCGGCACTAATATTTGACAACATTCCTGGCGAGTTAGCCTCTACGTCTCCGTGGAACTTCATATATTTCAATAACGTAATATAACCTAACCTAACCCTATCTAAGATTTCGGCGCTATTATTTGACAACATTCCTGTCGAGTTGGCCTCTACGTAACCGTGGGACTTTTATATACATCAATAGCGTAATATAACCTAACCTAACCCAATCTAATATCTCGGTATTAATATTTTACAACATTCCTGGCGAGTTGGCCTCTACGTCTCCGTGGGACCTTGACATACATCAATAACGTAATATAACCTAACATAAGCCAACCTATCATCTCGGCGGTAATATTTGAAAACATTCCTGTGGAGTTGGCCTCTACGTTTCCGTGGGACTTTTATATACATCAATAGCGTAATATAACCTAACCTAACACAACCTAACATCTCGGTACTAATATTTGACAACTTTCCTGGCGAGTTGGCTTCTACGTCTCCGTGGGAATTTTATATACATCGATAACGTAATATAACCTAACCTAACCCAATCTAACATCACGGCGGTAATATTTGACGACATTCCTGGCTTATTGGCCTCATGGTTTCCGTGGGACTTTTATATACATCAATAGCGTGATATAACATAACCTAACTCAACCTAACATCTCGGTACTAATATTTGACAACATTCCTGGCGAGTTGGCCTCTACGTCTCCGTGGGACCTTCATATACATCAATAACGTACTATAACCTGACCTAACCCAACCTGTCATCTCGGCGGTAATATTTGACAACATTCCTGGTGAGTTGGACTCTACGTCTCCGTGGGACCTTCATATACATCAATAACGTAATATAACCTTACATAACCCAGCCTAAACTTTCGGCGCTATTATTTGACGACATTCCTGGCTTATTGGCCTCATGGTTTCCGTGGGACTATTATATACTTCAATAGCGTAATATAAACTAACCTAACCCTACCTAACATCTCGGCGGTAATATTTGACAACATTCCTGGCGAGTTGGCCTCTACGTCTCCGTGAGACCTTCATATCGATCAATAACGTAATGTAACCTAATATAACCCAACCTAACCACTCGGCGCAATTATGTGACAACATTCCTGGCAAGTTGGCCTCTACGTCTCCGTGGGACATTGACATACATCAATAACGTAATATAACCTAACCTAACCCAACCTATCATCTCGGCGGTAATATTTGACAACATTCCTGGCGAGTTGGCCTCTACGTCTCCGCGGGAATTTTATATACATCAATAATGTAATATAACCTAACCTAACCCAACCTAACATCTCGGTGGTAATATTTGACAACATTCCTGGCGAGTTGGCCTCTACGTCACCGTGGGACCTTCATATACATCAATAACGTAATATTACCTAACCTAACCCAACCTAACATCTCGGCGCTAATATTTGACAACATTCCTGGCGAGTTGGCCTCTACCTCTCCGTGGGACCTTCATATACATCAATAACGTAATTTAACCTAACCCAAACCAACGTAACATCTCGGCGGTAATATTTGACAACATTCCTGGCGAGTTGGCCTCTACGTCTCCGTGGGAATTTTGTATACATCAATAACGTAATATAACCTAACCTAACCCAACCTAACCTCTCGGCGGTAATATTTGACAACATTCCTGGCGAATTGGCCTCTACGTCTCCGTGGGGACTTCATATACATCAATAACGTAATATAACCTAACCTAACACAACCTAACATCTCGGTACTAATATTTGACAACTTTCCTGGCGAGTTGGCTTCTACGTCTCCGTGGGAATTTTATATACATCGATAACGTAATATAACCTAACCTAACCCAATCTAACATCACGGCGGTAATATTTGACGACATTCCTGGCTTATTGGCCTCATGGTTTCCGTGGGACTTTTATATACATCAATAGCGTGATATAACATAACCTAACTCAACCTAACATCTCGGTACTAATATTTGACAACATTCCTGGCGAGTTGGCCTCTACGTCTCCGAGGGACCTTCATATACATCAATAACGTACTATAACCTGACCTAACCCAACCTGTCATCTCGGCGGTAATATTTGACAACATTCCTGGTGAGTTGGACTCTACGTCTCCGTGGGACCTTCATATACATCAATAACGTAATATAACCTTACATAACCCAGCCTAAACTTTCGGCGCTATTATTTGACGACATTCCTGGCTTATTGGCCTCATGGTTTCCGTGGGACTATTATATACTTCAATAGCGTAATATAAACTAACCTAACCCTACCTAACATCTCGGCGGTAATATTTGACAACATTCCTGGCGAGTTGGCCTCTACGTCTCCGTGAGACCTTCATATCGATCAATAACGTAATGTAACCTAATATAACCCAACCTAACCACTCGGCGCAATTATGTGACAGCATTCCTGGCAAGTTGGCCTCTACGTCTCCGTGGGACATTGACATACATCAATAACGTAATATAACCTAACCTAACCCAACCTAACATCTCTGCGGTAATATTTGACAACATTCCAGGCGAGTTGGCCTCTACGTTTCCGTGGGACCTTTATATATATCCGTAACGTAATATAACCTAACCTAACCCAACCTAACATCTCGGCGGTAATATTTGACAACATTCCTGGCGAGTTGGCCTCTACGTCTCCGTGACACCTTCATATCCATCAATAACGTAATATAACCTAATATAACCCAACCTAACCACTCGGCGCTATTATATGACAATATTCCTGGCGAGTTGGCCTCTACGTCTCCGTGGGACTTTTATATACATCAATAACGTAATTTAACCTAGCTTAACCCATGGTAACATCTCGGCGGTAATATTTGACAACATTCCTGGCGAGATGGCCTCTACGTCTCCGTGACACCTTCATATCCATCAATAACGTAATATAACCTAATATAACCCAACCTAACCACTCGGCGGTAATATTTGACAACATTCCTGGCGAGTTGGCCTCTACGTCTCCGTGACACCTTCATATCCATCAATAACGTAATATAACCTAATATAACCCAACCTAACTACTCGGCGCTATTAAATGACAATATTCCTGGCGAGTTGGCCTCTACGTCTCCGTGGGCCCTTCATATACATCAATAACGTAACATAACCTAACCTAACCCAACCTAATACATCGGCGGTAATATTTGACAACATTCCTGGCGAGTTGGCCTCTACCTCTCCGTGGGACCTTCATATACATCAATAACGTAATATAACCTAATATAACCCAACCTAACTACTCGGAGCTATTATATGACAATATTCCTGGCGAGTTGGCCTCTACGTCACCGTGGGACCTTCATATACATCAATAACGTAATATTACCTAACCTAACCCAACCTAACATCTCGGCGCTAATATTTGACAACATTCCTGGCGAGTTGGCCTCTACCTCTCCGTGGGACCTTCATATACATCAATAACGTAATATAACCTAATATAACCCAACCTAACTACTCGGAGCTATTATATGACAATATTCCTGGCTAGTTGGCCTCTACATCTCCGTGGGACATTTATATACATCAATAACGTAATTTAACCTAGCTTAACCCAACGTAACATCTCGGCGGTAATATTTTACAACATTCCTGGCGAGTTGGCCTCTACGTCTCCATGGGACTTTTATATACATCAATAACGTAATTTAACCTAAAATACCCCAACGTAACATCTCGGCTGTAATATTTGACAACATTCCTGGCTTGTTGGCCTCTATGTTTCCGTGGGACATTTATATACATCAATAACGTAATATAACCTAACCTAACCCAACCTAACATCTCGGCGGTAATATTTGACAACATTCCTGGCGAGTTGGCGTCTACCTCTCCGTGGGACCTTCATATACATCAATAACGTAATTTAACCTAACCCAAACCAACGTAACATCTCGGCGGTAATATTTGACAACATTCCTGGCGAGTTGGCCTCTACGTCTCCGTGGGAATTTTGTATACATCAATAACGTAATATAACCTAACCTAACCCAACCTAACCTCTCGGCGGTAATATTTGACAACATTCCTGGCGAATTGGCCTCTACGTCTCCGTGGGGCCTTCATATACATCAATAACGTAATATAACCTTACCTAACCCAACCTATCATCTCGGCGGTAATATTTGACAACATTCCTGGCGAGTTGGCCTCTACGTCTCCGTGGGACCTTCATATACATCAATAACGTAATATAACCTTACATAACCCAACCTAAGCTTTCGGCGCTATTATATGACAATATTCCTGGCTAGTTGGCCTCTACGTCTCCGTGGGACATTTATATACATCAATAACGTAATTTAACCTAGCTTAACCCAACGTAACATCTCGGCGGTAATATTTTACAACATTCCTGGCGAGTTGGCCTCTACGTCTCCGTGGGACTTTTATATACATCAATAACGTAATTTAACCTAAAATACCCCAACGTAACATCTCGGCAGTAATATTTGACAACATTCCTGGCTTGTTGGACTCTATGTTTCCGTGGGAATTTTGTATACATCAATAACGTAACATAACCTAACCTAACCCAACCTAACCTCTCGGCGGTAATATTTGACAACATTCCTGGCGAATTGGCCTCTACGTCTCCATGGGGCCTTCATATACATCAATAACGTAATATAACCTAACCTAACCCAACCTATCATCTCGGCGGTAATATTTGACAACATTCCTGGCGAGTTGGCCTCTACGTCTGCGTGGGACCTTCATATACATCAATAACGTAATATAACCTTACATAACCCAACCTAACCTTTCGGCGCTATTATTTGACAACATTCCTGGCGGGTTGGCATCTACGTCTCCGTGGGGCCTTTATATACATCAATAACGTAATATAACCTTATATAACCCAACCTAACCTCACGGCGCTATTAGTTGACAACATTCCTGGCGAGTTGGCATCTACGTCTCCGTGGGGCTTTTATATACATCAATAACGTAATATAACCTAACCTAACCCAACCCAACTTCTCGGCACTAATATTTGACAACATTCCTGGCGAGTTAGCCTCTACGTCTCCGTGGAACTTCATATATTTCAATAACGTAATATAACCTAACCTAACCCTATCTAAGATTTCGGCGCTATTATTTGACAACATTCCTGTCGAGTTGGCCTCTACGTATCCGTGGGACTTTTATATACATCAATAGCGTAATATAACCTAACCTAACCCAATCTAATATCTCGGTATTAATATTTTACAACATTCCTAGCGAGTTGGCCTCTACGTCTCCGTGGGACCTTGACATACATCAATAACGTAATATAACCTAACCTAAGCCAACCTATCATCTCGGCGGTAATATTTGAAAACATTCCTGTGGAGTTGGCCTCTACGTTTCCGTGGGACTTTTATATACATCAATAGCGTAATATAACCTAACCTAACACAACCTAACATCTCGGTACTAATATTTGACAACTTTCCTGGCGAGTTGGCTTCTACGTCTCCGTGGGAATTTTATATACATCGATAACGTAATATAACCTAACCTAACCCAATCTAACATCACGGCGGTAATATTTGACGACATTCCTGGCTTATTGGCCTCATGGTTTCCGTGGGACTTTTATATACATCAATAGCGTGATATAACATAACCTAACTCAACCTAACATCTCGGTACTAATATTTGACAACATTCCTGGCGAGTTGGCCTCTACGTCTCCGTGGGACCTTCATATACATCAATAACGTACTATAACCTGACCTAACCCAACCTGTCATCTCGGCGGTAATATTTGACAACATTCCTGGTGAGTTGGACTCTACGTCTCCGTGGGACCTTCATATACATCAATAACGTAATATAACCTTACATAACCCAGCCTAAACTTTCGGCGCTATTATTTGACGACATTCCTGGCTTATTGGCCTCATGGTTTCCGTGGGACTATTATATACTTCAATAGCGTAATATAAACTAACCTAACCCTACCTAACATCTCGGCGGTAATATTTGACAACATTCCTGGCGAGTTGGCCTCTACGTCTCCGTGAGACCTTCATATCGATCAATAACATAATGTAACCTAATATAACCCAACCTAACCACTCGGCGCAATTATGTGACAACATTCCTGGCAAGTTGGCCTCTACGTCTCCGTGGGACATTGACATACATCAATAACGTAATATAACCTAACCTAACCCAACCTATCATCTCGGCGGTAATATTTGACAACATTCCTGGCGAGTTGGCCTCTACGTCTCCGCGGGAATTTTATATACATCAATAATGTAATATAACCTAACCTAACCCAACCTAACATCTCGGTGGTAATATTTGACAACATTCCTGGCGAGTTGGCCTCTACGTCACCGTGGGACCTTCATATACATCAATAACGTAATATTACCTAACCTAACCCAACCTAACATCTCGGCGCTAATATTTGACAACATTCCTGGCGAGTTGGCCTCTACCTCTCCGTGGGACCTTCATATACATCAATAACGTAATTTAACCTAACCCAAACCAACGTAACATCTCGGCGGTAATATTTGACAACATTCCTGGCGAATTGGCCTCTACGTCTCCGTGGGAATTTTGTATACATCAATAACGTAATATAACCTAACCTAACCCAACCTAACCTCTCGGCGCTAATATTTGACAACATTCCTGGCGAATTGGCCTCTACGTCTCCGTGGGGACTTCATATACATCAATAACGTAATATAACCTAACCTAACCCAACCTATCATCTCGGCGGTAATATTTGACAACATTCCTGGCGAGTTGGCCTCTACGTCTCCGTGGGACCTTCATATACATCAATAACGTAATATAACCTTACATAACCCAACCTAACCTTTCGGCGCTATTATTTGACAACATTCCTGGCGGGTTGGCATCTACGTCTCCGCGGGGCCTTTATATACATCAATAACGTAATATAACCTTATATAACCCAACCTAACCTCTCGGCGCTATTAGTTGACAACATTCCTGGCGAGTTGGCATCTACGTCTCCGAGGGTCTTTTATATACATCAATAACGTAATATAACCTAACCTAACCCAACCCAACTTCTCGGCACTAATATTTGACATCATTCCTGGCGAGTCAGCCTCTACGTCTCCGTGGAACTTCATATATTTCAATAACGTAATATAACCTAACCTAACCCAACCTAAGATTTCGGCGCTATTATTTGGCGACATTCCTGTCGAGTTGGCCTCTACGTATCCGTGGGACTTTTATATACATCAATAGCGTAATATAACCTAACCTAACACAACCTAACATCTCGGTACTAATATTTGACAACTTTCCTGGCGAGTTGGCTTCTACGTCTCCGTGGGAATTTTATATACATCGATAACGTAATATAACATAACCTAACCCAATCTAACATCACGGCGGTAATATTTGACGACATTCCTGGCTTATTGGCCTCATGGTTTCCGTGGGACTTTTATATACATCAATAGCGTGATATAACATAACCTAACCCAACCTAACATCTCGGTACTAATATTTGACAACATTCCTGGCGAGTTGGCCTCTACGTCTCCGTGGGACCTTCATATACATCAATAACGTACTATAACCTGACCTAACCCAACCTGTCATCTCGGCGGTAATATTTGACAACATTCCTGGTGAGTTGGACTCTACGTCTCCGTGGGACCATCATATACATCAATAACGTAATATAACCTTACATAACCCAGCCTAAACTTTCGGCGCTATTATTTGACGACATTCCTGGCTTATTGGCCTCATGGTTTCCGTGGGACTATTATATACTTCAATAGCGTAATATAAACTAACCTAACCCTACCTAACATCTCGGCGGTAATATTTGACAACATTCCTGGCGAGTTGGCCTCTACGTCTCCGTGGGACATTTATATACATCAATAACGTAATTTAACCTAGCTTAACCCAACGTAACATCTCGGCGGTAATATTTTACAACATTCCTGGCGAGTTGGCCTCTACGTCTCCGTGGGACTTTTATATATATCAATAACGTAATTTAACCTAAAATACCCCAACGTAACATCTCGGCAGTAATATTTGACAACATTCCTGGCTTGTTGGACTCTATGTTTCCGTGGGACCTTTATATACGTCAATAACGTAATATAACCTAACCTAACCCAACCTAACATCTCGGCGGTAATATTTGACAACATTCTTGGCGAGTTGGCCTCTACGTATCCGTGGGACCATCATATACATCAATAACGTAATATAACCTAACCTAAGCACTCGGCGCTATTATATGACAATATTCCCGGCGAGTTGGCCTCTACGTCTCCGTGGGAATTTTATATACATCAATAACGTAATTTAACCTAAAATACCCCAACCTAACCACTCGGCGCTATTATATGACAATATTCCCGACGAGTTGGCCTCTACGTCTCCGTGTGACTTTTATATACATCAATAACGTAATTTATCCTAAAATACCCCAACGTAACATCTCGGCTGTAATATTTGACAACATTCCTGGCTTGTTGGCCTCTATGTTTCCGTGGGACATTTATATACATCAATAACGTAATTTAACCTAACCCAAACCAACGTAACATCTCGGCGGTAATATTTGACAACATTCCTGGCGAGTTGGCCTCTACGTCTCCGTGGGAATTTTGTATACATCAATAACGTAATATAACCTAACCTAACCCAACCTAACCTCTCGGCGGTAATATTTGACAACATTCCTGGCGAATTGGCCTCTACGTCTCCGTGGGGCCTTCATATACATCAATAACGTAATATAACCTAACCTAACCCAACCTATCATCTCGGCGGTAATATTTGACAACATTCCTGGCGAGTTGGCCTCTACGTCTCCGTGGAACTTCATATATTTCAATAACGTAATATAACCTAACCTAACCCTACCTAAGATTTCGGCGCTATTATTTGACAACATTCCTGTCGAGTTGGCCTCTACGTATCCGTGGGACTTTTATATACATCAATAGCGTAATATAACCTAACCTAACCCAATCTAATATCTCGGTATTAATATTTTACAACATTCCTGGCGAGTTGGCCTCTACGTCTCCGTGGGACCTTGACATATATCAATAACGTAATATAACCTAACCTAAGCCAACCTATCATCTCGGCGGTAATATTTGAAAACATTCCTGTCGAGTTGGCCTCTACGTTTCCGTGGGACTTTTATATACATCAATAGCGTCATATAACCTAACCTAACACAACCTAACATCTCGGTACTAATATTTGACAACTTTCCTGGCGAGTTGGCTTCTACGTCTCCGTGGGAATTTTATATACATCGATAACGTAATATAACCTAACCTAACCCAATCTAACATCACGGCGCTATTATTTGACGACATTCCTGGCTTATTGGCCTCATGGTTTCCGTGGGACTATTATATACTTCAATAGCGTAATATAAACTAACCTAACCCTACCTAACATCTCGGCGGTAATATTTGACAACATTCCTGGCGAGTTGGCCTCTACGTCTCCGTGAGACCTTCATATCGATCAATAACGTAATGTAACCTAATATAACCCAACCTAACCACTCGGCGCAATTATGTGACAACATTCCTGGCAAGTTGGCCTCTACGTCTCCGTGGGACATTGACATACATCAATAACGTAATATAACCTAAACTAACCCAACCTAACATCTCGGTACTAATATTTGACAACATTCCTGGCGAGTTGGCCTCTACGTCTCCGCGGGAATTTTATATACATCAATAATGTAATATAACCTAACCTAACCCAACCTAACATCTCGGTGGTAATATTTGACAACATTCCTGGCGAGTTGGCCTCTACGTCACCGTGGGACCTTCATATACATCAATAACGTAATATTACCTAACCTAACCCAACCTAACATCTCGGCGCTAATATTTGACAACATTCCTGGCGAGTTGGCCTCTACCTCTCCGTGGGACCTTCATATACATCAATAACGTAATTTAACCTAACCCAAACCAACGTAACATCTCGGCGGTAATATTTGACAACATTCCTGGCGAGTTGGCCTCTACGTCTCCGTGGGAATTTTGTATACATCAATAACGTAATATAACCTAACCTAACCCAACCTAACCTCTCGGCGCTATTAGTTGACAACATTCCTGGCGAGTTGGCCTCTACGTCTCCGTGGGACTTTTATATACATCAATAACGTTATTTAACGTATCCTAACCCAACCTAACATGTCGGCACTAATATTTGACGACATTCCTGTCGAGTTGGCCTCTACTTCACCGTGAGACCTTCATATACATAAATAACGTAATATAACGTACCCTAACCCAACCTATCATATCGGCGGTAATATTTGACCACATTCCTGGCGAGTTGGCCTCTACGTCTCCGTGGGACTTTTATATACAACAATAACGTAATTTAACCTAAAATACCCCAACGTAACATCTCGGCTGTAATATTTGATAACATTCCTGGCGAGTTGGCCTCTACGTCTCCGTGACACTTTCATACACATCAATAACGTAATATAAACTAACCTAACCCAACCTAACACATCGGCGGTAATATTTGACGATATTCCTGGCGAGTTGGCCTCTACGTCACCGTGGGACCTTCATATACATCAATAACTTAATATTACCTAACCTAACCCAACCTAACATCTCGGCACTAATATTTGACAACATTCCTGGCGGGTTGGCATCTACGTCTCCGCGGGGCATTTATATACATCAATAACGTAATATAACCTTATATAACCCAACCTAACACATCGGCGCTATTAGTTGACAACATTCCTGGCGAGTTGGCATCTACGTCTCCGTGGGGCTTTTATATACATCAATAACGTAATATAACCTAACCTAACCCAACCCAACTTCTCGGCACTAATATTTGACAACATTCCTGGCGAGTTAGCCTCTACGTCTCCGTGGAACTTCATATATTTCAATAACGTAATGTAACCTAACCTAACCCAACCTAAGATTTCGGCGCTATTATTTGACAACATTCCTGTCGAGTTGGCCTCTACGTATCCGTGGGACTTTTATATACATCAATAGCGTAATATAACCTAACCTAACCCAATCTAATATCTCGGTACTAATATTTTACAACATTCCTGGCGAGTTGGCCTCTACGTCTCCGTGGGACCTTGACATACATCAATAACGTAATATAACCTAACCTAAGCCAACCTATCATCTCGGCGCTAATATTTGACAACATTCCTGGCGAGTTGGCCTCTACCTCTCCGTGGGACCTTCATATACATCAATAACGTATTTAACCTAACCCAAACCAACGTAACATCTCGGCGGTAATATTTGACAACATTCCTGGCGAGTTGGCCTCTACGTCTCCGTGGGAATTTTGTATACATCAATAACGTAATATAACCTAACCTAACCCAACCTAACCTCTCGGCGCTATTAGTTGACAACATTCCTGGCGAGTTGGCCTCTACGTCTCCGTGGGACTTTTATATACATCAATAACGTTATTTAACTTATCCTAACCCAACCTAACATGTCGGCACTAATATTTGACGACATTCCTGTCGAGTTGGCCTCTACTTCACCGTGAGACCTTCATATACATAAATAACGTAATATAACGTACCCTGACCCAACCTATCATATCGGCGGTAATATTTGACCACATTCCTGGCGAGTTGGCCTCTACGTCTCCGTGGGACTTTTATATACAACAATAACGTAATTTAACCTAAAATACCCCAACGTAACATCTCGGCTGTAATATTTGATAACATTCCTGGCGAGTTGGCCTCTACGTCTCCGTGACACCTTCATACACATCAATAACGTAATATAAACTAACCTAACCCAACCTAACACATCGGCGGTAATATTTGACGATATTCCTGGCGAGTTAGCCTCTACGTCTCCGTGGAACTTCATATATTTCAATAACGTAATGTAACCTAACCTAACCCAACCTAAGATTTCGGCGCTATTATTTGACAACATTCCTGTCGAGTTGGCCTCTACGTATCCGTGGGACTTTTATATACATCAATAGCGTAATATAACCTAACCTAACCCAATCTAATATCTCGGTACTAATATTTTACAACATTCCTGGCGAGTTGGCCTCTACGTCTCCGTGGGACCTTGACATACATCAATAACGTAATATAACCTAACCTAAGCCAACCTATCATCTCGGCGCTAATATTTGACAACATTCCTGGCGAGTTGGCCTCTACCTCTCCGTGGGACCTTCATATTCATCAATAACGTAATTTAACCTAACCCAAACCAACGTAACATCTCGGCGGTAATATTTGACAACATTCCTGGCGAGTTGGCCTCTACGTCTCCGTGGGAATTTTGTATACATCAATAACGTAATATAACCTTATATAACCCAACCTAACCTCTCGGCGCTATTAGTTGACAACATTCCTGGCGAGTTGGCCTCTACGTCTCCGTGGGACTTTTATATACATCAATAACGTTATTTAACGTATCCTAACCCAACCTAACATGTCGGCACTAATATTTGACGACATTCCTGTCGAGTTGGCCTCTACTTCACCGTGAGACCTTCATATACATAAATAACGTAATATAACGTACCCTAACCCAACCTATCATATCGGCGGTAATATTTGACCACATTCCTGGCGAGTTGGCCTCTACGTCTCCGTGGGACTTTTATATACAACAATAACGTAATTTAACCTAAAATACCCCAACGTAACATCTCGGCTGTAATATTTGATAACATTCCTGGCGAGTTGGCCTCTACGTCTCCGTGACACCTTCATACACATCAATAACGTAATATAAACTAACCTAACCCAACCTAACACATCGGCGGTAATATTTGACGATATTCCTGGCGAGTTGGCCTCTACGTCACCGTGGGACCTTCATGTACATCAATAACTTAATATTACCTAACCTAACCCAACCTAACATCTCGGCACTAATATTTGACAACATTCCTGGCGAGTTGGCCTCTACCTCTCCGTGGGACCTTCATATACATCAGTAACGTAATTTAACCTAACCTAAACCAACATAACATATCGGCGGTAATATTTGACAACATTTCTGGCTTGTTGACCTCTATGTTTCCGTGGGACCTTTACATACATCAATAACGTAATATAACCTAACCTAGCCCAACCTATCATATGGGCGGTAATATTTGACAACATTCCTGGCGAGTTGGCCTCTACGTCTCCGTGGGGCCTTCATACACATCAATAACGTAATATAACCTAACCTAACCCAACCTAACACATCGGCGGTAATATTTGGCAACATTCCTGGCGAGTTGGCCTCTACGTCTCCGTGGGGCCTTCATATACATCAATAACGTAATATAACCTAACCTAACCCAACCTATCATCTCGGCGGTAATATTTGACAACATTCCTGGCGAGTTGGCCTCTACGTCTCCGTTGGACCTTCATATACATCAATAACGTAATATAACCTTACATAACCCAACCTAACCTTTCGGCGCTATTATTTGACAACATTCCTGGCGGGTTGGCATCTACGTCTCCGCGGGGCATTTATATACATCAATAACGTAATATAACCTTATATAACCCAACCTAACACATCGGCGCTATTAGTTGACAACATTCCTGGCGAGTTGGCATCTACGTCTCCGTGGGGCTTTTATATACATCAATAACGTAATATAACCTAACCTAACCCAACCCAACTTCTCGGCACTAATATTTGACAACATTCCTGGCGAGTTAGCCTCTACGTCTCCGTGGAACTTCATATATTTCAATAACGTAATATAACCTAACCTAACCCAACCTAAGATTTCGGCGCTATTATTTGACAACATTCCTGTCGAGTTGGCCTCTACGTATCCGTGGGACTTTTATATACATCAATAGCGTAATATAACCTAACCTAACCCAATCTAATATCTCGGTACTAATATTTTACAACATTCCTGGCGAGTTGGCCTCTACGTCTCCGTGGGACCTTGACATACATCAATAACGTAATATAACCTAACCTAAGCCAACCTATCATCTCGGCGGTAATATTTGAAAACATTCCTGTCGAGTTGGCCTCTACGTTTCCGTGGGACCTTTATATATATCAATAACGTAATATAACCTAACCTAACCCAACCTAACATCTCGGCGGTAATATTTGACAACATTCCTGGCGAGTTGGCCTCTACGTCTCCGTGGCACCTTCATATCCATCAATAACGTAATATAACCTAATATAACCCAACCTAACCACTCGGCGCTATTATATGACAATATTCCTGGCGAGTTGGCCTCTACGTCTCCGTGGGACTTTTATATACATCAATAACGTAATTTAACCTAATATACCCCAACGTAACATCTCGGCTGTAATATTTGACAACATTCCTTGCTTGTTGGCCTCTATGTTTCCGTGGGACCTTTATATACATCAATAACGTAATATAACCTAACCTAACCCAACCTAACACCTCGGCGGTAATATTTGACAACATTCCTGGCGAGTTGGCCTCTACGTCTCCGTGACACCTTCATACACATCAATAACGTAATATAACCTAACCTAACCCAACCTAACACATCGGCGGTAATATTTGACAACATTCCTGGCGAGTTGGCCTCTACGTCTCCGTGGGGCCTTCATACACATCGATAACGTAATATAACCTAACCTAACCCAACCTAACACATCGGCGGTAATATTTGACAACATTCCTGGCGAGTTGGCCTCTACGTCTCCGTGGGGCCTTCATATACATCAATAACGTAATATAACCTAACCTAACCCAACCTATCATCTCGGCGCTATTAGTTGACAACATTCCTGGCGAGTTGGCCTCTACGTCTCCGTGGGACTTTTATATACTTCAATAACGTAATTTAACGTATGCTAACCCAACCTAACATGTCGGCACTAATATTTGACGACATTCCTGTCGAGTTGGCCTCTACTTCACCGTGAGACATTCATATACATAAATAACTTAATATTACCTAACCTAACCCAACATAACATATCGGCGGTAATATTTGACAACATTGCTGGCTTGTTGACCTCTATGTTTCCGTGGGACCTTTATATACATCAATAACGTAATATAACCTAACCTAGCCCAACCTATCATATGGGCGGTAATATTTGACAACATTCCTGGCGAGTTGGCCTCTACGTCTCCGTGGGGCCTTCATACACATCAATAACGTAATATAACCTAACCTAACCCAACCTAACACATCGGCGGTAATATTTGACAACATTCCTGGCGAGTTGGCCTCTACGTCTTCGTGAGGCCTTCATATACATCAATAACGTAATATAACCTAACCTAACCCAACCTATCATCTCGGCGGTAATATTTGACAACATTCCTGGCGAGTTGGCCTCTACGTCTCCGTGGCACCTTCATATCCATCAATAACGTAATATAACCTTACATAACCCAACCTAACCACTCGGCGCTATTATATGACAATATTCCTGGCGAGTTGGCCTCTACGTCTCCGTGGGACTTTTATATACATCAATAACTTAATTTAACCTAATATACCCCAACGTAACATCTCGGCTGTAATATTTGACAGCATTCCTTGCTTGTTGGCCTCTATGTTTCCGTGGGACCTTTATATACATCAATAACGTAATATAACCTAACATAACCCAATCTAACACCTCGGCGGTAATATTTGACAACATTCCTGGCGAGTTGGCCTCTACGTCTACGTGGGACTTTTATATACATCAATAACGTAATTTAACGTATCCTAACCCAACCTATCATGTCGGCACTAATATTTGACGACATTCCTGTCGAGTTGGCCTCTACTTCACCGTGAGACCTTCATATACATCAATAAAGTAATATAATCTAACCTAACCCAACCTATCATCTCGGCGGTAATATTTGACAACATTCCTGGCGAGTTGGCCTCTACGTCTCCGTGGGACCTTCATATACATCAATAACGTAATATAACCTTACATAACCCAACCTAACCTTTCGGCGCTATTATTTGACAACATTCCTGGCGGGTTGGCATCTACGTCTCCGCGGGGCCTTTATATACATCAATAACGTAATATAACCTTATATAACCCAACCTAACCTCTCGGCGCTATTAGTTGACAACATTCCTGGCGAGTTGGCCTCTACGTATCCGTGGGACTTTTATATACATCAATAGCGTAATATAACCTAACCTAACCCAATCTAATATCTCGGTACTAATATTTTACAACATTCCTGGCGAGTTGGCCTCTACGTCTCCGTGGGACCTTGACATACATCAATAACGTAATATAACCTAACCTAAGCCAACCTATCATCTCGGCGGTAATATTTGAAAACATTCCTGTCGAGTTGGCCTCTACGTTTCCGTGGGACCTTTATATATATCAATAACGTAATATAACCTAACCTAACCCAACCTAACATCTCGGCGGTAATATTTGACAACATACCTGGCGAGTTGGCCTCTACGTCTCCGTGGCACCTTCATATCCATCAATAACGTAATATAACCTAATATAACCCAACCTAACCACTCGGCGCTATTATATGACAATATTCCTGGCGAGTTGGCCTCTACGTCTCCGTGGGACTTTTATATACATCAATAGCGTAATATAACCTAATATACCCCAACGTAACATCTCGGCTGTAATATTTGACAACATTCCTTGCTTGTTGGCCTCTATGTTTCCGTGGGACCTTTATATACATCAATAACGTAATATAACCTAACCTAACCCAACCTAACACCTCGGCGGTAATATTTGACAACATTCCTGGCGAGTTGGCCTCTACGTCTCCGTGACACCTTCATACACATCAATAACGTAATATAACCTAACCTAACCCCACCTAACACATCGGCGGTAATATTTGACAACATTCCTGGCGAGTTGGCCTCTACGTCTCCGTGGGGCCGTCATACACATCGATAACGTAATATAACCTAACCTAACCCAACCTAACACATCGGCGGTAATATTTGACAACATTCCTGGCGAGTTGGCCTCTACGTCTCCGTGGGGCCTTCATATACATCAATAACGTAATATAACCTAACCTAACCCAACCTATCATCTCGGCGCTATTAGTTGACAACATTCCTGGCGAGTTGGCCTCTACGTCTCCGTGGGACTTTTATATACTTCAATAACGTAATTTAACGTATCCTAACCCAACCTAACATGTCGGCACTAATATTTGACGACATTCCTGTCGAGTTGGCCTCTACTTCACCGTGAGACATTCATATACATAAATAACTTAATATTACCTAACCTAACCCAACATAACATATCGGCGGTAATATTTGACAACATTGCTGGCTTGTTGACCTCTATGTTTCCGTGGGACCTTTATATACATCAATAACGTAATATAACCTAACCTAGCCCAACCTATCATATGGGCGGTAATATTTGACAACATTCCTGGCGAGTTGGCCTCTACGTCTCCGTGGGGCCTTCATACACATCAATAACGTAATATAACCTAACCTAACCCAACCTAACACATCGGCGGTAATATTTGACAACATTCCTGGCGAGTTGGCCTCTACGTCTTCGTGGGGCCTTCATATACATCAATAACGTAATATAACCTAACCTAACCCAACCTATCATCTCGGCGGTAATATTTGACAACATTCCTGGCGAGTTGGCCTCTACGTCTCCGTGGCACCTTCATATCCATCAATAACGTAATATAACCTTACATAACCCAACCTAACCACTCGGCGCTATTATATGACAATATTCCTGGCGAGTTGGCCTCTACGTCTCCGTGGGACTTTTATATACATCAATAACTTAATTTAACCTAATATACCCCAACGTAACATCTCGGCTGTAATATTTGACAGCATTCCTTGCTTGTTGGCCTCTATGTTTCCGTGGGACCTTTATATACATCAATAACGTAATATAACCTAACATAACCCAATCTAACACCTCGGCGGTAATATTTGACAACATTCCTGGCGAGTTGGCCTCTACGTCTACGTGGGACTTTTATATACATCAATAACGTAATTTAACGTATCCTAACCCAACCTATCATGTCGGCACTAATATTTGACGACATTCCTGTCGAGTTGGCCTCTACTTCACCGTGAGACCTTCATATACATCAATAAAGTAATATAATCTAACCTAACCCAACCTATCATCTCGGCGGTAATATTTGACAACATTCCTGGCGAGTTGGCCTCTACGTCTCCGTGGGACCTTCATATACATCAATAACGTAATATAACCTTACATAACCCAACCTAACCTTTCGGCGCTATTATTTGACAACATTCCTGGCGGGTTGGCATCTATGTCTCCGCGGGGCCTTTATATACATCAATAACGTAATATAACCTTATATAACCCAACCTAACCTCTCGGCGCTATTAGTTGACAACATTCCTGGCGAGTTGGCCTCTACGTCTCCGTGGGACTTTTATATACATCAATAACGTTATTTAACGTATCCTAACCCAACCTAACATGTCGGCACTAATATTTTTACGACATTCCTGTCGAGTTGGCCTCTACTTCACCGTGAGACCTTCATATACATAAATAACGTAATATAACGTACCCTAACCCAACCTATCATATCGGCGGTAATATTTCACCACATTCCTGGCGAGTTGGCCTCTACGTCTCCGTGGGACTTTTATATACAACAATAACGTAATTTAACCTAAAATACCCCAACGTAACATCTCGGCTGTAATATTTGATAACATTCCTGGCGAGTTGGCCTCTACGTCTCCGTGACACCTTCATACACATCAATAACGTAATATAAACTAACCTAACCCAACCTAACACATCGGCGGTAATATTTGACGATATTCCTGGCGAGTTGGCCTCTACGTCACCGTGGGACCTTCATATACATCAATAACTTAATATTACCTAACCTAACCCAACCTAACATCTCGGCACTAATATTTGACAACATTCCTGGCGAGTTGGCCTCTACCTCTCCGTGGGACCTTCATATACATCAGTAACGTAATTTAACCTAACCTAAACCAACATAACATATCGGCGGTAATATTTGACAACATTTCTGGCTTGTTGACCTCTATGTTTCCGTGGGACCTTTACATACATCAATAACGTAATATAACCTAACCTAGCCCAACCTATCATATGGGCGGTAATATTTGACAACATTCCTGGCGAGTTGGCCTCTACGTCTCCGTGGGGCCTTCATATACATCAATAACGTAATATAACCTAACCTAACCCAACCTATCATCTCGGCGGTAATATTTGACAACATTCCTGGCGAGTTGGCCTCTACGTCTCCGTGGGACCTTCATATACATCAATAACGTAATATAACCTTACATAACCCAACCTAACCTTTCGGCGCTATTATTTGACAACATTCCTGGCGGGTTGGCATCTACGTCTCCGCGGGGCATTTATATACATCAATAACGTAATATAACCTTATATAACCCAACCTAACACATCGGCGCTATTAGTTGACAACATTCCTGGCGAGTTGGCATCTACGTCTCCGTGGGGCTTTTATATACATCAATAACGTAATATAACCTAACCTAACCCAACCCAACTTCTCGGCACTAATATTTGACAACATTCCTGGCGAGTTAGCCTCTACGTCTCCGTGGAACTTCATATATTTCAATAACGTAATATAACCTAACCTAACCCAACCTAAGATTTCGGCGCTATTATTTGACAACATTCCTGTCGAGTTGGCCTCTACGTATCCGTGGGACTTTTATATACATCAATAGCGTAATATAACCTAACCTAACCCAATCTAATATCTCGGTACTAATATTTTACAACATTCCTGGCGAGTTGGCCTCTACGTCTCCGTGGGACCTTGACATACATCAATAACGTAATATAATCTAACCTAAGCCAACCTATCATCTCGGCGGTAATATTTGAAAACATTCCTGTCGAGTTGGCCTCTACGTTTCCGTGGGACCTTTATATATATCAATAACGTAATATAACCTAACCTAACCCAACCTAACATCTCGGCGGTAATATTTGACAACATTCCTGGCGAGTTGGCCTCTACGTCTCCGTGGCACCTTCATATCCATCAATAACGTAATATAACCTAATATAACCCAACCTAACCACTCGGCGCTATTATATGACAATATTCCTGGCGAGTTGGCCTCTACGTCTCCGTGGGACTTTTATATACATCAATAACGTAATTTAACCTAATATACCCCAACGTAACATCTCGGCTGTAATATTTGACAACATTCCTTGCTTGTTGGCCTCTATGTTTCCGTGGGACCTTTATATACATCAATAACGTAATATAACCTAACCTAACCCAACCTAACACCTCGGCGGTAATATTTGACAACATTCCTGGCGAGTTGGCCTCTACGTCTCCGTGACACCTTCATACACATCAATAACGTAATATAACCTAACCTAACCCAACCTAACACATCGGCGGTAATATTTGACAACATTCCTGGCGAGTTGGCCTCTACGTCTCCGTGGGGCCTTCATACACATCGATAACGTAATATAACCTAACCTAACCCAACCTAACACATCGGCGGTAATATTTCACAACATTCCTGGCGAGTTGGCCTCTACGTCTCCGTGGGGCATTCATATACATCAATAACGTAATATAACCTAACCTAACCCAACCTATCATCTCGGCGCTATTAGTTGACAACATTCCTGGCGAGTTGGCCTCTACGTCTCCGTGGGACTTTTATATACTTCAATAACGTAATTTAACGTATCCTAACCCAACCTAACATGTCGGCACTAATATTTGACGACATTCCTGTCGAGTTGGCCTCTACTTCACCGTGAGACCTTCATATACATAAATAACGTAATATAACGTACCCTAACCCAACCTAACATCTCGGCGGTAATATTTCACAACATTCCTGGCGAGTTGGCCTCTACGTCTCCGTGACACCTTAATATCCATCAATAACGTAATTTAACCTAAAATACCCCAACGTAACATCTCGGCTGTAATATTTGACAACATTCCTGGCTTGTTGGCCTCTATGTTTCCGTGGGACCTTTATATACATCAATAACGTAATATAACCTAACCTAACCCAACCTATCATCTCGGCGGCAATATTTGACAACATTCCTGGCGAGTTGGCCTCTACGTCTCCGCGGGGCCTTCATATACATCAATAACGTAATATAACCTAACCTAACCCAACCCAACTTCTCGGCACTAATATTTGACAACATTCCGGGCGAGTTAGCCTCCACGTCTCCGTGGAACTTCATATACATCAATAACGTAATATAACCTAACCTAACCCAACCTAAGATTTCGGCGCTATTATTTGACAACATTCCTGTCGAGTTGGCCTCTACGTATCCGTGGGACTTTTATATACATCAATAGCGTAATATAACCTAACCTAACCCAATCTAATATCTCGGTACTAATATTTTACAACATTCCTGGCGAGTTGGCCTCTACGTCTCCGTGGGACCTTGACATACATCAATAACGTAATATAACCTAACCTAAGCCAACCTATCATCTCGGCGGTAATATTTGAAAACATTCCTGTCGAGTTGGCCTCTACGTTTCCGTGGGACCTTTATATATATCAATAACGTAATATAACCTAACCTAACCCAAACTAACATCTCGGCGGTAATATTTGACAACATTCCTGGCGAGTTGGCCTCTACGTCTCCGTGGCACCTTCATATCCATCAATAACGTAATATAACCTAATATAACCCAACCTAACCACTCGGCGCTATTATATGACAATATTCCTGGCGAGTTGGCCTCTACGTCTCCGTGGGACTTTTATATACATCAATAACTTAATTTAACCTAATATACCCCAACGTAACATCTCGGCTGTAATATTTGACAGCATTCCTTGCTTGTTGGCCTCTATGTTTCCGTGGGACCTTTATATACATCAATAACGTAATATAACCTAACATAACCCAATCTAACACCTCGGCGGTAATATTTGACAACATTCCTGGCGAGTTGGCCTCTACGTCTACGTGGGACTTTTATATACATCAATAACGTAATTTAACGTATCCTAACCCAACCTAACATGTCGGCACTAATATTTGACGACATTCCTGTCGAGTTGGCCTCTACTTCACCGTGAGACCTTCATATACATCAATAAAGTAATATAATCTAACCTAACCCAACCTATCATCTCGGCGGTAATATTTGACAACATTCCTGGCGAGTTGGGCTCTACGTCTCCGTGGGACCTTCATATACATCAATAACGTAATATAACCTTACATAACCCAACCTAACCTTTCGGCGCTATTATTTGACAACATTCCTGGCGGGTTGGCATCTACGTCTCCGCGGGGCCTTTATATACATCAATAACGTAATATAACCTTATATAACCCAACCTAACCTCTCGGCGCTATTAGTTGACAACATTCCTGGCGAGTTGGCCTCTACGTCTCCGTGGGACTTTTATATACATCAATAACGTTATTTAACGTATCCTAACCCAACCTAACATGTCGGCACTAATATTTGACGACATTCCTGTCGAGTTGGCCTCTACTTCACCGTGAGACCTTCATATACATAAATAACGTAATATAACGTACCCTAACCCAACCTATCATATCGGCGGTAATATTTGACCACATTCCTGGCGAGTTGGCCTCTACGTCTCCGTGGGACTTTTATATACAACAATAACGTAATTTAACCTAAAATACCCCAACGTAACATCTCGGCTGTAATATTTGACAACATTCCTGGCGAGTTGGCCTCTACGTCTCCGTGACACCTTCATACACATCAATAACGTAATATAAACTAACCTAACCCAACCTAACACATCGGCGGTAATATTTGACGATATTCCTGGCGAGTTGGCCTCTACGTCACCGTGGGACCTTCATATACATCAATAACTTAATATTACCTAACCTAACCCAACCTAACATCTCGGCACTAATATTTGACAACATTCCTGGCGATTTGGCCTCTACCTCTCCGTGGGACCTTCATATACATCAGTAACGTAATTTAACCTAACCTAAACCAACATAACATATCGGCGGTAATATTTGACAACATTTCTGGCTTGTTGACCTCTATGTTTCCGTGGGACCTTTACATACATCAATAACGTAATATAACCTAACCTAGCCCAACCTATCATATGGGCGGTAATATTTGACAACATTCCTGGCGAGTTGGCCTCTACGTCTCCGTGGGGCCTTCATACACATCAATAACGTAATATAACCTAACCTAACCCAACCTAACACATCGGCGGTAATATTTGGCAACATTCCTGGCGAGTTGGCCTCTACGTCTCCGTGGGGCCTTCATATACATCAATAACGTAATATAACCTAACCTAACCCAACCTATCATCTCGGCGGTAATATTTGACAACATTCCTGGCGAGTTGGCCTCTACGTCTCCGTGGGACCTTCATATACATCAATAACGTAATATAACCTTACATAACCCAACCTAACCTTTCGGCGCTATTATTTGACAACATTCCTGGCGGGTTGGCATCTACGTCTCCGCGGGGCATTTATATACATCAATAACGTAATATAACCTTATATAACCCAACCTAACACATCGGCGCTATTAGTTGACAACATTCCTGGCGAGTTGGCATCTACGTCTCCGTGGGGCTTTTATATACATCAATAACGTAATATAACCTAACCTAACCCAACCCAACTTCTCGGCACTAATATTTGACAACATTCCTGGCGAGTTAGCCTCTACGTCTCCGTGGAACTTCATATATTTCAATAACGTAATGTAACCTAACCTAACCCAACCTAAGATTTCGGCGCTATTATTTGACAACATTCCTGTCGAGTTGGCCTCTACGTATCCGTGGGACTTTTATATACATCAATAGCGTAATATAACCTAACCTAACCCAATCTAATATCTCGGTACTAATATTTTACAACATTCCTGGCGAGTTGGCCTCTACGTCTCCGTGGGACCTTGACATACATCAATAACGTAATATAACCTAACCTAAGCCAACCTATCATCTCGGCGGTAATATTTGAAAACATTCCTGTCGAGTTGGCCTCTACGTTTCCGTGGGACCTTTATATATATCAATAACGTAATATAACCTAACCTAACCCAACCTAACATCTCGGCGGTAATATTTGACAACATTCCTGGCGAGTTGGCCTCTACGTCTCCGTGGCACCTTCATATCCATCAATAACGTAATATAACCTAATATAACCCAACCTAACCACTCGGCGCTATTATATGACAATATTCCTGGCGAGTTGGCCTCTACGTCTCCGTGGGACTTTTATATACATCAATAACGTAATTTAACCTAATATACCCCAACGTAACATCTCGGCTGTAATATTTGACAACATTCCTTGCTTGTTGGCCTCTATGTTTCCGTGGGACCTTTATATACATCAATAACGTAATATAACCTAACCTAACCCAACCTAACACCTCGGCGGTAATATTTGACAACATTCCTGGCGAGTTGGCCTCTACGTCTCCGTGACACCTTCATACACATCAATAACGTAATATAACCTAACCTAACCCAACCTAACACATCGGCGGTAATATTTGACAACATTCCTGGCGAGTTGGCCTCTACGTCTCCGTGGGGCCTTCATACACATCGATAACGTAATATAACCTAACCTAACCCAACCTAACACATCGGCGGTAATATTTGACAACATTCCTGGCGAGTTGGCCTCTACGTCTCCGTGGGGCCTTCATATACATCAATAACGTAATATAACCTAACCTAACCCAACCTATCATCTCGGCGCTATTAGTTGACAACATTCCTGGCGAGTTGGCCTCTACGTCTCCGTGGGACTTTTATATACTTCAATAACGTAATTTAACGTATCCTAACCCAACCTAACATGTCGGCACTAATATTTGACGACATTCCTGTCGAGTTGGCCTCTACTTCACCGTGAGACATTCATATACATAAATAACTTAATATTACCTAACCTAACCCAACATAACATATCGGCGGTAATATTTGACAACATTGCTGGCTTGTTGACCTCTATGTTTCCGTGGGACCTTTATATACATCAATAACGTAATATAACCTAACCTAGCCCAACCTATCATATGGGCGGTAATATTTGACAACATTCCTGGCGAGTTGGCCTCTACGTCTCCGTGGGGCCTTCATACACATCAATAACGTAATATAACCTAACCTAACCCAACCTAACACATCGGCGGTAATATTTGACAACATTCCTGGCGAGTTGGCCTCTACGTCTTCGTGGGGCCTTCATATACATCAATAACGTAATATAACCTAACCTAACCCAACCTATCATCTCGGCGGTAATATTTGACAACATTCCTGGCGAGTTGGCCTCTACGTCTCCGTGGCACCTTCATATCCATCAATAACGTAATATAACCTTACATAACCCAACCTAACCACTCGGCGCTATTATATGACAATATTCCTGGCGAGTTGGCCTCTACGTCTCCGTGGGACTTTTATATACATCAATAACTTAATTTAACCTAATATACCCCAACGTAACATCTCGGCTGTAATATTTGACAGCATTCCTTGCTTGTTGGCCTCTATGTTTCCGTGGGACCTTTATATACATCAATAACGTAATATAACCTAACATAACCCAATCTAACACCTCGGCGGTAATATTTGACAACATTCCTGGCGAGTTGGCCTCTACGTCTACGTGGGACTTTTATATACATCAATAACGTAATTTAACGTATCCTAACCCAACCTATCATGTCGGCACTAATATTTGACGACATTCCTGTCGAGTTGGCCTCTACTTCACCGTGAGACCTTCATATACATCAATAAAGTAATATAATCTAACCTAACCCAACCTATCATCTCGGCGGTAATATTTGACAACATTCCTGGCGAGTTGGCCTCTACGTCTCCGTGGGACCTTCATATACATCAATAACGTAATATAACCTTACATAACCCAACCTAACCTTTCGGCGCTATTATTTGACAACATTCCTGGCGGGTTGGCATCTACGTCTCCGCGGGGCCTTTATATACATCAATAACGTAATATAACCTTATATAACCCAACCTAACCTCTCGGCGCTATTAGTTGACAACATTCCTGGCGAGTTGGCCTCTACGTCTCCGTGGGACTTTTATATACATCAATAACGTTATTTAACGTATCCTAACCCAACCTAACATGTCGGCACTAATATTTTTACGACATTCCTGTCGAGTTGGCCTCTACTTCACCGTGAGACCTTCATATACATAAATAACGTAATATAACGTACCCTAACCCAACCTATCATATCGGCGGTAATATTTCACCACATTCCTGGCGAGTTGGCCTCTACGTCTCCGTGGGACTTTTATATACAACAATAACGTAATTTAACCTAAAATACCCCAACGTAACATCTCGGCTGTAATATTTGATAACATTCCTGGCGAGTTGGCCTCTACGTCTCCGTGACACCTTCATACACATCAATAACGTAATATAAACTAACCTAACCCAACCTAACACATCGGCGGTAATATTTGACGATATTCCTGGCGAGTTGGCCTCTACGTCACCGTGGGACCTTCATATACATCAATAACTTAATATTACCTAACCTAACCCAACCTAACATCTCGGCACTAATATTTGACAACATTCCTGGCGAGTTGGCCTCTACCTCTCCGTGGGACCTTCATATACATCAGTAACGTAATTTAACCTAACCTAAACCAACATAACATATCGGCGGTAATATTTGACAACATTTCTGGCTTGTTGACCTCTATGTTTCCGTGGGACCTTTACATACATCAATAACGTAATATAACCTAACCTAGCCCAACCTATCATATGGGCGGTAATATTTGACAACATTCCTGGCGAGTTGGCCTCTACGTCTCCGTGGGGCCTTCATACACATCAATAACGTAATATAACCTAACCTAACCCAACCTAACACATCGGCGGTAATATTTGGCAACATTCCTGGCGAGTTGGCCTCTACGTCTCCGTGGGGCCTTCATATACATCAATAACGTAATATAACCTAACCTAACCCAACCTATCATCTCGGCGGTAATATTTGACAACATTCCTGGCGAGTTGGCCTCTACGTCTCCGTGGGACCTTCATATACATCAATAACGTAATATAACCTTACATAACCCAACCTAACCTTTCGGCGCTATTATTTGACAACATTCCTGGCGGGTTGGCATCTACGTCTCCGCGGGGCATTTATATACATCAATAACGTAATATAACCTTATATAACCCAACCTAACACATCGGCGCTATTAGTTGACAACATTCCTGGCGAGTTGGCATCTACGTCTCCGTGGGGCTTTTATATACATCAATAACGTAATATAACCTAACCTAACCCAACCCAACTTCTCGGCACTAATATTTGACAACATTCCTGGCGAGTTAGCCTCTACGTCTCCGTGGAACTTCATATATTTCAATAACGTAATATAACCTAACCTAACCCAACCTAAGATTTCGGCGCTATTATTTGACAACATTCCTGTCGAGTTGGCCTCTACGTATCCGTGGGACTTTTATATACATCAATAGCGTAATATAACCTAACCTAACCCAATCTAATATCTCGGTACTAATATTTTACAACATTCCTGGCGAGTTGGCCTCTACGTCTCCGTGGGACCTTGACATACATCAATAACGTAATATAACCTAACCTAAGCCAACCTATCATCTCGGCGGTAATATTTGAAAACATTCCTGTCGAGTTGGCCTCTACGTTTCCGTGGGACCTTTATATATATCAATAACGTAATATAACCTAACCTAACCCAACCTAACATCTCGGCGGTAATATTTGACAACATTCCTGGCGAGTTGGCCTCTACGTCTCCGTGGCACCTTCATATCCATCAATAACGTAATATAACCTAATATAACCCAACCTAACCACTCGGCGCTATTATATGACAATATTCCTGGCGAGTTGGCCTCTACGTCTCCGTGGGACTTTTATATACATCAATAACGTAATTTAACCTAATATACCCCAACGTAACATCTCGGCTGTAATATTTGACAACATTCCTTGCTTGTTGGCCTCTATGTTTCCGTGGGACCTTTATATACATCAATAACGTAATATAACCTAACCTAACCCAACCTAACACCTCGGCGGTAATATTTGACAACATTCCTGGCGAGTTGGCCTCTACGTCTCCGTGACACCTTCATACACATCAATAACGTAATATAACCTAACCTAACCCAACCTAACACATCGGCGGTAATATTTGACAACATTCCTGGCGAGTTGGCCTCTACGTCTCCGTGGGGCCTTCATACACATCGATAACGTAATATAACCTAACCTAACCCAACCTAACACATCGGCGGTAATATTTCACAACATTCCTGGCGAGTTGGCCTCTACGTCTCCGTGGGGCATTCATATACATCAATAACGTAATATAACCTAACCTAACCCAACCTATCATCTCGGCGCTATTAGTTGACAACATTCCTGGCGAGTTGGCCTCTACGTCTCCGTGGGACTTTTATATACTTCAATAACGTAATTTAACGTATCCTAACCCAACCTAACATGTCGGCACTAATATTTGACGACATTCCTGTCGAGTTGGCCTCTACTTCACCGTGAGACCTTCATATACATAAATAACGTAATATAACGTACCCTAACCCAACCTAACATCTCGGCGGTAATATTTCACAACATTCCTGGCGAGTTGGCCTCTACGTCTCCGTGACACCTTAATATCCATCAATAACGTAATTTAACCTAAAATACCCCAACGTAACATCTCGGCTGTAATATTTGACAACATTCCTGGCTTGTTGGCCTCTATGTTTCCGTGGGACCTTTATATACATCAATAACGTAATATAACCTAACCTAACCCAACCTATCATCTCGGCGGCAATATTTGACAACATTCCTGGCGAGTTGGCCTCTACGTCTCCGCGGGGCCTTCATATACATCAATAACGTAATATAACCTAACCTAACCCAACCCAACTTCTCGGCACTAATATTTGACAACATTCCTGGCGAGTTAGCCTCCACGTCTCCGTGGAACTTCATATACATCAATAACGTAATATAACCTAACCTAACCCAACCTAAGATTTCGGCGCTATTATTTGACAACATTCCTGTCGAGTTGGCCTCTACGTATCCGTGGGACTTTTATATACATCAATAGCGTAATATAACCTAACCTAACCCAATCTAATATCTCGGTACTAATATTTTACAACATTCCTGGCGAATTGGCCTCTACGTCTCCGTGGGACCTTGACATACATCAATAACGTAATATAACCTAACCTAAGCCAACCTATCATCTCGGCGGTAATATTTGAAAACATTCCTGTCGAGTTGGCCTCTACGTTTCCGTGGGACCTTTATATATATCAATAACGTAATATAACCTAACCTAACCCAACCTAACATCTCGGCGGTAATATTTGACAACATTCCTGGCGAGTTGGCCTCTACGTCTCCGTGGCACCTTCATATCCATCAATAACGTAATATAACCTAATATAACCCAACCTAACCACTCGGCGCTATTATATGACAATATTCCTGGCGAGTTGGCATCTACGTCTCCGTGGGACTTTTATATACATCAATAACTTAATTTAACCTAATATACCCCAACGTAACATCTCGGCTGTAATATTTGACAGCATTCCTTGCTTGTTGGCCTCTATGTTTCCGTGGGACCTTTATATACATCAATAACGTAATATAACCTAACATAACCCAATCTAACACCTCGGCGGTAATATTTGACAACATTCCTGGCGAGTTGGCCTCTACGTCTACGTGGGACTTTTATATACATCAATAACGTAATTTAACGTATCCTAACCCAACCTAACATGTCGGCACTAATATTTGACGACATTCCTGTCGAGTTGGCCTCTACTTCACCGTGAGACCTTCATATACATCAATAAAGTAATATAATCTAACCTAACCCAACCTATCATCTCGGCGGTAATATTTGACAACATTCCTGGCGAGTTGGGCTCTACGTCTCCGTGGGACCTTCATATACATCAATAACGTAATATAACCTTACATAACCCAACCTAACCTTTCGGCGCTATTATTTGACAACATTCCTGGCGGGTTGGCATCTACGTCTCCGCGGGGCCTTTATATACATCAATAACGTAATATAACCTTATATAACCCAACCTAACCTCTCGGCGCTATTAGTTGACAACATTCCTGGCGAGTTGGCCTCTACGTCTCCGTGGGACTTTTATATACATCAATAACGTTATTTAACGTATCCTAACCCAACCTAACATGTCGGCACTAATATTTGACGACATTCCTGTCGAGTTGGCCTCTACTTCACCGTGAGACCTTCATATACATAAATAACGTAATATAACGTACCCTAACCCAACCTATCATATCGGCGGTAATATTTGACCACATTCCTGGCGAGTTGGCCTCTACGTCTCCGTGGGACTTTTATATACAACAATAACGTAATTTAACCTAAAATACCCCAACGTAACATCTCGGCTGTAATATTTGACAACATTCCTGGCGAGTTGGCCTCTACGTCTCCGTGACACCTTCATACACATCAATAACGTAATATAAACTAACCTAACCCAACCTAACACATCGGCGGTAATATTTGACGATATTCCTGGCGAGTTGGCCTCTACGTCACCGTGGGACCTTCATATACATCAATAACTTAATATTACCTAACCTAACCCAACCTAACATCTCGGCACTAATATTTGACAACATTCCTGGCGATTTGGCCTCTACCTCTCCGTGGGACCTTCATATACATCAGTAACGTAATTTAACCTAACCTAAACCAACATAACATATCGGCGGTAATATTTGACAACATTTCTGGCTTGTTGACCTCTATGCTTCCGTGGGACCTTTACATACATCAATAACGTAATATAACCTAACCTAGCCCAACCTATCATATGGGCGGTAATATTTGACAACATTCCTGGCGAGTTGGCCTCTACGTCTCCGTGGGGCCTTCATACACATCAATAACGTAATATAACCTAACCTAACCCAACCTAACACATCGGCGGTAATATTTGGCAACATTCCTGGCGAGTTGGCCTCTACGTCTCCGTGGGGCCTTCATATACATCAATAACGTAATATAACCTAACCTAACCCAACCTATCATCTCGGCGGTAATATTTGACAACATTCCTGGCGATTTGGGCTCTACGTCTCCGTGGGACCTTCATATACATCAATAACGTAATATAACCTTACATAACCCAACCTAACCTTTCGGCGCTATTATTTGACAACATTCCTGGCGGGTTGGCATCTACGTCTCCGCGGGGCCTTTATATACATCAATAACGTAATATAACCTTATATAACCCAACCTAACCTCTCGGCGCTATTAGTTGACAACATTCCTGGCGAGTTGGCCTCTACGTCTCCGTGGGACTTTTATATACATCAATAACGTAATATAACCTAACCTAACCCAACCTAACACATCGGCGGTAATATTTGGCAACATTCCTGGCGAGTTGGCCTCTACGTCTCCGTGGGGCCTTCATATACATCAATAACGTAATATAACCTAACCTAACCCAACCTATCATCTCGGCGGTAATATTTGACAACATTCCTGGCGAGTTGGCCTCTACGTCTCCGTGGGACCTTCATATACATCAATAACGTAATATAACCTTACATAACCCAACCTAACCTTTCGGCGCTATTATTTGACAACATTCCTGGCGGGTTGGCATCTACGTCTCCGCGGGGCATTTATATACATCAATAACGTAATATAACCTTATATAACCCAACCTAACACATCGGCGCTATTAGTTGACAACATTCCTGGCGAGTTGGCATCTACGTCTCCGTGGGGCTTTTATATACATCAATAACGTAATATAACCTAACCTAACCCAACCCAACTTCTCGGCACTAATATTTGACAACATTCCTGGCGAGTTAGCCTCTACGTCTCCGTGGAACTTCATATATTTCAATAACGTAATATAACCTAACCTAACCCAACCTAAGATTTCGGCGCTATTATTTGACAACATTCCTGTCGAGTTGGCCTCTACGTATCCGTGGGACTTTTATATACATCAATAGCGTAATATCACCTAACCTAACCCAATCTAATATCTCGGTACTAATATTTTACAACATTCCTGGCGAGTTGGCCTCTACGTCTCCGTGGGACCTTGACATACATCAATAACGTAATATAACCTAACCTAAGCCAACCTATCATCTCGGCGGTAATATTTGAAAACATTCCTGTCGAGTTGGCCTCTACGTTTCCGTGGGACCTTTATATATATCAATAACGTAATATAACCTAACCTAACCCAACCTAACATCTCGGCGGTAATATTTGACAACATTCCTGGCGAGTTGGCCTCTACGTCTCCGTGGCACCTTCATATCCATCAATAACGTAATATAACCTAATATAACCCAACCTAACCACTCGGCGCTATTATATGACAATATTCCTGGCGAGTTGGCCTCTACGTCTCCGTGGGACTTTTATATACATCAATAACGTAATTTAACCTAATATACCCCAACGTAACATCTCGGCTGTAATATTTGACAACATTCCTTGCTTGTTGGCCTCTATGTTTCCGTGGGACCTTTATATACATCAATAACGTAATATAACCTAACCTAACCCAACCTAACACCTCGGCGGTAATATTTGACAACATTCCTGGCGAGTTGGCCTCTACGTATCCGTGGGACTTTTATATACAACAATAACGTAATTTAACCTAAAATACCCCAACGTAACATCTCGGCTGTAATATTTGACAACATTCCTGGCGAGTTGGCCTCTACGTCTCCGTGACACCTTCATACACATCAATAACGTAATATAAACTAACCTAACCCAACCTAACACATCGGCGGTAATATTTGACGATATTCCTGGCGAGTTGGCCTCTACGTCACCGTGGGACCTTCATATACATCAATAACTTAATATTATCTAACCTAACCCAACCTAACATCTCGGCACTAATATTTGACAACATTCCTGGCGAGTTGGCCTCTACCTCTCCGTGGGACCTTCATATACTTCAATAACGTAATTTAACCTAACCTAAACCAACGTAACATCTCGGCGGTAATATTTGACAACATTCCTGGCGAGTTGGCCTCTATGTTTCCCTGGGACCTTTATATACATCAATAACGAAATATAACCTAACCTAGCCCAACGTATCATCTCGGCGGTAATATTTGACAATATTCCTGGCGAGTTGGCCTCTACGTCTCCGTGGGACCTTCATATACATCAATAACGTAATATTACCTAACCTAACCCAACCTAACATCTCGGCACTAATATTTGACAACATTCCTTTCCAGTTGGCATCTACCTCTCCGTGCGACCTTCATATACATCAATAACGTAATATAATCTAACCTAACCCAACCTATCATCTCGGCGGTAATATTTGACAACATTCCTGGCCAGATGGCCTCTACGTCTCCGTGGGGCCTTCATATACATCAATAAAGTAATATAATCTAACCTAACCCAACCTATCATCTCGGCGGTAATATTTGACAACATTCCTGGCCAGATGGCCTCTACGTCTCCGTGAGGCCTTCATATACATCAATAACGTAATATAACCTAACCTAACCCAACCTAACCTCTCGGCGGTAATATTTGACAAAATTCCTGGCGAATTGGCCTCTACGCCTCCGTGGGGCCTTCATATACATCAATAACGTAATATAACCTAACCTAACCCAACCTATCATCTCGGCGGTAATACTTGACAACATTCCTGGCGAGTTGGCCTCTACTTCTCCGTGGGGCCTTCATACACATTAATAACGTAATATAACCTAACCTAACCCAACCTAACACATCGGCGGTAATATTTGACAACATTCCTGGCGAGTTGGCCTCTACGTCACCGTGGGACCTTCATATACATCAATAACGTAATATAACCTAACCTAGCCCAACGTATCATCTCGGCGGTAATATTTGACAACATTCCTGGCGAGTTGGCCTCTACGTCTCCGTGGGACTTTTATATACATCAATAACGTAATATTACCTAACCTAACCCAACCTAACATCTCGGCAACTAATATTTGACAACATTCCTGGCGAGTTAGCTTCTACGTCTCCGTGGAACTTCATATATTTCAATAACGTAATATAACCTAACCTAACCCAACCTAAGATTTCGGCGCTATTATTTGACAACATTCCTGGCGAGTTGGCCTCTACGTCTCCGTGGGACCTTGACATACATCAATAACGTAATATAACCTAACCTAACCCAACCTAACACCTCGGCGGTAATATTTGACAACATTCCTGGCGAGTTGGCCTCTACGTCTCCGTGGGAATTTTATATACATCCATAACGTAATATAACCTAACCTAACCCAACCTAACCTCTCGGCGGTAATATTTGACAACATTCCTGGCGAATTGGCCTCTACGTCTCCGTGGGGCCTTCATATACATCAATAACGTAATATAACCTAACCTAACCCAACCTATCATCTCGGCGGTAATACTTGACAACATTCCTGGCGAGTTGGCCTCTACTTCTCTGTGGGGCCTTCATACACATCAATAACGTAATATAACCTAACCTAACCCAACCTAACAATCGGCGGTAATATTTGACAACATTCCTGGCGAGTTGGCCTCTACGTCACCGTGGGACCTTCATATACATCCATAACTTACTATAATCTAACCTAACCCAACCTATCATCTCGGCGGTAATATTTGACAACATTCCTGGCGAGTTGGCCTCTACGTCACCGTGGGACCTTCATATACATCCATAACTTAATATAATCTAACCTAACCCAACCTATCATCTCGGCGGTAATATTTGACAACATTCCTGGCCAGATGGCCTCTACGTCTCCGTGGGGCCTTCATATACATCAATAAAGTAATATAATCTAACCTAACCCAACCTATCATCTCGGCGGTAATATTTGACAACATTCCTGGCCAGATGGCCTCTACGTCTCCGTGGGGCCTTCATATACATCAATAACGTAATATAACCTAACCTAACCCAACCTTACATCTCGGCGGTAATATTTGACAGCACTCCTGGCGAGTTGGCCTCTACGTCACCGTGGGACCTTCATATACATCAATAACTTAATATTATCTAACCTAACCCAACCTAACATCTCGGCACTAATATTTGACAACATTCCTGGCGAGTTGGCCTCTACCTCTCCGTGGGACCTTCATATACTTCAATAACGTAATTTAACCTAACCTAAACCAACGTAACATCTCGGCGGTAATATTTGACAACATTCCTGGCGAGTTGGCCTCTATGTTTCCCTGGGACCTTTATATACATCAATAACGAAATATAACCTAACCTAGCCCAACCTATCATCTCGGCGGTAATATTTGACAACATTCCTGGCCAGATGGCCTCTACGTCTCCGTGGGGCCTTCATATACATCAATAAAGTAATATAATCTAACCTAACCCAACCTATCATCTCGGCGGTAATATTTGACAACATTCCTGGCCAGATGGCCTCTACGTCTCCGTGAGGCCTTCATATACATCAATAACGTAATATAACCTAACCTAACCCAACCTAACATCTCGGCGGTAATATTGGACAACATTCCTGGCGAGTTGGCCTCTACCTCTCCGTGGGACCTTCATATACATCAGTAACGTAATTTAACCTAACCCAAACCAACGTAACATCTCGGCGGTAATATTTGACAACATTCCTGGCGAGTTGGCCTCTACGTCTCCGTGGGAATTTTATATACATCAATAACGTAATATAACCTAACCTAACCCAACCTAACCTCTCGGCGGTAATATTTGACAACATTCCTGGCGAATTGGCCTCTACGTCTCCGTGTGGCCTTCATATACATCAATAACGTAATATAACCTAACCTAACCCAACCTATCATCTCGGCGGTAATACTTGACAACATTCCTGGCGAGTTGGCCTCTACGTCTCCGTGGGACCTTCATATACATCAATAACGTAATATAACCTAACCTAACCCAACCTAAGATTTCGGCGGTAATATTTGACCACATTCCTGGCGAGTTGGCCTCTACGTCTCCGTGGGACTTTTATATACATCAATAACGTAACTTAACCTAACCTAAACCAACGTAACATCTCGGCGGTAGTATTTGACAACATTCCTGGCTTGTTGGCCTCTATGTTTCCGTGGGACCTTTATATACATCAATAACGTCATATAACCTAACCTAGCCCACCCTATCATATCGGCGGTAATATTTGACAACATTCCTGGCGAGTTGGCCTCTACGTCTCCGTGGGACCTTCATATACATCAATAACGTAATATTACCTAACCTAACCCAACCTAACATCTCGGCACTAATATTTGACAACATTCCTGGCCAGTTGGCATCTACCTCTCCGTGCGACCTTCATATACATCAATAACGTAATATAATGATAACCTAACCCAACCTATCATCTCGGCGGTAATATTTGACAACATTCCTGGCCAGATGGCCTCTACGTCTCCGTGGGGCCTTCATATAAATCAATAAAGTAATATAATCTAACCTAACCCAACCTATCATCTCGGCGGTAATATTTGACAACATTCCTGGCCAGATGGCCTCTACGTCTCCGTGGGGCCTTCATATACATCAATAACGTAATATAACCTAACCTAACCCAACCTAACATCTCGGCGGTAATATTTGATAACATACCTGGCGAGTTGGCCTCTACCTCTCCGTGGGACCTTCATATACATCAATAACGTAATTTAACCTAACCCAAACCAACGTAACATCTCGGCGGTAATATTTGACAACATTCCTGGCGAGTTGGCCTCTACGTCTCCGTGGGAATTTTATATACATCAATAACGTAATATAACCTAACCTAACCCAACCTAACCTCTCGGCGGTAATATTTGACAACATTTCTGGCGAATTGGCCTCTACGTCTCCGTGGGGCCTTCATATACATCAATAACGTAATGTAACCTAACCTAACCCAACCTATCATCTCGGCGGTAATACTTGACAACATTCCTGGCGAGTTAGCCTCTACGTCTGTGTGGAACTTCATATATTTCAATAACGTAATATAACCTAACCTAACCCAACCTGAGATTTCGGCGCTATTATTTGACAACATTCCTGTCGAGTTGGCCTCTACGTATCCGTGGGACTTCTATATACATCAATAGCGTAATATAACCTAACCTAACCCAATCTAATATCTCGGTACTAATATTTTACAACATTCCTGGCGAGTTGGCCTCTACGTCTCCGTGGGACCTTGACATACATCAATAACGTAATATAACCTAACCTAAGTCAACCTATCATCTCGGCGGTAATATTTGAAAACATTCCTGTCGAGTTGGCCTCTACGTTTCCGTGGGACCTTTATATATATCAATAACGTAATATAACCTAACCTAACCCAACCTAACATCTCGGCGGTAATGTTTGACAACATTCCTGGCGAGTTGGCCTCTACGTCTCCGTGGGACTTTTATATACATCAATAACGTAATTTAACCTAATATACCCCAACGTAACATCTCGGCTGTAATATTTGACAACATTCCTTGCTTGTTGGCCTCTATGTTTCCGTGGGACCTTTATATACATCAGTAACGTAATATAACCTAACCTAACCCAACCTAACACCTCGGCGGTAATATTTGACAACATTCCTGGCGAGTTGGCCTCTACGTCTCCGTGGGAATTTTATATACATCAATAACGTAATATAACCTAACCTAACCCAACCTAACATCTCGGCGGTAATATTTGACAAAATTCCTGGCGAATTGGCCTCTACGTCTCCGTGGGACCTTCATATACTTCAATAACGTAATTTAACCTAACCTAAACCAACGTAACATCTCGGCGGTAATATTTGACAACATCCCTGGCTTGTTGGCCTCTATGTTTCCCTGGGACCTTTATATACATCAATAACGTAATATAACCTAACCTAGCCCAACGTATCATCTCGGCGGTAATATTTGACAACATTCCTGGCGAGTTGGCCTCTACGTCTCCGTGGGACTTTTATATACATCAATAACGTAATATTACCTAACCTAACCCAACCTAACATCTCGGCACTAATATTTGACAACATTCCTGGCGAGTTAGCTTCTACGTCTCCGTGGAACTTCATATATTTCAATAACGTAATATAACCTAACCTAACCCAACTTAAGATTTCGGCGCTATTATTTGACAACATTCCTGTCGAGTTGGCCTCTACGTATCCGTGGGACTTTTATATACATCAATAGCGTAGTATAACCTAACCTAACCCAATCTAATATCTCGGTACTAATATTTTACAACATTCCTGGCGAGTTGGCCTCTACGTCTCCGTGGGACCTTGACATACATCAATAACGTAATATAACCTAACCTAACCCAACCTAACACCTCGGCGGTAATATTTGACAACATTCCTGGCGAGTTGGCCTCTACGTCTCCGTGGGAATTTTATATACATCCATAACGTAATATAACCTAACCTAACCCAACCTAACCTCTCGGCGGTAATATTTGACAACATTCCTGGCGAATTGGCCTCTACGTCTCCGTGGGGCCTTCATATACATCAATAACGTAATATAACCTAACCTAACCCAACCTAACACATCGGCGGTAATATTTGACAACATTCCTGGCGAGTTGGCCTCTACGTCAGAGTGGGACCTTCATATACATCAATAACTTAATATTACCTAACCTAACCCAACCTAACATCTCGGCACTAATATTTGACAACATTCCTGGCGAGTTGGCCTCTACCTCTCCGTGGGACCTTCATTTACTTCAATAACGTAATTTAACATAACCTAAACAAACGTAACATCTCGGTGGTAATATTTGACAACATCCCTGGCTTGTTGGCCTCTATGTTTCCCTGGGACCTTTATATACATCAATAACGTAATATAACCTAACCTAGCCCAACGTATCATCTCGGCGGTAATATTTGACAACATTCCTGGCGAGTTGGCCTCTACCTCTCCGTGGAACCTTCATATACTTCAATAACGTAATTTAGCCTAACCTAAACCAACGTAACATCTCGGCGGTAATATTTGACAACATCCCTGGCTTGTTGGCCTCTATGTTTCCCTGGGACCTTTATATACATCAATAACGTAATATAACCTAACCTAGCCCAACGTATCATCTCGGCGGTAATATTTGACAACATTCCTGGCGAGTTGGCCTCTACGTCTCCGTGGGACCTTCATATACTTCAATAACGTAATTTAACCTAACCTAAACCAACGTAACATCTCGGCGGTAATATTTGACAACATCCCTGGCTTGTTGGCCTCTATGTTTCCCTGGGACCTTTATATACATCAATAACGTAATATAACCTAACCTAGCCCAACGTATCATCTCGGCGGTAATATTTGACAACATTCCTGGCGAGTTGGCCTCTACGTCTCCGTGGGACTTTTATATACATCAATAACGTAATATTACCTAACCTAACCCAACCTAACATCTCGGCACTAATATTTGACAACATTCCTGGCGAGTTAGCTTCTACGTCTCCGTGGAACTTCATATATTTCAATAACGTAATATAACCTAACCTAACCCAACCTAAGATTTCGGCGCTATTATTTGACAACATTCCTGTCGAGTTGGCCTCTACGTATCCGTGGGACTTTTATATACATCAATAGCGTAGTATAACCTAACCTAACCCAATCTAATATCTCGGTACTAATATTTTACAACATTCCTGGCGAGTTGGCCTCTACGCCTCCGTGGGACCTTGACATACATCAATAACGTAATATAACCTAACCTAACCCAACCTAACACCTCGGCGGTAATATTTGACAACATTCCTGGCGAGTTGGCCTCTACGTCTCCGTGGGAATTTTATATACATCCATAACGTAATATAACCTAACCTAACCCAACCTAACCTCTCGGCGGTAATATTTGACAACATTCCTGGCGAATTGGCCTCTACGTCTCCGTGGGGCCTTCATATACATCAATAACGTAATATAACCTAACCTAACCCAACCTAACACATCGGCGGTAATATTTGACAACATTCCTGGCGAGTTGGCCTCTACGTCAGAGTGGGACCTTCATATACATCAATAACTTAATATTACCTAACCTAACCCAACCTAACATCTCGGCACTAATATTTGACAACATTCCTGGCGAGTTGGCCTCTACCTCTCCGTGGGACCTTCATTTACTTCAATAACGTAATTTAACATAACCTAAACAAACGTAACATCTCGGTGGTAATATTTGACAACATCCCTGGCTTGTTGGCCTCTATGTTTCCCTGGGACCTTTATATACATCAATAACGTAATATAACCTAACCTAGCCCAACGTATCATCTCGGCGGTAATATTTGACAACATTCCTGGCGAGTTGGCCTCTACCTCTCCGTGGAACCTTCATATACTTCAATAACGTAATTTAGCCTAACCTAAACCAACGTAACATCTCGGCGGTAATATTTGACAACATCCCTGGCTTGTTGGCCTCTATGTTTCCCTGGGACCTTTATATACATCAATAACGTAATATAACCTAACCTAGCCCAACGTATCATCTCGGCGGTAATATTTGACAACATTCCTGGCGAGTTGGCCTCTACGTCTCCGTGGGACTTTTATATACATCAATAACGTAATATTACCTAACCTAACCCAACCTAACATCTCGGCACTAATATTTGACAACATTCCTGGCGAGTTAGCCTCTATGTCTCCGTGGAACTTCATATATTTCAATAACGTAATATAACCTAACCTAACCCAACCTAAGATTTCGGCGCTATTATTTGACAACATTCCTGTCGAGTTGGCCTCTACGTATCCGTGGGACTTTTATATACATCAATAGCAAAGTGTAACCTAACCTAACCCAATCTAATATCTCGGTACTAATATTTTACAACATTCTTGGCGAGTTGGCCTCTACGTCTCCGTGGGACCTTGACATACATCAATAACGTAATATAACCTAACCTAAGCCAACCTATAATCTCGGCGGTAATATTTGAAAACATTCCTGTCGAGTTGGCCTCTACGTTTCCGTGGGACCTTTATATATATATCAATAACGTAATATAACCTAACCTAACCCAACCTAACATCTCGGCGGTAATATTTGACAACATTCCTGGCGAGTTGGCCTCTACGTCTCCGTGACACCTTCATATCCATCAATAACGTAATATAACCTAATATAACCCAACCTAACCACTCGGCGCTATTATATGACAATATTCCTGGCGAGTTGGCCTCTACGTCTCCGTGGGACCTTCATATACATCAATAACGTAATCTAACCTAACCTAAACCAACATAACATATCGGCGGTAATATTTGACAACCTTCCTGGCTTGTTGACCTCTATGTTTCCGTGGGACCTTTATATACATCAATAACGTAATATAACGTAACCTAGCCCAACCTATCATATGGGCGGTAATATTTGACAACATTCCTGGCGAGTTGGCCTCTACGTCTCCGTGGGGCCTTCATACACATCAATAACGTAATATAACCTAACCTAACCCAACCTTACATCTCGGCGGTAATATTTGACAACATTCCTGGCGAGTTGGCCTCTACGTCTCCGTGACACCTTCATACACATCAATAACGTAATATAACCTAACCTAGCCCAACGTATCATCTCGGCGGTAATATTTGACAACATTCCTGGCGAGTTGGCCTCTACGTCTCCGTGGGACTTTTATATACATCAATAACGTAATATTACCTAACCTAACCCAACCTAACATCTCGGCACTAATATTTGACAACATTCCTGGCGAGTTAGCCTCTTCGTCTCCGTGGAACTTCATATATTTCAATAACGTAATGTAACCTAACCTAACCCAACCTAAGATTTCGGCGCTATTATTTGACAACATTCCTGTCGAGTTGGCCTCTACGTATCCGCGGGACTTTTATATACATCAATAGCGTAGTATAACCTAACCTAACCCAATCTAATATCTCGGTACTAATATTTTACAACATTCCTGGCGAGTTGGCCTCTACGTCTCCGTGGGGCCTTCATATACATCAATAACGTAATATAACCTAACCTAACCCAACCTAACATCTCGGCACTAATATTTGACAACATTCCTGGCGAGTTAGCCTCTTCGTCTCCGTGGAACTTCATATATTTCAATAACGTAATGTAACCTAACCTAACCCAACCTAAGATTTCGGCGCTATTATTTGACAACATTCCTGTCGAGTTGGCCTCTACGTATCCGCGGGACTTTTATATACATCAATAGCGTAGTATAACCTAACCTAACCCAATCTAATATCTCGGTACTAATATTTTACAACATTCCTGGCGAGTTGGCCTCTACGTCTCCGTGGGGCCTTCATATACATCAATAACGTAATATAACCTAACCTAACCCAACCTAACATCTCGGCGGTAATATTTGACAACATTCCTGGCGAGTTGGCCTCTACGTCTCCGTGGGGCCTTCATATACATCAATAACGTAATATAACCTAACCTAACCCAACCTTACATCTCGGCGGTAATATTTGACAACATTCCTGGCGAGTTGGCCTCTACGTCACCGTGGGACCTTCATATACATCAATAAGTTAATATTACCTAACCTAACCCAACCTAACATCTCGGCACTAATATTTGACAACATTCCTGGCGAGTTGGCCTCTACCTCTCCGTGGGACCTTCATATACTTCAATAACGTAATTTAACCTAACCTAAACCAACGTAACATCTCGGCGGTAATATTTGACAACATTCCTGGCTTGTTGGCCTCTATGTTTCCCTGGGACCTTTATATACATCAATAACGAAATATAACCTAACCTAGCCCAACGTATCATCTCGGCGGTAATATTTGACAATATTCCTGGCGAGTTGGCCTCTACGTCTCCGTGAGACTTTTATATACATCAATAACGTAATTTAACGTATCCTAACCCAACCTAACATGTCGGCACTAATATTTGACGACATTCCTGTCGAGTTGGCCTCTACTTCACCGTGAGACCTTCATATACATCAATAACGAAATATAACGTACCCTAACACAACCTATCATATCGGCGGTAATATTTGACCACATTCCTGGCGAGTTGGCCTCTACGTCTCCGTGGGACTTTTATATACATCAGTAACGTAATTTAACCTATCCTAAACCAACGTAACATATCGGCGGTAGTACTTGACAACATTCCTGGCTTGTTGGCCTCTATGTTTCCGTGGGACCTTTATATACATCAATAACGTCATATAACCTAACCTAGCCCAACCTATCATATCGGCGGTAATATTTGACAACATTCCTGGCGAGTTGGCCTCTACGTCTCCGTGGGACTATTATATACATCAATAACGTAATATTACCTAACCTAACCCAACCTAACACATCGGCGGTAATATTTGACAACATTCCTGGCGAGTTTGCCTCTACGTCACCGTGGGACCTTCATATACATCAATAACTTAATATTACCTAACCTAACCCAACCTAACTTCTCGGCACTAATATTTGACAACATTCCTGGCGAGTTGGACTCTACGTCTCCGTGGGACTTTTATATACATCAATAACGTAATATTACCTAACCTAACCCAACCTAACATCTCGGCACTAATATTTGACAACATTCCTGGCGAGTTGGCCTCTACGTCTCCGTGGGGCCTTCATATACATCAATGACGTAATATAACCTAACCTAACGCAACCTAATACATCGGCGGTAATATTTGACAACATTTCTGGCGAGCTGGCCTCTACGTCACCGTGGGACCTTCATATACATCAATAACTTAATATTACCTAACCTAACCCACCCTAACATCTCGGCACTAATATTTGACAACATTCCTGGCGAGTTGGCCTCTACCTCTCCGTGGGACCTTCATATACATCAATAACGTAATTTAACCTAACCTAAACCAACGTAACATCTCGGCGGTAATATTTGACAACATTCCTGGCTTGTTGGCCTCTATGTTTCCCTGGGACCTTTATATACATCAATAACGTAATATAACCTAACCTAGCCCAACCTATCATCTCGGCGGTAGTATTTGAGAACATTCCTGGCTTGTTGGACTCTACGTCTCCGTGTGGCCTTCATACACATCAATAACGTAATTTAACCTAACCTAAACCAACGTAACATCTCGGCGGTAGTATTTGACAACATTCCTGGCTTGTTGGTCTCTATGTTTCCGTGGGACCTTTATATACATCAATAACGTCATATAACCTAACCTAGCCCAACCTATCATATCGGCGGTAATATTTGACAACATTCCTGGCGAGTTGGCCTCTACGTCTCCGTGGGGCCTTCATATACATCAATAACGTAACATAACCTAACCTAACCCAACCTATCATCTCGGCGGTAATATTTGACAACATTTCTGGCTAGTTGGCCTCTACGTCTCCGTGAGACCTTCATATCCATCAATAACGTAATATAACCTAATATAACCCGACCTAACCACTCGGCGCTATTATGTGACAACATTCCTGGCGAGTTGGCCTCTACGTTTTCGTGGGACTTTTATATACATCAATAGCGTAATATAACCTAACCTAACCCAACCTAACATCTCGGTACCAATATGTGACAACATTCCTGGCGAGTTGGCCTCTACGTCTCCGTGGGACTTTTATATACATCAATAACGTAATTTAACCTAGCCTAACCCAACGTAACATCTCGGCGGTAATATTTTACAACATTACTGGCGAGTTGGCCTCTACGTCTCCGTGGGACCTTGACATACATCAATAACGTAATATAACCTAACCTAAGCCAACCTATCATCTCGGCGGTAATATTTGAAAACATTCCTGTCGAGTTGGCCTCTACGTTTCCGTGGGACCTTTATATATATCAATAACGTAATATAACCTAACCTAACCCAACCTAACATCTCGGCGGTAATGTTTGACAACATTCCTGGCGAGTTGGCCTTTACGTCTCCGTGACACCTTCATATCCATCAATAACGTAATATAACCTAATATAACCCAACCTAACCACTCGGCGCTATTATATGACAATATTCCTGGCGAGTTGGCCTCTACGTCTCCGTGGGACTTTTATATACATCAATAACGTAATTTAACCTAATATACCCCAACGTAACATCTCGGCTGTAATATTTGACAACATTCCTTGCTTGTTGGCCTCTATGTTTCCGTGGGACCTTTATATACATCAATAACGTAATATAACCTAACCTAACCCAACCTAACACCTCGGCGGTAATATTTGACAACATTCCTGGCGAGTTGGCCTCTACTTCTCCGTGGGGCCTTCATACACATCAATAACGTAATATAACCTAACCTAAACCAACGTAACATCTCGGCGGTAATATTTGACAACATCCCTGGCTTGTTGGCCTCTATGTTTCCCTGGGACCTTTATATACATCAATAACGTAATATAACCTAACCTAACCCAACCTAACATCTCGGCACTAATATTTGACAACATACCTGGCGAGTTAGCCTCTACGTCTCCGTGGAACTTCATATATTTCAATAACGTAATATAACCTAACCTAACCCAACCTAAGATTTCGGCGCTATTATTTGACAACATTCCTGGCGATTTGGCCTCTACGTCACCGTGGGACCTTCATATACATCAATAACTTAATATTACCTAACTTAACCCAACCTAACATCTCGGCACTAATATTTGACAACATTCCTGGCGAGTTGGCCTCTACCTCTCCGTGCGACCTTCATATACATCAATAACGTAGTATAATCTAACCTAACCCAACCTATCATCTCGGCGGTAATATTTGACAACATTCCTGGCCAGATGGCCTCTACGTCTCCGTGGGGCCTTCATATAAATCAATAAAGTAATATAATCTAACCTAACCCAACCTATCATCTCGGCGGTAATATTTGACAACATTCCTGGCCAGATGGCCTCTACGTCTCCGTGGGGCCTTCATATACATCAATAACATAATATAACCTAACCTAACCCAACCTAACATCTCGGCGGTAATATTTGATAACATTCCTGGCGAGTTGGCCTCTACCTCTCCGTGGGTCCTTCATATACATCAATAACGTAATTTAACCTAACCCAAACCAACGTAACATCTCGGCGGTAATATTTGACAACATTCCTGGCGAGTTGGCCTCTACGTCTCCGTGGGAATTTTATATACATCAATAACGTAATATAACCTAACCTAACCCAACCTAACCTCTCGGCGGTAATATTTGACAACATTTCTGGCGAATTGGCCTCTACGTCTCCGTGGGACATTTATATACATCAATAACGTAATTTAACCTAATATACCCCAACGTAACATCTCGGCTGTAATATATGACAACATTCCTTGCTTGTTGGCCTCTATGTTTCCGTGGGACCTTTATATACATCAGTAACGTAATATAACCTAACCTAACCCAACCTAACACCTCGGCGGTAATATTTGACAACATTCCTGGCGAGTTGGCCTCTACGTCTCCGTGGGAATTTTATATACATCAATAACGTAATATAACCTAACCTAACCCAACCTAACCTCTCGGCGGTAATATTTGACAAAATTCCTGGCGAATTGGCCTCTACGTCTCCGTGGGGCCTTCATATACATCAATAACGTAATATAACCTAACCTAACCCAACCTATCATCTCGGCGGTAATACTTGACAACATTCCTGGCGAGTTGGCCTCTACTTCTCCGTGGGGCCTTCATACACATTAATAACGTAATATAACCTAACCTAACCCAACCTAACACATCGGCGGTAATATTTGACAACATTCCTGGCGAGTTGGCCTCTACGTCACCGTGGGACCTTCATATACATCAATAACTTAATATTACCTAACCTAACCCAACCTAACATCTCGGCACTAATATTTGACAACATTCCTGGCGAGTTGGCCTCTACCTCTCCGTGGGACCTTCATATACTTCAATAACGTAATTTAACCTAACCTAAACCAACGTAACATCTCGGCGGTAATATTTGACAACATCCCTGGCTTGTTGGCCTCTATGTTACCCTGGGACCTTTATATACATCAATAACGTAATATAACCTAACCTAGCCCAACGTATCATCTCGGCGGTAATATTTGACAACATTCCTGGCGAGTTGGCCTCTACGTCTCCGTGGGACTTTTATATACATCAATAACGTAATATTACCTAACCTAACCCAACCTAACATCTCGGCACTAATATTTGACAACATTCCTGGCGAGTTAGCCTCTACGTCTCCGTGGAACTTCATATATTTCATTAACGTAATATAACCTAACCTAACCCAACCTAAGATTTCGGCGCTATTATTTGACAACATTCCTGGCGAGTTGGCCTCTACGTCTCCGTGGGACCTTGACATACATCAAAAACGTAATATAACCTAACCTAACCCAACCTAACACCTCGGCGGTAATATTTGACAACATTCCTGGCGAGTTGGCCTCTACGTCTCCGTGGGAATTTTATATACATACATAACGTAATATAACCTAACCTAACCCAACCTAACCTCTCGGCGGTAATATTTGACAACATTCCTGGCGAATTGGCCTCTACGTCTCCGTGGGGCCTTCATATACATCAATAACGTAATATAACCTAACCTAAGCCAACCTATCATCTCGGCGGTAATACTTGACAACATTCCTGGCGAGTTGGCCTCTACTTCTCCGTGGGGCCTTCATACACATCAATAACGTAATATAACCTAACCTAACCCAACCTAACACATCGGCGGTAATATTTGACAACATTCCTGGCGAGTTGGCCTCTACGTCACCGTGGGACCTTCATATACATCAATAACTTAATATTACCTAACCTAACCCAACCTAAGATTTCGGCGCTATTATTTGACAACATTCCTGTCGAGTTGGCCTCTACGTATCCGTGGGACTTTTATATACATCAATAGCGTAGTGTAACCTAACCTAACCCAATCTAATATCTCGGTACTAATATTTTACAACATTCTTGGCGAGTTGGCCTCTACGTCTCCGTGACACCTTCATATCCATCAATAACGTAATATAACCTAATATAAGCCAACCTAACCACTCGGCGCTATTATATGACAATATTCCTGGCGAGTTGGCCTCTACGTCTCCGTGGGACTTTTATATACATCAATAACGTAATTTAACCTAATATACCCTAACGTAACATCTCGGCTGTAATATTTGACAACATTCTTTGCTTGTTGGCCTCTATGTTTCCGTGGGACCTTTATATACATCAATTCCGTAATATAACCTAACCTAACCCAACCTAACACCTCGGCGGTAATATTTGACAACATTCCTGGCGAGTTGGCCTCTACGTCTCCGTGGGAATTTTATACACATCAATAACGTAATATAACCTAACCTAACCCAACCTTACATCTCGGCGGTAATATTTGACAACATTCCTGGCGAGTTGGCCTCTACGTCACCGTGGGACCTTCATATACATCAATAACTTAATATTACCTAACCTAACCCAACCTAACATCTCGGCACTAATATTTGACAACATTCCTGGCGAGTTGGCCTCTACCTCTCCGTGGGACCTTCATATACTTCAATAACGTAATTTAACCTAACCTAAACCAACGTAACATCTCGGCGGTAATATTTGACAACATTCCTGGCTTGTTGGCCTCTATGTTTCCCTGGGACCTTTATATACATCAATAACAAATATAACCTAACCTAGCCCAACGTATCATCTCGGCGGTAATATTTGACAATATTCCTGGCGAGTTGGCCTCTACGTCTCCGTGGGACTTTTATATACATCAATAACGTAATTTAACGTATCCTAACCCAACCTAACATGTCGGCACTAATATTTGACGACATTCCTGTCGAGTTGGCCTCTACTTCACCGTGAGACCTTCATATACATCAATAACGTAATATAACGTACCCTAACCCAACCTATCATATCGGCGGTAATATTTGACCACATTCCTGGCGAGTTGGCCTCTACGTCTCCGTGGGACTTTTATATACATCAGTAACGTAATTTAACCTATCCTAAACCAACGTAACATATCGGCGGTAGTATTTGACAACATTCCTGGCTTGTTCGCCTCTATGTTTCCCTGGGACCTTTATATACATCAATAACGTAATATAACCTAACCTAGCCCAACGTATCATCTCGGCGGTAATATTTGACAACATTCCTGGCGAGTTGGCCTCTACGTGTCCGTGGGATTTTTATATACATCAATAACGTAATATTACCTAACCTAACCCAACCTAACATCTCGGCATTAATATTTGACAACATTCCTGGCGAGTTGGAATCTACGTCTCCGTGGGGCCTTCATATACATCAATAACGTAATATAACCTAACCTAACCCAACCTAATACATCGGCGGTAATATTTGACAACATTTCTGGCGAGTTGGCCTCTACGCCACCGTGAGACCTTCATATACATCAATAACTTAATATTACCTAACCTAACCCAACCTAACATCTCGGCACTAATATTTGACAACATTCCTGGCGAGTTGGCCTCTACCTCTCCGTGGGACCTTCATTTACTTCAATAACGTAATTTAACCTAACCTAAACCAACGTAACATCTCGGTGGTAATATTTGACAACATCCCTGGCTTGTTGGCCTCTATGTTTCCCTGGGACCTTTATATACATCAATAACGTAATATAACCTAACCTAGCCCAACGTATCATCTCGGCGGTAATATTTGACAACATTCCTGGCGAGTTAGCCTCTATGTCTCCGTAGAACTTCATATATTTCAATAACGTAATATAACCTAACCTAACCCAACCTAAGATTTCGGCGCTATTATTTGACAACATTCCTGTCGAGTTGGCCTCTACGTATCCGTGGGACTTTTATATACATCAATAGCGTAGTATAACCTAACCTAACCCAATCTAATATCCCGGTACTAATATTTTACAACATTCTTGGCGAGTTGGCCTCTACGTCTCCGTGGGACCTTGACATACATCAATAACGTAATATAACCTAACCTAAGCCAACCTAACATCTCGGCGGTAATATTTGACAACATTCCTGGCGAGTTGGCCTCTACGTCTCCGTGACACCTTCATATCCATCAATAACGTAATATAACCTAATATAACCCAACCTAACCACTCGGCGCTATTATATGACAATATTCCTGGCGAGTTGGCCTCTACGTCTCCGTGGGACTTTTATATACATCAATAACGTAATTTAACCTAATATACCCCAACGTAACATCTCGGCTGTAATATTTGACAACATTCCTTGCTTGTTGGCCTCTATGTTTCCGTGGGACCTTTATATACATCAATTACGTAATATAACCTAACCTAACCCAACCTAACACCACGGCGGTAATATTTGACAACATTCCTGGCGAGTTGGCCTCTACGTCTCCGTGACACCTTCATACACATCAATAACGTAATATAACCTAACCTAACCCAACCTAAGATTTCGGCGCTATTATTTGACAACATTCCTGTCGAGTTGGCCTCTACGTATCCGCGGGACTTTTATATACATCAATAGCGTAGTATAACCTAACCTAACCCAATCTAATATCTCGGTACTAATATTTTACAACATTCCTGGCGAGTTGGCCTCTACGTCTCCGTGGGGCCTTCATATACATCAATAACGTAATATAACCTAACCTAACCCAACCTAACATCTCGGCGGTAATATTTGACAACATTCCTGGCGAGTTGGCCTCTACGTCTCCGTGGGGCCTTCATATACATCAATAACGTAATATAACCTAACCTAACCCAACCTTACATCTCGGCGGTAATATTTGACAACATTCCTGGCGAGTTGGCCTCTACGTCACCGTGGGACCTTCATATACATCAATAACTTAATATTACCTAACCTAACCCAACCTAACATCTCGGCACTAATATTTGACAACATTCCTGGCGAGTTGGCCTCTACCTCTCCGTGGGACCTTCATATACTTCAATAACGTAATTTAACCTAACATAAACCAACGTAACATCTCGGCGGTAATATTTGACAACATTCCTGGCTTGTTGGCCTCTATGTTTCCCTGGGACCTTTATATACATCAATAACGAAATATAACCTAACCTAGCCCAACGTATCATCTCGGCGGTAATATTTGACAATATTCCTGGCGAGTTGGCCTCTACGTCTCCGTGAGACTTTTATATACATCAATAACGTAATTTAACGTATCCTAACCCAACCTAACATGTCGGCACTAATATTTGACGACATTCCTGTCGATTGGCCTCTACTTCACCGTGAGACCTTCATATACATCAATAACGAAATATAACGTACCCTAACCCAACCTATCATATCGGCGGTAATATTTGACCACATTCCTGGCGAGTTGGCCTCTACGTCTCCGTGGGACTTTTATATACATCAGTAACGTAATTTAACCTATCCTAAACCAACGTAACATATCGGCGGTAGTATTTGACAACATTCCTGGCTTGTTGGCCTCTATGTTTCCGTGGGACCTTTATATACATCAATAACGTCATATAACCTAACCTAGCCCAACCTATCATATCGGCGGTAATATTTGACAACATTCCTGGCGAGTTGGCCTCTACGTCTCCGTGGGGCCTTCATACGCATCAATAACGTAATATAACCTAACCTAACCCAACCTGACACATCGGTGGTAATATTTGACAACATTCCTGGCGAGTTGGCCTCTACGTCACCGTGGGACTATTATATACATCAATAACGTAATATTACCTAACCTAACACAACCTAACATCTCGGCACTAATATTTGACAACATTCCTGGCGAGTTGCCCTCTACGTCTCCGTGGGGCCTTCATATACATCAATAACGTAATATAACATAACCTAACCCAACCTAATACATCGGCGGTAATATTTGACAACATTTCTGGCGAGCTGGCCTCTACGTCACCGTGGGACCTTCATATACATCAATAACATAATATTACCTAACCTAACCCAACCTAACATCTCGGCACTAATATTTGACAACATTCCTGGCGAGTTGGCCTCTACCTCTCCGTGGGACCTTCATATACATCAATAACGTAATTTAACCTAACCTAAACCAACATAACATATCGGCGGTAATATTTGACAACATTCCTGGCTTGTTGACCTCTATGTTTCCGTGGGACCTTTATATACATCAATAACGTAATTTAACCTAACCTAAACCAACATAACATATCGGCGGTAATATTTGACAACATTCCTGGCTTGTTGACCTCTACGTTTTCGTGGGACTTTTATATACATCAATAGCGTAATATAACCTAACCTAACCCAACCTAACATCTCGGTACCAATATGTGACAACATTCCTGGCGAGTTGGCCTCTACGTCACCGTGGGACTTTTATGTACATCAATGACGTAATATAACCTAAAATACCCCAACGTAACATCTCGGCTGTAATATTTGACAACATTCCTGGCTTGTTGGCCTCTATGTTTCCGTGGGACCTTTATATACATCAATAACATAATATACCCTAACCTAGCCCAACCTATCATATCGGCGGTAATATTTGACAACATTCCTGGCGACTTGGCCTCTACGTCTCCGTGGGGCCTTCATACACATCAATAACGTAATATAACCTAACCTAACCCAACCTAACACATCGGCGGTAATATTTGACAACATTCCTGGCGAGTTGGCCTCTACGTCACCGTGGGACCTTCATATACATCAATAACTTAATATTACCTAACCAAACCCAACCTAACATCTCGGCGCTAATATTTGACAACATTCCTAGCGAGTTGGCCTCTACCTCTCCGTGGGACCTTCATATACATCAATAACGTAATTTAACCTAACCTAAACCAACGTAACATCTGGGCGGTAATATTTGACAACATTCCTGGCGAGTTGGCCTCTACGTCTCCGTGGGACCTTGACATACATCAATAACGTAATATAACCTAACCTAAGACAACCTATCATCTCGGCGGTAATATTTGAAAACATTCCTGGCGAGTTGGCCTCTACCTCTCCGTGCGACTTTCATATACGTCAATAACGTAATATAATCTAATCTAACCCAACCTATCATCTCGGCGGTAATATTTGACAACATTCCTGGCCAGATGGCCTCTACGTCTCCGTGGGGCCTTCATATACATCAATAACTTAATATAACCTAACCTAACCCAACCTAACATCTCGGCGGTAATATTTGACAACATTCCTGGCGAGTTGGCCTCTACGTCTCCGTGGGGCCTTCGTACACATCAATAACGTAATATAACCTAACCTAACCCAACCTAACACATCGGCGGTAATATTTGACAACATTCCTGGCGAGTTGGCCTCTACGTCACCGTAGGACCTTCATATACATCAATAACTTAATATTACCTAACCTAACCCAACCTAACATCTCGGCGCTAATATTTGACAACATTCCTGGCGAGTTGGCCTCTACCTCTCCGTGGGACCTTCATATACATCAATAACGTAATTTAACCTAACCTAAACCAACGTAACATCTGGGCGGTAATATTTGACAACATTCCTGGCGAGTTGGCCTCTACGTCTCCGTGGGACCTTGACATACATCAATAACGTAATATAACCTAACCTAAGCCAACCTATCATCTCGGCGGTAATATTTGAAAACATTCCTGGCGAGTTGGCCTCTATCTCTCCGTGCGACTTTCATATACGTCAATAACGTAATATAATCTAATCTAACCCAACCTATCATCTCGGCGGTAATATTTGACAACATTCCTGGCCAGATGGCCTCTACGTCTCCGTGGGGCCTTCATATACATCAATAACGTAATATAACCTAACCTAACCCAACCTAACATCTCGGCGGTAATATTTGACAACATTCCTGGCGAGTTGGCCTCTACGTCTCCGTGGGGCCTTCATATACATCAATAACGTAATATAACCTAACCTAACCCAACCTTACATCTCGGCGGTAATATTTGACAACATTCCTGGCGAGTTGGCCTCTACGTCTCCGTGGGGCCTTCATATCCTTCAATAACTTAATATAACCTAATATAACCCGACCTAACCACTCGGCGCTATTATGTGACAACATTCCTGGCGAGTTGGCTTCTACGTCTCCGTGGGACCTTCACATATATCAATAACGTAACATAACCTAAACTAACCCAACCTAACCTTTCGGCGCTATTATTTGACAACATTCCTGGGCAGATGGCCTCTACGTCTCCGTGGGGCCTTCATATACATCAATAACGTAATATAACCTAACCTAACCCAACCTAACACATCGGCGGTAATATTTGACAACATTCCTGGCGAGTTGGCCTCTACTTCTCCGTGCGACCTTCATATACGTCAATAACGTAATATAATCTAATCTAACCCAACCTATCATCTCGGCGGTAATATTTGACAACATTCCTGGCCAGATGGCCTCTACCTCTCCGTGGGGCCTTCATATTCATCAATAACGTAATATAACCTAACCTAACCCAACCTAACATCTCGGCGGTAATATTTGACAACATTCCTGGCGAGTTGGCCTCTACGTCTCCGTGGGGCCTTCATATACATCAATAGCGTAATATAACCTAACCTAACCCAACCTTACATCTCGGCGGTAATATTTGACAACATTCCTGGCGAGTTGGCCTCTACGTCTCCGTGGGGCCTTCATATCCATCAATAACTTAATATAACCTAATATAACCCGACCTAACCACTCGGCACTATTATGTGACAACATTCCTGGCGAGTTGGCTTCTACGTCTCCGTGGGACCTTGACATACATCAATAACGTAATATAACCTAACCTAAGCCAACCTATCATCTCGGCGGTAATATTTGAAAACATTCCTGGCGAGTTGGCCTCTACCTCTCCGTGCGACCTTCATATACGTCAATAACGTAATATAATCTAATCTAACCCAACCTATCATCTCGGCGGTAATATTTGACAACATTCCTGGCGAGTTGGCCTCTACGTCACCGTGGGACCTTCATATACATCAATAACTTAATATTACCTAACCTAACCCAACCTAACATCTCGGCGGTAATATTTGACAACATTCCTGGCGAGTTGGCCTCTACGTCTCCGCGGGGCCTTCATATACATCTATAACGTAATATAACCTAACCTAACCCAACCTTACAACTCGGCGGTAATATTTGACAACATTCCTGGCGAGTTGGCCTCTACGTCTCCGTGGGGCCTTCATATCCATCAATAACTTAATATAACCTAATATAACCCGACCTACCCACTCGGCGCTATTATGTGACAACATTCCTGGCGAGTTGGCCTCTACGTCTCCGTGGGACTTTTATGTACATCAATGACGTAATATAACCTAAAATACCCCAACGTAACATCTCGGCTGTAATATTTGACAACATTCCTGGCTTGTTGGCCTCTATGTTTCCGTGGGACTTTTATATACATCAATAACGTAATATAACCTAACCTAACCCAACCTAACACCTCGGCGGTAATATTTGACAACATTCCTGTCGAGTTGGCCTCTACGTCTCCGTGGGACTTTTATATACATCAATAACGTAATATAACCTAACCTAACCCAACGTAACATCTCGGCTGTAATATTTGACAACATTCCTGGCTTGTTGGACTCTACGTCTCCGTGTGGCCTTCATACACATCAGTAACGTAATTTAACCTAACCTAACCCAAGCTAACACCTCGGCGGTAATATTTGACAACATTCCTGGCGAGTTGGCCTCTACGTGTCCGTGGGACCTTCATATACATCAATAACGTAATATTACCTAACCTAACCCAACCTAACATCTCGGCACTAATATTTGACAACATTCCTGGCGAGTTGGCCTCTACATCTCCGTGGGACCTTCATATACATCAATAACGTAATTTAACCTAACCTAAACCAACATAACATATCGGCGGTAATATTTGACAACATTCCTGGCTTGTTGACCTCTATGTTTCCGTGGGACCTTTATATACATCAATAACGTAATTTAACCTAACCTAAACCAACATAACATATCGGCGGTAATATTTGACAACATTCCTGGCTTGTTGACCTCTACGTTTTCGTGGGACTTTTATATACATCAATAGCGTAATATAACCTAACCTAACCCAACCTAACATCTCGGTACCAATATGTGACAACATTCCTGGCGAGTTGGCCTCTACGTCTCCGTGGGACTTTTATGTACATCAATGACGTAATATAACCTAAAATACCCCAACGTAACATCTCGGCTGTAATATTTGACAACATTCCTGGCTTGTTGGCCTCTATGTTTCCGTGGGACCTTTATATACATCAATAACATAATATACCCTAACCTAGCCCAACCTATCATATCGGCGGTAATATTTGACAACATTCCTGGCGAGTTGGCCTCTACGTCTCCGTGGGGCCTTCATACACATCAATAACGTAATATAACCTAACCTAACCCAACCTAACACATCGGCGGTAATATTTGACAACATTCCTGGCGAGTTGGCCTCTACGTCACCGTGGGACCTTCATATACATCAATAACTTAATATTACCTAACCAAACCCAACCTAACATCTCGGCGCTAATATTTGACAACATTCCTAGCGAGTTGGCCTCTACCTCTCCGTGGGACCTTCATATACATCAATAACGTAATTTAACCTAACCTAAACCAACGTAACATCTGGGCGGTAATATTTGACAACATTCCTGGCGAGTTGGCCTCTACGTCTCCGTGGGACCTTGACATACATCAATAACGTAATATAACCTAACCTAAGCCAACCTATCATCTCGGCGGTAATATTTGAAAACATTCCTGGCGAGTTGGCCTCTACCTCTCCGTGCGACTTTCATATACGTCAATAACGTAATATAATCTAATCTAACCCAACCTATCATCTCGGCGGTAATATTTGACAACATTCCTGGCCAGATGGCCTCTACGTCTCCGTGGGGCCTTCATATACATCAATAACTTAATATAACCTAACCTAACCCAACCTAACATCTCGGCGGTAATATTTGACAACATTCCTGGCGAGTTGGCCTCTACGCCTCCGTGGGGCCTTCATATACATCAATAACGTAATATAACCTAACCTAACCCAACCTTACATCTCGGCGGTAATATTTGACAACATTCCTGGCGAGTTGGCCTCTACGTCTCCGTGGGGCCTTCATATCCATCAATAACTTAATATAACCTAATATAACTCGACCTAACCACTCGGCGCTATTATGTGACAACATTCCTGGCGAGTTGGCCTCTACGTCTCCGTGGGACTTTTATGTACATCAATGACGTAATATAACCTAAAATACCCCAACGTAACATCTCGGCTGTAATATTTGACAACATTCCTGGCTTGTTGGCCTCTATGTTTCCGTGGGACTTTTATATACATCAATAACGTAATATAACCTAACCTAACCCAACCTAACACCTCGGCGGTAATATTTGACAACATTCCTGTCGAGTTGGCCTCTACGTCTCCGTGGGACTTTTATATACATCAATAACGTAATATAACCTAACCTAACCCAACGTAACATCTCGGCTGTAATATTTGACAACATTCCTGGCTTGTTGGACTCTACGTCTCCGTGTGGCCTTCATACACATCAGTAACGTAATTTAACCTAACCTAACCCAAGCTAACACCTCGGCGGTAATATTTGACAACATTCCTGGCGAGTTGGCCTCTACGTGTCCGTGGGACCTTCATATACATCAATAACGTAATATTACCTAACCTAACCCAACCTAACATCTCGGCACTAATATTTGACAACATTCCTGGCGAGTTGGCCTCTACATCTCCGTGGGACCTTCATATACATCAATAACGTAATTTAACCTAACCTAAACCAACATAACATATCGGCGGTAATATTTGACAACATTCCTGGCTTGTTGACCTCTATGTTTCCGTGGGACCTTTATATACATCAATAACGTAATTTAACCTAACCTAAACCAACATAACATATCGGCGGTAATATTTGACAACATTCCTGGCTTGTTGACCTCTACGTTTTCGTGGGACTTTTATATACATCAATAGCGTAATATAACCTAACCTAACCCAACCTAACATCTCGGTACCAATATGTGACAACATTCCTGGCGAGTTGGCCTCTACGTCTCCGTGGGACTTTTATGTACATCAATGACGTAATATAACCTAAAATACCCCAACGTAACATCTCGGCTGTAATATTTGACAACATTCCTGGCTTGTTGGCCTCTATGTTTCCGTGGGACCTTTATATACATCAATAACATAATATACCCTAACCTAGCCCAACCTATCATATCGGCGGTAATATTTGACAACATTCCTGGCGAGTTGGCCTCTACGTCTCCGTGGGGCCTTCATACACATCAATAACGTAATATAACCTAACCTAACCCAACCTAACACATCGGCGGTAATATTTGACAACATTCCTGGCGAGTTGGCCTCTACGTCACCGTGGGACCTTCATATACATCAATAACTTAATATTACCTAACCAAACCCAACCTAACATCTCGGCGCTAATATTTGACAACATTCCTAGCGAGTTGGCCTCTACCTCTCCGTGGGACCTTCATATACATCAATAACGTAATTTAACCTAACCTAAACCAACGTAACATCTGGGCGGTAATATTTGACAACATTCCTGGCGAGTTGGCCTCTACGTCTCCGTGGGACCTTGACATACATCAATAACGTAATATAACCTAACCTAAGCCAACCTATCATCTCGGCGGTAATATTTGAAAACATTCCTGGCGAGTTGGCCTCTACCTCTCCGTGCGACTTTCATATACGTCAATAACGTAATATAATCTAATCTAACCCAACCTATCATCTCGGCGGTAATATTTGACAACATTCCTGGCCAGATGGCCTCTACGTCTCCGTGGGGCCTTCATATACATCAATAACTTAATATAACCTAACCTAACCCAACCTAACATCTCGGCGGTAATATTTGACAACATTCCTGGCGAGTTGGCCTCTACGCCTCCGTGGGGCCTTCATATACATCAATAATGTAATATAACCTAACCTAACCCAACCTTACATCTCGGCGGTAATATTTGACAACATTCCTGGCGAGTTGGGCTCTACGTCTCCGTGGGGCCTTCATATCCATCAATAACTTAATATAACCTAATATAACTCGACCTAACCACTCGGCGCTATTATGTGACAACATTCCTGGCGAGTTGGCTTCTACGTCTCCGTGGGACCTTCACATATATCAATAACGTAATATAACCTAAACTAACCCAACCTAACCTTTCGGCGCTATTATTTGCCAACATTCCTAGCGGGTTGGCCTCTACGTCTCCGTGGGGCCTTTATATACATCAACAACATATTATAGCCTAACCTCACCCAACCCAACATCTCGGCACTAATATTTAACAACATTCCTGGCGAGTTGGCCTCTACCTCTCCGTGGGACCTTCATATACATCAATAACGTAATTTAACCTAACCTAAACCAACATAACATATCGGCGGTAATATTTGACAACATTCCTGGCTTGTTGACCTCTATGTTTCCGTGGGTCCTTTATATACATCAATAACATAATATACCCTAACCTAGCCCAACCTATCATATCGGCGGTCATATTTGACAACATTCCTGGCGAGTTGGCCTCTACGTCTCCGTGGGGCCTTCATACACATCAATAACGTAATATAACCTAACCTAACCCAACCTAACACATCGGCGGTAATATTTGACAACATTCCTGGCGAGTTGGCCTCTACCTCTCCGTGCGACCTTCATATACGTCAATAACGTAATATAATCTAATCTAACCCAACCTATCATCTCGGCGGTAATATTTGACAACATTCCTGGCCAGATGGCCTCTACCTCTCCGTGGGGCCTTCATATTCATCAATAACGTAATATAACCTAACCTAACCCAACCTAACATCTCGGCGGTAATATTTGACAACATTCCTGGCGAGTTGGCCTCTACGTCTCCGTGGGGCCTTCATATACATCAATAGCGTAATATAACCTAACCTAACCCAACCTTATATCTCGGCGGTAATATTTGACAACATTCCTGGCGAGTTGGCTTCTACGTCTCCGTGGGACCTTTATATACATCAATAACGTAATTTAACCTAACCTAAACCAACATAACATATCGGCGGTAATATTTGACAACATTCCTGGCTTGTTGACCTCTATGTTTCCGTGGGACCTTTATATACATCCATAACATAATATACCCTAACCTAGCCCAACCTATCATATCGGCGGTCATATTCGACAACATTCCTGGCGAGTTGACCTCTACATCTCCGTGGGACCTTCATATACATCAATAACGTAATTTAACCTAACCTAAACCAACATAACATATCGGCGGTAATATTTGACAACATTCCTGGCTTGTTGACCTCTATGTTTCCGTGGGACCTTTATATACATCAATAACGTAATTTAACCTAACCTAAACCAACATAACATATCGGCGGTAATATTTGACAACATTCCTGGCTTGTTGACCTCTATGTTTCCGTGTGACCTTTATATACATCAATAACATAATATACCCTAACCTAGCCCAACCTATCATATCGGCGGTCATATTTGACAACATTCCTGGCGAGTTGGCCTCTACGTCTCCGTGGGGCCTTCATACACATCAATAACGTAATATAACCTAACCTAACCCAACCTAACACATCGGCGGTAATATTTGACAACATTCCTGGCGAGTTGGCCTCTACGTCACCGTGGGACCTTCATATACATCAATAACTTAATATTACCTAACCTAACCCAACCTAACATCTCGGCACTAATATTTGACAACATTCCTCGCGAGTTGGCCTCTACTTCACCGTGAGACCTTCATATACATCAATAACGTAATATAACGTACCCTAACCCAACCTATCACATCGGCGGTAATATTTGACCACATTCCTGGCGAGTTGGCCTCTACATCTCCGTGGGACTTTTATATACATCAATAACGTAATTTAACCTAACCTAAACCAACGTAACATCTCGGCGGTAGTATTTGACAACATTCCTGGCTTGTTGGCCTCTATGTTTCCGTGGGACCTTTATATACATCAATAACGTCATATAACCTAACCTAGCCCAACGTAACATCTCGGCGGTAATATTTGACAACATTCCTGGCTTGTTTGCCTCTATGTTTCCCTGGGACCTTTATATACATCAATAACGTAATATAACCTAACCTAGCCCAACCTATCATCTCGGCGGTAGTATTTGAGAACATTCCTGGCGAGTTGGCCTCTACGTCTCCGTGAGACCTTCATATCCATCAATAACGTAATATAACCTAATATAACCCAACCTAACACATCGGCGGTAATATTTTACAACATTCCTGGCGAGTTGGCCTCTACGTCTCCGTGGGACTTTTATATACATCAATAACGTAATTTAACCTAACCTAAACCAACGTAACATCTCGGCGGTAGTATTTGACAACATTCCTGGCTTGTTGGCCTCTATGTTTCCGTGGGACCTTTATATACATCAATAACGTCATATAACCTAACCTAGCCCAACCTATCATATCGGCGGTAATATTTGACAACATTCCTGGCGAGTTGGCCTCTACGTCTCCGTGAGACCTTCATATACATCAATAACGTAATATTACCTAACCTAACCCAACCTAACATCTCGGCACTAATATTTGACAACATTCCTGGCGAGTTAGCCTCTACCTCTCCGTGCGACCTTCATATACGTCAATAACGTAATATAATCTAATCTAACCCAACCTATCATCTCGGCGGTAATATTTGACAACATTCCTGGCTTGTTGACCTCTATGTTTCCGTGGGACCTTTATATACATCAATAACGTAATTTAACCTAACCTAAACCAACATAACATATCGGCGGTAATATTTGACAACATTCCTGGCTTGTTGACCTCTATGTTTCCGTGTGACCTTTATATACATCAATAACATAATATACCCTAACCTAGCCCAACCTATCATATCGGCGGTCATATTTGACAACATTCCTGGCGAGTTGGCCTCTACGTCTCCGTGGGGCCTTCATACACATCAATAACGTAATATAACCTAACCTAACCCAACCTAACACATCGGCGGTAATATTTGACAACATTCCTGGCGAGTTGGCCTCTACGTCACCGTGGGACCTTCATATACATCAATAACTTAATATTACCTAACCTAACCCAACCTAACATCTCGGCACTAATATTTGACAACATTCCTCGCGAGTTGGCCTCTACTTCACCGTGAGACCTTCATATACATCAATAACGTAATATAACGTACCCTAACCCAACCTATCACATCGGCGGTAATATTTGACCACATTCCTGGCGAGTTGGCCTCTACATCTCCGTGGGACTTTTATATACATCAATAACGTAATTTAACCTAACCTAAACCAACGTAACATCTCGGCGGTAGTATTTGACAACATTCCTGGCTTGTTGGCCTCTATGTTTCCGTGGGACCTTTATATACATCAATAACGTCATATAACCTAACCTAGCCCAACGTAACATCTCGGCGGTAATATTTGACAACATTCCTGGCTTGTTTGCCTCTATGTTTCCCTGGGACCTTTATATACATCAATAACGTAATATAACCTAACCTAGCCCAACCTATCATCTCGGCGGTAGTATTTGAGAACATTCCTGGCGAGTTGGCCTCTACGTCTCCGTGAGACCTTCATATCCATCAATAACGTAATATAACCTAATATAACCCAACCTAACACATCGGCGGTAATATTTTACAACATTCCTGGCGAGTTGGCCTCTACGTCTCCGTGGGACTTTTATATACATCAATAACGTAATTTAACCTAACCTAAACCAACGTAACATCTCGGCGGTAGTATTTGACAACATTCCTGGCTTGTTGGCCTCTATGTTTCCGTGGGACCTTTATATACATCAATAACGTCATATAACCTAACCTAGCCCAACCTATCATATCGGCGGTAATATTTGACAACATTCCTGGCGAGTTGGCCTCTACGTCTCCGTGAGACCTTCATATACATCAATAACGTAATATTACCTAACCTAACCCAACCTAACATCTCGGCACTAATATTTGACAATATTCCTGGCGAGTTGGCCTCTACCTCTCCGTGCGACCTTCATATACGTCAATAACGTAATATAATCTAATCTAACCCAACCTATCATCTCGGCGGTAATATTTGACAACATTCCTGGCCAGATGGCCTCTACCTCTCCGTGGGGCCTTCATATACATCAATAACGTAATATAATCTAACCTAACCCAACCTATCATCCCGGCGATAATATTTGACAACATTCCTGGCCAGTTGGCCTCTTCGTCTCCGTGGGACTTTTATATACATCAATAACGTAATTTAACCTAAAATACCCCAACGTAACATCTCGGCTGTAATATTTAACAACATTCCTGGCTTGTTGGCCTCTATGTGTCCGTGGGACCTTTATATACATCAATAACGTAATATAACCTAACCTAACCCAACCTAACATCTCGGCGGTAATATTTGACAACATTCCTGGCGAGTTGGCCTCTACGTCTCCGTGGGGCCTTCATATACATCAATAACGTAATATAACCTAACCTAACCCAACGTAATACATCGGCGGTAATATTTGACAACGTTCCTGGCGAGTTGGACTCTACGTCTCCGTGTAACCCTCATATACATCAATAACGCAATATAACGAAACCTAACCCAACCTATCATCTCGGCGGTAATATTTGCCAACATTCCTAGCGGGTTGGCCTCTACGTCTCCGTGGGGCCTTTATATACATCAACAACATATTATAGCCTAACCTCACCCAACCCAACATCTCGGCACTAATATTTAACAACATTCCTGGCGAGTTGGCCTCTACCTCTCCGTGGGACCTTCATATACATCAATAACGTAATTTAACCTAACCTAAACCAACATAACATATCGGCGGTAATATTTGACAACATTCCTGGCTTGTTGACCTCTATGTTTCCGTGGGTCCTTTATATACATCAATAACATAATATACCCTAACCTAGCCCAACCTATCATATCGGCGGTCATATTTGACAACATTCCTGGCGAGTTGGCCTCTACGTCTCCGTGGGGCCTTCATACACATCAATAACGTAATATAACCTAACCTAACCCAACCTAACACATCGGCGGTAATATTTGACAACATTCCTGGCGAGTTGGCCTCTACCTCTCCGTGCGACCTTCATATACGTCAATAACGTAATATAATCTAATCTAACCCAACCTATCATCTCGGCGGTAATATTTGACAACATTCCTGGCCAGATGGCCTCTACCTCTCCGTGGGGCCTTCATATTCATCAATAACGTAATATAACCTAACCTAACCCAACCTAACATCTCGGCGGTAATATTTGACAACATTCCTGGCGAGTTGGCCTCTACGTCTCCGTGGGGCCTTCATATACATCAATAGCGTAATATAACCTAACCTAACCCAACCTTATATCTCGGCGGTAATATTTGACAACATTCCTGGCGAGTTGGCTTCTACGTCTCCGTGGGACCTTTATATACATCAATAACGTAATTTAACCTAACCTAAACCAACATAACATATCGGCGGTAATATTTGACAACATTCCTGGCTTGTTGACCTCTATGTTTCCGTGGGACCTTTATATACATCCATAACATAATATACCCTAACCTAGCCCAACCTATCATATCGGCGGTCATATTCGACAACATTCCTGGCGAGTTGACCTCTACATCTCCGTGGGACCTTCATATACATCAATAACGTAATTTAACCTAACCTAAACCAACATAACATATCGGCGGTAATATTTGACAACATTCCTGGCTTGTTGACCTCTATGTTTCCGTGGGACCTTTATATACATCAATAACGTAATTTAACCTAACCTAAACCAACATAACATATCGGCGGTAATATTTGACAACATTCCTGGCTTGTTGACCTCTATGTTTCCGTGTGACCTTTATATACATCAATAACATAATATACCCTAACCTAGCCCAACCTATCATATCGGCGGTCATATTTGACAACATTCCTGGCGAGTTGGCCTCTACGTCTCCGTGGGGCCTTCATACACATCAATAACGTAATATAACCTAACCTAACCCAACCTAACACATCGGCGGTAATATTTGACAACATTCCTGGCGAGTTGGCCTCTACGTCACCGTGGGACCTTCATATACATCAATAACTTAATATTACCTAACCTAACCCAACCTAACATCTCGGCACTAATATTTGACAACATTCCTCGCGAGTTGGCCTCTACTTCACCGTGAGACCTTCATATACATCAATAACGTAATATAACGTACCCTAACCCAACCTATCACATCGGCGGTAATATTTGACCACATTCCTGGCGAGTTGGCCTCTACATCTCCGTGGGACTTTTATATACATCAATAACGTAATTTAACCTAACCTAAACCAACGTAACATCTCGGCGGTAGTATTTGACAACATTCCTGGCTTGTTGGCCTCTATGTTTCCGTGGGACCTTTATATACATCAATAACGTCATATAACCTAACCTAGCCCAACGTAACATCTCGGCGGTAATATTTGACAACATTCCTGGCTTGTTTGCCTCTATGTTTCCCTGGGACCTTTATATACATCAATAACGTAATATAACCTAACCTAGCCCAACCTATCATCTCGGCGGTAGTATTTGAGAACATTCCTGGCGAGTTGGCCTCTACGTCTCCGTGAGACCTTCATATCCATCAATAACGTAATATAACCTAATATAACCCAACCTAACACATCGGCGGTAATATTTTACAACATTCCTGGCGAGTTGGCCTCTACGTCTCCGTGGGACTTTTATATACATCAATAACGTAATTTAACCTAACCTAAACCAACGTAACATCTCGGCGGTAGTATTTGACAACATTCCTGGCTTGTTGGCCTCTATGTTTCCGTGGGACCTTTATATACATCAATAACGTCATATAACCTAACCTAGCCCAACCTATCATATCGGCGGTAATATTTGACAACATTCCTGGCGAGTTAGCCTCTACGTCTCCGTGAGACCTTCATATACATCAATAACGTAATATTACCTAACCTAACCCAACCTAACATCTCGGCACTAATATTTGACAACATTCCTGGCGAGTTAGCCTCTACCTCTCCGTGCGACCTTCATATACGTCAATAACGTAATATAATCTAATCTAACCCAACCTATCATCTCGGCGGTAATATTTGACAACATTCCTGGCTTGTTGACCTCTATGTTTCCGTGGGACCTTTATATACATCAATAACGTAATTTAACCTAACCTAAACCAACATAACATATCGGCGGTAATATTTGACAACATTCCTGGCTTGTTGACCTCTATGTTTCCGTGTGACCTTTATATACATCAATAACATAATATACCCTAACCTAGCCCAACCTATCATATCGGCGGTCATATTTGACAACATTCCTGGCGAGTTGGCCTCTACGTCTCCGTGGGGCCTTCATACACATCAATAACGTAATATAACCTAACCTAACCCAACCTAACACATCGGCGGTAATATTTGACAACATTCCTGGCGAGTTGGCCTCTACGTCACCGTGGGACCTTCATATACATCAATAACTTAATATTACCTAACCTAACCCAACCTAACATCTCGGCACTAATATTTGACAACATTCCTCGCGAGTTGGCCTCTACTTCACCGTGAGACCTTCATATACATCAATAACGTAATATAACGTACCCTAACCCAACCTATCACATCGGCGGTAATATTTGACCACATTCCTGGCGAGTTGGCCTCTACATCTCCGTGGGACTTTTATATACATCAATAACGTAATTTAACCTAACCTAAACCAACGTAACATCTCGGCGGTAGTATTTGACAACATTCCTGGCTTGTTGGCCTCTATGTTTCCGTGGGACCTTTATATACATCAATAACGTCATATAACCTAACCTAGCCCAACGTAACATCTCGGCGGTAATATTTGACAACATTCCTGGCTTGTTTGCCTCTATGTTTCCCTGGGACCTTTATATACATCAATAACGTAATATAACCTAACCTAGCCCAACCTATCATCTCGGCGGTAGTATTTGAGAACATTCCTGGCGAGTTGGCCTCTACGTCTCCGTGAGACCTTCATATCCATCAATAACGTAATATAACCTAATATAACCCAACCTAACACATCGGCGGTAATATTTTACAACATTCCTGGCGAGTTGGCCTCTACGTCTCCGTGGGACTTTTATATACATCAATAACGTAATTTAACCTAACCTAAACCAACGTAACATCTCGGCGGTAGTATTTGACAACATTCCTGGCTTGTTGGCCTCTATGTTTCCGTGGGACCTTTATATACATCAATAACGTCATATAACCTAACCTAGCCCAACCTATCATATCGGCGGTAATATTTGACAACATTCCTGGCGAGTTGGCCTCTACGTCTCCGTGAGACCTTCATATACATCAATAACGTAATATTACCTAACCTAACCCAACCTAACATCTCGGCACTAATATTTGACAATATTCCTGGCGAGTTGGCCTCTACCTCTCCGTGCGACCTTCATATACGTCAATAACGTAATATAATCTAATCTAACCCAACCTATCATCTCGGCGGTAATATTTGACAACATTCCTGGCCAGATGGCCTCTACCTCTCCGTGGGGCCTTCATATACATCAATAACGTAATATAATCTAACCTAACCCAACCTATCATCCCGGCGATAATATTTGACAACATTCCTGGCCAGTTGGCCTCTTCGTCTCCGTGGGACTTTTATATACATCAATAACGTAATTTAACCTAAAATACCCCAACGTAACATCTCGGCTGTAATATTTAACAACATTCCTGGCTTGTTGGCCTCTATGTGTCCGTGGGACCTTTATATACATCAACAACATATTATAACCTAACCTCACCCAACCCAACCTCTCGGCACTAATATTTGACAACATTCCTGTCGAGTTGGCCTCTACGTCTCCGTGGGACTTTTATATACATCAATGACGTAATATAACCTAAAATACCCCAACGTAACATCTCGGCTGTAATATTTGACAACATTCCTGGCTTGTTGGCCTCTATGTTTCCGTGGGACCTTTATATACATCAATAACGTAATATAACCTAACCTAACCCAACCTAACACCTCGGCGGTAATATTTGACAACATTCCTGTCGAGTTGGCCTCTACGTCTCCGTGGGACTTTTATATACATCAATGACGTAATATAACCTAAAATACCCCAACGTAACATCTCGGCTGTAATATTTGACAACGTTCCTGGCTTGTTGGCCTCTATGTTTCCGTGGGACCTTTATATACATCAATAACGTAATATAACCTAACCCAGCCCAACTTATCATATCGCCGGTAATATTTGACAACATTCCTGGCGAGTTGGCCGCTACCTCTCCGTGGGACCTTCATATACATCAATAACGTAATTTAACCTAACCTAAACCAACGTAACATCTCGGCGGTAATATTTGATAACATTCCTGTCTTGTTGGCCTCTATGTTTCCCTGGGACCTTTATATACATCAATAACGTAATATAACCTAACCTAGCCCAACCTATCATCTCGGCGGTAATATTTGACAACATTCCTGGCGAGTTGGCATCTACGTCTCCGTGAGACCTTCATATCCATCAATAACGTAATATAACCTAATATAACCCAACCTAACCACTCGGCGCTATTATGTGACAACATTCCTGGCGAGTTGGCATCTACGTGTCCGTGGGACCTTCACTTATATCAATAACGTAATATAACCTAAACTAACACAACCTAACCTTTCGGCGCTATTATTTGACAACATTCCTGGCGGGTTGGCCTCTACGTCTCCGCGGGGCCTTTATATACATCAATAACGTAATATAACCTAACCTAACCCAACCCAATCTCTCGGCACTAATATTTCACAACATTCATGGCGAGTTGGCCTCTACGTCTCCGTGGGGCCTTCATATACATCAATAACGTAATATAACCTAACCTAACCCAACCTATCATCTCGGCGGTAATATTTGACAACATTCCTGGCGAGTTGGCCTCTACGTCTCCGTGAGACCTTCATATCCATCAATAACGTAATAAAACCTAATATAACCCGACCTAACCACTCGGCGCTATTATGTGAAAACATTCCTGGCGAATTGGCCTCTACGTCTCCGTGGGACCTTCACATATATCAATAACGTAATATAACCTAAACTAACCCAACCTAACCTTTCGGCGCTATTATTTGCCAACATTCCTAGCGGGTTGGCCTCTACGTCTCCGTGGGCCCTTTATATACATCAATAACGTAATATAACCTAACCCAGCCCAACTTATCATATCGGCGGTAATATTTGACAACATTCCTGGCGAGTTGGCCTCTACGTCTCCGTGGGGCCTTCATACACATCAATAACGTAATATAACCTAACCTAACCCAACCTAACACATCGGCGGTAATATTTGACAACATTCCTGGCGAGTTGGCATCTACGTCTCCGTGGGAATTTTATATACATCAATAACGTAATATAACCTAACCTAACCCAACCTAACATCTCGGCGCTAATATTTGACAACATTCCTGGCGAGTTGGCCTCTACCTCTCCGTGGGACCTTCATATACATCAATAACGTAATTTAACCTAACCTAAACCACCGTAACATCTCGGCGGTAATATTTGACAACATTCCTGTCTTGTTGGCCTCTATGTTTCCCTGGGACCTTTATATACATCAATAACGTAATATAACCTAACCTAGCCCAACCTATCATCTCGGCGGTAATATTTGACAACATTCCTGGCGAGTTGGCCTCTACGTCTCCGTGAGACCTTCATATCCATCAATAACGTAATATAACCTAAACTAACCCAACCTAACCTTTCGGCGCTATTATTTGCCAACATTCCTGGCGGGTTGGCCTCTACGTCTCCGTGGGGCCTTTATATACATCAATAACGTAATATAACCTAACCTAACCCAACCCAACCTCTCGGCACTAATATTTGACAACATTCCTGTCGAGTTGGCCTCTACGTCACCGTGGGACTTTTATATACATCAATAGCGTAATATAACCTAACCTAACCCAACCTAACATCTCGGCGGTAATATTTGACAACATTCCTGGCGAGTTGGCCTCTACGTCACCGTGGGACCTTCATATACATCAATAACTTAATATTACCTAACCTAACCCAACCTAACATCTCGGCACTAATATTTGACAACATTCCTGGCGAGTTGGCCTCTACCTCTCCGTGGGACCTTCATATACATCAATAACGTAATATAACCTAATATAACCCGACCTAACCTTTCAGCGCTATTATTTGACAACATTCCTGGCGGGTTGGCCTCTACGTCTCCGTGGGACTTTTATATACGTCAATAACGTAATATAACCTAACCTAACCCAACCTATCATCTCGGCGGTAATATTTGACAACATTCCTGGCGAGTTGGCCTCTACGTCTCCGTGACACCTTCATATCCATCAATAACGTAATATAACCTAATATAACCAGACCTAACCTTTCAGCGCTATTATTTGACAACATTCCTGGCGGGTTGGCCTCTACGTCTACGTGGGACTTTTATATACGTCAATAACGTAATTTAACGTATCCTAACCCAACCTAACATATCGGCACCAATATTTGACAACATTCCTGTCGAGTTGGCTTCTACTTCACCGTGAGACCTTCATATACATCAATAACGAAATATAACGTAACCTAACCCAACCTATCATATCGGCGGTAATATTTGACCACATTCCTGGCGAGTTGGCCTCTACGTCTCCGTGGGACTGTTATATACATCAATAACGTAATATAACCTAATATAACCCGACCTAACCACTCGGCGCTATTATGTGACAACATTCCTGGCGAGTTGGCCTCTACGTCTCCGTGGGACCTTCACATATATCAATAACGTAATATAACCTAAACTAACCCAACCTAACCTTTCGGCGCTATTATTTGCCAACATTCCTGGCGGGTTGGCCTCTACGTCTCCGTGGGGCCTTTATATACATCAATAACATAATATCACCTAAACTAACCCAACCCAACCTCTCGGCACTAATATTTGACAACATTCCTGTCGAGTTGGCCTCTACGTCACCGTGGGACTTTTATATACATCAATAGCGTTATATAACCTAACCTAACCCAACCTAACATCTCGGCGGTAATATTTGACAACATTCCTGGCGAGTTGGCCTCTACGTCTCCGTGAGACCTTCATATCCATCAATAACGTAATATAACCTAATATAAACCAACCTAACCACTCGGCGCTATTATGTGACAACATTCCTGGCTTGTTGGCCTCTATGTTTCCGTGGGACTTTATATACATCAATAACGTCATATAACCTAATATAACCCAACCTAACCACTCGGCGCTATTATGTGACAACATTCCTGGCTTGTTGGCCTCTATGTTTCCGTGGGACCTTCATATACATCAATAACGTAATATTACCTAACCTAACCCAACCTACCATCTCGGCGGTAATATTTGACAACATTCCTGGCGAGTTGGCCTCTACCTCTCCGTGCGACCTTCATATACATCAATAACGTAATATAATCTAACCTAACCCAACCTATCATCTCGGCGGTAATATTTGACAACATTCCTGGCCAGAGGGCCTCTACGTCTCCGTGGGGCCGTCATATACATCAATAACGTAATATAATCTAACCTAACCCAACCTACCATCTCGGCGGTAATATTTGACAACATTCCTGGCGAGTTGGCCTCTACCTCTCCGTGGGCCCTTTATATACATCAATAACGTAATATAACCTAACCCAGCCCAACTTATCATATCGGCGGTAATATTTGATAACATTCCTGGCGAGTTGGCCTCTACGTCTCCGTGGGGCCTTCATACACATCAATAACGTAATATAACCTAACCTAACCCAACCTAACACATCGGCGGTAATATTTGACAACATTCCTGGCGAGTTGGCATCTACGTCTCCGTGGGAATTTTATATACATCAATAACGTAATATAACCTAACCTAAACCAACCTAACATCTCGGCGCTAATATTTGACAACATTCCTGGCGAGTTGGCCTCTACCCCTCCGTGGGACCTTCATATACATCAATAACGTAATTTAACCTAACCTAAACCACCGTAACATCTCGGCGGTAATATTTGACAACATTCCTGTCTTGTTGGCATCTATGTTTCCCTGGGACCTTTATATACATCAATAACGTAATATAACCTAACCTAGCCCAACCTATCATCTCGGCGGTAATATTTGACAACATTCCAGGCGAGTTGGCCTCTACGTCTCCGTGAGACCTTCATATCCATCAATAACGTAATATAACCTAATATAAGCCGACCTAACCACTCGGCGGTAATATTTGACAACATTCCTGGCGAGTTGGCCTCTACGTCTCCGTGGGGCCTTCATATACATCAATAACGTAATATAACCTAACCTTACCCAACCTAACATCTCGGCGGTAATATTTGACAACATTCCTGGCGAGTTGGCCTCTACGTCTCCGTGAGACCTTCATATCCATCAATAACGTAATATAACTTAAACTAACCCAACCTAACCTTTCGGCGCTATTATTTGCCAACATTTCTGGCGGGTTGGCCTCTACGTCTCCGTAGGGCCTTTATATACATCAATAACATAATATAACCTAACCTAACCCAACCCAACCTCTCGGCACTAATATTTGACAACATTCCTGTAGAGTTGGCCTCTACGTCACCGTGGGACTTTTATATACATCAATAGCGTAATATAACCTAACCTAACCCAACCTAACATCTCGGCGGTAATATTTGACAACATTCCTGGCGAGTTGGCCTCTACGTCACCGTGGGACCTTCATATACATCAATAACTTAATATTACCTAACCTAACCCAACCTAACATCTCGGCACTAATATTTGACAACATTCCTGGCGAGTTGGCCTCTACCTCTCCGTGGGACCTTCATATACATCAATAACGTAATATAACCTAACCTAAACCAACGTAACATCTCGGCGGTAATATTTGACAACATTCCTGGCTTGTTGGCCTCTACGTCTCCGTGACACCTTCATATCCATCAATAACGTAATATAACCTAATATAACCCGACCTAACCTTTCAGCGCTATTATTTGACAACATTCCTGGCGGGTTGGCCTCTACGTCTCCGTGGGACTTTTATATACGTCAATAACGTAATATAACCTAACCTAACCCAACCTATCATCTCGGCGGTAATATTTGACAACATTCCTGGCGAGTTGGCCTCTACGTCTCCGTGACACCTTCATATCCATCAATAACGTAATATAACCTAATATAACCCGGCCTAACCTTTCAGCGCTATTATTTGACAACATTCCTGGCGGGTTGGCCTCTACGTCTACGTGGGACTTTTATATACGTCAATAACGTAATTTAACGTATCCTAACCCAACCTAACATATCGGCACCAATATTTGACAACATTCCTGTCGAGTTGGCTTCTACTTCACCGTGAGACCTTCATATACATCAATAACGAAATATAACGTAACCTAACCCAACCTATCATATCGGCGGTAATATTTGACCACATTCCTGGCGAGTTGGCCTCTACGTCTCCGTGGGACTGTTATATACATCAATAACGTAATTTAACCTAACCTACACCAACGTAACATCTCGGCGGTAGTATTTGACAACATTCCTTGCGAGTTGGCCTCTACGTCTCCGTGGGACCTTCATATACATCAATAACGTAATATTACCTAACCTAACCCAACCTAACATCTCGGCACTAATATTTGACAACATTCCTGGCGAGTTGGCCTCTACCTCTCCGTGCGACCTTCATATACATCAATAACGTAATATAATCTAACCTAACCCAACCTATCATCTCGGCGGTAATATTTGACAACATTCCTGGCCAGTTGGCCTCTACGTCTCCGTGGGGCCTTCATATACATCAATAACGTAATATAAGCTAACCTTACCCAACCTAACATCTCGGCGGTAATATTTGACAACATTCCTGGCGAGTTGGCCTCTACGTCTCCGTGAGACCTTCATATCCATCAATAACGTAATATAACCTAATATAACCCGTCCTAACCACTCGGCGCTATTATGTGACAACATTCCTGGCGAGTTGGCCTCTACGTCTCCGTGGGACCTTCACATATATCAATAACGTAATATAACCTAAACTAACCCAACCTAACCTTTCGGCGCTATTATTTGCCAACATTTCTGGCGGGTTGGCCTCTACGTCTCCGTGGGGCCTTTATATACATCAATAACATAATATAACCTAAACTAACCCAACCCAACCTCTCGGCACTAATATTTGACAACATTCCTGTCGAGTTGGCCTCTACGTCACCGTGGGACTTTTATATACATCAATAGCGTTATATAACCTAACCTAACCCAACCTAACATCTCGGCGGTAATATTTGACAACATTCCTGGCGAGTTGGCCTCTACGTCTCCGTGAGACCTTCATATCCATCAATAACGTAATATAATCTAATATAACCCAACATAACCACTCGGCGCTATTATGTGACAACATTCCTGGCTTGTTGGCCTCTATGTTTCCGTGGGACTTTATATACATCAATAACGTCATATAACCTAACCTAGCCCAACCTATCATATCGGCGGTAATATTTGACAACATTCCTGGCGAGTTGGCCTCTACGTCTCCGTGGGACCTTCATATACATCAATAACGTAATATTACCTAACCTAACCCAACCTAACATCTCGGCACTAATATTTGACAACATTCCTGGCGAGTTGGCCTCTACCTCTCCGTGCGACCTTCATATACATCAATAACGTAATATAATCTAACCTAACCCAACCTATCATCTCGGCGGTAATATTTGACAACATTCCTGGCCAGAGGGCCTCTACGTCTCCGTGGGGCCGTCATATACATCAATAACGTAATATAATCTAACCTAACCCTACCTACCATCTCGGCGGTAATATTTGACAACATTCCTGGCGAGTTGGCCTCTACCTCTCCGTGCGACCTTCATATACATCAATAACGTAATATAATCTAACCTAACCCAACCTATCATCTCGGCGGTAATATTTGACAACATTCCTGGCCAGAGGGCCTCTACGTCTCCGTGGGGCCGTCATATACATCAATAACGTAATATAATCTAATATAAGCCGACCTAACCACTCGGCGGTAATATTTGACAACATTCCTGGCGAGTTGGCCTCTACGTCTCCGTGGGGCCTTCATATACATCAATAACGTAATATAACCTAACCTTACCCAACCTAACATCTCGGCGGTAATATTTGACAACATTCCTGGCGAGTTGGCCTCTACGTCTCCGTGAGACCTTCATATCCATCAATAACGTAATATAACCTAAACTAACCCAACCTAACCTTTCGGCGCTATTATTTGCCAGCATTCCTGGCGGGTTGGCCTCTACGTCTCCGTGGGGCCTTTATATACATCAATAACATAATATAACCTAACCTAACCCAACCCAACCTCTCGGCACTAATATTTGACAACATTCCTGTCGAGTTGGCCTCTACGTCACCGTGGGACTTTTATATACATCAATAGCGTAATATAACCTAACCTAACCCAACCTAACATCTCGGCGGTAATATTTGACAACATTCCTGGCGAGTTGGCCTCTACGTCACCGTGGGACCTTCATATACATCAATAACTTAATATTACCTAACCTAACCCAACCTAACATCTCGGCACTAATATTTGACAACATTCCTGGCGAGTTGGCCTCTACCTCTCCGTGGGACCTTCATATACATCAATAACGTAATATAACCTAACCTAAACCAACGTAACATCTCGGCGGTAATATTTGACAACATTCCTGGCTTGTTGGCCTCTACGTCTCCGTGACACCTTCATATCCATCAATAACGTAATATAACCTAATATAACCCGACCTAACCTTTCAGCGCTATTATTTGACAACATTCCTGGCGGGTTGGCCTCTACGTCTCCGTGGGACTTTTATATACGTCAATAACGTAATATAACCTAACCTAACCCAACCTATCATCTCGGCGGTAATATTTGACAACATTCCTGGCGAGTTGGCCTCTACGTCTCCGTGACACCTTCATATCCATCAATAACGTAATATAACCTAATATAACCCGGCCTAACCTTTCAGCGCTATTATTTGACAACATTCCTGGCGGGTTGGCCTCTACGTCTACGTGGGACTTTTATATACGTCAATAACGTAATTTAACGTATCCTAACCCAACCTAACATATCGGCACCAATATTTGACAACATTCCTGTCGAGTTGGCTTCTACTTCACCGTGAGACCTTCATATACATCAATAACGAAATATAACGTAACCTAACCCAACCTATCGTATCGGCGGTAATATTTGACCACATTCCTGGCGAGTTGGCCTCTACGTCTCCGTGGGACTGTTATATACATCAATAACGTAATTTAACCTAACCTACACCAACGTAACATCTCGGCGGTAGTATTTGACAACATTCCTTGCGAGTTGGCCTCTACGTCTCCGTGGGACCTTCATATACATCAATAACGTAATATTACCTAACCTAACCCAACCTAACATCTCGGCACTAATATTTGACAACATTCCTGGCGAGTTGGCCTCTACCTCTCCGTGCGACCTTCATATACATCAATAACGTAATATAATCTAACCTAACCCAACCTATCATCTCGGCGGTAATATTTGACAACATTCCTGGCCAGTTGGCCTCTACGTCTCCGTGGGGCCTTCATATACATCAATAACGTAATATAAGCTAACCTTACCCAACCTAACATCTCGGCGGTAATATTTGACAACATTCCTGGCGAGTTGGCCTCTACGTCTCCATGAGACCTTCATATCCATCAATAACGTAATATAACCTAATATAACCCGTCCTAACCACTCGGCGCTATTATGTGACAACATTCCTGGCGAGTTGGCCTCTACGTCTCCGTGGGACCTTCACATATATCAATAACGTAATATAACCTAAACTAACCCAACCTAACCTTTCGGCGCTATTATTTGCCAACATTCCTGGCGGGTTGGCCTCTACGTCTCCGTGGGGCCTTTATATACATCAATAACATAATATAACCTAAACTAACCCAACCCAACCTCTCGGCACTAATATTTGACAACATTCCTGTCGAGTTGGCCTCTACGTCACCGTGGGACTTTTATATACATCAATAGCGTTATATAACCTAACCTAACCCAACCTAACATCTCGGCGGTAATATTTGACAACATTCCTGGCGAGTTGGCCTCTACGTCTCCGTGAGACCTTCATATCCATCAATAACGTAATATAACCTAATATAACCCAACCTAACCACTCGGCGCTATTATGTGACAACATTCCTGGCTTGTTGGCCTCTATGTTTCCGTGGGACTTTATATACATCAATAACGTCATATAACCTAACCTAGCCCAACCTATCATATCGGCGGTAATATTTGACAACATTCCTGGCGAGTTGGCCTCTACGTCTCCGTGGGACCTTCATATACATCAATAACGTAATATTACCTAACCTAACCCAACCTAACATCTCGGCACTAATATTTGACAACATTCCTGGCGAGTTGGCCTCTACCTCTCCGTGCGACCTTCATATACATCAATAACGTAATATAATCTAACCTAACCCAACCTATCATCTCGGCGGTAATATTTGACAACATTCCTGGCCAGAGGGCCTCTACGTCTCCGTGGGGCCGTCATATACATCAATAACGTAATATAATCTAACCTAACCCAACCTACCATCTCGGCGGTAATATTTGACAACATTCCTGGCGAGTTGGCCTCTACCTCTCCGTGCGACCTTCATATACATCAATAACGTAATATAATCTAACCTAACCCAACCTATCATCTCGGCGGTAATATTTGACAACATTCCTGGCCAGAGGGCCTCTACGTCTCCGTGGGGCCGTCATATACATCAATAACGTAATATAATCTAACCTAACCCAACCTATCATCTCGGCGGTAATATTTGACAACATTCCTGGCGAGTTGGCCTCTACGTCTCCGTGGGACTTTTATATACACCAATAACGTAATTTAACGTATCCTAACCCAACCTAACATCTCGGCACTAATATTTGACAACATTCCTGTCGAGTTGGCCTCTACTTCACCGTGAGACCTTCATATACATCAATAACGTAATATAACGTAACCTAACCCAACCTATCATATCGGCGGTAATATTTGACCACATTCCTGGAGAGTTGGCCTCTACGTCTCCGTGGGACTTTTATATACATCAATAACGTAATTTAACCTAACCTAAACCAACGTAACATCTCGGCGGTAATATTTGACAACATTCCGGGCTTGTTGGCCCCTATGTTTCCGTGGGACCTTTATATACATCAATAACGTCATATAACCTAACATAGCCCAACCTATTATATCGGCGGTAATATTTGACAACATTCCTTGCGAGTGGGCCTCTACGTCTCCGTGGGACCTTCATATACTTCAATAACGTAATATTACCTAACCTAACCCAACCTAACATCTCGGCACTAATATTTGACAACATTCCTGGCGAGTTGGCCTCTACCTCTCCGTGCGACCTTCATATACATCAATAACGTAATATAATCTAACCTAACCCAACCTATCATCTCGGCGGTAATATTTGACAACATTCCTGGCCAGTTGGCCTCTACGTCTCCGTGGGGCCTTCATATACATCAATAACGTAATATAATCTAACCTTACCCAACCTAACATCTCGGCGGTAATATTTGACAACATTCCTGGCGAGTTGGCCTCTACGTCTCCGTGAGACCTTCATATCCATCAATAACGTAATATAACCTAATATAACCCAACCTAACCACTCGGCGCTATTATGTGACAACATTCCTGGCTTGTTGGCCTCTATGTTTCCGTGGGACTTTATATACATCAATAACGTCATATAACCTAACCTAGCCCAACCTATCATATCGGCGGTAATATTTGACAACATTCCTGGCGAGTTGGCCTCTACGTCTCCGTGGGACCTTCATATACATCAATAACGTAATATTACCTAACCTAACCCAACCTAACATCTCGGCACTAATATTTGACAACATTCCTGGCGAGTTGGCCTCTACCTCTCCGTGCGACCTTCATATACATCAATAACGTAATATAATCTAACCTAACCCAACCTATCATCTCGGCGGTAATATTTGACAACATTCCTGGCCAGAGGGCCTCTACGTCTCCGTGGGGCCGTCATATACATCAATAACGTAATATAATCTAACCTAACCCAACCTACCATCTCGGCGGTAATATTTGACAACATTCCTGGCGAGTTGGCCTCTACCTCTCCGTGCGACCTTCATATACATCAATAACGTAATATAATCTAACCTAACCCAACCTATCATCTCGGCGGTAATATTTGACAACATTCCTGGCCAGAGGGCCTCTACGTCTCCGTGGGGCCGTCATATACATCAATAACGTAATATAATCTAACCTAACCCAACCTATCATCTCGGCGGTAATATTTGACAACATTCCTGGCGAGTTGGCCTCTACGTCTCCGTGGGACTTTTATATACACCAATAACGTAATTTAACGTATCCTAACCCAACCTAACATCTCGGCACTAATATTTGACAACATTCCTGTCGAGTTGGCCTCTACTTCACCGTGAGACCTTCATATACATCAATAACGTAATATAACGTAACCTAACCCAACCTATCATATCGGCGGTAATATTTGACCACATTCCTGGAGAGTTGGCCTCTACGTCTCCGTGGGACTTTTATATACATCAATAACGTAATTTAACCTAACCTAAACCAACGTAACATCTCGGCGGTAATATTTGACAACATTCCGGGCTTGTTGGCCCCTATGTTTCCGTGGGACCTTTATATACATCAATAACGTCATATAACCTAACATAGCCCAACCTATTATATCGGCGGTAATATTTGACAACATTCCTTGCGAGTGGGCCTCTACGTCTCCGTGGGACCTTCATATACTTCAATAACGTAATATTACCTAACCTAACCCAACCTAACATCTCGGCACTAATATTTGACAACATTCCTGGCGAGTTGGCCTCTACCTCTCCGTGCGACCTTCATATACATCAATAACGTAATATAATCTAACCTAACCCAACCTATCATCTCGGCGGTAATATTTGACAACATTCCTGGCCAGTTGGCCTCTACGTCTCCGTGGGGCCTTCATATACATCAATAACGTAATATAATCTAACCTTACCCAACCTAACATCTCGGCGGTAATATTTGACAACATTCCTGGCGAGTTGGCCTCTACGTCTCCGTGAGACCTTCATATCCATCAATAACGTAATATAACCTAATATAAGCCGACCTAACCACTCGGCGGTAATATTTGACAACATTCCTGGCGAGTTGGCCTCTACGTCTCCGTGGGGCCTTCATATACATCAATAACGTAATATAATCTAACCTAACCCAACCTATCATCTCGGCGGTAATATTTGACAACATTCCTGGCCAGAGGGCCTCTACGTCTCCGTGGGGCCGTCATATACATCAATAACGTAATATAATCTAACCTAACCCAACCTATCATCTCGGCGGTAATATTTGACAACATTCCTGGCGAGTTGGCCTCTACGTCTCCGTGGGACTTTTATATACACCAATAACGTAATTTAACGTATCCTAACCCAACCTAACATCTCGGCACTAATATTTGACAACATTCCTGTCGAGTTGGCCTCTACTTCACCGTGAGACCTTCATATACATCAATAACGTAATATAACGTAACCTAACCCAACCTATCATATCGGCGGTAATATTTGACCACATTCCTGGAGAGTTGGCCTCTACGTCTCCGTGGGACTTTTATATACATCAATAACGTAATTTAACCTAACCTAAACCAACGTAACATCTCGGCGGTAATATTTGACAACATTCCGGGCTTGTTGGCCCCTATGTTTCCGTGGGACCTTTATATACATCAATAACGTCATATAACCTAGCATAGCCCAACCTATTATATCGGCGGTAATATTTGACAACATTCCTTGCGAGTGGGCCTCTACGTCTCCGTGGGACCTTCATATACTTCAATAACGTAATATTACCTAACCTAACCCAACCTAACATCTCGGCACTAATATTTGACAACATTCCTGGCGAGTTGGCCTCTACCTCTCCGTGCGACCTTCATATACATCAATAACGTAATATAATCTAACCTAACCCAACCTATCATCTCGGCGGTAATATTTGACAACATTCCTGGCCAGTTGGCCTCTACGTCTCCGTGGGGCCTTCATATACATCAATAACGTAATATAATCTAACCTTACCCAACCTAACATCTCGGCGGTAATATTTGACAACATTCCTGGCGAGTTGGCCTCTACGTCTCCGTGAGACCTTCATATCCATCAATAACGTAATATAACCTAATATAAGCCGACCTAACCACTCGGCGGTAATATTTGACAACATTCCTGGCGAGTTGGCCTCTACGTCTCCGTGGGGCCTTCATATATATCAATAACGTAATATAACCTAACCTTACCCAACCTAACATCTCGGCGGTAATATTTGACAACATTCCTGGCGAGTTGGCCTCTACGTCTCCGTGAGACCTTCATATCCATCAATAACGTAATATAACCTAATATAACCCAACCTAACCACTCGGCGCTATTATGTGACAACATTCCTGGCTTGTTGGCCTCTATGTTTCCGTGGGACTTTATATACATCAATAACGTCATATAACCTAACCTAGCCCAACCAATCATATCGGCGGTAATATCTGACAACATTCCTGGCGAGTTGGCCTCTACGTCTCCGTGAGACCTTCATATCCATCAATAACGTAATATAACCTAATATAAGCCGACCTAACCACTCGGCGGTAATATTTGACAACATTCCTGGCGAGTTGGCCTCTACGTCTCCATGGGGCCTTCATATACATCAATAACGTAATATAACCTAACCTTACCCAACCTAACATCTCGGCGGTAATATTTGACAACATTCCTGGCGAGTTGGCCTCTACGTCTCCGTGAGACCTTCATATCCATCAATAACGTAGTATAACCTAATATAACCCAACCTAACCACTCGGCGCTATTATGTGACAACATTCCTGGCTTGTTGGCCTCTATGTTTCCGTGGGACTTTATATACATCAATAACGTCATATAACCTAACCTAGCCCAACCTATCATATCGGCGGTAATATTTGACAACATTCCTGGCGAGTTGGCCTCTACGTCTCCGTGGGACCTTCATATACATCAATAACGTAATATTACCTAACCTAACCCAACCTAATATCTCGGCACTAATATTTGACAACATTCCTGGCGAGTTGGCCTCTACCTCTCCGTGCGACCTTCATATACATCAATAACGTAATATAATCTAACCTAACCCAACCTATCATCTCGGCGGTAATATTTGACAACATTCCTGGCCAGAGGGCCTCTACGTCTCCGTGGGGCCGTCATATACATCAATAACGTAATATAATCTAACCTAACCCAACCTACCATCTCGGCGGTAATATTTGACAACATTCCTGGCGAGTTGGCCTCTACCTCTCCGTGCGACCTTCATATACATCAATAACGTAATATAATCTAACCAAACCCAACCTATCATCTCGGCGGTAATATTTGACAACATTCCTGGCCAGAGGGCCTCTACGTCTCCGTGGGGCCGTCATATACATCAATAACGTAATATAATCTAATATAAGCCGACCTAACCACTCGGCGGTAATATTTGACAACATTCCTGGCGAGTTGGCCTCTACGTCTCCGTGGGGCCTTCATATACATCAATAACGTTATATAACCTAACCTTACCCAACCTAACATCTCGGCGGTAATATTTGACAACATTCCTGGCGAGTTGGCCTCTACGTCTCCGTGAGACCTTCATATCCATCAATAACGTAATATAACCTAAACTAACCCAACCTAACCTTTCGGCGCTATTATTTGCCAACATTCCTGGCGGGTTGGCCTCTACGTCTCCGTGGGGCCTTTATATACATCAATAACATAATATAACCTAACCTAACCCAACCCAACCTCTCGGCACTAATATTTGACAACATTCCTGTCGAGTTGGCCTCTACGTCACCGTGGGACTTTTATATACATCAATAGCGTAATATAACCTAACCTAACCCAACCTAACATCTCGGCGGTAATATTTGAAAACATTCCTGGCGAGTTAGCCTCTACGTCACCGTGGGACCTTCATATACATCAATAACTTAATATTACCTAACCTAACCCAACCTAACATCTCGGCACTAATATTTGACAACATTCCTGGCGAGTTGGCCTCTACCTCTCCGTGGGACCTTCATATACATCAATAACGTAATATAACCTAACCTAAACCAACGTAACATCTCGGCGGTAATATTTGACAACATTCCTGGCTTGTTGGCCTCTACGTCTCCGTGACACCTTCATATCCATCAATAACGTAATATAACCTAATATAACCCGACCTAACCTTTCAGCGCTATTATTTGACAACATTCCTGGCGGGTTGGCCTCTACGTCTCCGTGGGACTTTTATATACGTCAATAACGTAATATAACCTAACCTAACCCAACCTATCATCTCGGCGGTAATATTTGACAACATTCCTGGCGAGTTGGCCTCTACGTCTCCGTGACACCTTCATATCCATCAATAACGTAATATAACCTAATATAACCCGGCCTAACCTTTCAGCGCTATTATTTGACAACATTCCTGGCGGGTTGGCCTCTACGTCTACGTGGGACTTTTATATACGTCAATAACGTAATTTAACGTATCCTAACCCAACCTAACATATCGGCACCAATATTTGACAACATTCCTGTCGAGTTGGCTTCTACTTCACCGTGAGACCTTCATATACATCAATAACGAAATATAACGTAACCTAACCCAACCTATCGTATCGGCGCTAATATTTGACCACATTCCTGGCGAGTTGGCCTCTACGTCTCCGTGGGACTGTTATATACATCAATAACGTAATTTAACCTAACCTACACCAACGTAACATCTCGGCGGTAGTATTTGACAACATTCCTTGCGAGTTGGCCTCTACGTCTCCGTGGGACCTTCATATACATCAATAACGTAATATTACCTAACCTAACCCAACCTAACATCTCGGCACTAATATTTGACAACATTCCTGGCGAGTTGGCCTCTACCTCTCCGTGCGACCTTCATATACATCAATAACGTAATATAATCTAACCTAACCCAATCTATCATCTCGGCGGTAATATTTGACAACATTCCTGGCCAGTTGGCCTCTACGTCTCCGTGGGGCCTTCATATACATCAATAACGTAATATAAGCTAACCTTACCCAACCTAATATCTCGGCGGTAATATTTGACAACATTCCTGGCGAGTTGGCCTCTACGTCTCCGTGAGACCTTCATATCCATCAATAACGTAATATAACCTAATATAACCCGTCCTAACCACTCGGCGCTATTATGTGACAACATTCCTGGCGAGTTGGCCTCTACGTCTCCGTGGGACCTTCACATATATCAATAACGTAATATAACCTAAACTAACCCAACCTAACCTTTCGGCGCTATTATTTGCCAACATTCCTGGCGGGTTGGCCTCTACGTCTCCGTGGGGCCTTTATATACATCAATAACATAATATAACCTAAACTAACCCAACCCAACCTCTCGGCACTAATATTTGACAACATTCCTGTCGAGTTGGCCTCTACGTCACCGTGGGACTTTTATATACATCAATAGCGTTATATAACCTAACCTAACCCAACCTAACATCTCGGCGGTAATATTTGACAACATTCCTGGCGAGTTGGCCTCTACGTCTCCGTGAGACCTTCATATCCATCAATAACGTAATATAACCTAATATAACCCAACCTAACCACTCGGCGCTATTATGTGACAACATTCCTGGCTTGTTGGCCTCTATGTTTCCGTGGGACTTTATATACATCAATAACGTCATATAACCTAACCTAGCCCAACCTATCATATCGGCGGTAATATTTGACAACATTCCTGGCGAGTTGGCCTCTACGTCTCCGTGGGACCTTCATATACATCAATAACGTAATATTACCTAACCTAACCCAACCTAACATCTCGGCACTAATATTTGACAACATTCCTGGCGAGTTGGCCTCTACCTCTCCGTGCGACCTTCATATACATCAATAACGTAATATAATCTAACCTAACCCAACCTATCATCTCGGCGGTAATATTTGACAACATTCCTGGCCAGAGGGCCTCTACGTCTCCGTGGGGCCGTCATATACATCAATAACGTAATATAATCTAACCTAACCCAACCTACCATCTCGGCGGTAATATTTGACAACATTCCTGGCGAGTTGGCCTCTACCTCTCCGTGCGACCTTCATATACATCAATAACGTAATATAATCTAACCTAACCCAACCTATCATCTCGGCGGTAATATTTGACAACATTCCTGGCCAGAGGGCCTCTACGTCTCCGTGGGGCCGTCATATACATCAATAACGTAATATAACCTAACCTAACCCAACCCAACCTCTCGGCACTAATATTTGACAACATTCCTGTCGAGTTGGCCTCTACGTCACCGTGGGACTTTTATATACATCAATAGCGTAATATAACCTAACCTAACCCAACCTAACATCTCGGCGGTAATATTTGACAACATTCCTGGCGAGTTGGCCTCTACGTCACCGTGGGACCTTCATATACATCAATAACTTAATATTACCTAACCTAACCCAACCTAACATCTCGGCACTAATATTTGACAACATTCCTGGCGAGTTGGCCTCTACCTCTCCGTGGGACCTTCATATACATCAATAACGTAATATAACCTAACCTAAACCAACGTAACATCTCGGCGGTAATATTTGACAACATTCCTGGCTTGTTGGCCTCTACGTCTCCGTGACACCTTCATATCCATCAATAACGTAATATAACCTAATATAACCCGACCTAACCTTTCAGCGCTATTATTTGACAACATTCCTGGCGGGTTGGCCTCTACGTCTCCGTGGGACTTTTATATACGTCAATAACGTAATATAACCTAACCTAACCCAACCTATCATCTCGGCGGTAATATTTGACAACATTCCTGGCGAGTTGGCCTCTACGTCTCCGTGACACCTTCATATCCATCAATAACGTAATATAACCTAATATAGCCCGGCCTAACCTTTCAGCGCTATTATTTGACAACATTCCTGGCGGGTTGGCCTCTACGTCTACGTGGGACTTTTATATACGTCAATAACGTAATTTAACGTATCCTAACCCAACCTAACATATCGGCACCAATATTTGACAACATTCCTGTCGAGTTGGCTTCTACTTCACCGTGAGACCTTCATATACATCAATAACGAAATATAACGTAACCTAACCCAACCTATCGTATCGGCGGTAATATTTGACCACATTCCTGGCGAGTTGGCCTCTACGTCTCCGTGGGACTGTTATATACATCAATAACGTAATTTAACCTAACCTACACCAACGTAACATCTCGGCGGTAGTATTTGACAACATTCCTTGCGAGTTGGCCTCTACGACACCGTGGGACCTTCATATACATCAATAACGTAATATTACCTAACCTAACCCAACCTAACATCTCGGCACTAATATTTGACAACATTCCTGGCGAGTTGGCCTCTACCTCTCCGTGCGACCTTCATATACATCAATAACGTAATATAATCTAACCTAACCCAACCTATCATCTCGGCGGTAATATTTGACAACATTCCTGGCCAGTTGGCCTCTACGTCTCCGTGGGGCCTTCATATACATCAATAACGTAATATAAGCTAACCTTACCCAACCTAACATCTCGGCGGTAATATTTGACAACATTCCTGGCGAGTTGGCCTCTACGTCTCCGTGAGACCTTCATATCCATCAATAACGTAATATAACCTAATATAACCCGTCCTAACCACTCGGCGCTATTATGTGACAACATTCCTGGCGAGTTGGCCTCTACGTCTCCGTGGGACCTTCACATATATCAATAACGTAATATAACCTAAACTAACCCAACCTAACCTTTCGGCGCTATTATTTGCCAACATTCCTGGCGGGTTGGCCTCTACGTCTCCGTGGGGCCTTTATATACATCAATAACATAATATAACCTAAACTAACCCAACCCAACCTCTCGGCACTAATATTTGACAACATTCCTGTCGAGTTGGCCTCTACGTCACCGTGGGACTTTTATATACATCAATAGCGTTATATAACCTAACCTAACCCAACCTAACATCTCGGCGGTAATATTTGACAACATTCCTGGCGAGTTGGCCTCTACGTCTCCGTGAGACCTTCATATCCATCAATAACGTAATATAACCTAATATAACCCAACCTAACCACTCGGCGCTATTATGTGACAACATTCCTGGCTTGTTGGCCTCTATGTTTCCGTGGGACTTTATATACATCAATAACGTCATATAACCTAACCTAGCCCAACCTATCATATCGGCGGTAATATTTGACAACATTCCTGGCGAGTTGGCCTCTACGTCTCCGTGGGACCTTCATATACATCAATAACGTAATATTACCTAACCTAACCCAACCTAACATCTCGGCACTAATATTTGACAACATTCCTGGCGAGTTGGCCTCTACCTCTCCGTGCGACTTTCATATACATCAATAACGTAATATAATCTAACCTAACCCAACCTATCATCTCGGCGGTAATATTTGACAACATTCCTGGCCAGAGGGCCTCTACGTCTCCGTGGGGCCGTCATATACATCAATAACGTAATATAATCTAACCTAACCCAACCTACCATCTCGGCGGTAATATTTGACAACATTCCTGGCGAGTTGGCCTCTACCTCTCCGTGCGACCTTCATATACATCAATAACGTAATATAATCTAACCTAACCCAACCTATCATCTCGGCGGTAATATTTGACAACATTCCTGGCCAGAGGGCCTCTACGTCTCCGTGGGGCCGTCATATACACCAATAACGTAATATAATCTAACCTAACCCAACCTATCATCTCGGCGGTAATATTTGACAACATTCCTGGCGAGTTGGCCTCTACGTCTCCGTGGGACTTTTATATACACCAATAACGTAATTTAACGTATCCTAACCCAACCTAACATCTCGGCACTAATATTTGACAACATTCCTGTCGAGTTGGCCTCTACTTCACCGTGAGACCTTCATATACATCAATAACGTAATATAACGTAACCTAACCCAACCTATCATATCGGCGGTAATATTTGACCACATTCCTGGAGAGTTGGCCTCTACGTCTCCGTGGGACTTTTATATACATCAATAACGTAATTTAACCTAACCTAAACCAACGTAACATCTCGGCGGTAATATTTGACAACATTCCGGGCTTGTTGGCCCCTATGTTTCCGTGGGACCTTTATATACATCAATAACGTCATATAACCTAACATAGCCCAACCTATTATATCGGCGGTAATATTTGACAACATTCCTTGCGAGTGGGACTCTACGTCTCCGTGGGACCTTCATATACTTCAATAACGTAATATTACCTAACCTAACCCAACCTAACATCTCGGCACTAATATTTGACAACATTCCTGGCGAGTTGGCCTCTACCTCTCCGTGCGACCTTCATATACATCAATAACGTAATATAATCTAACCTAACCCAACCTATCATCTCGGCGGTAATATTTGACAACATTCCTGGCCAGTTGGCCTCTACGTCTCCGTGGGGCCTTCATATACATCAATAACGTAATATAATCTAACCTTACCCAACCTAACATCTCGGCGGTAATATTTGACAACATTCCTGGCGAGTTGGCCTCTACGTCTCCGTGAGACCTTCATATCCATCAATAACGTAATATAACCTAATATAAGCCGACCTAACCACTCGGCGGTAATATTTGACAACATTCCTGGCGAGTTGGCCTCTACGTCTCCGTGGGGCCTTCCTATACATCAATAACGTAATATAACCTAACCTTACCCAACCTAACATCTCGGCGGTAATATTTGACAACATTCCTGGCGAGTTGGCCTCTACGTCTCCGTGAGACCTTCATATCCATCAATAACGTAATATAACCTAATATAACCCAACCTAACCACTCGGCGCTATTATGTGACAACATTCCTGGCTTGTTGGCCTCTATGTTTCCGTGGGACTTTATATACATCAATAACGTCATATAACCTAACCTAGCCCAACCTATCATATCGGCGGTAATATCTGACAACATTCCTGGCGAGTTGGCCTCTACGTCTCCGTGTGACCTTCATATCCATCAATAACGTAATATAACCTAATATAAGCCGACCTAACCACTCGGCGGTAATATTTGACAACATTCCTGGCGAGTTGGCCTCTACGTCTCCATGGGGCCTTCATATACATCAATAACGTAATATAACCTAACCTTACCCAACCTAACATCTCGGCGGTAATATTTGACAACATTCCTGGCGAGTTGGCCTCTACGTCTCCGTGAGACCTTCATATCCATCAATAACGTAATATAACCTAAACTAACCCAACCTAACCTTTCGGCGCTATTATTTGCCAACATTCCTGGCGGGTTGGCCTCTACGTCTCCGTGGGGCCTTTATATACATCAATAACATAATATAACCTAACCTAACCCAACCCAACCTCTCGGCACTAATATTTGACAACATTCCTGGCGAGTTGGCCTCTACCTCTCCGTGCGACCTTCATATACATCAATAACGTAATATAATCTAACCTAACACAACCTATCATCTCGGCGGTAATATTTGACAACATTCCTGGCCAGAGGGCCTCTACGTCTCCGTGGGGCCGTCATATACATCAATAACGTAATATAATCTAACCTTACCCAACCTAACATCTCGGCGGTAATATTTGACAACATTCCTGGCCAGTTGGCCTCTACGTCTCCGTGAGACCTTCATATCCATCAATAACGTAATATAACCTAATATAACCCGACCTAACCACTCGGCGCTATTATGTGACAACATTCCTGGCGAGTTGGCCTCTACGTCTCGGTGGGACCTTCACATATATCAATAACGTAATATAACCTAAACTAACCCAACCTAACCTTTCGGCGCTACTATTTGCCAACATTCCTGGCGGATTGGCCTCTACGTCTCCGTGGGGCCTTTATATACATCAATAACATAATATAACCTAACCTAACCCAACCCAACCTCTCGGCACTAATATTTGACAACATTCCTGTCGAGTTGGCCTCTACGTCACCGTGGGACTTTTATATACATCAATAGCGTTATATAACCTAACCTAACCCAACCTAACATCTCGGCGGTAATATTTGACAACATTCCTGACGAGTTGGCCTCTACGTCTCCGTGAGACCTTCATATCCATCAATAACGTAATATAACCTAATATAACCCAACCTAACCACTCGGCGCTATTATGTGACAACATTCCTGGCGAGTTGGCATCTACGTCTCCGTGAGACCTTCGTATCCATCAATAACGTAATATAACCTAATATAACCCGACCTAACCACTCGGCGCTGTTATGTGACAACATTCCTGGCGAGTTGGCCTCTACGTCTCCGTGGGACCTTCACATATATCAATAACGTAATATAACCTAAACTAACCCAACCTAACCTTTCGGCGCTATTATTTGCCAACATTCCTGGCGGGTTGGCCTCTACGTCTCCGTGGGGCCTTTATATACATCAATAACATAATATACCCTAACCTAACCCAACCCAACCTCTCGGCACTAATAGTTGACAACATTCCTGTCGAGGTGGCCTCTACGTCACCGTGGGACTTTGATATACATCAATAGCGTAATATAACCTAACCTAACCCAACCTAACATCTCGGCGGTAATATTTGACAACATTCCTGGCGAGTTGGCCTCTACGTCTCCGTGAGACCTTCATATCCATCAATAACGTAATATAACCTAATATAACCCAACCTAACCACTCGGCGCTATTATGTGACAACATTCCTGGCGAGTCGGCCTCTACGTCTCCGTGGGACCTTCACATATATCAATAACGTAATATAACCTAAACTAACCCAACCTAACCTTTCGGCGCTATTATTTGCCAACATTCCTGGCGGATTGGCCTCTACGTCTCCGTGGGGCCTTTATATACATCAATAACATAATATAACCTAACCTAACCCAACCCAACCTCTCGGCACTAATATTTGACAACATTCCTGTCGAGTTGGCCTCTACGTCACCGTGGGACTTTTATATACATCAATAGCGTTATATAACCTAACCTAACCCAACCTAACATCTCGGCGGTAATATTTGACAACATTCCTGGCGAGTTGGCCTCTACGTCTCCGTGGGGCCTTCACATACATCAATAACGTAATATAACCTAACCTAACCAACCTAACCACTCGGCGCTATTATGTGACAACATTCCTGGCGAGTTGGCATCTACGTGTCCGTGGGACCTTCACATATATCAATAACGTAATATAACCTAAACTAACACAACCTAACCTTTCGGCGCTATTATTTGACAACATTCCTGGCGAGTTGGCCTCTACGTCTCCGTGGGACTTTTATATACACCAATAACGTAATTTAACGTATCCTAACCCAACCTAACATGTCCGCACTAATATTTGACAACATTCCTGTCGACTTGGCCTCTACTTCACCGTGAGACCTTCATATACATAAATAACGAAATATAACGTAACCTAACCCAACCTATCATATCGGCGGTAATATTTGACCACATTCCTGGCGAGTTGGCCTCTCCGTCTCCGTGGGGCCTTCATATACATCAATAACGTAATATAACCTAACCTAACCCAACCTATCATCTCGGCGGTAATATTTGACAACATTCCTTGCGAGTTGGCCTCTACGTCTCCGTGGGACCTTCATATACATCAATAACGTAATATTACCTAACCTAACCCAACCTAACATCTCGGCACTAATATTTGACAACATTCCTGGCGAGTTGGCCTCTACCTCTCCGTGCGACCTTCATATACATCAATAACGTAATATAATCTAACATAACCCAACCTATCATCTCGGCGGTAATATTTGACAACATTCCTGGCGAGTTGGCCTCTACGTCACCGTGGGAACTTCATATACATCAATAACGTAATATTACCTAACCTAACCCAACCTAACATCTCGGCGGTAATATTTGACAACATTCCTGGCGAGTTGGCCTCTACCTCTCCGTGGGACCTTCATATACATCAATAACGTAATTTAACCTAACCTAAACCAACATAACATATCGGCGGTAATATTTGACAACATTCCTGGCTTGTTGACCTCTATGTTTCCGTGGGACCTTTATATACATCAATAACGTAATATAACCTAACCTAGCCCAACATATCATATCGGCGGTAATATTTGACAACATTCCTGCCGAGTTGGCCTCTACGTCTCCGTGGGGCCTTCATACACATCAATAACGTAATATAACCTAACCTAACCCAACCTAACATCTCGGCGGTAATATTTGACATCATTCCTGGCGAGTTGGCCTCTAAGTCTCCGTGGGGCCTTCATATACATCAATAACGTAATATCACCTAACCTAACCCAACCTATCATCTCGGCGGTAATATTTGACAACATTCCTGGCGAGTTGGCCTCTACCTCTCCGTGGGACCTTCATATACATCAATAACGTAATTTAACCAAACCTAAACCAACATAACATATCGGCGGTAATATTTGACAACATTCCTGGCTTGTTGACCTCTATGTTTCCGTGGGACCTTTATATACATCAATAACGTAATATAACCTAACCTAGCCCAACATATCATATCGGCGGTAATATTTGACAACATTCCTGGCGAGTTGGCCTCTACGTCTCCGTGAGTCCTTCATATCCATCAATAACATAATATAACCTAACCTAACCCAACCCAACCTCTCGGCACTAATATTTGACAACATTCCTGTCGAGTTGGCCAGTACGTCACCGTGGGACTTTTATATACATCAATAGCGTTATATAACCTAACCTAACCCAACCTAACATCTCGGCGGTAATATTTGACAACATTCCTGGCGAGTTGGCCTCTACGTCTCCGTGAGACCTTCATATCCATCAATAACGTAATATAACCTAATATAACCCAACCTAACCACTCGGCGCTATTATGTGACAACATTCCTGGCGAGTTGGCATCTACGTGTCCGTGGGACCTTCACATATATCAATAACGTAATATAACCTAAACTAACACAACCTAACCTTTCGGCGCTATTATTTGACAACATTCCTGGCGGGTTGGCCTCTACGTCTCCGCGGGGCCTTTATATACATCAATAACGTAATATAACCTAACCTAACCCAACCCAATCTCTCGGCATTAATATTTGACAACATTCCTGGCGAGTTGGCCTCTACGTCTCCGTGGGGCCTTCATATACATCAATAACGTAATATAACCTAACCTAACCCAACCTATCATCTCGGCTGTAATATTTGACAACATTCCTTGCGAGTTGGCCTCTACGTCTCCGTGGGACCTTCATATACATCAATAACGTAATATTACCTAACCTAACCCAACCTAACATCTCGGCACTAATATTTGACAACATTCCTGGCGAGTTGGCCTCTACCTCTCCGTGCGACCATCATATACATCAATAACGTAATATAATCTAACCTAACCCAACCTATCATCTCGGCGGTAATATTTGACAACATTCCTGGCCAGTTGGCCTCTACGTCTCCGTGGGGCCTTCATATACATCAATAACGTAATATAACCTAACCTTACCCAACCTAACATCTCGGCGGTAATATTTGACAACATTCCTGGCGAGTTGGCCTCTACGTCTCCGTGAGACCTTCATATCCATCAATAACGTAATATAACCTAATATAACCCGACCTAACCACTCGGCGCTATTATGTGACAACATTCCTGGCGGGTTGGCCTCTACGTCTCCGTGGGGCCTTTATATACATCAATAACATAATATAACCTAACCTAACCCAACCCAACCTCTCGGCACTAATATTTGACAACATTCCTGTCGAGTTGGCCACTACGTCACCGTGGGACTTTTATATACATCAATAGCGTTATATAACCTAACCTAACCCAACCTAACATCTCGGCGGTAATATTTGACAACATTCCTGGCGGGTTGGCCTCTACGTCTCCGTGGGACTTTTATATACGTCAATAACGTAATATAACCTAACCTAACCCAATCTCACATCACAGCGGTAATATTTGACAACATTCCTGGCTTATTGGCCTCATGGTTTCCGTGGGACTTTTATATACATCAATGGCGTAATATAACCTAACCTAACCCAACCTAACATCTCGGTACTAATATTTGACAACATTCCTGTCGAGTTGGCCTCTACGTCGCCGTGAGACCTTTATATGCATCAGTAACGTAATATAACCTAATATAACCCGACCTAACCACTCGGCGGTAATATTTGACAACATTCCTGGCGAGTTGGACTCTATGTCTCCGTGAGACCTTCATATCCATCAATAACGTAATATAACCTAATATAACCCGACCTAACCACTCGGCGCTATTATGTGACAACATTCCTGGCGAGTTGGCCTCTACGTCTCCGTGGGACCTTCACATATATCAATAACGTAATATAACCTAAACTAACCCAACCTAACCTTTCGGCGCTATTATTTGCCAACATTCCTGGCGGGTTGGCCTCTACGTCTCCGTGGGGCCTTTATATACATCAATAACATAATATAACCTAACCTAACCCAACCCAACCTCTCGGCACTAATATTTGACAACATTCCTGTCGAGTTGGCCTCTACGTCACCGTGGGACTTTTATATACATCAATAGCGTAATATAACCTAACCTAACCCAACCTAACATCTCGGCGGTAATATTTGACAACATTCCTGGCGAGTTGGCCTCTACGTCTCCGTGAGACCTTCATATCGATCAATAACGTAACATAACCTAATATAACCCAACCTAACCACTCGGCGATATTATGTGACAACATTCCTGGCGAGTTGGCATCTACGTGTCCGTGGGACCTCCACATATATCAATAACGTAATATAACCTAAACTAACACAACCTAACCTTTCGGCGCTGTTATTTGACAACATTCCTGGCGGGTTGGCCTCTACGTCTCCGCGGGGCCTTTATATACATCAATAACGTAATATAACCTAACCTAACCCAACCCAATCTCTCGGCACTAATATTTGACAACATTCCTGGCGAGTTGGACTCTACGTCTCCGTGGGGCCTTCATATACATCAATAACGTAATATAACCTAACCTAACCCAACCTATCATCTCGGCGGTAATATTTGACAACATTCCTTGCGAGTTGGCCTCTACGTCTCCGTGGGATCTTTATATACATCAATAACGTAATATTACCTAACCTAACCCAACCTAACATCTCGGCACTAATATTTGACAACATTCCTGGCGAGTTGGCCTCTACCTCTCCGTGCGACCTACATATACATCAATAACGTAATATAATCTAACCTAACCCAACCTATCATCTCGGCGGTAATATTTGACAACATTCCTGGCCAGTTCGCCTTAACGTCTCCGTGGGGCCTTCATATTCATCAATAACGTAATATAACCTAACCTTACCCAACCTAACATCTCGGCGGTAATATTTGACAACATTCCTGGCGAGTTGGCCTCTACGTCTCCGTGAGACCTTCATATCCATCAATAACGTAATATAACCTAATATAACCCGACCTAACCACTCGGCGCTATTATGTGACAACATTCCTGGCGAGTTGGCCTCTACGTCTCCGTGGGGCCTTTATATACATCAATAACATAATATAACCTAACCTAACCCAACCCAACCTCTCGGCACTAATATTTGACAACATTCCTGTCGAGTTGGCATCTACGTCACCGTGGGACTTTTATATACATCAATAGCGTAATATAACCTAACCTAACCCAACCTAACATCTCGGCGGTAATATTTGACAACATTCCTGGCGAGTTGGCCTCTACGTCTCCGTGAGACCTTCATATCCATCAATAACGTAACATAACCTAATATAACCCAACCTAACCACTCGGCGCTATTATGTGACAACATTCCTGGCGAGTTGGCATCTACGTGTCCGTGGGACCTTCACATATATCAATAACGTAATATAACCTAAACTAACACAACCTAAGCTTTCGGCGCTATTATTTGACAACATTCCTGGCGGGTTGGCCTCTACGTCTCCGCGGGGCCTTTATATACATCAATAACGTAATATAACCTAACCTAACCCAACCCGATCTCTCGGCACTAATATTTGACAACATTCCTGACGAGTTGGCCTCTACGTCTCCGTGGGGCCTTCATATACATCAATAACGTAATATAACCTAACCTAACCCAACCTAACCACTCGGCGCTATTATGTGACAACATTCCTGGCGTGTTGGCATCTACGTGTCCGTGGGACCTTCACATATATCAATAACGTAATATAACCTAAACTAACACAACCTAACCTTTCGGCGCTATTATTTGCCAACATTCCTGGCGGGTTGGCCTCTACGTCTCCGTGGGACTTTTATATACATCAATAGCGTAATACAACCTAACCTAACCCAACCTAATATCTCGGTACTAATATTTTACAACATTCCTGGCGAGTTGGCCTCTACGTCTCCGTGGGATCTTTATATACATCAATAACGTAATTTAACCTAACCTAACCCAACCTAACATCTCGGCGGTAATATTTGACAACATTCCTGGCGAGTTGGCCTCTACGTCTCCGTGGGACCTTCATATACATCAATAACGTAATATAACCTAACCTAACCCAACATATCATCTCGGCGGTAATATTTGAAAACATTCCTGTCGAGTTGGCATCTACGTTTCCGTGGGACCTTTATATATATCAGTAACGTAATATAACCTAACCTAACCCAACCTAACATCTCGGCGGTAATATTTGACAACATTCCTGGCGAGTTGGCCTCTACGTCTCCGTGACACCTTCATATCCATCAATAACGTAATATAACCTAATATAACCCAACCTAACCACTCGGCGCTATTATATGACAATATTCCTGGCGAGTTGGCCTCTACGTCTCCGTGGGACTTTTATATACATCAATAACGTAATTTAACCTAGCTTAACCCAACGTAACATCTCGGCGGTAATATTTTACAACATTCCTGGCGAGTTGGCCTCTACGTCTCCGTGAGACCTTCATATCCATCAATAACGTAATATAACCTAATATAACCCAACCTAACCACTCGGCGCTATTATGTGACAACATTCCTGGCGAGTTGGCATCTACGTGTCCGTGGGACCTTCACATATATCAATAACGTAATATAACCTAAACTAACACAACCTAAGCTTTCGGCGCTATTATTTGACAACATTCCTGGCGGGTTGGCCTCTACGTCTCCGCGGGGCCTTTATATACATCAATAACGTAATTTAACCTAACCTAACCCAGCCCGATCTCTCGGCACTAATATTTGACAACATTCCTGACGAGTTGGCCTCTACGTCTCCGTGGGGCCTTCATATACATCAATAACGTAATATAACCTAACCTAACCCAACCTAACCACTCGGCGCTATTATGTGACAACATTCCTGGCGTGTTGGCATCTACGTGTCCGTGGGACCTTCACATATATCAATAACATAATATAACCTAAACTAACACAACCTAACCTTTCGGCGCTATTATTTGCCAACATTCCTGGCGGGTTGGCCTCTACGTCTCCGTGGGACTTTTATATACATCAATAGCGTAATACAACCTAACCTAACCCAACCTAATATCTCGGTACTAATATTTTACAACATTCCTGGCGAGTTGGCCTCTACGTCTCCGTGGGATCTTTATATACATCAATAACGTAATTTAACCTAACCTAACCCAACCTAACATCTCGGCGGTAATATTTGACAACATTCCTGGCGAGTTGGCCTCTACGTCTCCGTGGGACCTTCATATACATCAATAACGTAATATAACCTAACCTAACCCAACATATCATCTCGGCGGTAATATTTGAAAACATTCCTGTCGAGTTGGCATCTACGTTTCCGTGGGACCTTTATATATATCAGTAACGTAATATAACCTAACCTAACCCAACCTAACATCTCGGCGGTAATATTTGACAACATTCCTGGCGAGTTGGCCTCTACGTCTCCGTGGGACCTTCATATACATCAATAACGTAATATAACCTAATATAACCCAACCTAACCACTCGGCGCTATTATATGACAATATTCCTGGCGAGTTGGCCTCTACGTCTCCGTGGGACTTTTATATACATCAATAACGTAATTTAACCTAGCTTAACCCAACGTAACATCTCGGCGGTAATATTTTACAACATTCCTGGCGAGTTGGCCTCTACGTCTCCGTGAGACCTTCATATCCATCAATAACGTAATATAACCTAATATAACCCAACCTAACCACTCGGCGCTATTATGTGACAACATTCCTGGCGTGTTGGCATCTACGTGTCCGTGGGACCTTCACATATATCAATAACATAATATAACCTAAACTAACACAACCTAACCTTTCGGCGCTATTATGTGACAACATTCCTGGCGTGTTGGCATCTACGTGTCCGTGGGACCTTCACATATATCAATAACGTAATATAACCTAAACTAACACAACCTAACCTTTCGGCGCTATTATTTGACAACATTCCTGGCGGGTTGGCCTCTACGTCTCCGCGGGGCCTTTATATTCATCAATAACGTAATATAACCTAACCTAACCCAACCCGATCTCTCGGCACTAATATTTGACAACATTCCTGACGAGTTGGCCTCTACGTCTCCGTGGGGCCTTCATATACATCAATAACGTAATATAACCTAACCTAACCCAACCTAACCACTCGGCGCTATTATGTGACAACATTCCTGGCGTGTTGGCATCTACGTGTCCGTGGGACCTTCACATATATCAATAACGTAATATAACCTAAACTAACACAACCTAACCTTTCGGCGCTATTATTTGACAACATTCCTGGCGAGTTGGCCTCTACGTCTCCGTGGGACTTTTATATACACCAATAACGTAATTTAACGTATCCTAACCCAACCTAACATGTCGGCACTAATATTTGACAACATTCCTGTCGAGTTGGCCTCTACGTCGCCGTGAGACCTTCATATCCATCAGTAACGTAATATAACCTAATATAACCCGACCTAACCACTCGGCGGTAATATTTGACAACATTCCTGGCGAGTTGGACTCTACGTCTCCGTGAGACCTTCATATCCATCAATAACGTAATATAACCTAATATAACCCGACCTAACCACTCGGCGCTATTATGTGACAACATTCCTGGCGAGTTGGCCTCTACGTCTCCGTGGGACCTTCACATATATCAATAACGTAATATAACCTAAACTAACCCAACCTAACCTTTCGGCGCTATTATTTGCCAACATTCCTGGCGGGTTGGCCTCTACGTCTCCGTGGGGCCTTTATATACATCAATAACGTAATATAACCTAAACTAACCCAACCTAACCTTTCGGCGCTATTATTTGCCAACATTCCTGGCGGGTTGGCCTCTACGTATCCGTGGGACTTTTATATACATCAATAGCTTAATATAACCTAACCTAACCCAACCTAATATCTCGGTACTAATATTTTACAACATTCCTGGCGAGTTGGCCTCTACGTCTCCGTGGGATCTTTATATACATCAATAACGTAATTTAACCTAACCTAACCCAACCTAACATCTCGGCGGTAATATTTGACAACATTCCTGGCGAGTTGGCCTCTACGTCTCCGTGGGACCTTCATATACATCAATAACGTAATATAACCTAACCTAACCCAACATATCATCTCGGCGGTGATATTTGAAAAGATTCCTGTCGAGTCGGCATCTACCTCTCCGTGCGACCTTTATATACATCAATAACATAATATAACCTAACCTAACCCAACCCAACCTCTCGGCACTAATATTTGAAAACATTCCTGTCGAGTTGGCCTCTATGTCACCGTGGGACTTTTATATACATCAATAGCGTAATATAACCTAACCTAACCCAACCTAACATCTCGGCGGTAATATTTGACAACATTCCTGGCGAGTTGGCATCTACGTCTCCGTGAGACCTTCATATCCATCAATAACGTAATATAACCTAATATAACCCAACCTAACCACTCGGCGCTATTATGTGACAACATTCCTGGCGAGTTGGCATCTACGTGTCCGTGGGACATTCACATATATCAATAACGTAATATAACCTAAACTAACACAACCTAACCTTTCGGCGCTATTATTTGACAACATTCCTGGCGGGTTGGCCTCTACGTCTCCGCGGGGCCTTTATATACATCAATAACGTAATATAACCTAACCTAACCCAACCCAATCTCTCGGCACTAATATTTGACAACATTCCTGGCGAGTTGGACTCTACGTCTCCGTGGGGCCTTCATATACATCAATAACGTAATATAACCTAACCTAACCCAACCTATCATCTCGGCGGTAATATTTGACAACATTCCTTGCGAGTTGGCCTCTACGTCTCCGTGGGACCTTCATATACATCAATAACGTAATATTACCTAACCTAACCCAACCTAACATCTCGGCACTAATATTTGACAACATTCCTGGCGAGTTGGCCTCTACCTCTCCGTGCGACCTTCATATACATCAATAACGTAATATAACCTAATATAACCCGACCTAACCACTCGGCGCTATTATGTGACAACATTCCTGGCGTGTTGGCCTCTACGTCTCCGTGGGACCTTCACATATATCAATAACGTAATATAACCTAAACTAACCCAACCTAACCTTTCCGCGCTATTATTTGCCAACATTCCTGACGAGTTGGCCTCTACGTCTCCGTGGAACCTTCACATATATCAATAACGTAATATAACCTAAACTAACCCAACCTAACCTTTCGGCGCTATTATTTGCCAACATTCCTGGCGGGTTGGCCTCTACGTCTCCGTGGGACTTTTATATACATCAATAGCGTAATACAACCTAACCTAACCCAACCTAATATCTCGGTACTAATATTTTACAACATTCCTGGCGAGTTGGCCTCTACGTCTCCGTGGGATCTTTATATACATCAATAACGTAATTTAACCTAACCTAACCCAACCTAACATCTCGGCGGTAATATTTGACAACATTCCTGGCGAGTTGGCCTCTACGTCTCCGTGGGACCTTCATATACATCAATAACGTAATATAACCTAACCTAACCCAACATATCATCTCGGCGGTAATATTTGAAAACATTCCTGTCGAGTTGGCATCTACGTTTCCGTGGGACCTTTATATATATCAGTAACGTAATATAACCTAACCTAACCCAACCTAACATCTCGGCGGTAATATTTGACAACATTCCTGGCGAGTTGGCCTCTACGTCTCCGTGACACCTTCATATTCATCAATAACGTAATATAACCTAATATAACCCAACCTAACCACTCGGCGCTATTATATGACAATATTCCTGGCGAGTTGGCCTCTACGTCTCCGTGGGACTTTTATATACATCAATAACGTAATTTAACCTAGCTTAACCCAACGTAACATCTCGGCGGTAATATTTTACAACATTCCTGGCGAGTTGGCCTCTACGTCTCCGTGAGATCTTCATATCCATCAATAACGTAATATAACCTAATATAACCCAACCTAACCACTCGGCGCTATTATGTGACAACATTCCTGGCGAGTTGGCATCTACGTGTCCGTGGGACCTTCACATATATCAATAACGTAATATAACCTAAACTAACACAACCTAAGCTTTCGGCGCTATTATTTGACAACATTCCTGGCGGGTTGGCCTCTACGTCTCCGCGGGGCCTTTATATACATCAATAACGTAATTTAACCTAACCTATCCCAACCCGATCTCTCGGCACTAATATTTGACAACATTCCTGACGAGTTGGCCTCTACGTCTCCGTGGGGCCTTCATATACATCAATAACGTAATATAACCTAACCTAACCCAACCTAACCACTCGGCGCTATTATGTGACAACATTCCTGGCGTGTTGGCATCTACGTGTCCGTGGAACCTTCACATATATCAATAACATAATATAACCTAAACTAACACAACCTAACCTTTCGGCGCTATTATTTGACAACATTCCTGGCGAGTTGGCCTCTACGTCTCCGTGGGACTTTTATATACACCAATAACGTAATTTAACGTATCCTAACCCAACCTAACATGTCGGCACTAATATTTGACAACATTCCTGTCGAGTTGGCCTCTACTTCACCGTGAGACCTTCATATACATCAATAACGAAATATAACGTAACCTAACCCAACCTATCATATCGGCGGTAATATTTGACCACATTCCTGGCGAGTTGGCCTCTCCGTCTCTGTGGGACTTTTATATACTTCAATAACGTAATTTAACCTAACCTAAACCAACGTAACATCGCGGCGGTAGTATTTGAAAACATTCCTGGCTTGTTGGCCTCTATGTTTCCGTGGGACCTTTATATACATCCATAACGTCATATAACCTAACCTAGCCCAACCTATCATATCGGCGGTAATATTTGACAACATTCCTTGCGAGTTGGCCTCTACGTCTCCGTGGGACCTTCATATACATCAATAACGTAATATAACCTAATATAACCCGACCTAACCACTCGGCGCTATTATGTGACAACATTCCTGGCGAGTTGGCATCTACGTCTCCGTGGGACCTTCACATATATCAATAACGTAATATAACCTAAACTAACCCAACCTATCATCTCGGCGGTAATATTTGACAACATTCCTGGCCAGTTGGCCTTAACGTCTCCGTGGGGCCTTCATATTCATCAATAACGTAATATAAGCTAACCTTACCCAACCTAACATCTCGGCGGTAATATTTGACAACATTCCTGGCGAGTTGGCCTCTACGTCTCCGTGAGACCTTCATATCCATCAATAACGTAATATAACCTAATATAACCCGACCTAACCACTCGGCGCTATTATGTGACAACATTCCTGGCGAGTTGGCCTCTACGTCTCCGTGGGGCCTTTATATACATCAATAACGTAATATAACCTAACCTAACCCAACCCGATCTCTCGGCACTAATATTTGACAACATTCCTGACGAGTTGGCCTCTACGTCTCCGTGGGGCCTTCATATACATCAATAACGTAATATAATCTAACCTAACCCAACCTATCATCTCGGCGGTAATATTTGACAACATTCCTGGCCAGTTGGCCTCTACGTCTCCGTGAGATCTTCATATCCATCAATAACGTAATATAACCTAATATAACCCAACCTAACCACTCGGCGCTATTATGTGACAACATTCCTGGCGAGTTGGCATCTACGTGTCCGTGGGACATTCACATATATCAATAACGTAATATAACCTAAACTAACACAACCTAACCTTTCGGCGCTATTATTTGACAACATTCCTGGCGGGTTGGCCGCTACGTCTCCGCGGGGCCTTTATATACATCAATAACGTAATATAACCTAACCTAACCCAACCCAATCTCTCGGCACTAATATTTGACAACATTCCTGGCGAGTTGGACTCTACGTCTCCGTGGGGCCTTCATATACATCAATAACGTAATATAACCTAACCTAACCCAACCTATCATCTCGGCGGTAATATTTGACAACATTCCTTGCGAGTTGGCCTCTACGTCTCCGTGGGACCTTCATATACATCAATAACTTAATATTACCTAACCTAACCCAACCTAACATCTCGGCACTAATATTTGACAACATTCCTGGCGAGTTGGCCTCTACCTCTCCGTGCGACCTTCATATACATCAATAACGTAATATAATCTAACCTAACCCAACCTATCATCTCGGCGGTAATATTTGACAACATTCCTGGCCAGTTGGCCTTAACGTCTCCGTGGGGCCTTCATATTCATCAATAACGTAATATAAGCTAACCTTACCCAACCTAACATCTCGGCGGTAATATTTGACAACATTCCTGGCGAGTTGGCCTCTACGTCTCCGTGAGACCTTCATATCCATCAATAACGTAATATAACCTAATATAACCCGACCTAACCACTCGGCGCTATTATGTGACAACATTCCTGGCGAGTTGGCCTCTACGTCTCCGTGGGACCTTCACATATATCAATAACGTAATATAACCTAAACTAACCCAACCTAACCTTTCGGCGCTATTATTTGCCAACATTCCTGGCGGGTTGGCCTCTACGTCTCCGTGGGACTTTTATATACATCAATAGCGTAATATAACCTAACCTAACCCAACCTAATATCTCGGTACTAATATTTTACAACATTCCTGGCGAGTTGGCTTCTACGTCTCCGTGGGATCTTTATATACATCAATAACGAAATTTAACCTAACCTAACCCAACCTAACATCTCGTCGGTAATATTTGACAACATTCCTGGCGAGTTGGCCTCTACGTCTCCGTGACACCTTCATATCCATCAATAACGTAATATAACCTAATATAACCCAACCTAACCACTCGGCGCTATTATATGACAATATTCCTGGCGAGTTGGCCTCTACGTCTCCGTGGGACTTTTATATACATCAATAACGTAATTTAACCTAGCTTAACCCAACGTAACATCTCGGCGGTAATATTTTACAACATTCCTGGCGAGTTGGCCTCTACGTCTCCGTGAGACCTTCATATCCATCAATAACGTAATATAACCTAATATAACCCAACCTAACCACTCGGCGCTATTATGTGACAACATTCGTGGCGAGTTGGCATCTACGTGTCCGTGGGACCTTCACATATATCAATAACGTAATATAACCTAAACTAACACAACCTAACCTTTCGCCGCTATTATTTGACAACATTCCTGGCGGGTTGGCCTCTACGTCTCCGCGGGGCCTTTATATACATCAATAACGTAATATAACCTAACCTAACCCAACCCGATCTCTCGGCACTAATATTTGACAACATTCCTGACGAGTTGGCCTCTACGTCTCCGTGGGGCCTTCATATACATCAATAACGTAATATAACCTAACCTAACCCAACCTAACCACTCGGCGCTATTATGTGACAACATTCCTGGCGTGTTGGCATCTACGTGTCCGTGGGACCTTCACATATATCAATAACGTAATATAACATAAACTAACACAACCTAACCTTTCGGCGCTATTATTTGACAACATTCCTGGCGGGTTGGCCTCTACGTCTCCGCGGGGCCTTTATATTCATCAATAACGTAATATAACCTAACCTAACCCAACCCGATCTCTCGGCACTAATATTTGACAACATTCCTGACGAGTTGGCCTCTACGTCTCCGTGGGGCCTTCATATACATCAATAACGTAATATAACCTAACCTAACCCAACCTAACCACTCGGCGCTATTATGTGACAACATTCCTGGCGTGTTGGCATCTACGTGTCCGTGGGACCTTCACATATATCAATAACGTAATATAACCTAAACTAACACAACCTAACCTTTCGGCGCTATTATTTGACAACATTCCTGGCGAGTTGGCCTCTACGTCTCCGTGGGACTTTTATATACACCAATAACGTAATTTAACGTATCCTAACCCAACCTAACATGTCGGCACTAATATTTGACAACATTCCTGTCGAGTTGGCCTCTACGTCGCCGTGAGACCTTCATATCCATCAGTAACGTAATATAACCTAATATAACCCGACCTAACCACTCGGCGGTAATATTTGACAACATTCCTGGCGAGTTGGACTCTACGTCTCCGTGAGACCTTCATATCCATCAATAACGTAATATAACCTAATATAACCCGACCTAACCACTCGGCGCTATTATGTGACAACATTCCTGGCGAGTTGGCCTCTACGTCTCCGTGGGACCTTCACATATATCAATAACGTAATATAACCTAAACTAACCCAACCTAACCTTTCGGCGCTATTATTTGCCAACATTCCTGGCGGGTTGGCCTCTACGTCTCCGTGGGGCCTTTATATACATCAATAACGTAATATAACCTAAACTAACCCAACCTAACCTTTCGGCGCTATTATTTGCCAACATTCCTGGCGGGTTGGCCTCTACGTATCCGTGGGACTTTTATATACATCAATAGCTTAATATAACCTAACCTAACCCAACCTAATATCTCGGTACTAATATTTTACAACATTCCTGGCGAGTTGGCCTCTACGTCTCCGTGGGATCTTTATATACATCAATAACGTAATTTAACCTAACCTAACCCAACCTAACATCTCGGCGGTAATATTTGACAACATTCCTGGCGAGTTGGCCTCTACGTCTCCGTGGGACCTTCATATACATCAATAACGTAATATAACCTAACCTAACCCAACATATCATCTCGGCGGTGATATTTGAAAAGATTCCTGTCGAGTCGGCATCTACCTCTCCGTGCGACCTTTATATACATCAATAACATAATATAACCTAACCTAACCCAACCCAACCTCTCGGCACTAATATTTGAAAACATTCCTGTCGAGTTGGCCTCTATGTCACCGTGGGACTTTTATATACATCAATAGCGTAATATAACCTAACCTAACCCAACCTAACATCTCGGCGGTAATATTTGACAACATTCCTGGCGAGTTGGCATCTACGTCTCCGTGAGACCTTCATATCCATCAATAACGTAATATAACCTAATATAACCCAACCTAACCACTCGGCGCTATTATGTGACAACATTCCTGGCGAGTTGGCATCTACGTGTCCGTGGGACATTCACATATATCAATAACGTAATATAACCTAAACTAACACAACCTAACCTTTCGGCGCTATTATTTGACAACATTCCTGGCGGGTTGGCCTCTACGTCTCCGCGGGGCCTTTATATACATCAATAACGTAATATAACCTAACCTAACCCAACCCAATCTCTCGGCACTAATATTTGACAACATTCCTGGCGAGTTGGACTCTACGTCTCCGTGGGGCCTTCATATACATCAATAACGTAATATAACCTAACCTAACCCAACCTATCATCTCGGCGGTAATATTTGACAACATTCCTTGCGAGTTGGCCTCTACGTCTCCGTGGGACCTTCATATACATCAATAACGTAATATTACCTAACCTAACCCAACCTAACATCTCGGCACTAATATTTGACAACATTCCTGGCGAGTTGGCCTCTACCTCTCCGTGCGACCTTCATATACATCAATAACGTAATATAACCTAATATAACCCGACCTAACCACTCGGCGCTATTATGTGACAACATTCCTGGCGAGTTGGCCTCTACGTCTCCGTGGGACCTTCACATATATCAATAACGTAATATAACCTAAACTAACCCAACCTAACCTTTCGGCGCTATTATTTGCCAACATTCCTGGCGGGTTGGCCTCTACGTCTCCGTGGGACTTTTATATACATCAATAGCGTAATATAACCTAACCTAACCCAACCTAATATCTCGGTACAAATATTTTACAACATTCCTGGCGAGTTGGCCTCTACGTCTCCGTGGGATCTTTATATACATCAATAACGTAATATAACCTAACCTAACCCAACCTATCATCTCGGCGGTAATATTTGACAACATTCCTTGCGAGTTGGCCTCTACGTCTCCGTGGGACCTTCATATACATCAATAACGTAATATAACCTAACCTAACCCAACATATCATCTCGGCGGTAATATTTGAAAACATTCCTGTCGAGTTGGCCTCTACGTCTCCGTGAGACCTTCATATCCATCAATAACGTAATATAACCTAATATAACCCGACCTAACCACTCGGCGCTATTATGTGACAACATTCCTGGCGAGTTGGCCTCTACGTCTCCGTGGGACCTTCACATATATCAATAACGTAATATAACCTAAACTAACCCAACCTAACCTTTCGCCGCTATTATTTGCCAACATTCCTGGCGGGTTGGCCTCTACCTCTCCGTGCGACCTTCATATACATCAATAACGTAATATAATCTAACCTAACCCAACCTATCATCTCGGCGGTAATATTTGACAACATTCCTGGCCAGTTGGCCTCTACGTCTCCGTGAGACATTCATATCCATCAATAACGTAATATAACCTAATATAACCCAACCTAACACATCGGCGGTAATATTTGACAACATTCCTGGCGAGTTGGCCTCTACGTCTCCGTGGGGCCTTCATATACATCAATAACGTAATATTACTTAACCTAACCCAACCTAACATCTCGGCACTAATATTTGACAACATTCCTGGCGAGTTGGCCTCTACCTCTCCGTGCGACCTTCATATACATCAATAACGTAATATAATCTAACCTAACCCAACCTATCATCTCGGCGGTAATATTTGACAACATTCCTGGCCAGTTGGCCTTAACGTCTCCGTGGGGCCTTCATATTCATCAATAACGTAATATAACCTAACCTTACCCAACCTAACATCTCGGCGGTAATATTTGACAACATTCCTGGCGAGTTGGCCTCTACGTCTCCGTGAGACCTTCATATCCATCAATAACGTAATATAACCTAATATAACCCGACCTAACCACTCGGCGCTATTATGTGACAACATTCCTGGCGAGTTGGCCTCTACGTCTCCGTGGGACCTTCACATATATCAATAACGTAATATAACCTAAACTAACCCAACCTAACCTTTCGGCGCTATTATTTGCCAACATTCCTGGCGGGTTGGCCTCTACGTCTCCGTGGGGCCTTTATATACATCAATAACGTAATATAACCTAAACTAACCCAACCTAACCTTTCGGCGCTATTATTTGCCAACATTCCTGGCGGGTTGGCCTCTACGTATCCGTGGGACTTTTATATACATCAATAGCTTAATATAACCTAACCTAACCCAACCTAATATCTCGGTACTAATATTTTACAACATTCCTGGCGAGTTGGCCTCTACGTCTCCGTGGGATCTTTATATACATCAATAACGTAATTTAACCTAACCTAACCCAACCTAACATCTCGGCGGTAATATTTGACAACATTCCTGGCGAGTTGGCCTCTACGTCTCCGTGGGACCTTCATATACATCAATAACGTAATATAACCTAACCTAACCCAACATATCATCTCGGCGGTGATATTTGAAAAGATTCCTGTCGAGTCGGCATCTACCTCTCCGTGCGACCTTTATATACATCAATAACATAATATAACCTAACCTAACCCAACCCAACCTCTCGGCACTAATATTTGAAAACATTCCTGTCGAGTTGGCCTCTATGTCACCGTGGGACTTTTATATACATCAATAGCGTAATATAACCTAACCTAACCCAACCTAACATCTCGGCGGTAATATTTGACAACATTCCTGGCGAGTTGGCATCTACGTCTCCGTGAGACCTTCATATCCATCAATAACGTAATATAACCTAATATAACCCAACCTAACCACTCGGCGCTATTATGTGACAACATTCCTGGCGAGTTGGCATCTACGTGTCCGTGGGACATTCACATATATCAATAACGTAATATAACCTAAACTAACACAACCTAACCTTTCGGCGCTATTATTTGACAACATTCCTGGCGGGTTGGCCTCTACGTCTCCGCGGGGCCTTTATATACATCAATAACGTAATATAACCTAACCTAACCCAACCCAATCTCTCGGCACTAATATTTGACAACATTCCTGGCGAGTTGGACTCTACGTCTCCGTGGGGCCTTCATATACATCAATAACGTAATATAACCTAACCTAACCCAACCTATCATCTCGGCGGTAATATTTGACAACATTCCTTGCGAGTTGGCCTCTACGTCTCCGTGGGACCTTCATATACATCAATAACGTAATATTACCTAACCTAACCCAACCTAACATCTCGGCACTAATATTTGACAACATTCCTGGCGAGTTGGCCTCTACCTCTCCGTGCGACCTTCATATACATCAATAACGTAATATAACCTAATATAACCCGACCTAACCACTCGGCGCTATTATGTGACAACATTCCTGGCGAGTTGGCCTCTACGTCTCCGTGGGACCTTCACATATATCAATAACGTAATATAACCTAAACTAACCCAACCTAACCTTTCGGCGCTATTATTTGCCAACATTCCTGGCGGGTTGGCCTCTACGTCTCCGTGGGACTTTTATATACATCAATAGCGTAATATAACCTAACCTAACCCAACCTAATATCTCGGTACAAATATTTTACAACATTCCTGGCGAGTTGGCCTCTACGTCTCCGTGGGATCTTTATATACATCAATAACGTAATATAACCTAACCTAACCCAACCTATCATCTCGGCGGTAATATTTGACAACATTCCTTGCGAGTTGGCCTCTACGTCTCCGTGGGACCTTCATATACATCAATAACGTAATATAACCTAACCTAACCCAACATATCATCTCGGCGGTAATATTTGAAAACATTCCTGTCGAGTTGGCCTCTACGTCTCCGTGAGACCTTCATATCCATCAATAACGTAATATAACCTAATATAACCCGACCTAACCACTCGGCGCTATTATGTGACAACATTCCTGGCGAGTTGGCCTCTACGTCTCCGTGGGACCTTCACATATATCAATAACGTAATATAACCTAAACTAACCCAACCTAACCTTTCGCCGCTATTATTTGCCAACATTCCTGGCGGGTTGGCCTCTACGTCTCCGTGGGGCCTTTATATACATCAATAACATAATATAACCTAACCTAACCCAACCTAACATCTCGGCTGTAATATTTGATAACATTCCTGGCAAGTTGGCCTCTACGTCTCCGTGAGACATTCATATCCATCAATAACGTAATATAACCTAATATAACCCAACCTAACACATCGGCGGTAATATTTGACAACATTCCTGGCGAGTTGGCCTCTACGTCTCCGTGGGGCCTTCATATACATCAATAACGTAATATTACTTAACCTAACCCAACCTAACATCTCGGCACTAATATTTGACAACATTCCTGGCGAGTTGGCCTCTACCTCTCCGTGCGACCTTCATATACATCAATAACGTAATATAATCTAACCTAACCCAACCTATCATCTCGGCGGTAATATTTGACAACATTCCTGGCCAGTTGGCCTTAACGTCTCCGTGGGGCCTTCATATTCATCAATAACGTAATATAACCTAACCTTACCCAACCTAACATCTCGGCGGTAATATTTGACAACATTCCTGGCGAGTTGGCCTCTACGTCTCCGTGAGACCTTCATATCCATCAATAACGTAATATAACCTAATATAACCCGACCTAACCACTCGGCGCTATTATGTGACAACATTCCTGGCGAGTTGGCCTCTACGTCTCCGTGGGACCTTCACATATATCAATAACGTAATATAACCTAAACTAACCCAACCTAACCTTTCGGCGCTATTATTTGCCAACATTCCTGGCGGGTTGGCCTCTACGTCTCCGTGGGACATTTATATACATCAGTAACGTAATATAACCTAACCTAACCCAACCCGATCTCTCGGCACTAATATTTGACAACATTCCTGACGAGTTGGCCTCTACGTCTCCGTGGGGCCTTCATATACATCAATAACGTAATATAACCTAACCTAACCCAACCTAACCACTCGGCGCTATTATGTGACAACATTCCTGGCGAGTTGGCATCTACGTGTCCGTGGGACCTTCACATATATCAATAACGTAATATAACCTAAACTAACACAACCTAACCTTTCGGCGCTATTATTTGACAACATTCCTGGCGGGTTGGCCTCTACGTCTCCGCGGGGCCTTTATATACATCAATAACGTAATATAACCTAACCTAACCCAACCCAATCTCTCGGCATTAATATTTGACAACATTCCTGGCGAGTTGGCTTCTACGTCTCCGTGGGGCCTTCATATACATCAATAACGTAATATAACCTAACCTAACCCAACCTATCATCTCGGCTGTAATATTTGACAACATTCCTTGCGAGTTGGCATCTACGTGTCCGTGGGACCTTCACATATATCAATAACGTAATATAACCTAAACTAACACAACCTAACCTTTCGGCGCTATTATTTGACAACATTCCTGGCGAGTTGGCCTCTACGTCTCCGTGGGACTTTTATATACACCAATAACGTAATTTAACGTATCCTAACCCAACCTAACATGTCGGCACTAATATTTGACAACATTCCTGTCGAGTTGGCCTCTACGTCGCCGTGAGACCTTCATATCCATCAGTAACGTAATATAACCTAATATAACCCGACCTAACCACTCGGCGGTAATATTTGACAACATTCCTGGCGAGTTGGACTCTACGTCTCCGTGAGACCTTCATATCCATCAATAACGTAATATAACCTAATATAACCCGACCTAACCACTCGGCGCTATTATGTGACAACATTCCTGGCGAGTTGGCCTCTACGTCTCCGTGGGACCTTCACATATATCAATAACGTAATATAACCTAAACTAACCCAACCTAACCTTTCGGCGCTATTATTTGCCAACATTCCTGGCGGGTTGGCCTCTACGTCTCCGTGGGGCCTTTATATACATCAATAACGTAATATAACCTAAACTAACCCAACCTAACCTTTCGGCGCTATTATTTGCCAACATTCCTGGCGGGTTGGCCTCTACGTATCCGTGGGACTTTTATATACATCAATAGCTTAATATAACCTAACCTAACCCAACCTAATATCTCGGTACTAATATTTTACAACATTCCTGGCGAGTTGGCCTCTACGTCTCCGTGGGATCTTTATATACATCAATAACGTAATTTAACCTAACCTAACCCAACCTAACATCTCGGCGGTAATATTTGACAACATTCCTGGCGAGTTGGCCTCTACGTCTCCGTGGGACCTTCATATACATCAATAACGTAATATAACCTAACCTAACCCAACATATCATCTCGGCGGTGATATTTGAAAAGATTCCTGTCGAGTCGGCATCTACCTCTCCGTGCGACCTTTATATACATCAATAACATAATATAACCTAACCTAACCCAACCCAACCTCTCGGCACTAATATTTGAAAACATTCCTGTCGAGTTGGCCTCTATGTCACCGTGGGACTTTTATATACATCAATAGCGTAATATAACCTAACCTAACCCAACCTAACATCTCGGCGGTAATATTTGACAACATTCCTGGCGAGTTGGCATCTACGTCTCCGTGAGACCTTCATATCCATCAATAACGTAATATAACCTAATATAACCCAACCTAACCACTCGGCGCTATTATGTGACAACATTCCTGGCGAGTTGGCATCTACGTGTCCGTGGGACATTCACATATATCAATAACGTAATATAACCTAAACTAACACAACCTAACCTTTCGGCGCTATTATTTGACAACATTCCTGGCGGGTTGGCCTCTACGTCTCCGCGGGGCCTTTATATACATCAATAACGTAATATAACCTAACCTAACCCAACCCAATCTCTCGGCACTAATATTTGACAACATTCCTGGCGAGTTGGACTCTACGTCTCCGTGGGGCCTTCATATACATCAATAACGTAATATAACCTAACCTAACCCAACCTATCATCTCGGCGGTAATATTTGACAACATTCCTTGCGAGTTGGCCTCTACGTCTCCGTGGGACCTTCATATACATCAATAACGTAATATTACCTAACCTAACCCAACCTAACATCTCGGCACTAATATTTGACAACATTCCTGGCGAGTTGGCCTCTACCTCTCCGTGCGACCTTCATATACATCAATAACGTAATATAACCTAATATAACCCGACCTAACCACTCGGCGCTATTATGTGACAACATTCCTGGCGAGTTGGCCTCTACGTCTCCGTGGGACCTTCACATATATCAATAACGTAATATAACCTAAACTAACCCAACCTAACCTTTCGGCGCTATTATTTGCCAACATTCCTGGCGGGTTGGCCTCTACGTCTCCGTGGGACTTTTATATACATCAATAGCGTAATATAACCTAACCTAACCCAACCTAATATCTCGGTACAAATATTTTACAACATTCCTGGCGAGTTGGCCTCTACGTCTCCGTGGGATCTTTATATACATCAATAACGTAATATAACCTAACCTTACCCAACCTATCATCTCGGCGGTAATATTTGACAACATTCCTTGCGAGTTGGCCTCTACGTCTCCGTGGGACCTTCATATACATCAATAACGTAATATAACCTAACCTAACCCAACATATCATCTCGGCGGTAATATTTGAAAACATTCCTGTCGAGTTGGCCTCTACGTCTCCGTGAGACCTTCATATCCATCAATAACGTAATATAACCTAATATAACCCGACCTAACCACTCGGCGCTATTATGTGACAACATTCCTGGCGAGTTGGCCTCTACGTCTCCGTGGGACCTTCACATATATCAATAACGTAATATAACCTAAACTAACCCAACCTAACCTTTCGCCGCTATTATTTGCCAACATTCCTGGCGGGTTGGCCTCTACGTCTCCGTGGGGCCTTTATATACATCAATAACATAATATAACCTAACCTAACCCAACCTAACATCTCGGCTGTAATATTTGATAACATTCCTGGCAAGTTGGCCTCTACGTCTCCGTGAGACATTCATATCCATCAATAACGTAATATAACCTAATATAACCCAACCTAACACATCGGCGGTAATATTTGACAACATTCCTGGCGAGTTGGCCTCTACGTCTCCGTGGGGCCTTCATATACATCAATAACGTAATATTACTTAACCTAACCCAACCTAACATCTCGGCACTAATATTTGACAACATTCCTGGCGAGTTGGCCTCTACCTCTCCGTGCGACCTTCATATACATCAATAACGTAATATAATCTAACCTAACCCAACCTATCATCTCGGCGGTAATATTTGACAACATTCCTGGCCAGTTGGCCTTAACGTCTCCGTGGGGCCTTCATATTCATCAATAACGTAATATAACCTAACCTTACCCAACCTAACATCTCGGCGGTAATATTTGACAACATTCCTGGCGAGTTGGCCTCTACGTCTCCGTGAGACCTTCATATCCATCAATAACGTAATATAACCTAATATAACCCGACCTAACCACTCGGCGCTATTATGTGACAACATTCCTGGCGAGTTGGCCTCTACGTCTCCGTGGGACCTTCACATATATCAATAACGTAATATAACCTAAACTAACCCAACCTAACCTTTCGGCGCTATTATTTGCCAACATTCCTGGCGGGTTGGCCTCTACGTCTCCGTGGGACATTTATATACATCAGTAACGTAATATAACCTAACCTAACCCAACCCGATCTCTCGGCACTAATATTTGACAACATTCCTGACGAGTTGGCCTCTACGTCTCCGTGGGGCCTTCATATACATCAATAACGTAATATAACCTAACCTAACCCAACCTAACCACTCGGCGCTATTATGTGACAACATTCCTGGCGAGTTGGCATCTACGTGTCCGTGGGACCTTCACATATATCAATAACGTAATATAACCTAAACTAACACAACCTAACCTTTCGGCGCTATTATTTGACAACATTCCTGGCGGGTTGGCCTCTACGTCTCCGCGGGGCCTTTATATACATCAATAACGTAATATAACCTAACCTAACCCAACCCAATCTCTCGGCATTAATATTTGACAACATTCCTGGCGAGTTGGCCTCTACGTCTCCGTGGGGCCTTCACATATATCAATAACGTAATATAACCTAAACTAACACAACCTAACCTTTCGGCGCTATTATTTGACAACATTCCTGGCGAGTTGGCCTCTACGTCTCCGTGGGACTTTTATATACACCAATAACGTAATTTAACGTATCCTAACCCAACCTAACATGTCGGCACTAATATTTGACAACATTCCTGTCGAGTTGGCCTCTACGTCGCCGTGAGACCTTCATATCCATCAGTAACGTAATATAACCTAATATAACCCGACCTAACCACTCGGCGGTAATATTTGACAACATTCCTGGCGAGTTGGACTCTACGTCTCCGTGAGACCTTCATATCCATCAATAACGTAATATAACCTAATATAACCCGACCTAACCACTCGGCGCTATTATGTGACAACATTCCTGGCGAGTTGGCCTCTACGTCTCCGTGGGACCTTCACATATATCAATAACGTAATATAACCTAAACTAACCCAACCTAACCTTTCGGCGCTATTATTTGCCAACATTCCTGGCGGGTTGGCCTCTACGTCTCCGTGGGGCCTTTATATACATCAATAACGTAATATAACCTAAACTAACCCAACCTAACCTTTCGGCGCTATTATTTGCCAACATTCCTGGCGGGTTGGCCTCTGCGTATCCGTGGGACTTTTATATACATCAATAGCTTAATATAACCTAACCTAACCCAACCTAATATCTCGGTACTAATATTTTACAACATTCCTGGCGAGTTGGCCTCTACGTCTCCGTGGGACCTTCATATACATCAATAACGTAATATAACCTAACCTAACCCAACATATCATCTCGGCGGTGATATTTGAAAAGATTCCTGTCGAGTCGGCATCTACCTCTCCGTGCGACCTTTATATACATCAATAACATAATATAACCTAACCTAACCCAACCCAACCTCTCGGCACTAATATTTGAAAACATTCCTGTCGAGTTGGCCTCTATGTCACCGTGGGACTTTTATATACATCAATAGCGTAATATAACCTAACCTAACCCAACCTAACATCTCGGCGGTAATATTTGACAACATTCCTGGCGAGTTGGCATCTACGTCTCCGTGAGACCTTCATATCCATCAATAACGTAATATAACCTAATATAACCCAACCTAACCACTCGGCGCTATTATGTGACAACATTCCTGGCGAGTTGGCATCTACGTGTCCGTGGGACATTCACATATATCAATAACGTAATATAACCTAAACTAACACAACCTAACCTTTCGGCGCTATTATTTGACAACATTCCTGGCGGGTTGGCCTCTACGTCTCCGCGGGGCCTTTATATACATCAATAACGTAATATAACCTAACCTAACCCAACCCAATCTCTCGGCACTAATATTTGACAACATTCCTGGCGAGTTGGACTCTACGTCTCCGTGGGGCCTTCATATACATCAATAACGTAATATAACCTAACCTAACCCAACCTATCATCTCGGCGGTAATATTTGACAACATTCCTTGCGAGTTGGCCTCTACGTCTCCGTGGGACCTTCATATACATCAATAACGTAATATTACCTAACCTAACCCAACCTAACATCTCGGCACTAATATTTGACAACATTCCTGGCGAGTTGGCCTCTACCTCTCCGTGCGACCTTCATATACATCAATAACGTAATATAACCTAATATAACCCGACCTAACCACTCGGCGCTATTATGTGACAACATTCCTGGCGAGTTGGCCTCTACGTCTCCGTGGGACCTTCACATATATCAATAACGTAATATAACCTAAACTAACCCAACCTAACCTTTCGGCGCTATTATTTGCCAACATTCCTGGCGGGTTGGCCTCTACGTCTCCGTGGGACTTTTATATACATCAATAGCGTAATATAACCTAACCTAACCCAACCTAATATCTCGGTACAAATATTTTACAACATTCCTGGCGAGTTGGCCTCTACGTCTCCGTGGGATCTTTATATACATCAATAACGTAATATAACCTAACCTAACCCAACCTATCATCTCGGCGGTAATATTTGACAACATTCCTTGCGAGTTGGCCTCTACGTCTCCGTGGGACCTTCATATACATCAATAACGTAATATAACCTAACCTAACCCAACATATCATCTCGGCGGTAATATTTGAAAACATTCCTGTCGAGTTGGCCTCTACGTCTCCGTGAGACCTTCATATCCATCAATAACGTAATATAACCTAATATAACCCGACCTAACCACTCGGCGCTATTATGTGACAACATTCCTGGCGAGTTGGCCTCTACGTCTCCGTGGGACCTTCACATATATCAATAACGTAATATAACCTAAACTAACCCAACCTAACCTTTCGCCGCTATTATTTGCCAACATTCCTGGCGGGTTGGCCTCTACGTCTCCGTGGGGCCTTTATATACATCAATAACATAATATAACCTAACCTAACCCAACCTAACATCTCGGCTGTAATATTTGATAACATTCCTGGCAAGTTGGCCTCTACGTCTCCGTGAGACATTCATATCCATCAATAACGTAATATAACCTAATATAACCCAACCTAACACATCGGCGGTAATATTTGACAACATTCCTGGCGAGTTGGCCTCTACGTCTCCGTGGGGCCTTCATATACATCAATAACGTAATATTACTTAACCTAACCCAACCTAACATCTCGGCACTAATATTTGACAACATTCCTGGCGAGTTGGCCTCTACCTCTCCGTGCGACCTTCATATACATCAATAACGTAATATAATCTAACCTAACCCAACCTATCATCTCGGCGGTAATATTTGACAACATTCCTGGCCAGTTGGCCTTAACGTCTCCGTGGGGCCTTCATATTCATCAATAACGTAATATAACCTAACCTTACCCAACCTAACATCTCGGCGGTAATATTTGACAACATTCCTGGCGAGTTGGCCTCTACGTCTCCGTGAGACCTTCATATCCATCAATAACGTAATATAACCTAATATAACCCGACCTAACCACTCGGCGCTATTATGTGACAACATTCCTGGCGAGTTGGCCTCTACGTCTCCGTGGGACCTTCACATATATCAATAACGTAATATAACCTAAACTAACCCAACCTAACCTTTCGGCGCTATTATTTGCCAACATTCCTGGCGGGTTGGCCTCTACGTCTCCGTGGGACATTTATATACATCAGTAACGTAATATAACCTAACCTAACCCAACCCGATCTCTCGGCACTAATATTTGACAACATTCCTGACGAGTTGGCCTCTACGTCTCCGTGGGGCCTTCATATACATCAATAACGTAATATAACCTAACCTAACCCAACCTAACCACTCGGCGCTATTATGTGACAACATTCCTGGCGAGTTGGCATCTACGTGTCCGTGGGACCTTCACATATATCAATAACGTAATATAACCTAAACTAACACAACCTAACCTTTCGGCGCTATTATTTGACAACATTCCTGGCGGGTTGGCCTCTACGTCTCCGCGGGGCCTTTATATACATCAATAACGTAATATAACCTAACCTAACCCAACCCAATCTCTCGGCATTAATATTTGACAACATTCCTGGCGAGTTGGCCTCTACGTCTCCGTGGGGCCTTCATATACATCAATAACGTAATATAACCTAACCTAACCCAACCTATCATCTCGGCTGTAATATTTGACAACATTCCTTGCGAGTTGGCCTCTACGTCTCCGTGGGACCTTCATATACATCAATAACGTAATATTACCTAACCTAACCCAACCTAACATCTCGGCACTAATAGTTGACAACATTCCTGGCGAGTTGGCCTCTACCTCTCCGTGCGACCTTCATATACATCAATAACGTAATATAATCTAACCTAACCCAACCTATCATCTCGGCGGTAATATTTGACAACATTCCTGGCCAGTTGGCCTCTACGTCTCCGTGGGGCCTTCATATACATCAATAACGTAATATAACCTAACCTTACCCAACCTAACATCTCGGCGGTAATATTTGACAACATTCCTGGCGAGTTGGCCTCTACGTCTCCGTGAGACCTTCATATCCATCAATAACGTAATATAACCTAATATAACCCGACCTAACCACTCGGCGCTATTATGTGACAACATTCCTGGCGAGTTGGCCTCTACGTCTCCGTGGGACCTTCACATATATCAATAACGTAATATAACCTAAACTAACCCAACCTAACCTTTCGGCGCTATTATTTGCCAACATTCCTGGCGGGTTGGCCTCTACGTCTCCGTGGGACATTTATATACATCAGTAACGTAATATAACCTAACCTAACCCAACCCGATCTCTCGGCACTAATATTTGACAACATTCCTGACGAGTTGGCCTCTACGTCTCCGTGGGGCCTTCATATACATCAATAACGTAATATAACCTAACCTAACCCAACCTAACCACTCGGCGCTATTATGTGACAACATTCCTGGCGAGTTGGCATCTACGTGTCCGTGGGACCTTCACATATATCAATAACGTAATATAACCTAAACTAACACAACCTAACCTTTCGGCGCTATTATTTGACAACATTCCTGGCGGGTTGGCCTCTACGTCTCCGCGGGGCCTTTATATACATCAATAACGTAATATAACCTAACCTAACCCAACCCAATCTCTCGGCATTAATATTTGACAACATTCCTGGCGAGTTGGCCTCTACGTCTCCGTGGGGCCTTCATATACATCAATAACGTAATATAACCTAACCTAACCCAACCTATCATCTCGGCTGTAATATTTGACAACATTCCTTGCGAGTTGGCCTCTACGTCTCCGTGGGACCTTCATATACATCAATAACGTAATATTACCTAACCTAACCCAACCTAACATCTCGGCACTAATATTTGACAACATTCCTGGCGAGTTGGCCTCTACCTCTCCGTGCGACCTTCATATACATCAATAACGTAATATAATCTAACCTAACCCAACCTATCATCTCGGCGGTAATATTTGACAACATTCCTGGCCAGTTGGCCTCTACGTGTCCGTGGGGCCTTCATATACATCAATAACGTAATATAACCTAACCTTACCCAACCTAACATCTCGGCGGTAATATTTGACAACATTCCTGGCGAGTTGGCCTCTACGTCTCCGTGAGACCTTCATATCCATCAATAACGTAATATAACCTAATATAACCCGACCTAACCACTCGGCGCTATTATGTGACAACATTCCTGGCGAGTTGGCCTCTACGTCTCCGTGGGACCTTCACATATATCAATAACGTAATATAACCTAAACTAACCCAACCTAACCTTTCGGCGCTATTATTTGCCAACATTCCTGGCGGGTTGGCCTCTACGTCTCCGTGGGGCCTTTATATACATCAATAACATAATATAACCTAACCTAACCCAACCCAACCTCTCGGCACTAATATTTGACAACATTCCTGGCGAGTTGGCCTCTACGTCGCCGTGAGACCTTCATATCCATCAGTAACGTAATATAACCTAATATAACCCGACCTAACCACTCGGCGGTAATATTTGACAACATTCCTGGCGAGTTGGCCTCTACGTCTCCGTGGGATCTTTATATACATCAATAACGTAATTTAACCTAACCTAACCCAACCTAACATCTCGGCGGTAATATTTGACAACATTCCTGGCGAGTTGGCCTCTACCTCTCCGTGCGACCTTCATATACATCAATAACGTAATATAATCTAATCTAACCCAACCTATCATCTCGGCGGTAATATTTGACAACATTCCTGGCCAGTCGGCCTCTACGTCTCCGTGGGGCCTTCATATACATCAATAACGTAATATAACCTAACCTTACCCAACCTAACATCTCGGCGGTAATATTTGACAACATTCCTGGCGAGTTGGCCTCTACGTCTCCGTGAGACCTCCATATCCATCAATAACGTAATATAACCTAATATAACCCGACCTAACCACTCGGCGCTATTATGTGACAACATTCCTGGCGAGTTGGCCTCTACGTCTCCGTGGGACCTTCACATATATCAATAACGTAATATAACCTAAACTAACCCAACCTAACCTTTCGGCGCTATTATTTGCCAACATTCCTGGCGGGTTGGCCTCTACGTCTCCGTGGGGCCTTTAGATACATCAATAACATAATATAACCTAACCTAACCCAACCCAACCTCTCGGCACTAATATTTGACAACATTCCTGGCGAGTTGGCCTCTACGTCGCCGTGAGACCTTCATATCCATCAGTAACGTAATATAACCTAATATAACCCGACCCAACCTCTCGGCACCAATATTTGACAACATTCCTGGCGAGTTGGCCTCTACGTCGCCGTGAGACCTTCATATCCATCAGTAACGTAATATAACCTAATATAAACCGACCTAACCACTCGGCGGTAATATTTGACAACATTCCTTGCGAGTTGGCCTCTACGTCTCCGTGGGACCTTCATATACATCAATAACGTAATATTACCTAACCTAACCCAACCTAACATCTCGGCACTAATATTTGACAACATTCCTGGCGAGTTGGCCTCTACGTCTCCGTGGGATCTTTATATACATCAATAACGTAATTTAACCTAACCTAACCCAACCTAACATCTCGGCGGTAATATTTGACAACATTCCTGGCTAGTTGGCCTCTACGTCTCCGTGGGACCTTCATATACATCAATAACGTAATATAACCTAACCTAACCCAACATATCATCTCGGCGGTAATATTTGAAAACATTCCTGTCGAGTTGGCCTCTACGTATCCGTGGGACCTTTATATATATCAGTAACGTAATATAACCTAACCTAACCCAACCTAACATCTCGGCGGTAATATTTGACAACATTCCTGGCGAGTTGGCCTCTACGTCTCCGTGGGATCTTTATATACATCAATAACGTAATTTAACCTAACCTAACCCAACCTAACATCTCGGCGGTAATATTTGACAACATTCCTGGCGAGTTGGCCTCTACCTCTCCGTGCGACCTTCATATACATCAATAACGTAATATAATCTAACCTAACCCAACCTATCATCTCGGCGGTAATATTTGACAACATTCCTGGCCAGTCGGCCTCTACGTCTCCGTGGGGCCTTCATATACATCAATAACGTAATATAACCTAACCTTACCCAACCTAACATCTCGGCGGTAATATTTGACAACATTCCTGGCGAGTTGGCCTCTACGTCTCCGTGAGACCTTCATATCCATCAATAACGTAATATAACCTAATATAACCCGACCTAACCACTCGGCGCTATTATGTGACAACATTCCTGGCGAGTTGGCCTCTACGTCTCCGTGGGACCTTCACATATATCAATAACGTAATATAACCTAAACTAACCCAACCTAACCTTTCGGCGCTATTATTTGCCAACATTCCTGGCGGGTTGGCCTCTACGTCTCCGTGGGGCCTTTATATACATCAATAACGTAATATAACCTAACCTTACCCAACCTAACATCTCGGCGGTAATATTTGACAACATTCCTGGCGAGTTGGCCTCTACGTCTCCGTGAGACCTTCATATCCATCAATAACGTAATATAACCTAATATAACCCGACCTAACCACTCGGCGCTATTATGTGACAACATTCCTGGCGAGTTGGCCTCTACGTCTTCGTGGGACCTTCACATATATCAATAACGTAATATAACCTAAACTAACCCAACCTAACCTTTCGGCGCTATTATTTGCCAACATTCCTGGCGGGTTGGCCTCTACGTCTCCGTGGGGCCTTTATATACATCAATAACATAATATAACCTAACGTAACCCAACCCAACCTCTCGGCACTAATATTTGACAACATTCCTGGCGAGTTGGCCTCTACGTCGCCGTGAGACCTTCATATCCATCAGTAACGTAATATTACCTAATATAACCCGACCTAACCACTCGGCGGTAATATTTGACAACATTCCTGGCGAGTTGGACTCTACGTCTCAGTGGGACCTTCATATATATCAATAACGTAATATTACCTAACCTAACCCAACCTAACATCTCGGCACTAATATTTGACAACATTCCTGGCGGGTTGGCCTCTACGTCTCCGTGGGACTTTTATATACATCTATAGCGTAATATAACCTAACCTAACCCAACCTAATATTTCGGTACTAATATTTTATAACATTCCTGGCGAGTTGGCCTCTACGTCTCCGTGGGACCTTCATATACATCAATAACGTAATATAACCTAACCTAACCCAACATATCATCTCGGCGGTAATATTTGACAACATTCCTGGCGAGTTGGCATCTACGTCTCCGTGAGACCTACATATCCATCAATAACGTAATATAACCTAATATAACCCAACCTAACCACTCGGCGCTATTATGTGACAACATTCCTGGCGAGTTGGCATCTACGTGTCCGTGGGACATTCACATATATCAATAACGTAATATAACCTAAACTAACACAACCTAACCTTTCGGCGCTATTATTTGACAACATTCCTGGCGGGTTGGCCTCTACGTCTCCGCGGGGCCTTTATATACATCAATAACGTAATATAACCTAACCTAACCCAACCCAATCTCTCGGCACTAATATTTGACAACATTCCTGGCGAGTTGGACTCTACGTCTCCGTGGGGCCTTCATATACATCAATAACGTAATATAACCTAACCTAACCCAACCTATCATCTCGGCGGTAATATTTGACAACATTCCTTGCGATTTGGCCTCTACGTCTCCGTGGGACCTTCATATACATCAATAACGTAATATTACCTAACCTAACCGAACCTAACATCTCGGCACTAATATTTGACAACATTCCTGGCGAGTTGGCCTCTACCTCTCCGTGCGACCTTCATATACATCAATAACGTAATATAACCTAATATAACCCGACCTAACCACTCGGCGCTATTATGTGACAACATTCCTGGCGAGTTGGCCTCTACGTCTCCGTGGGACCTTCACATATATCAATAACGTAATATAACCTAAACTAACCCAACCTAACGTTTCGGCGCTATTATTTGCCAACATTCCTGGCGGGTTGGCCTCTACGTCTCCGTGGGACTTTTATATACATCAATAGCGTAATATAACCTAACCTAACCCAACCTAATATCTCGGTACTAATATTTTACAACATTCCTGGCGAGTTGGCCTCTACGTCTCCGTGGGATCTTTATATACATCAATAACGTAATTTAACCTAACCTAAACCAACCTAACATCTCGGCGGTAATATTTGACAACATTCCTGGCGAGTTGGCCTCTACGTCTCCGTGGGACCTTCATATACATCAATAACGTAATATAACCTAACCTAACCCAACATATCATCTCGGCGGTAATATTTGAAAACATTCCTGTCGAGTTGGCCTCTACGTCTCCGTGAGACCTTCATATCCATCAATAACGTAATATAACCTAATATAACCCGACCTAACCACTCGGCGCTATTATGTGACAACATTCCTGGCGAGTTGGCCTCTACGTCTCCGTGGGACCTACACATATATCAATAACGTAATATAACCTAAACTAACCCAACCTAACCTTTCGCCGCTATTATTTGCCAACATTCCTGGCGGGTTGGCCTCTACGTCTCCGTGGGGCCTTTATATACATCAATAACATAATATAACCTAACCTAACCCAACCTAACATCTCGGCTGTAATATTTTATAACATTCCTGGCGAGTTGGCCTCTACGTCTCCGTGGGACCTTCATATACATCAATAACGTAATATAACCTAACCTAACCCAACATATCATCTCGGCGGTAATATTTGAAAACATTCCTGTCGAGTTGGCCTCTACGTATCCGTGGGACCTTTATATATATCAGTAACGTAATATAACCTAACCTAACCCAACCTAACATCTCGGCGGTAATATTTGACAACATTCCTGGCGAGTTGGCCTCTACGTCTCCGTGGGATCTTTATATACATCAATAACGTAATTTAACCTAACCTAACCCAACCTAACATCTCGGCGGTAATATTTGACAACATTCCTGGCGAGTTGGCCTCTACGTCTCCGTGGGACCTTCACATATATCAATAACGTAATATAACCTAAACTAACCCAACCTAACCTTTCGGCGCTATTATTTGCCAACATTCCTGGCGGGTTGGCCTCTACGTCTCCGTGGGGCCTTTATATACATCAATAACATAATATAACCTAACCTAACCCAACCCAACCTCTCGGCACTAATATTTGTCAACATTCCTGGCGAGTTGGCCTCTACGTCGCCGTGAGACCTTCATATCCATCAGTAACGTAATATAACCTAATATAACCCGACCTAACCACTCGGCGGTAATATTTGACAACATTCCTGGCGAGTTGGACTCTACGTCTCCGTGAGACCTTCATATCCATCAATAACGTAATATAACCTAATATAACCCGACCTAACCACTCGGCGCTATTATGTGACAACATTCCTGGCGAGTTGGCCTCTACGTCTCCGTGGGACCTTCACATATATCAATAACGTAATATAACATAAACTAACCCAACCTAACCTTTCGGCGCTATTATTTGCCAACATTCCTGGCGGGTTGGCCTCTACGTCTCCGTGGGGCCTTTATATACATCAATAACGTAATATAACCTAAACTAACCCAACCTAACCTGTCGGCGCTATTATTTGCCAACATTCCTGGCGGGTTGGCCTCTACGTATCCGTGGGACTTTTATATACATCAATAGCTTAATATAACCTAACCTAACCCAACCTAATATCTCGGTACTAATATTTTACAACATTCCTGGCGAGTTGGCCTCTACGTCTCCGTGGGATCTTTATATACATCAATAACGTAATTTAACCTAACCTAACCCAACCTAACATCTCGGCGGTAATATTTGACAACATTCCTGGCGAGTTGGCCTCTACGTCTCCGTGGGACCTTCATATACATCAATAACGTAATATAACCTAACCTAACCCAACATATCATCTCGGCGGTGATATTTGAAAAGATTCCTGTCGAGTCGGCATCTACCTCTCCGTGCGACCTTTATATACATCAATAACATAATATAACCTAACCTAACCCAACCCAACCTCTCGGCACTAATATTTGAAAACATTCCTGTCGAGTTGGCCTCTATGTCACCGTGGGACTTTTATATACATCAATAGCGTAATATAACCTAACCTAACCCAACCTAACATCTCGGCGGTAATATTTGACAACATTCCTGGCGAGCTGGCATCTACGTCTCCGTGAGACCTTCATATCCATCAATAACGTAATATAACCTAATATAACCCAACCTAACCACTCGGCGCTATTATGTGACAACATTCCTGGCGAGTTAGCATCTACGTGTCCGTGGGACATTCACATATATCAATAACGTAATATAACCTAAACTAACACAACCTAACCTTTCGGCGCTATTATTTGACAACATTCCTGGCGGGTTGGCCTCTACGTCTCCGCGGGGCCTTTATATACATCAATAACGTAATATAACCTAACCTAACTCAACCCAATCTCTCGGCACTAATATTTGACAACATTCCTGGCGAGTTGGACTCTACGTCTCCGTGGGGCCTTCATATACATCAATAACGTAATATAACCTAACCTAACCCAACCTATCATCTCGGCGGTAATATTTGACAACATTCCTTGCGAGTTGGCCTCTACGTCTCCGTGGGACCTTCATATACATCAATAACGTAATATTACCTAACCTAACCCAACCTAACATCTCGGCACTAATATTTGACAACATTCCTGGCGAGTTGGCCTCTACGTCTCCGTGAGACCTTCATATCCATCAATAACGTAATATAACCTAATATAACCCGACCTAACCACTCGGCGCTATTATGTGACAACATTCCTGGCGAGTTGGCCTCTACGTCTCCGTGGGACCTTCACATATATCAATAACGTAATATAACCTAAACTAACCCAACCTAACCTTTCGGCGCTATTATTTGCCAACATTCCTGGCGGGTTGGCCTCTACGTCTCCGTGGGACTTTTATATACATCAATAGCGTAATATAACCTAACCTAACCCAACCTAATATCTCGGTACAAATATTTTACAACATTCCTGGCGAGTTGGCCTCTACGTCTCCGTGGGATCTTTATATACATCAATAACGTAATTTAACCTAACCTAACCCAACCTAACATCTCGGCGGTAATATTTGACAACATTCCTGGCGAGTTGGCCTCTACGTCTCCGTGGGACCTTCATATACATCAATAACGTAATATAACCTAACCTAACCCAACATATCATCTCGGCGGTAATATTTGAAAACATTCCTGTCGAGTTGGCCTCTACGTCTCCGTGAGACCTTCATATCCATCAATAACGTAATATAACCTAATATAACCCGACCTAACCACTCGGCGCTATTATGTGACAACATTCCTGGCGAGTTGGCCTCTACGTCTCCGTGGGACCTTCACATATATCAATAACGTAATATAACCTAAACTAACCCAACCTAACCTTTCGCCGCTATTATTTGCCAACATTCCTGGCGGGTTGGCCTCTACGTCTCCGTGGGGCCTTTATATACATCAATAACATAATATAACCTAACCTAACCCAACCTAACATCTCGGCTGTAATATTTGATAACATTCCTGGCAAGTTGGCCTCTACGTCTCCGTGAGACATTCATATCCATCAATAACGTAATATAACCTAATATAACCCAACCTAACACATCGGCGGTAATATTTGACAACATTCCTGGCGAGTTGGCCTCTACGTCTCCGTGGGGCCTTCATATACATCAATAACGTAATATTACCTAACCTAACCCAACCTAACATCTCGGCACTAATATTTGACAACATTCCTGGCGAGTTGGCCTCTACCTCTCCGCGCGACCTTCATATACATCAATAACGTAATATAATCTAACCTAACCCAACCTATCATCTCGGCGGTAATATTTGACAACATTCCTGGCCAGTTGGCCTTAACGTCTCCGTGGGGCCTTCATATTCATCAATAACGTAATATAACCTAACCTTACCCAACCTAACATCTCGGCGGTAATATTTGACAACATTCCTGGCGAGTTGGCCTCTACGTCTCCGTGAGACCTTCATATCCATCAATAACGTAATATAACCTAATATAACCCGACCTAACCACTCGGCGCTATTATGTGACAACATTCCTGGCGAGTTGGCCTCTACGTCTCCGTGGGACCTTCACATATATCAATAACGTAATATAACCTAAACTAACCCAACCTAACCTTTCGGCGCTATTATTTGCCAACATTCCTGGCGGGTTGGCCTCTACGTCTCCGTGGGACATTTATATACATCAGTAACGTAATATAACCTAACCTAACCCAACCCGATCTCTCGGCACTAATATTTGACAACATTCCTGACGAGTTGGCCTCTACGTCTCCGTGGGGCCTTCATATACATCAATAACGTAATATAACCTAACCTAACCCAACCTAACCACTCGGCGCTATTATGTGACAACATTCCTGGCGAGTTGGCATCTACGTGTCCGTGGGACCTTCACATATATCAATAACGTAATATAACCTAAACTAACACAACCTAACCTTTCGGCGCTATTATTTGACAACATTCCTGGCGGGTTGGCCTCTACGTCTCCGCGGGGCCTTTATATACATCAATAACGTAATATAACCTAACCTAACCCAACCCAATCTCTCGGCATTAATATTTGACAACATTCCTGGCGAGTTGGCCTCTACGTCTCCGTGGGGCCTTCATATACATCAATAACGTAATATAACCTAACCTAACCCAACCTATCATCTCGGCTGTAATATTTGACAACATTCCTTGCGAGTTGGCCTCTACGTCTCCGTGGGACCTTCATATACATCAATAACGTAATATTACCTAACCTAACCCAACCTAACATCTCGGCACTAATATTTGACAACATTCCTGGCGAGTTGGCCTCTACCTCTCCGTGCGACCTTCATATACATCAATAACGTAATATAATCTAACCTAACCCAACCTATCATCTCGGCGGTAATATTTGACAACATTCCTGGCCAGTTGGCCTCTACGTCTCTGTGGGGCCTTCATATACATCAATAACGTAATATAACCTAACCTTACCCAACCTAACATCTCGGCGGTAATATTTGACAACATTCCTGGCGAGTTGGCCTCTAAGTCTCCGTGAGACCTTCATATCCATCAATAACGTAATATAACCTAATATAACCCGACCTAACCACTCGGCGCTATTATGTGACAACATTCCTGGCGAGTTGGCCTCTACGTCTCCGTGGGACCTTCACATATATCAATAACGTAATATAACCTAAACTAACCCAACCTAACCTTTCGGCGCTATTATTTGCCAACATTCCTGGCGGGTTGGCCTCTACGTCTCCGTGGGGCCTTTATATACATCAATAACATAATATAACCTAACCTAACCCAACCCAACCTCTCGGCACTAATATTTGACAACATTCCTGGCGAGTTGGCCTCTACGTCGCCGTGAGACCTTCATATCCATCAGTAACGTAATATAACCTAATATAACCCGACCTAACCACTCGGCGGTAATATTTGACAACATTCCTTGCGAGTTGGCCTCTACGTCTCCGTGGGACCTTCATATACATCAATAACGTAATATTACCTAACCTAACCCAACCTAACATCTCGGCACTAATATTTGACAACATTCCTGGCGAGTTGGCCTCTACGTCTAAGTGGGATCTTTATATACATCAATAAGGTAATTTAACCTAACCTAACCCAACATATCATCTCGGCGGTAATATTTGAAAACATTCCTGTCGAGTTGGCCTCTACGTATCCGTGGGACCTTTATATATATCAGTAACGTAATATAACCTAACCTAACCCAACCTAACAGCTCGGCGGTAATATTTGACAACATTCCTGGCGAGTTGGCCTCTACGTCTCCGTGGGATCTTTATATACATCAATAACGTAATTTAACCTAACCTAACCCAACCTAACATCTCGGCGGTAATATTTGACAACATTCCTGGCGAGTTGGCCTCTACCTCTCCGTGCGACCTTCATATACATCAATAACGTAATATAATCTAATCTAACCCAACCTATCATCTCGGCGGTAATATTTGACAACATTCCTGGCCAGTCGGCCTCTACGTCTCCGTGGGGCCTTCATATACATCAATAACGTAATATAACCTAACCTTACCCAACCTAACATCTCGGCGGTAATATTTGACAACATTCCTGGCGAGTTGGCCTCTACGTCTCCGTGAGACCTCCATATCCATCAATAACGTAATATAACCTAATATAACCCGACCTAACCACTCGGCGCTATTATGTGACAACATTCCTGGCGAGTTGGCCTCTACGTCTCCGTGGGACCTTCACATATATCAATAACGTAATATAACCTAAACTAACCCAACCTAACCTTTCGGCGCTATTATTTGCCAACATTCCTGGCGGGTTGGCCTCTACGTCTCCGTGGGGCCTTTAGATACATCAATAACATAATATAACCTAACCTAACCCAACCCAACCTCTCGGCACAAATATTTGACAACATTCCTGGCGAGTTGGCCTCTACGTCGCCGTGAGACCTTCATATCCATCAGTAACGTAATATAACCTAATATAACCCGACCCAACCTCTCGGCACTAATATTTGACAACATTCCTGGCGAGTTGGCCTCTACGTCGCCGTGAGACCTTCATATCCATCAGTAACGTAATATAACCTAATATAACCCGACCTAACCACTCGGCGGTAATATTTGACAACATTCCTTGCGAGTTGGCCTCTACGTCTCCGTGGGACCTTCATATACATCAATAACGTAATATTACCTAACCTAACCCAACCTAACATCTCGGCACTAATATTTGACAACATTCCTGGCGAGTTGGCCTCTACGTCTCCGTGGGATCTTTATATACATCAATAACGTAATTTAACCTAATATAACCCAACCTAACATCTCGGCGGTAATATTTGACAACATTCCTGGCTAGTTGGCCTCTACGTCTCCGTGGGACCTTCATATACATCAATAACGTAATATAACCTAACCTAACCCAACATATCATCTCGGCGGTAATATTTGAAAACATTCCTGTCGAGTTGGCCTCTACGTATCCGTGGGACCTTTATATATATCAGTAACGTAATATAACCTAACCTAACCCAACCTAACATCTCGGCGGTAATATTTGACAACATTCCTGGCGAGTTGGCCTCTACGTCTCCGTGGGATCTTTATATACATCAATAACGTAATTTAACCTAACCTAACCCAACCTAACATCTCGGCGGTAATATTTGACAACATTCCTGGCTAGTTGGCCTCTACGTCTCCGTGGGACCTTCATATACATCAATAACATAATATAACCTAACCTAACCCAACCCAACCTCTCGGCACTAATATTTGACAACATTCCTGGCGAGTTGGCCTCTACGTCGCCGTGAGACCTTCATATCCATCAGTAACGTAATATAACCTAATATAACCCGACCTAACCACTCGGCGGTAATATTTGACAACATTCCTGGCGAGTTGGCCTCTACGTCTCCGTGGGATCTTTATATACATCAATAACGTAATTTAACCTAACCTAACCCAACCTAACATCTCGGCGGTAATATTTGACAACATTCCTGGCGAGTTGGCCTCTACCTCTCCGTGCGACCTTCATATACATTAATAACGTAATATAATCTAATCTAACCCAACCTATCATCTCGGCGGTAATATTTGACAACATTCCTGGCCAGTCGGCCTCTACGTCTCCGTGGGGCCTTCATATACATCAATAACGTAATATAACCTAACCTTACCCAACCTAACATCTCGGCGGTAATATTTGACAACATTCCTGGCGAGTTGGCCTCTACGTCTCCGTGAGACCTCCATATCCATCAATAACGTAATATAACCTAATATAACCCGACCTAACCACTCGGCGCTATTATGTGACAACATTCCTGGCGAGTTGGCCTCTACGTCTCCGTGGGACCTTCACATATATCAATAACGTAATATAACCTAAACTAACCCAACCTAACCTTTCGGCGCTATTATTTGCCAACATTCCTGGCGGGTTGGCCTCTACGTCTCCGTGGGGCCTTTAGATACATCAATAACATAATATAACCTAACCTAACCCAACCCAACCTCTCGGCACTAATATTTGACAACATTCCTGGCGAGTTGGCCTCTACGTCGCCGTGAGACCTTCATATCCATCAGTAACGTAATATAACCTAATATAACCCGACCCAACCTCTCGGCACTAATATTTGACAACATTCCTGGCGAGTTGGCCTCTACGTCGCCGTGAGACCTTCATATCCATCAGTAACGTAATATAACCTAATATAACCCGACCTAACCACTCGGCGGTAATATTTGACAACATTCCTTGCGAGTTGGCCTCTACGTCTCCGTGGGACCTTCATATACATCAATAACGTAATATTACCTAACCTAACCCAACCTAACATCTCGGCACTAATATTTGACAACATTCCTGGCGAGTTGGCCTCTACGTCTCCGTGGGATCTTTATATACATCAATAACGTAATTTAACCTAATATAACCCAACCTAACATCTCGGCGGTAATATTTGACAACATTCCTGGCTAGTTGGCCTCTACGTCTCCGTGGGACCTTCATATACATCAATAACGTAATATAACCTAACCTAACCCAACATATCATCTCGGCGGTAATATTTGAAAACATTCCTGTCGAGTTGGCCTCTACGTATCCGTGGGACCTTTATATATATCAGTAACGTAATATAACCTAACCTAACCCAACCTAACATCTCGGCGGTAATATTTGACAACATTCCTGGCGAGTTGGCCTCTACGTCTCCGTGGGATCTTTATATACATCAATAACGTAATTTAACCTAACCTAACCCAACCTAACATCTCGGCGGTAATATTTGACAACATTCCTGGCTAGTTGGCCTCTACGTCTCCGTGGGACCTTCATATACATCAATAACGTAATATAACCTAACCTAACCCAACATATCATCTCGGCGGTAATATTTGAAAACATTCCTGTCGAGTTGGCCTCTACGTATCCGTGGGACCTTTATATATATCAGTAACGTAATATAACCTAACCTAACCCAACCTAACATCTCGGCGGTAATATTTGACAACATTCCTGGCGAGTTGGCCTCTACGTCTCCGTGGGATCTTTATATACATCAATAACGTAATTTAACCTAACCTAACCCAACCTAACATCTCGGCGGTAATATTTGACAACATTCCTGGCGAGTTGGCCTCTACCTCTCCGTGCGACCTTCATATACATCAATAACGTAATATAATCTAACCTAACCCAACCTATCATCTCGGCGGTAATATTTGACAACATTCCTGGCCAGTCGGCCTCTACGTCTCCGTGGGGCCTTCATATACATCAATAACGTAATATAACCTAACCTTACCCAACCTAACATCTCGGCGGTAATATTTGACAACATTCCTGGCGAGTTGGCCTCTACGTCTCCGTGAGACCTTCATATCCATCAATAACGTAATATAACCTAATATAACCCGACCTAACCACTCGGCGCTATTATGTGACAACATTCCTGGCGAGTTGGCCTCTGCGTCTCCGTGGGACCTTCACATATATCAATAACGTAATATAACCTAAACTAACCCAACCTAAACTTTCGGCGCTATTATTTGCCAACATTCCTGGCGGGTTGGCCTCTACGTCTCCGTGGGGCCTTTATATACATCAATAACGTAATATAACCTAACCTTACCCAACCTAACATCTCGGCGGTAATATTTGACAACATTCCTGGCGAGTTGGCCTCTACGTCTCCGTGAGACCTTCATATCCATCAATAACGTAATATAACCTAATATAACCCGACCTAACCACTCGGCGCTATTATGTGACAACATTCCTGGCGAGTTGGCCTCTACGTCTCCGTGGGACCTTCACATATATCAATAACGTAATATAACCTAAACTAACCCAACCTAACCTTTCGGCGCTATTATTTGCCAACATTCCTGGCGGGTTGGCCTCTACGTCTCCGTGGGGCCTTTATATACATCAATAACATAATATAACCTAACGTAACCCAACCCAACCTCTCGGCACTAATATTTGACAACATTCCTGGCGAGTTGGCCTCTACGTCGCCGTGAGACCTTCATATCCATCAGTAACGTAATATAACCTAATATAACCCGACCTAACCACTCGGCGGTAATATTTGACAACATTCCTGGCGAGTTGGACTCTACGTCTCAGTGGGACCTTCATATATATCAATAACGTAATATTACCTAACCTAACCCAACCTAACATCTCGGCACTAATATTTGACAACATTCCTGGCGGGTTGGCCTCTACGTCTCCGTGGGACTTTTATATACATCTATAGCGTAATATAACCTAACCTAACCCAACCTAATATTTCGGTACTAATATTTTATAACATTCCTGGCGAGTTGGCCTCTACGTCTCCGTGGGACCTTCATATACATCAATAACGTAATATAACCTAACCTAACCCAACATATCATCTCGGCGGTAATATTTGACAACATTCCTGGCGAGTTGGCATCTACGTCTCCGTGAGACCTTCATATCCATCAATAACGTAATATAACCTAATATAACCCAACCTAACCACTCGGCGCTATTATGTGACAACATTCCTGGCGAGTTGGCATCTACGTGTCCGTGGGACATTCACATATATCAATAACGTAATATAACCTAAACTAACACAACCTAACCTTTCGGCGCTATTATTTGACAACATTCCTGGCTGGTTGGCCTCTACGTCTCCGCGGGGCCTTTATATACATCAATAACGTAATATAACCTAACCTAACCCAACCCAATCTCTCGGCACTAATATTTGACAACATTCCTGGCGAGTTGGACTCTACGTCTCCGTGGGGCCTTCATATACATCAATAACGTAATATAACCTAACCTAACCCAACCTATCATCTCGGCGGTAATATTTGACAACATTCCTTGCGAGTTGGCCTCTACGTCTCCGTGGGACCTTCATATACATCAATAACGTAATATTACCTAACCTAACCGAACCTAACATCTCGGCACTAATATTTGACAACATTCCTGGCGAGTTGGCCTCTACCTCTCCGTGCGACCTTCATATACATCAATAACGTAATATAACCTAATATAACCCGACCTAACCACTCGGCGCTATTATGTGACAACATTCCTGGCGAGTTGGCCTCTACGTCTCCGTGGGACCTTCACATATATCAATAACGTAATATAACCTAAACTAACCCAACCTAACGTTTCGGCGCTATTATTTGCCAACATTCCTGGCGGGTTGGCCTCTACGTCTCCGTGGGACTTTTATATACATCAATAGCGTAACATAACCTAACCTAACCCAACCTAATATCTCGGTACTAATATTTTACAACATTCCTGGCGAGTTGGCCTCTACGTCTCCGTGGGATCTTTATATACATCAATAACGTAATTTAACCTAACCTAAACCAACCTAACATCTCGGCGGTAATATTTGACAACATTCCTGGCGAGTTGGCCTCTACGTCTCCGTGGGACCTTCATATACATCAATAACGTAATATAACCTAACCTAACCCAACATATCATCTCGGCGGTAATATTTGAAAACATTCCTGTCGAGTTGGCCTCTACGTCTCCGTGAGACCTTCATATCCATCAATAACGTAATATAACCTAATATAACCCGACCTAACCACTCGGCGCTATTATGTGACAACATTCCTGGCGAGTTGGCCTCTACGTCTCCGTGGGACCTTCACATATATCAATAACGTAATATAACCTAAACTAACCCAACCTAACCTTTCGCCGCTATTATTTGCCAACATTCCTGGCGGGTTGGCCTCTACGTCTCCGTGGGGCCTTTATATACATCAATAACATAATATAACCTAACCTAACCCAACCTAACATCTCGGCTGTAATATTTTATAACATTCCTGGCGAGTTGGCCTCTACGTCTCCGTGGGACCATCATATACATCAATAACGTAATATAACCTAACCTAACCCAACATATCATCTCGGCGGTAATATTTGAAAACATTCCTGTCGAGTTGGCCTCTACGTATCCGTGGGACCTTTATATATATCAGTAACGTAATATAACCTAACCTAACCCAACCTAACATCTCGGCGGTAATATTTGACAACATTCCTGGCGAGTTGGCCTCTACGTCTCCGTGGGATCTTTATATACATCAATAACGTAATTTAACCTAACCTAACCCAACCTAACATCTCGGCGGTAATATTTGACAACATTCCTGGCGAGTTGGCCTCTACGTCTCCGTGGGACCTTCACATATATCAATAACGTAATATAACCTAAACTAACCCAACCTAACCTTTCGGCGCTATTATTTGCCAACATTCCTGGCGGGTTGGCCTCTACGTCTCCGTGGGGCCTTTATATACATCAATAACATAATATAACCTAACCTAACCCAACCCAACCTCTCGGCACTAATATTTGACAACATTCCTGGCGAGTTGGCCTCTACGTCGCCGTGAGACCTTCATATCCATCAGTAACGTAATATAACCTAATATAACCCGACCTAACCACTCGGCGGTAATATTTGACAACATTCCTGGCGAGTTGGACTCTACGTCTCAGTGGGACCTTCATATATATCAATAACGTAATATTACTTAACCTAACCCAACCTAACATCTCGGCACTAATATTTGACAACATTCCTGGCGGGTTGGCCTCTACGTCTCCGTGGGACTTTTATATACATCTATAGCGTAATATAACCTAACCTAACCCAACCTAATATTTCGGCACTAATATTTTATAACATTCCTGGCGAGTTGGCCTCTACGTCTCCGTGGGACCTTCATATACATCAATAACGTAATATAACCTAACCTAACCCAACATATCATCTCGGCGGTAATATTTGACAACATTCCTGGCGAGTTGGCCTCTACGTCTCCGTGGGACCTTCATATACATCAATAACGTAATATAACCTAACCTAACCCAACATATCATCTCGGCGGTAATATTTGAAAACATTCCTGTCGAGTTGGCCTCTACGTCTCCGTGAGACCTTCATATCCATCAATCACGTAATATAACCTAATATAACCCGACCTAACCACTCGGCGCTATTATGTGACAACATTCCTGGCGAGTTGGCCTCTACGTCTCCGTGGGACCTTCACATATATCAATAACGTAATATAACCTAAACTAACCCAACCTAACCTTTCGCCGCTATTATTTGCCAACATTCCTGGCGGGTTGGCCTCTACGTCTCCGTGGGGCCTTTATATACATCAATAACATAATATAACCTAACCTAACCCAACCTAACATCTCGGCTGTAATATTTTATAACATTCCTGGCGAGTTGGCCTCTACGTCTCCGTGGGACCTTCATATACATCAATAACGTAATATAACCTAACCTAACCCAACATATCATCTCGGCGGTAATATTTGAAAACATTCCTGTCGAGTTGGCCTCTACGTATCCGTGGGACCTTTATATATATCAGTAACGTAATATAACCTAACCTAACCCAACCTAACATCTCGGCGGTAATATTTGACAACATTCCTGGCGAGTTGGCCTCTACGTCTCCGTGGGATCTTTATATACATCAATAACGTAATTTAACCTAACCTAACCCAACCTAACATCTCGGCGGTAATATTTGACAACATTCCTGGCGAGTTGGCCTCTACCTCTCCGTGCGACCTTCATATACATCAATAACGTAATATAATCTAACCTAACCCAACCTATCATCTCGGCGGTAATATTTGACAACATTCCTGGCCAGTCGGCCTCTACGTCTCCGTGGGGCCTTCATATACATCAATAACGTAATATAACCTAACCTTACCCAACCTAACATCTCGGCGGTAATATTTGACAACATTCCTGGCGAGTTGGCCTCTACGTCTCCGTGAGACCTTCATATCCATCAATAACGTAATATAACCTAATATAACCCGACCTAACCACTCGGCGCTATTATGTGACAACATTCCTGGCGAGTTGGCCTCTACGTCTCCGTGGGACCTTCACATATATCAATAACGTAATATAACCTAAACTAACCCAACCTAACCTTTCGGCGCTATTATTTGCCAACATTCCTGGCGGGTTGGCCTCTACGTCTCCGTGGGGCCTTTATATACATCAATAACATAATATAACCTAACCTAACCCAACCCAACCTCTCGGCACTAATATTTGACAACATTCCTGGCGAGTTGGCCTCTACGTCGCCGTGAGACCTTCATATCCATCAGTAACGTAATATAACCTAATATAACCCGACCTAACCACTCGGCGGTAATATTTGACAACATTCCTGGCGAGTTGGACTCTACGTCTCAGTGGGACCTTCATATATATCAATAACGTAATATTACCTAACCTAACCCAACCTAACATCTCGTTACTAATATTTGACAACATTCCTGGCGGGTTGGCCTCTACGTCTCCGTGGGACTTTTATATACATCTATAGCGTAATATAACCTAACCTAACCCAACCTAATATTTCGGTACTAATATTTTATAACATTCCTGGCGAGTTGGCCTCTACGTCTCCGTGGGACCTTCATATACATCAATAACGTAATATAACCTAACCTAACCCAACATATCATCTCGGCGGTAATATTTGAAAACATTCCTGTGGAGTTGGCCTCTACGTATCCGTGGGGCCTTCATATACATCAATAACGTAATATAATCTAACCTAACCCAACCTATCATCTCGGCGGTAATATTTGACAACATTCCTGGCGAGTTGGCCTGTACGTCTCCGTGAGACCTTCATATCCATCAATAACGTAATATAACCTAATATAACCCGACCTAACCACTCGGCGCTATTATGTGACAACATTCCTGGCGAGTTGGCCTCTACGTCTCCGTGGGACCTTCAAATATATCAATAACGTAATATAACCTAAACTAACCCAACCTAACCTTTCGGCGCTATTATTTGCCAACATTCCTGGCGGGTTGGCCTCTACGTCTCCGTGGGGCCTTTATATACATCAATAACATAATATAACCTAACCTAACCCAACCCAACGTCTCGGCACTAATATTTGACAACATTCCTGTCGAGTTGGCCACTACGTCACCGTGGGATTTTTATATACATCAATAGCGTTATATAACCTAACCTAACCCAACCTAACATCTCGGCGGTAATATTTGACAACATTCCTGGCGGGTTTGCCTCTACGTCTCCGTGGGACTTTTATATACGTCAATAACGTAATATAACCTAACCTAACCCAATCTCACATCACAGCGGTAATATTTGACAACATTCCTGGCTTATTGGCCTCATGGTTTCCGTGGGACTTTTATATACATCAATGGCGTAATATAACCTAACCTAACCCAACCTAACATCTCGGTACTAATATTTGACAACATTCCTGTCGAGTTGGCCTCTACGTCGCCGTGAGACCTTCATATCCATCAGTAACGTAATATAACCTAATATAACCCGACCTAACCACTCGGCGGTAATATTTGACAACATTCCTGGCGAGTTGGACTCTACGTCTCCGTGAGACCTTCATATCCATCAATAACGTAATATAACCTAATATAACCCGACCTAACCACTCGGCGCTATTATGTGACAACATTCCTGGCGAGTTGGCCTCTACGTCTCCGTGGGACCTTCACATATATCAATAACGTAATATAACCTAAACTAACCCAACCTAACCTTTCGGCGCTATTATTTGCCAACATTCCTGGCGGGTTGGCATCTACGTCTCCGTGGGGCCTTTATATACATCAATAACATAATATAACCTAACCTAACCCAACCCAACCTCTCGGCACTAATATTTGACAACATTCCTGTCGAGTTGGCCTCTACGTCACCGTGGGACTTTTATATACATCAATAGCGTAATATAACCTAACCTAACCCAACCTAACATCTCGGCGGTAATATTTGACAACATTCCTGGCGAGTTGGCCTCTACGTCTCCGTGACACCTTCATATCCATCAATAACGTAATATAACCTAATATAACCCAACCTAACCACTCGGCGCTATTATATGGCAATATTCCTGGCGAGTTGGCCTCTACGTCTCCGTGGGACTTTTATATACATCAATAACGTAATTTAACCTAGCTTAACCCAACGTAACATCTCGGCGGTAATATTTTACAACATTCCTGGCGAGTTGGCCTCTACGTCTCCGTGAGACCTTCATATCCATCAATAACGTAATATAACCTAATATAACCCAACCTAACCACTCGGCGCTATTATGTGACAACATTCCTGGCGAGTTGGCATATATGTGTCCGTGGGACCTTCACATATATCAATAACGTAATATAACCTAAACTAACACAACCTAACCTTTCGGCGCTATTATTTGACAACATTCCTGGCGGGTTGGCCTCTACGTCTCCGCGGGGCCTTTATATACATCAATAACGTAATATAACCTAACCTAACCCAACCCGATCTCTCGGCACTAATATTTGACAACATTCCTGACGAGTTGGCCTCTACGTCTCCGTGGGGCCTTCATATACATCAATAACGTAATATAATCTAACCTAACCCAACATATCATCTCGGCGGTAATATTTGAAAACATTCCTGTCGAGTTGGCCTCTACGTATCCGTGGGACCTTTATATATATCAGTAACGTAATATAACCTAACCTAACCCAACCTAACATCTCGGCGGTAATATTTGACAACATTCCTGGCGAGTTGGCCTCTACGTCTCCGTGACACCTTCATATCCATCAATAACGTAATATAACCTAATATAACCCAACCTAACCACTCGGCGCTATTATATGGCAATATTCCTGGCGAGTTGGCCTCTACGTCTCCGTGGGACTTTTATATACATCAATAACGTAATTTAACCTAGCTTAACCCAACGTAACATCTCGGCGGTAATATTTTACAACATTCCTGGCGAGTTGGCCTCTACGTCTCCGTGAGACCTTCATATCCATCAATAACGTAATATAACCTAATATAACCCAACATAACCACTCGGCGCTATTATGTGACAACATTCCTGGCGAGTTGGCATCTACGTGTCCGTGGGACCTTCACATATATCAATAACGTAATATAACCTAAACTAACACAACCTAACCTTTCGGCGCTATTATTTGACAACATTCCTGGCGGGTTGGCCTCTACGTCTCCGCGGGGCCTTTATATACATCAATAACGTAATATAACCTAACCTAACCCAACCCGATCTCTCGGCACTAATATTTGACAACATTCCTGACGAGTTGGCCTCTACGTCTCCGTGGGGCCTTCATATACATCAATAACGTAATATAATCTAACCTAACCCAACCTATCATCTCGGCGGTAATATTTGACAACATTCCTGGCGAGTTGGCCTGTACGTCTCCGTGAGACCTTCATATCCATCAATAACGTAATATAACCTAATATAACCCGACCTAACCACTCGGCGCTATTATGTGACAACATTCCTGGCGAGTTGGCATCTACGTGTCCGTGGGACCTTCACATATATCAATAACGTAATATAACCTAAACTAACACAACCTAACCTTTCGGCGCTATTATTTGACAACATTCCTGGCGGGTTGGCCTCTACGTCTCCGCGGGGCCTTTATATACATCAATAACGTAATATAACCTAACCTAACCCAACCCGATCTCTCGGCACTAATATTTGACAACATTCCTGACGAGTTGGCCTCTACGTCTCCGTGGGGCCTTCATATACATCAATAACGTAATATAATCTAACCTAACCCAACCTATCATCTCGGCGGTAATATTTGACAACATTCCTGGCGAGTTGGCCTGTACGTCTCCGTGAGACCTTCATATCCATCAATAACGTAATATAACCTAATATAACCCGACCTAACCACTCGGCGCTATTATGTGACAACATTCCTGGCGAGTTGGCATCTACGTCTCCGTGGGACCTTCACATATATCAATAACGTAATATAACCTAAACTAACCCAACCTAACCTTTCGGCGCTATTATTTGCCAACATTCCTGGCGGGTTGGCCTCTACGTCTCCGTGGGGCCTTTATATACATCAATAACATAATATAACCTAACCTAACCCAACCCAACCTCTCGGCACTAATATTTGACAACATTCCTGTCGAGTTGGCCACTACGTCAGCGTGGGATTTTTATATACATCAATAGCGTTATATAACCTAACCTAACCCAACCTAACATCTCGGCGGTAATATTTGACAACATTCCTGGCGGGTTTGCCTCTACGTCTCCGTGGGACTTTTATATACATCAATAACGTAATATAACCTAACCTAACCCAATCTCACATCACAGCGGTAATATTTGACAACATTCCTGGCTTATTGTCCTCATGGTTTCCGTGGGACTTTTATATACATCAATGGCGTAATATAACCTAACCTAACCCAACCTAACATCTCGGTACTAATATTTGACAACATTCCTGTCGAGTTGGCCTCTACGTCGCCGTGAGACCTTCATATCCATCAGTAACGTAATATAACCTAATATAAACCGACCTAACCACTCGGCGGTAATATTTGACAACATTCCTGGCGAGTTGGACTCTACGTCTCCGTGAGACCTTCATATCCATCAATAACGTAATATAACCTAATATAACCCGACCTAACCACTCGGCGCTATTATGTGACAACATTCCTGGCGAGTTGGCCTCTACGTCTCCGTGGGACCTTCACATATATCAATAACGTAATATAACCTAAACTAACCCAACCTAACCTTTCGGCGCTATTATTTGCCAACATTCCTGGCGGGTTGGCCTCTACGTCTCCGTGGGGCCTTTATATACATCAATAACATAATATAACCTAACCTAACCCAACCCAACCTCTCGGCACTAATATTTGACAACATTCCTGTCGAGTTGGCCACTACGTCACCGTGGGATTTTTATATACATCAATAGCGTTATATAACCTAACCTAACCCAACCTAACATCTCGGCGGTAATATTTGACAACATTCCTGGCGGGTTTGCCTCTACGTCTCCGTGGGACTTTTATATACGTCAATAACGTAATATAACCTAACCTAACCCAATCTCACATCACAGCGGTAATATTTGACAACATTCCTGGCTTATTGTCCTCATGGTTTCCGTGGGACTTTTATATACATCAATGGCGTAATATAACCTAACCTAACCCAACCTAACATCTCGGTACTAATATTTGACAACATTCCTGTCGAGTTGGCCTCTACGTCGCCGTGAGACCTTCATATCCATCAGTAACGTAATATAACCTAATATAACCCGACCTAACCACTCGGCGGTAATATTTGACAACATTCCTGGCGAGTTGGACTCTACGTCTCCGTGAGACCTTCATATCCATCAATAACGTAATATAACCTAATATAACCCGACCTAACCACTCGGCGCTATTATGTGACAACATTCCTGGCGAGTTGGCCTCTACGTCTCCGTGGGACCTTCACATATATCAATAACGTAATATAACCTAAACTAACCCAACCTAACCTTTCGGCGCTATTATTTGCCAACATTCCTGGCGGGTTGGCCTCTACGTCTCCGTGGGGCCTTTATATACATCAAAAACATAATATAACCTAACCTAACCCAACCCAACCTCTCGGCACTAATATTTGACAACATTCCTGTCGAGTTGGCCTCTACGTCACCGTGGGACTTTTATATACATCAATAGCGTAATATAACCTAACCTAACCCAACCTAACATCTCGGCGGTAATATTTGACAACATTCCTGGCGAGTTGGCCTCTACGTCTCCGTGAGACCTTCATATCCATCAATAACGTAATATAACCTAATATAACCCAACCTAACCACTCGGCGCTATTATGTGACAACATTCCTGGCGAGTTGGCATCTACGTGTCCGTGGGACCTTCACATATATCAATAACGTAATATAACCTAAACTAACACAACCTAACCTTTCGGCGCTATTATTTGACAACATTCCTGGCGGGTTGGCCTCTACGTCTCCGCGGGGCCTTTATATACATCAATAACGTAATATAACCTAACCTAACCCAACCCGATCTCTCGGCACTAATATTTGACAACATTCCTGACGAGTTGGCCTCTACGTCTCCGTGGGGCCTTCATATACATCAATAACGTAATATAACCTAACCTAACCCAACCTAACCACTCGGCGCTATTATGTGACAACATTCCTGGCGTGTTGGCATCTACGTGTCCGTGGGACCTTCACATATATCAATAACGTAATATAACCTAAACTAACACAACCTAACCTTTCGGCGCTATTATTTGACAACATTCCTGGCGAGTTGGCCTCTACGTCTCCGTGGGACTTTTATATACACCAATAACGTAATTTAACGTATCCTAACCCAACCTAACATGTCGGCACTAATATTTGACAACATTCCTGTCGAGTTGGCCTCTACTTCACCGTGAGACCTTCATATACACCAATAACGAAATATAACGTAACCTAACCCAACCTATCATATCGGCGGTAATATTTGACCACATTCCTGGCGAGTTGGCCTCTCCGTCTCTGTGGGACTTTTATATACATCAATAACGTAATTTAACCTAACCTAAACCAACGTAACATCGCGGCGGTAGTATTTGAAAACATTCCTGGCTTGTTGGCCTCTATGTTTCCGTGGGACCTTTATATACATCAATAACGTCATATAACTTAACCTAGCCCAACCTATCATATCGGCGGTAATATTTGACAACATTCCTTGCGAGTTGGCCTCTACGTCTCCGTGGGACCTTCATATACATCAATAACGTAATATTACCTAACCTAACCCAACCTAACATTTCGGCACCAATATTTGACAACATTCCTGGCGAGTTGGCCTCTACCTCTCCGTGCGACCTTCATATACATCAATAACGTAATATAATCTAACCTAACCCAACCTATCATCTCGGCGGTAATATTTGACAACATTCCTGGCCAGTTGGCCTCTACGTCTCCGTGGGGCCTTCATATACATCAATAACGTAATATAACCTAACCTTACCCAACGGAACATCTCGGCGGTAATATTTTACAACATTCCTGTCGAGTTGGCCTCTACGTCTCCGTGGGACTTTTATATACATCAATAACGTAATTTAACCTAAAATACCCCAACGTATCATCTCGGCTGTAACATTTGACAACATTCCTGGATTGTTGGCCTCTACGTTTTCGTGGGACTTTTATATACATCAATAGCGTAATATAACCTAACCTAACCCAACCTAACATCTCGGTACCAATATTTGACAACATTCCTGGCCAGTTGGCCTTAACGTCTCCGTGGGGCCTTCATATTCATCAATAACGTAATATAACCTAACCTTACCCAACCTAACATCTCGGCGGTAATATTTGACAACATTCCTGGCGAGTTGGCCTCTACGTCTCCGTGAGACCTTCATATCCATCAATAACGTAATATAACCTAATATAACCCGACCTAACCACTCGGCGCTATTATGTGACAACATTCCTGGCGAGTTGGCCTCTACGTCTCCGTGGAACCTTCATATACATCAATAACGTAATATAACCTAATATAACCCGACCTAACCACTCGGCGCTATTATGTGACAACATTCCTGGCGAGTTGGCCTCTACGTCTCCGTGGGACCTTCACATATATCAATAACGTAATATAACCTAAACTAACCCAACCTAACCTTTCGGCGCTATTATTTGCCAACATTCCTGGCGGGTTGGCCTCTACGTCTCCGTGGGGCCTTTATATACATCAATAACATAATATAACCTAACCTAACCCAACCCAACCTCTCGGCACTAATATTTGACAACATTCCTGGCGAGTTCGCCTCTACGTCGCCGTGAGACCTTCATATCCATCAGTAACGTAATATAACCTAATATAACCCGACCTAACCACTCGGCGGTAATATTTGACAACATTCCTTGCGAGTTGGCCTCTACGTCTCCGTGGGACCTTCATATACATCAATAACGTAATATTACCTAACCTAACCCAACCTAACATCTCGGCACTAATATTTGACAACATTCCTGGCGAGTTGGCCTCTACGTCTCCGTGGGACCTTCACTTATATCAATAACGTAATATAACCTAAACTAACCCAACCTAACCTTTCGGCGCTATTATTTGCCAACATTCCTGGCGGGTTGGCCTCTACGTCTCCGTGGGGCCTTTATATACATCAATAACATAATATAACCTAACCTAACCCAACCCAACCTCTCGGCACTAATATTTGACAACATTCCTGGCGAGTTCGCCTCTACGTCGCCGTGAGACCTTCATATCCATCAGTAACGTAATATAACCTAATATAACCCGACCTAACCACTCGGCGGTAATATTTGACAACATTCCTGGCGAGTTGGCCTCTACGTCTCCGTGGGATCTTTATATACATCAATAACGTAATTTAACCTAACCTAACCCAACCTAACATCTCGGCGGTAATATTTGACAACATTCCTGGCTAGTTGGCCTCTACGTCTCCGTGGGACCTTCATATACATCAATAACGTAATATAACCTAACCTAACCCAACATATCATCTCGGCGGTAATATTTGAAAACATTCCTGTCGAGTTGGCCTCTACGTATCCGTGGGACCTTTATATATATCAGTAACGTAATATAACCTAACCTAACCCAACCTAACATCTCGGCGGTAATATTTGACAACATTCCTGGCGAGTTGGCCTCTACGTCTCCGTGGGATCTTTATATACATCAATAACGTAATTTAACCTAACCTAACCCAACCTAACATCTCGGCGGTAGTATTTGACAACATTCCTGGCGAGTTGGCCTCTACCTCTCCGTGCCACCTTCATATACATCAATAACGTAATATAATCTAACCTAACCCAACCTATCATCTCGGCGGTAATATTTGACAACATTCCTGGCCAGTCGGCCTCTACGTCTCCGTGGGGCCTTCATATACATCAATAACGTAATATAACCAAATATAACCCGACCTAACCACTCGGCGCTATTATGTGACAACATTCCTGGCGAGTTGGCCTCTACGTCTCCGTGGGACCTTCACATATATCAATAACGTAATATAACCTAAACTAACCCAACCTAACCTTTCGGCGCTATTATTTGCCAACATTCCTGGCGGGTTGGCCTCTACGTCTCCGTGGGGCCTTTATATACATCAATAACATAATATAACCTAACCTAACCCAACCCAACCTCTCGGCACTAATATTTGACAACATTCCTGGCGAGTTCGCCTCTACGTCGCCGTGAGACCTTCATATCCATCAGTAACGTAATATAACCTAATATAACCCGACCTAACCACTCGGCGGTAATATTTGACAACATTCCTTGCGAGTTGGCCTCTACGTCTCCGTGGGACCTTCATATACATCAATAACGTAATATTACCTAACCTAACCCAACCTAACATCTCGGCACTAATAATTGACAACATTCCTGGCGAGTTGGCCTCTACGTCTCCGTGGGACCTTCACATATATCAATAACGTAATATAACCTAAACTAACCCAACCTAACCTTTCGGCGCTATTATTTGCCAACATTCCTGGCGGGTTGGCCTCTACGTCTCCGTGGGGCCTTTATATACATCAATAACATAATATAACCTAACCTAACCCAACCCAACCTCTCGGCACTAATATTTGACAACATTCCTGGCGAGTTCGCCTCTACGTCGCCGTGAGAGCTTCATATCCTTCAGTAACGTAATATAACCTAATATAACCCGACCTAACCACTCGGCGGTAATATTTGACAACATTCCTTGCGAGTTGGCCTCTACGTCTCCGTGGGACCTTCATATACATCAATAACGTAATATTACCTAACCTAACCCAACCTAACATCTCGGCACTAATATTTGACAACATTCCTGGCGAGTTGGCCTCTACGTCTCCGTGGGATCTTTATATACATCAATAACGTAATTTAACCTAACCTAACCCAACCTAACATCTCGGCGGTAATATTTGACAACATTCCTGGCTAGTTGGCCTCTACGTCTCCGTGGGACCTTCATATACATCAATAACGTAATATAACCTAACCTAACCCAACATATCATCTCGGCGGTAATATTTGAAAACATTCCTGTCGAGTTGGCCTCTACGTATCCGTGGGACCTTTATATATATCAGTAACGTAATATAACCTAACCTAACCCAACCTAACATCTCGGCGGTAATATTTGACAACATTCCTGGCGAGTTGGCCTCTACGTCTCCGTGGGATCTTTATATACATCAATAACGTAATTTAACCTAACCTAACCCAACCTAACATCTCGGCGGTAGTATTTGACAACATTCCTGGCGAGTTGGCCTCTACCTCTCCGTGCCACCTTCATATACATCAATAACGTAATATAATCTAACCTAACCCAACCTATCATCTCGGCGGTAATATTTGACAACATTCCTGGCCAGTCGGCCTCTACGTCTCCGTGGGGCCTTCATATACATCAATAACGTAATATAACCTAACCTTACCCAACCTAACATCTCGGCGGTAATATTTGACAACATTCCTGGCGAGTTGGCCTCTACGTCTCCGTGAGACCTTCATATCCATCAATAACGTAATATAACCAAATATAACCCGACCTAACCACTCGGCGCTATTATGTGACAACATTCCTGGCGAGTTGGCCTCTACGTCTCCGTGGGACCTTCACATATATCAATAACGTAATATAACCTAAACTAACCCAACCTAACCTTTCGGCGCTATTATTTGCCAACATTCCTGGCGGGTTGGCCTCTACGTCTCCGTGGGGCCTTTATATACATCAATAACATAATATTACCTAACCTAACCCAACCCAACCTCTCGGCACTAATATTTGACAACATTCCTGGCGAGTTCGCCTCTACGTCGCCGTGAGACCTTCATATCCATCAGTAACGTAATATAACCTAATATAACCCGACCTAACCACTCGGCGGTAATATTTGACAACATTCCTTGCGAGTTGGCCTCTACGTCTCCGTGGGACCTTCATATACATCAATAACGTAATATTACCTAACCTAACCCAACCTAACATCTCGGCACTAATAATTGACAACATTCCTGGCGAGTTGGCCTCTACGTCTCCGTGGGACCTTCACATATATCAATAACGTAATATAACCTAAACTAACCCAACCTAACCTTTCGGCGCTATTATTTGCCAACATTCCTGGCGGGTTGGCCTCTACGTCTCCGTGGGGCCTTTATATACATCAATAACATAATATAACCTAACCTAACCCAACCCAACCTCTCGGCACTAATATTTGACAACATTCCTGGCGAGTTCGCCTCTACGTCGCCGTGAGAGCTTCATATCCTTCAGTAACGTAATATAACCTAATATAACCCGACCTAACCACTCGGCGGTAATATTTGACAACATTCCTTGCGAGTTGGCCTCTACGTCTCCGTGGGACCTTCATATACATCAATAACGTAATATTACCTAACCTAACCCAACCTAACATCTCGGCACTAATATTTGACAACATTCCTGGCGAGTTGGCCTCTACGTCTCCGTGGGATCTTTATATACATCAATAACGTAATTTAACCTAACCTAACCCAACCTAACATCTCGGCGGTAATATTTGACAACATTCCTGGCTAGTTGGCCTCTACGTCTCCGTGGGACCTTCATATACATCAATAACGTAATATAACCTAACCTAACCCAACATATCATCTCGGCGGTAATATTTGAAAACATTCCTGTCGAGTTGGCCTCTACGTATCCGTGGGACCTTTATATATATCAGTAACGTAATATAACCTAACCTAACCCAACCTAACATCTCGGCGGTAATATTTGACAACATTCCTGGCGAGTTGGCCTCTACGTCTCCGTGGGATCTTTATATACATCAATAACGTAATTTAACCTAACCTAACCCAACCTAACATCTCGGCGGTAGTATTTGACAACATTCCTGGCGAGTTGGCCTCTACCTCTCCGTGCCACCTTCATATACATCAATAACGTAATATAATCTAACCTAACCCAACCTATCATCTCGGCGGTAATATTTGACAACATTCCTGGCCAGTCGGCCTCTACGTCTCCGTGGGGCCTTCATATACATCAATAACGTAATATAACCTAACCTTACCCAACCTAACATCTCGGCGGTAATATTTGACAACATTCCTGGCGAGTTGGCCTCTACGTCTCCGTGAGACCTTCATATCCATCAATAACGTAATATAACCAAATATAACCCGACCTAACCACTCGGCGCTATTATGTGACAACATTCCTGGCGAGTTGGCCTCTACGTCTCCGTGGGACCTTCACATATATCAATAACGTAATATAACCTAAACTAACCCAACCTAACCTTTCGGCGCTATTATTTGCCAACATTCCTGGCGGGTTGGCCTCTACGTCTCCGTGGGGCCTTTATATACATCAATAACATAATATTACCTAACCTAACCCAACCCAACCTCTCGGCACTAATATTTGACAACATTCCTGGCGAGTTCGCCTCTACGTCGCCGTGAGACCTTCATATCCATCAGTAACGTAATATAACCTAATATAACCCGACCTAACCACTCGGCGGTAATATTTGACAACATTCCTTGCGAGTTGGCCTCTACGTCTCCGTGGGACCTTCATATACATCAATAACGTAATATTACCTAACCTAACCCAACCTAACATCTCGGCACTAATATTTGACAACATTCCTGGCGAGTTGGCCTCTACGTCTCCGTGGGATCTTTATATACATCAATAACGTAATTTAACCTAACCTAACCCAACCTAACATCTCGGCGGTAATATTTGACAACATTCCTGGCTAGTTGGCCTCTACGTCTCCGTGGGACCTTCATATACATCAATAACGTAATATAACCTAACCTAACCCAACATATCATCTCGGCGGTAATATTTGAAAACATTCCTGTCGAGTTGGCCTCTACGTATCCGTGGGACCTTTATATATATCATTAACGTAATATAACCTAACCTAACCCAACCTAACATCTCGGCGGTAATATTTGACAACATTCCTGGCGAGTTGGCCTCTACCTCTCCGTGCGACCTTCATATAAATCAATAACGTAATATAATCTAACCTAACCCAACCTATCATCTCGGCGGTAATATTTGACAACATTCCTGGCCAGTCGGCCTCTACGTCTCCGTGGGGCCTTCATATACATCAATAACGTAATATAACCTAACCTTACCCAACCTAACATCTCGGCGGTAATATTTGACAACATTCCTGGCGAGTTGGCCTCTACGTCTCCGTGAGACCTTCATATCCATCAATAACGTAATATAACCTAATATAACCCGACCTAACCACTCGGCGCTATTATGTGACAACATTCCTGGCGAGTTGGCCTCTACGTCTCCGTGGGACCTTCACATATATCAATAACGTAATATAACCTAAACTAACCCAACCTAACCTTTCGGCGCTATTATTTGTCAACATTCCTGGCGGGTTGGCCTCTACGTCTCCGTGGGGCCTTTATATACATCAATAACATGATATAACCTAACCTAACCCAACCCAACCTCTCGGCACTAATATTTGACAACATTCCTGGCGAGTTGGCCTCTACGTCGCCGTGAGACCTTCATATCCATCAGTAACGTAATATAACCTAATATAACCCGACCTAACCACTCGGCGGTAATATTTGACAACATTCCTGGCGAGTTGGACTCTACGTCTCAGTGGGACCTTCATATATATCAATAACGTAATATTACCTAACCTAACCCAACCTAACATCTCGGCACTAATATTTGACAACATTCCTGGCGGGTTGGCCTCTACGTCTCCGTGGGACTTTTATATACATCTATAGCGTAATATAACCTAACCTAACCCAACCTAATATTTCGGTACTAATATTTTATAACATTCCTGGCGAGTTGGCCTCTACGTCTCCGTGGGACCTTCATATACATCAATAACGTAATATAACCTAACCTAACCCAACATATCATCTCGGCGGTAATATTTGAAAACATTCCTGTCGAGTTGGCCTCTACGTATCCGTGGGACCTTTATATATATGAGTAACGTAATATAACCTAACCTAACCCAACCTAACATCTCGGCGGTAATATTTGACAACATTCCTGGCGAGTTGGCCTCTACGTCTCCGTGGGATCTTTATATACATCAATAACGTAATTTAACCTAACCCAACCCAACCTAACATCTCGGCGGTAATATTTGACAACATTCCTGGCTAGTTGGCCTCTACGTCTCCGTGGGACCTTCATATACATCAATAACGTAATATAACCTAACCTAACCCAACATATCATCTCGGCGGTAATATTTGAAAACATTCCTGTCGAGTTGGCCTCTACGTATCCGTGGGACCTTTATATATATCAGTAACGTAATATAACCTAACCTAACCCAACCTAACATCTCGGCGGTAATATTTGACAACATTTCTGGCGTGTTGGCCTCTACGTCTCTGTGACACCTTCATAGCCATCAATAACGTAATATAACCTAATATAACCCAACCTAACCACTCGGCGCTATTATGTGACAACATTCCTGGCGAGTTGGCATCTACGTGTCCGTGGGACCTTCACATATATCAATAACGTAATATAACCTAAACTAACACAACCTAACCTTTCGGCGCTATTATTTGACAACATTCCTGGCGGGTTGGCCTCTACGTCTCCGCGGGGCCTTTATATACATCAATAACGTAATATAACCTAACCTAACCCAACCCGATCTCTCGGCACTAATATTTGACAACATTCCTGACGAGTTGGCCTCTACGTCTCCGTGGGGCCTTCATATACATCAATAACGTAATATAACCTAACCTAACCCAACCTAACATCTCGGCACTAATATTTGACAACATTCCTGTCGAGTTGGCCTCTACTTCACTGTGAGACCTTCATATACATCAATAACGAAATATAACGTAACCTAACCCAACCTATCATATCGGCGGTAATATTTAAACACATTCCTGGCGAGTTGGCCTCTCCGTCTCTGTGGGACTTTTATATACATCAATAACGTAATTTAACCTAACCTAAACCAACGTAACATCGCGGCGGTAGTATTTGACAACATTCCTGGCGAGTTGGCCTCTACCTCTCCGTGCCACCTTCATATACATCAATAACGTAATATAATCTAACCTAACCCAACCTATCATCTCGGCGGTAATATTTGACAACATTCCTTGCGAGTTGGCCTCTACGTCTCCGTGGGACCTTCATATACATCAATAACGTAATATTACCTAACCTAACCCAACCTAATATCTCGGCACTAATATTTGACAACATTCCTGGCGAGTTGGCCTCTACGTCTCCGTGAGACCTTCATATCCATCAATAACGTAATATAACCAAATATAACCCGACCTAACCACTCGGCGCTATTATGTGACAACATTCCTGGCGAGTTGGCCTCTACGTCACCGTGGGACCTTCACATATATCAATAACGTAATATAACCTAAACTAACCCAACCTAACCTTTCGGCGCTATTATTTGCCAACATTCCTGGCGGGTTGGCCTCTACGTCTCCGTGGGGCCTTTATTTACATCAATAACATAATATAACCTAACCTAACCCAACCCAACCTCTCGGCACTAATATTTGACAACATTCCTGGCGAGTTCGCCTCTACGTCGCCGTGAGACCTTCATATCCATCAGTAACGTAATATAACCTAATATAACCCGACCTAACCACTCGGCGGTAATATTTGACAACATTCCTTGCGAGTTGGCCTCTACGTCTCCGTGGGACCTTCATATACATCAATAACGTAATATTACCTAACCTAACCCAACCTAACATCTCGGCACTAATATTTGACAACATTCCTGGCGGGTTGGCCTCTACGTCTCCGTGGGACTTTTATATACATCTATAGCGTAATATAACCTAACCTAACCCAACCTAATATTTCGGTACTAATATTTTATAACATTCCTGGCGAGTTGGCCTCTACGTCTCCGTGGGACCTTCATATACATCAATAACGTAATATAACCTAACCTAACCCAACATATCATCTCGGCGGTAATATTTGAAAACATTCCTGTCGAGTTGGCCTCTACGTATCCGTGGGACCTTTATATATATCAGTAACGTAATATAACCTAACCTAACCCAACCTAACATCTCGGCGGTAATATTTGACAACATTCCTGGCGAGTTGGCCTCTACGTCTCCGTGGGATCTTTATATACATCAATAACGTAATTTAACCTAACCCAACCCAACCTAACATCTCGGCGGTAATATTTGACAACATTCCTGGCTAGTTGGGCTCTACGTCTCCGTGGGACCTTCATATACATCAATAACGTAATATAACCTAACCTAACCCAACATATCATCTCGGCGGTAATATTTGAAAACATTCCTGTCGAGTTGGCCTCTACGTATCCGTGGGACCTTTATATATATCAGTAACGTAATATAACCTAACCTAACCCAACCTAACATCTCGGCGGTAATATTTGACAACATTCCTGGCGTGTTGGCCTCTACGTCTCTGTGACACCTTCATATCCATCAATAACGTAATATAACCTAATATAACCCAACCTAACCACTCGGCGCTATTATGTGACAACATTCCTGGCGAGTTGGCATCTACGTGTCCGTGGGACCTTCACATATATCAATAACGTAATATAACCTAAACTAACACAACCTAACCTTTCGGCGCTATTATTTGACAACATTCCTGGCGGGTTGGCCTCTACGTCTCCGCGGGGCCTTTATATACATCAATAACGTAATATAACCTAACCTAACCCAACCCGATCTCTCGGCACTAATATTTGACAACATTCCTGACGAGTTGGCCTCTACGTCTCCGTGGGGCCTTCATATACATCAATAACGTAATATAACCTAACCTAACCCAACCTAACATCTCGGCACTAATATTTGACAACATTCCTGTCGAGTTGGCCTCTACTTCACTGTGAGACCTTCATATACATCAATAACGAAATATAACGTAACCTAACCCAACCTATCATATCGGCGGTAATATTTGACCACATTCCTGGCGAGTTGGCCTCTCCGTCTCTGTGGGACTTTTATATACATCAATAACGTAATTTAACCTAACCTAAACCAACGTAACATCGCGGCGGTAGTATTTGACAACATTCCTGGCGAGTTGGCCTCTACCTCTCCGTGCCACCTTCATATACATCAATAACGTAATATAATCTAACCTAACCCAACCTATCATCTCGGCGGTAATATTTGACAACATTCCTTGCGAGTTGGCCTCTACGTCTCCGTGGGACCTTCATATACATCAATAACGTAATATTACCTAACCTAACCCAACCTAACATCTCGGCACTAATATTTGACAACATTCCTGGCGAGTTGGCCTCTACCTCTCCGTGCGACCTTCATATACATCAATAACGTAATATGATCTAACCTAACCCAACCTATCATCTCGGCGGTAATATTTGACAACATTCCTGGCCAGTTGGCCTCTACGTCTCCGTGGGGCCTTCATATACATCAATAACGTAATATAACCTAACCTTACCCAACCTAACATCTCGGCGGTAATATTTGACAACATTCCTGGCGAGTTGGCCTCTACGTCTCCGTGAGACCTTCATATCCATCAATAACGTAATATAACCTAATATAACCCGACCTAACCACTCGGCGCTATTATGTGACAACATTCCTGGCGAGTTGGCCTCTACGTCTCCGTGGGACCTTCACATATATCAATAACGTAATATAACCTAAACTAACCCAACCTAACCTTTCGGCGCTATTATTTGCCAACATTCCTGGCGGGTTGGCCTCTACGTCTCCGTGGGGCCTTTATATACATCAATAACATAATATAACCTAACCTAACCCAACCCAACCTCTCGGCACTAATATTTGACAACATTCCTGGCGAGTTCGCCTCTACGTCGCCGTGAGACCTTCATATCCATCAGTAACGTAATATAACCTAATATAACCCGACCTAACCACTCGGCGGTAATATTTGACAACATTCCTTGCGAGTTGGCCTCTACGTCTCCGTGGGACCTTCATATACATCAATAACGTAATATTACCTAACCTAACCCAACCTAACATCTCGGCCCTAATATTTGACAACATTCCTGGCGAGTTGGCCTCTACGTCTCCGTGGGATCTTTATATACATCAATAACGTAATTTAACCTAACCTAACCCAACCTAACATCTCGGCGGTAATATTTGACAACATTCCTGGCTAGTTGGCCTCTACGTCTCCGTGGGACCTTCATATACATCAATAACGTAATATAACCTAACCTAACCCAACATATCATCTCGGCGGTAATATTTGAAAACATTCCTGTCGAGTTGGCCTCTACGTATCCGTGGGACCTTTATATATATCAGTAACTTAATATAACCTAACCTAACCCAACCTAACATCTCGGCGGTAATATTTGACAACATTCCTGGCGAGTTGGCCTCTACGTCTCCGTGGGATCTTTATATACATCAATAACGTAATTTAACCTAACCTAACCCAACCTAACATCTCGGCGGTAGTATTTGACAACATTCCTGGCGAGTTGGCCTCTACCTCTCCGTGCCACCTTCATATACATCAATAACGTGATATAATCTAACCTAACCCAACCTATCATCTCGGCGGTAATATTTGACAACATTCCTGGCCAGTCGGCCTCTACGTCTCCGTGGGGCCTTCATATACATCAATAACGTAATATAACCTAACCTTACCCAACCTAACATCTCGGCGGTAATATTTGACAACATTCCTGGCGAGTTGGCCTCTACGTCTCCGTGAGACCTTCATATCCATCAATAACGTAATATAACCAAATATAACCCGACCTAACCACTCGGCGCTATTATGTGACAACATTCCTGGCGAGTTGGCCTCTACGTCTCCGTGGGACCTTCACATATATCAATAACGTAATATAACCTAAACTAACCCAACCTAACCTTTCGGCGCTATTATTTGCCAACATTCCTGGCGGGTTGGCCTCTACGTCTCCGTGGGGCCTTTATATACATCAATAACATAATATAACCTAACCTAACCCAACCCAACCTCTCGGCACTAATATTTGACAACATTCCTGGCGAGTTCGCCTCTACGTCGCCGTGAGACCTTCATATCCATCAGTAACGTAATATAACCTAATATAACCCGACCTAACCACTCGGCGGTAATATTTGACAACATTCCTTGCGAGTTGGCCTCTACGTCTCCGTGGGACCTTCATATACATCAATAACGTAATATTACCTAACCTAACCCAACCTAACATCTCGGCACTAATATTTGACAACATTCCTGGCGAGTTGGCCTCTACGTCTCCGTGGGATCTTTATATACATCAATAACGTAATTTAACCTAACCTAACCCAACCTAACATCTCGGCGGTAATATTTGACAACATTCCTGGCTAGTTGGCTTCTACGTCTCCGTGGGACCTTCATATACATCAATAACGTAATATAACCTAACCTAACCCAACATATCATCTCGGCGGTTATATTTGAAAACATTCCTGTCGAGTTGGCCTCTACGTATCCGTGGGACCTTTATATATATCATTAACGTAATATAACCTAACCTAACCCAACCTAACATCTCGGCGGTAATATTTGACAACATTCCTGGCGAGTTGGCTTCTACGTCTCCGTGGGATCTTTATATACATCAATAACGTAATTTAACCTAACCTAACCCAACCTAACATCTCGGCGGTAATATTTGACAACATTCCTGGCGAGTTGGCCTCTACCTCTCCGTGCGACCTTCATATACATCAATAACGTAATATAATCTAACCTAACCCAACCTATCATCTCGGCGGTAATATTTGACAACATTCCTGGCCAGTCGGCCTCTACGTCTCCGTGGGGCCTTCATATACATCAATAACGTAATATAACCTAACCTTACCCAACCTAACATCTCGGCGGTAATATTTGACAACATTCCTGGCGAGTTGGCCTCTACGTCTCCGTGAGACCTTCATATCCATCAATAACGTAATATAACCTAATATAACCCGACCTAACCACTCGGCGCTATTATGTGACAACATTCCTGGCGAGTTGGCCTCTACGTCTCCGTGGGACCTTCACATATATCAATAACGTAATATAACCTAAACTAACCCAACCTAACCTTTCGGCGCTATTATTTGCCAACATTCCTGGCGGGTTGGCCTCTACGTCTCCGTGGGGCCTTTATATACATCAATAACATGATATAACCTAACCTAACCCAACCCAACCTCTCGGCACTAATATTTGACAACATTCCTGGCGAGTTGGCCTCTACGTCGCCGTGAGACCTTCATATCCATCAGTAACGTAATATAACCTAATATAACCCGACCTAACCACTCGGCGGTAATATTTGACAACATTCCTGGCGAGTTGGACTCTACGTCTCAGTGGGACCTTCATATATATCAATAACGTAATATTACCTAACCTAACCCAACCTAACATCTCGGCACTAATATTTGACAACATTCCTGGCGGGTTGGCCTCTACGTCTCCGTGGGACTTTTATATACATCTATAGCGTAATATAACCTAACCTAATCCAACCTAATATTTCGGTACTAATATTTTATAACATTCCTGGCGGGTTGGCCTCTACGTCTCCGTGGGACCTTCATATACATCAATAACGTAATATAACCTAACCTAACCCAACATATCATCTCGGCGGTAATATTTGAAAACATTCCTGGCCAGTTGGCCTCTACGTCTCCGTGGGGCCTTCATATACACCAATAACGTAATATAACCTAACCTTACCCAACCTAACATCTCGGCGGTAATATTTGACAACATTCCTGGCGAGTTGGCCTCTACGTCTCCGTGAGACCTTCATATCCATCAATAACGTAATATAACCTAATATAACCCGACCTAACCACTCGGCGCTATTATGTGACAACATTCCTGGCGAGTTGGCCTCTACGTCTCCGTGGGACCTTCACATATATCAATAACGTAATATAACCTAAACTAACCCAACCTAACCTTTCGGCGCTATTATTTGCCAACATTCCTGGCGGGTTGGCCTCTACGTCTCCGTGGGGCCTTTATATACATCAATAACATAATATAACCTAACCTAACCCAACCTATCATCTCGGCGGTAATATTTGACAACATTCCTGGCGAGTTCGCCTCTACGTCGCCGTGAGACCTTCATATCCATCAGTAACGTAATATAACCTAATATAACCCGACCTAACCACTCGGCGGTAATATTTGACAACATTCCTTGCGAGTTGGCCTCTACGTCTCCGTGGGACCTTCATATACATCAATAACGTAATATTACCTAACCTAACCCAACCTAACATCTCGGCCCTAATATTTGACAACATTCCTGGCGAGTTGGCCTCTACGTCTCCGTGGGATCTTTATATACATCAATAACGTAATTTAACCTAACCTAACCCAACCTAACATCTCGGCGGTAATATTTGACAACATTCCTGGCTAGTTGGCCTCTACGTCTCCGTGGGACCTTCATATACATCAATAACGTAATATAACCTAACCTAACCCAACATATCATCTCGGCGGTAATATTTGAAAACATTCCTGTCGAGTTGGCCTCTACGTATCCGTGGGACCTTTATATATATCAGTAACGTAATATAACCTAACCTAACCCAACCTAACATCTCGGCGGTAATATTTGACAACATTCCTGGCGAGTTGGCCTCTACGTCTCCGTGGGATCTTTATATACATCAATAACGTAATTTAACCTAACCTAACCCAACCTAACATCTCGGCGGTAGTATTTGACAACATTCCTGGCGAGTTGGCCTCTACGTCTCCGTGAGACCTTCATATCCATCAATAACGTAATATAACCTAATATAACCCGACCTAACCACTCGGCGCTATTATGTGACAACATTCCTGGCGAGTTGGCCTCTACGTCTCCGTGGGACCTTCACATATATCAATAACGTAATATAACCTAAACTAACCCAACCTAACCTTTCGGCGCTATTATTTGCCAACATTTCTGGCGGGTTGGCCTCTACGTCTCCGTGGGGCCTTTATATACATCAATAACATAATATAACCTAACCTAACCCAACTCAACCTCTCGGCACTAATATTTGACAACATTCCTGGCGAGTTGGCCTCTACGTCTCCGTGGGATCTTTATATACATCAATAACGTAATTTAACCTAACCTAACCCAACCTAACATCTCGGCGGTAATATTTGACAACATTCCTGGCTAGTTGGCCTCTACGTCTCCGTGGGACCTTCATATACATCAATAACGTAATATAACCTAACCTAACCCAACATATCATCTCGGCGGTAATATTTGAAAACATTCCTGTCGAGTTGGCCTCTACGTATCCGTGGGACCTTTATATATATCAGTAACGTAATATAACCTAACCTAACCCAACCTAACATCTCGGCGGTAATATTTGACAACATTCCTGGCGAGTTGGCCTCTACGTCTCCGTGGGATCTTTATATACATCAATAACGTAATTTAACCTAACCCAACCCAACCTAACATCTCGGCTGTAATATTTGACAACATTCCTGGCTAGTTGGCCTCTACGTCTCCGTGGGACCTTCATATACATCAATAACGTAATATAACCTAACCTAACCCAACATATCATCTCGGCGGTAATATTTGAAAACATTCCTGTCGAGTTGGCCTCTACGTATCCGTGGGACCTTTATATATATCAGTAACGTAATATAACCTAACCTAACCCAACCTAACATCTCGGCGGTAATATTTGACAACATTCCTGGCGTGTTGGCCTCTACGTCTCTGTGACACCTTCATATCCATCAATAACGTAATATAACCAAATATAACCCGACCTAACCACTCGGCGCTATTATGTGACAACATTCCTGGCGAGTTGGCCTCTACGTCTCCGTGGGACCTTCACATATATCAATAACGTAATATAACCTAAACTAACCCAACCTAACCTTTCGGCGCTATTATTTGCCAACATTCCTGGCGGGTTGGCCTCTACGTCTCCGTGGGGCCTTTATATACATCAATAACATAATATAACCTAACCTAACCCAACCCAACCTCTCGGCACTAATATTTGACAACATTCCTGGCGAGTTCGCCTCTACGTCGCCGTGAGACCTTCATATCCATCAGTAACGTAATATAACCTAATATAACCCGACCTAACCACTCGGCGGTAATATTTGACAACATTCCTGGCGAGTTGGACTCTACGTCTCAGTGGGACCTTCATATATATCAATAACGTAATATTACCTAACCTAACCCAACCTAACATCTCGGCACTAATATTTGACAACATTCCTGGCGGGTTGGCCTCTACGTCTCCGTGGGACTTTTATATACATCTATAGCGTAGTATAACCTAACCTAACCCAACCTAATATTTCGGTACTAATATTTTATAACATTCCTGGCGAGTTGGCCTCTACGTCTCCGTGAGACCTTCATATCCATCAATAACGTAATATAACCTAATATAACCCGACCTAACCACTCGGCGCTATTATGTGACAACATTCCTGGCGAGTTGGCCTCTACGTCTCCGTGGGACCTTCACATATATCAATAACGTAATATAACCTAAACTAACCCAACCTAACCTTTCGGCGCTCTTATTTGCCAACATTCCTGGCGGGTTGGCCTCTACGTCTCCGTGGGGCCTTTATATACATCAATAACATGATATAACCTAACCTAACCCAACCCAACCTCTCGGCACTAATATTTGACAACATTCCTGGCGAGTTGGCCTCTACGTCGCCGTGAGACCTTCATATCCATCAGTAACGTAATATAACCTAATATAACCCGACCTAACCACTCGGCGGTAATATTTGACAACATTCCCGGCGAGTTGGACTCTACGTCTCAGTGGGACCTTCATATATATCAATAACGTAATATTACCTAACCTAACCCAACCTAACATCTCGGCACTAATATTTGACAACATTCCTGGCGGGTTGGCCTCTACGTCTCCGTGGGACTTTTATATACATCTATAGCGTAATATAACCTAACCTAACCCAACCTAATATTTCGGTACTAATATTTTATAACATTCCTGGCGAGTTGGCCTCTACGTCTCCGTGGGACCTTCATATACATCAATAACGTAATATAACCTAACCTAACCCAACATATCATCTCGGCGGTAATATTTGAAAACATTCCTGGCCCGTTGGCCTCTACGTCTCCGTGGGGCCTTCATATACATCAATAACGTAATATAACCTAACCTTACCCAACCTAACATCTCGGCGGTAATATTTGACAACATTCCTGGCGAGTTGGCCTCTACGTCTCCGTGAGACCTTCATATCCATCAATAACGTAATATAACCTAATATAACCCGACCTAACCACTCGGCGCTATTATGTGACAACATTCCTGGCGAGTTGGCCTCTACGTCTCCGTGGGACCTTCACATATATCAATAACGTAATATAACCTAAACTAACCCAACCTAACCTTTCGGCGCTATTATTTGCCAACATTCCTGGCGGGTTGGCCTCTACGTCTCCGTGGGGCCTTTATATACATCAATAACATAATATAACCTAACCTAACCCAACCCAACCTCTCGGCACTAATATTTGACAACATTCCTGGCGAGTTCGCCTCTACGTCGCCGTGAGACCTTCATATCCATCAGTAACGTAATATAACCTAATATAACCCGACCTAACCACTCGGCGGTAATATTTGACAACATTCCTTGCGAGTTGGCCTCTACGTCTCCGTGGGACCTTCATATACATCAATAACGTAATATTACCTAACCTAACCCAACCTAACATCTCGGCCCTAATATTTGACAACATTCCTGGCGAGTTGGCCTCTACGTCTCCGTGGGATCTTTATATACATCAATAACGTAATTTAACCTAACCTAACCCAACCTAACATCTCGGCGGTAATATTTGACAACATTCCTGGCTAGTTGGCCTCTACGTCTCCGTGGGACCTTCATATACATCAATAACGTAATATAACCTAACCTAACCCAACATATCATCTCGGCGGTAATATTTGAAAACATTCCTGTCGAGTTGGCCTCTACGTATCCGTGGGACCTTTATATATATCAGTAACGTAATATAACCTAACCTAACCCAACCTAACATCTCGGCGGTAATATTTGACAACATTCCTGGCGAGTTGGCCTCTACGTCTCCGTGGGATCTTTATATACATCAATAACGTAATTTAACCTAACCTAACCCAACCTAACATCTCGGCGGTAGTATTTGACGACATTCCTGGCGAGTTGGCCTCTACCTCTCCGTGCCACCTTCATATACATCAATAACGTGATATAATCTAACCTAACCCAACCTATCATCTCGGCGGTAATATTTGACAACATTCCTGGCCAGTCGGCCTCTACGTCTCCGTGGGGCCTTCATATACATCAATAACGTAATATAACCTAACCTTACCCAACCTAACATCTCGGCGGTAATATTTGACAACATTCCTGGCGAGTTGGCCTCTACGTCTCCGTGAGACCTTCATATCCATCAATAACGTAATATAACCTAATATAACCCGACCTAACCACTCGGCGCTATTATGTGACAACATTCCTGGCGAGTTGGCCTCTACGTCTCCGTGGGACCTTCACATATATCAATAACGTAATATAACCTAAACTAACCCAACCTAACCTTTCGGCGCTATTATTTGCCAACATTTCTGGCGGGTTGGCCTCTACGTCTCCGTGGGGCCTTTATATACATCAATAACATAATATAACCTAACCTAACCCAACCCAACCTCTCGGCACTAATATTTGACAACATTCCTGGCGAGTTGGCCTCTACGTCTCCGTGGGATCTTTATATACATCAATAACGTAATTTAACCTAACCTAACCCAACCTAACATCTCGGCGGTAATATTTGACAACATTCCTGGCTAGTTGGCCTCTACGTCTCCGTGGGACCTTCATATACATCAATAACGTAATATAACCTAACCTAACCCAACATATCATCTCGGCGGTAATATTTGAAAACATTCCTGTCGAGTTGGCCTCTACGTATCCGTGGGACCTTTATATATATCAGTAACGTAATATAACCTAACCTAACCCAACCTAACATCTCGGCGGTAATATTTGACAACATTCCTGGCGAGTTGGCCTCTACGTCTCCGTGGGATCTTTATATACATCAATAACGTAATTTAACCTAACCCAACCCAACCTAACATCTCGGCTGTAATATTTGACAACATTCCTGGCTAGTTGGCCTCTACGTCTCCGTGGGACCTTCATATACATCAATAACGTAATATAACCTAACCTAACCCAACATATCATCTCGGCGGTAATATTTGAAAACATTCCTGTCGAGTTGGCCTCTACGTATCCGTGGGACCTTTATATATATCAGTAACGTAATATAACCTAACCTAACCCAACCTAACATCTCGGCGGTAATATTTGACAACATTCCTGGCGTGTTGGCCTCTACGTCTCTGTGACACCTTCATATCCATCAATAACGTAATATAACCTAATATAACCCAACCTAACCACTCGGCGCTATTATGTGACAACATTCCTGGCGAGTTGGCATCTACGTGTCCGTGGGACCTTCACATATATCAATAACGTAATATAACCTAAACTAACACAACCTAACCTTTCGGCGCTATTATTTGACAACATTCCTGGCGGGTTGGCCTCTACGTCTCCGCGGGACATTTATATACATCAGTAACGTAATATAACCTAACTTAACCCAACCCGATCTCTCGGCACTAATATTTGACAACATTCCTGACGTGTTGGCCTCTACGTCTCCGTGGGGCCTTCATATACATCAATAACGTAATATAACCTAACCTAACCCAACCTAACCACTCGGCGCTATTATGTGACAACATTCCTGGCGAGTTGGCATCTACGTGTCCGTGGGACCTTCACATATATCATTAACGTAATATAACCTAAACTAACACAACCTAACCTTTCGGCGCTATTATTTGACAACATTCCTGGCGGGTTGGCCTCTACGTCTCCGCGGGGCCTTTATATACATCAATAACGTAATATAACCTAACCTAACCCAACCCAATCTCTCGGCATTAATATTTGACAACATTCCTGGCGAGTTGGCCTCTACGTCTCCGTGGGTCCTTCATATACATCAATGACGTAATATAACCTAACCTAACCCAACCTATCATCTCGGCTGTAATATTTGACAACATTCCTTGCGAGTTGGCCTCTACGTCTCCGTGGGGCCTTCATATACATCAATAACGTAATATTACCTAACCTTACCCAACCTAACATCTCGGCGGTAATATTTGACAACATTCCTGGCGAGTTGGCCTCTACGTCTCCGTGAGACCTTCATATCCATCAATAACGTAATATAACCTAATATAACCCGACCTAACCACTCGGCGCTATTATGTGACAACATTCCTGGCGAGTTGGCCTCTACGTCTCCGTGGGACCTTCACATATATCAATAACGTAATATAACCTAAACTAACCCAACCTAACCTTTCGGCGCTATTATTTGCCAACATTCCTGGCGGGTTGGCCTCTACGTCTCCGTGGGACTTTTATATACGTCAATAACGTAATATAACCTAACCTAACCCAACCTAACATCTCGGCGGTAATATTTGACAACATTCCTGGCGAGTTGGCCTCTACCTCTCCGTGCGACCTTCATATACATCAATAACGTAATATAATCTAACCTAACCCAACCTATCATCTCGGCGGTAATATTTGACAACATTCCTGGCCAGTCGGCCTCTACGTCTCCGTGGGGCCTTCATATACATCAATAACGTAATATAACCTAACCTTACCCAACCTAACATCTCGGCGGTAATATTTGACAACATTCCTGGCGAGTTGGCCTCTACGTCTCCGTGAGACCTTCATATCCATCAATAACGTAATATAACCTAATATAACCCGACCTAACCACTCGGCGCTATTATGTGACAACATTGCTGGCGAGTTGGCCTCTACGTCTCCGTGGGACCTTCACATATATCAATAACGTAATATAACCTAAACTAACCCAACATAACCTTTCGGCGCTATTATTTGCCAACATTCCTGGCGGGTTGGCCTCTACGTCTCCGTGGGGCCTTTATATACATCAATAACATAATATAACCTAACCTAACCCAACCCAACCTCTCGGCACTAATATTTGACAACATTACTGTCGAGTTGGCCACTACGTCACCGTGGGACTTTTATATACATCAATAGCGTTATATAACCTAACCTAACCCAACCTAACATCTCGGCGGTAATATTTGACAACATTCCTGGCGGGTTGGCCTCTACGTCTCCGTGGGACTTTTATATACGTCAATAACGTAATATAACCTAACCTAACCCAATCTCACATCACAGCGGTAATATTTGACAACATTCCTGGCTTATTGGCCTCATGGTTTCCGTGGGACTTTTATATACATCAATGGCGTAATATAACCTAACCTAACCCAACCTAACATGTCGGCACTAATATTTGACAACATTCCTGTCGAGTTGGCCTCTACTTCACCGTGAGACCTTCATATACATCAATAACGAAATATAACGTAACCTAAACCAACCTATCATATCGGCGGTAATATTTGACCACATTCTTGGCGAGTTGGCCTCTCCGTCTCTGTGGGACTTTTATATACATCAATAACGTAATTTAACCTAACCTAAACCAACGTAACATCGCGGCGGTAGTATTTGACAACATTCCTGGCGAGTTGGCCTCTACCTCTCCGTGCCACCTTCATATACATCAATAACGTAATATAATCTAACCTAACCCAACCTATCATCTCGGCGGTAATATTTGACAACATTCCTGGCCAGTTGGCCTCTACGTCTCCGTGGGGCCTTCATATACATCAATAACGTAATATAACCTAACCTTACCCAACCTAACATCTCGGCGGTAATATTTGACAACATTCCTGGCGAGTTGGCCTCTACGTCTCCGTGAGACCTTCATATCCATCAATAACGTAATATAACCTAATATAACCCGACCTAACCACTCGGCGCTATTATGTGACAACATTCCTGGCGAGTTGGCCTCTACGTCTCCGGGGGACCTTCACATATATCAATAACGTAATATAACCTAAACTAACCCAACCTAACCTTTCGGCGCTATTATTTGCCAACATTCCTGGCGGGTTGGCCTCTACGTCTCCGTGGGGCCTTTATATACATCAATAACATAATATAACCTAACCTAACCCAACCCAACCTCTCGGCACTAATATTTGACAACATTCCTGTCGAGTTGGCCACTACGTCACCGTGGGACTTTTATATACATCAATAGCGTTATATAACATAACCTAACCCAACCTAACATCTTGGCGGTAATATTTGACAACATTCCTGGCGGGTTGGCCTCTACGTCTCCGTGGGACTTTTATATACGTCAATAACGTAATATAACCTAACCTAACCCAACCTAACATCTCGGCGGTAATATTTGACAACATTCCTGGCGAGTTGGCCTCTACCTCTCCGTGCGACCTTCATATACATCAATAACGTAATATAATCTAACCTAACCCAACCTATCATCTCGGCGGTAATATTTGACAACATTCCTGGCCAGTCGGCCTCTACGTCTCCGTGGGGCCTTCATATACATCAATAACGTAATATAACCTAACCTTACCCAACCTAACATCTCGGCGGTAATGTTTGACAACATTCCTGGCGAGTTGGCCTCTACGTCTCCGTGAGACCTTCATATCCATCAATAACGTAATATAACCTAATATAACCCGACCTAACCACTCGGCGCTATTATGTGACAACATTCCTGGCGAGTTGGCCTCTACGTCTCCGTGGGACCTTCACATATATCAATAACGTAATATAACCTAAACTAACCCAACCTAACCTTTCGGCGCTATTATTTGCCAACATTCCTGGCGGGTTGGCCTCTACGTCTCCGTGGGGCCTTTATATACATCAATAACATGATATAACCTAACCTAACCCAACCCAACCTCTCGGCACTAATATTTGACAACATTCCTGGCGAGTTGGCCTCTACGTCGCCGTGAGACCTTCATATCCATCAGTAACGTAATATAACCTAATATAACCCGACCTAACCACTCGGCGGTAATATTTGACAACATTCCTGGCGAGTTGGACTCTACGTCTCAGTGGGACCTTCATATATATCAATAACGTAATATTACCTAACCTAACCCAACCTAACATCTCGGCACTAATATTTGACAACATTCCTGGCGGGTTGGCCTCTACGTCTCCGTGGGACTTTTATATACATCTATAGCGTAATATAACCTAACCTAACCCAACCTGATATTTCGGTACTAATATTTTATAACATTCCTGGCGAGTTGGCTTCTACGTCTCCGTGGGACCTTCATATACATCAATAACGTAATATAACCTAACCTAACCCAACATATCATCTCGGCGGTAATATTTGAAAACATTCCTGTCGAGTTGGCCTCTACGTATCCGTGGGACCTTTATATATATCAGTAACGTAATATAACCTAACCTAACCCAACCTAACATCTCGGCGGTAATATTTGACAACATTCCTGGCGAGTTGGCCTCTACGTCTCCGTGGGATCTTTATATACATCAATAACGTAATTTAACCTAACCCAACCCAACCTAACATCTCGGCGGTAATATTTGACAACATTCCTGGCTAGTTGGCCTCTACGTCTCCGTGGGACCTTCATATACATCAATAACGTAATATAACCTAACCTAACCCAACATATCATCTCGGCGGTAATATTTGAAAACATTCCTGTCGAGTTGGCCTCTACGTATCCGTGGGACCTTTATATATATCAGTAACGTAATATAACCTAACCTAACCCAACCTAACATCTCGGCGGTAATATTTGACAACATTCCTGGCGTGTTGGCCTCTACGTCTCTGTGACACCTTCATATCCATCAATAACGTAATATAACCTAATATAACCCAACCTAACCACTCGGCGCTATTATGTGACAACATTCCTGGCGAGTTGGCATCTACGTGTCCGTGGGACCTTCACATATATCAATAACGTAATATAACTTAAACTAACACAACCTAACCTTTCGGCGCTATTATTTGACAACATTCCTGGCGGGTTGGCCTCTACGTCTCCGCGGGACATTTATATACATCAGTAACGTAATATAACCTAACTTAACCCAACCCGATCTCTCGGCACTAATATTTGACAACATTCCTGACGTGTTGGCCTCTACGTCTCCGTGGGGCCTTCATATACATCAATAACGTAATATAACCTAACCTAACCCAACCTAACCACTCGGCGCTATTATGTGACAACATTCCTGGCGAGTTGGCATCTACGTGTCCGTGGGACCTTCACATATATCATTAACGTAATATAACCTAAACTAACACAACCTAACCTTTCGGCGCTATTATTTGACAACATTCCTGGCGGGTTGGCCTCTACGTCTCCGCGGGGCCTTTATATACATCAATAACGTAATATAACCTAACCTAACCCAACCCAATCTCTCGGCATTAATATTTGACAACATTCCTGGCGAGTTGGCCTCTACGTCTCCGTGGGTCCTTCATATACATCAATAACGTAATATAACCTAACCTAACCCAACCTATCATCTCGGCTGTAATATTTGACAACATTCCTTGCGAGTTGGCCTCTACGTCTCCGTGGGACCTTCATATACATCAATAACGTAATATTACCTAACCTAACCCAACCTAACATCTCGGCACTAATATTTGACAACATTCCTGGCGAGTTGGCCTCTACCTCTCCGTGCGACCTTCATATACATCAATAACGTAATATAATCTAACCTAACCCAACCTATCATCTCGGCGGTAATATTTGACAACATTCCTGGCCAGTTGGCCTCTACGTCTCCGTGGGGCCTTCATATACATCAAGAACGTAATATAACCTAACCTTACCCAACCTAACATCTCGGCGGTAATATTTGACAACATTCCTGGCGAGTTGGCCTCTACGTCTCCGTGAGACCTTCATATCCATCAATAACGTAATATAACCTAATATAACCCGACCTAACCACTCGGCGCTATTATGTGACAACATTCCTGGCGAGTTGGCCTCTACGTCTCCGTGGGACCTTCACATATATCAATAACGTAATATAACCTAAACTAACCCAACCTAACCTTTCGGCGCTATTATTTGCCAACATTCCTGGCGGGTTGGCCTCTACGTCTCCGTGGGGCCTTTATATACATCAATAACATAATATAACCTAACCTAACCCAACCCAACCTCTCGGCACTAATATTTGACAACATTCCTGTCGAGTTGGCCACTACGTCACCGTGGGATTTTTATATACATCAATAGCGTTATATAACCTAACCTAACCCAACCTAACATCTCGGCGGTAATATTTGACAACATTCCTGGCGGGTTTGCCTCTACGTCTCCGTGGGACTTTTATATACGTCAATAACGTAATATAACCTAACCTAACCCAATCTCACATCACAGCGGTAATATTTGACAACATTCCTGGCTTATTGTCCTCATGGTTTCCGTGGGACTTTTATATACATCAATGGCGTAATATAACCTAACCTAACCCAACCTAACATCTCGGTACTAATATTTGACAACATTCCTGTCGAGTTGGCCTCTACGTCGCCGTGAGACCTTCATATCCATCAGTAACGTAATATAACCTAATATAACCCGACCTAACCACTCGGCGGTAATATTTGACAACATTCCTGGCGAGTTGGACTCTACGTCTCCGTGAGACCTTCATATCCATCAATAACGTAATATAACCTAATATAACCCGACCTAACCACTCGGCGCTATTATGTGACAACATTCCTGGCGAGTTGGCCTCTACGTCTCCGTGGGACCTTCACATATATCAATAACGTAATATAACCTAAACTAACCCAACCTAACCTTTCGGCGCTATTATTTGCCAACATTCCTGGCGGGTTGGCCTCTACGTCTCCGTGGGGCCTTTATATACATCAATAACATAATATAACCTAACCTAACCCAACCCAACCTCTCGGCACTAATATTTGACAACATTCCTGTCGAGTTGGCCTCTACGTCACCGTGGGACTTTTATATACATCAATAGCGTAATATAACCTAACCTAACCCAACCTAACATCTCGGCGGTAATATTTGACAACATTCCTGGCGAGTTGGCTTCTACGTCTCCGTGAGACCTTCATATCCATCAATAACGTAATATAACCTAATATAACCCAACCTAACCACTCGGCGCTATTATGTGACAACATTCCTGGCGAGTTGGCATCTACGTGTCCGTGGGACCTTCACATATATCAATAACGTAATATAACCTAAACTAACACAACCTAACCTTTCGGCGCTATTATTTGACAACATTCCTGGCGGGTTGGCCTCTACGTCTCCGCGGGGCCTTTATATACATCAATAACGTAATATAACCTAACCTAACCCAACCCGATCTCTCGGCACTAATATTTGACAACATTCCTGACGAGTTGGCCTCTACGTCTCCGTGGGGCCTTCATATACATCAATAACGTAATATAACCTAACCTAACCCAACCTAACCACTCGGCGCTATTATGTGACAACATTCCTGGCGTGTTGGCATCTACGTGTCCGTGGGACCTTCACATATATCAATAACGTAATATAACCTAAACTAACACAACCTAACCTTTCGGCGCTATTATTTGACAACATTCCTGGCGAGTTGGCCTCTACGTCTCCGTGGGACTTTTATATACACCAATAACGTAATTTAACGTATCCTAACCCAACCTAACATGTCGGCACTAATATTTGACAACATTCCTGTCGAGTTGGCCACTACTTCACCGTGAGACCTTCATATACACCAATAACGAAATATAACGTAACCTAACCCAACCTATCATATCGGCGGTAATATTTGACCACATTCCTGGCGAGTTGGCCTCTCCGTCTCTGTGGGACTTTTATATACATCAATAACGTAATTTAACCTAACCTAAACCAACGAAACATCGCGGCGGTAGTATTTGAAAACATTCCTGGCTTGTTGGCCTCTATGTTTCCGTGGGACCTTTATATACATCAATAACGTCATATAACCTAACCTAGCCCAACCTATCATATCGGCGGTAATATTTGACAACATTCCTTGCGAGTTGGCCTCTACGTCTCCGTGGGACCTTCATATACATCAATAACGTAATATTACCTAACCTAACCCAACCTAACATTTCGGCACTAATATTTGACAACATTCCTGGCGAGTTGGCCTCTACCTCTCCGTGCGACCTTCATATACATCAATAACGTAATATAATCTAACCTAACCCAACCTATCATCTCGGCGGTAATATTTGACAACATTCCTGGCCAGTTGGCCTCTACGTCTCCGTGGGGTCTTCATATACATCAATAACGTAATATAACCTAACCTTACCCAACGGAACATCTCGGCGGTAATATTTTACAACATTCCTGTCGAGTTGGCCTCTACGTCTCCGTGGGACTTTTATATACATCAATAACGTAATTTAACCTAAAATACCCCAACGTATCATCTCGGCTGTAACATTTGACAACATTCCTGGATTGTTGGCCTCTACGTTTTCGTGGGACTTTTATATACATCAATAGCGTAATATAACCTAACCTAACCCAACCTAACATCTCGGTACCAATATTTGACAACATTCCTGGCCAGTTGGCCTTAACGTCTCCGTGGGGCCTTCATATTCATCAATAACGTAATATAACCTAACCTTACCCAACCTAACATCTCGGCGGTAATATTTGACAACATTCCTGGCCAGTTGGCCTCTACGTCTCCGTGGGGCCTTCATATACATCAATAACGTAATATAACCTAACCTTACCCAACCTAACATCTCGGCGGTAATATTTGACAACATTCCTGGCGAGTTGGCCTCTACGTCTCCGTGAGACCTTCATATCCATCAATAACGTAATATAACCTAATATAACCCGACCTAACCACTCGGCGCTATTATGTGACAACATTCCTGGCGAGTTGGCCTCTACGTCTCCGGGGGACCTTCACATATATCAATAACGTAATATAACCTAAACTAACCCAACCTAACCTTTCGGCGCTATTATTTGCCAACATTCCTGGCGGGTTGGCCTCTACGTCTCCGTGGGGCCTTTATATACATCAATAACATAATATAACCTAACCTAACCCAACCCAACCTCTCGGCACTAATATTTGACAACATTCCTGTCGAGTTGGCCACTACGTCACCGTGGAACTTTTATATACATCAATAGCGTTATATAACCTAACCTAACCCAACCTAACATCTTGGCGGTAATATTTGACAACATTCCTGGCGGGTTGGCCTCTACGTCTCCGTGGGACTTTTATATACGTCAATAACGTAATATAACCTAACCTAACCCAACCTAACATCTCGGCGGTAATATTTGACAACATTCCTGGCGAGTTGGCCTCTACCTCTCCGTGCGACCTTCATATACATCAATAACGTAATATAATCTAACCTAACCCAACCTATCATCTCGGCGGTAATATTTGACAACATTTCTGGCCAGTCGGCCTCTACGTCTCCGTGGGGCCTTCATATACATCAATAACGTAATATAACCTAACCTTACCCAACCTAACATCTCGGCGGTAATATTTGACAACATTCCTGGCGAGTTGGCCTCTACGTCTCCGTGAGACCTTCATATCCATCAATAACGTAATATAACCTAATATAACCCGACCTAACCACTCGGCGCTATTATGTGACAACATTCCTGGCGAGTTGGCCTCTACGTCTCCGTGGGACCTTCACATATATCAATAACGTAATATAACCTAAACTAACCCAACCTAACCTTTCGGCGCTATTATTTGCCAACATTCCTGGCGGGTTGGCCTCTACGTCTCCGTGGGGCCTATATATACATCAATAACATGATATAACCTAACCTAACCCAACCCAACCTCTCGGCACTAATATTTGACAACATTCCTGGCGAGTTGGCCTCTACGTCGCCGTGAGACCTTCATATCCATCAGTAACGTAATATAACCTAATATAACCCGACCTAACCACTCGGCGGTAATATTTGACAACATTCCTGGCGAGTTGGACTCTACGTCTCAGTGGGACCTTCATATATATCAATAACGTAATATTACCTAACCTAACCCAACCTAACATCTCGGCACTAATATTTGACAACATTCCTGGCGGGTTGGCCTCTACGTCTCCGTGGGACTTTTATATACATCTATAGCGTAATATAACCTAACCTAACCCAACCTAATATTTCGGTACTAATATTTTATAACATTCCTGGCGAGTTGGCCTCTACGTCTCCGTGGGACCTTCATATACATCAATAACGTAATATAACCTAACCTAACCCAACATATCATCTCGGCGGTAATATTTGAAAACATTCCTGTCGAGTTGGCCTCTACGTATCCGTGGGACCTTTATATATATCAGTAACGTAATATAACCTAACCTAACCCAACCTAACATCTCGGCGGTAATATTTGACAACATTCCTGGCGAGTTGGCCTCTACGTCTCCGTGGGATCTTTATATACATCAATAACGTAATTTAACCTAACCCAACCCAACCTAACATCTCGGCGGTAATATTTGACAACATTCCTGGCTAGTTGGCCTCTACGTCTCCGTGGGACCTTCATATACATCAATAACGTAATATAACCTAACCTAACCCAACATATCATCTCGGCGGTAATATTTGAAAACATTCCTGTCGAGTTGGCCTCTACGTATCCGTGGGACCTTTATATATATCAGTAACGTAATATAACCTAACCTAACCCAACCTAACATCTCGGCGGTAATATTTGACAACATTCCTGGCGTGTTGGCCTCTACGTCTCTGTGACACCTTCATATCCATCAATAACGTAATATAACCTAATATAACCCAACCTAACCACTCGGCGCTATTATGTGACAACATTCCTGGCGAGTTGGCATCTACGTGTCCGTGGGACCTTCACATATATCAATAACGTAATATAACTTAAACTAACACAACCTAACCTTTCGGCGCTATTATTTGACAACATTCCTGGCGGGTTGGCCTCTACGTCTCCGCGGGACATTTATATACATCAGTAACGTAATATAACCTAACTTAACCCAACCCGATCTCTCGGCACTAATATTTGACAACATTCCTGACGTGTTGGCCTCTACGTCTCCGTGGGGCCTTCATATACATCAATAACGTAATATAACCTAACCTAACCCAACCTCACCACTCGGCGCTATTATGTGACAACATTCCTGGCGAGTTGGCATCTACGTGTCCGTGGGACCTTCACATATATCATTAACGTAATATAACCTAAACTAACACAACCTAACCTTTCGGCGCTATTATTTGACAACATTCCTGGCGGGTTGGCCTCTACGTCTCCGCGGGGCCTTTATATACATCAATAACGTAATATAACCTAACCTAACCCAACCCAATCTCTCGGCACTAATATTTGACAACATTCCTGACGTGTTGGCCTCTACGTCTCCGTGGGGCCTTCATATACATCAATAACGTAATATAACCTAACCTAACCCAACCTCACCACTCGGCGCTATTATGTGACAACATTCCTGGCGAGTTGGCATCTACGTGTCCGTGGGACCTTCACATATATCATTAACGTAATATAACCTAAACTAACACAACCTAACCTTTCGGCGCTATTATTTGACAACATTCCTGGCGGGTTGGCCTCTACGTCTCCGCGGGGCCTTTATATACATCAATAACGTAATATAACCTAACCTAACCCAACCCAATCTCTCGGCATTAATATTTGACAACATTCCTGGCGAGTTGGCCTCTACGTCTCCGTGGGTCCTTCATATACATCAATAACGTAATATAACCTAACCTAACCCAACCTATCATCTCGGCTGTAATATTTGACAACATTCCTTGCGAGTTGGCCTCTACGTCTCCGTGGGACCTTCATATACATCAATAACGTAATATTACCTAACCTAACCCAACCTAACATCTCGGCACTAATATTTGACAACATTCCTGGCGAGTTGGCCTCTACCTCTCCGTGCGACCTTCATATACATCAATAACGTAATATAATCTAACCTAACCCAACCTATCATCTCGGCGGTAATATTTGACAACATTCCTGGCCAGTTGGCCTCTATGTCTCCGTGGGGCCTTCATATACATCAATAACGTAATATAACCTAACCTTACCCAACCTAACATCTCGGCGGTAATATTTGACAACATTCCTGGCGAGTTGGCCTCTACGTCTCCGTGAGACGTTCATATCCATCAATAACGTAATATAACCTAATATAACCCGACCTAACCACTCGGCGCTATTATGTGACAACATTCCTGGCGAGTTGGCCTCTACGTCTCCGTGGGACCTTCACATATATCAATAACGTAATATAACCTAAACTAACCCAACCTAACCTTTCGGCGCTATTATTTGCCAACATTCCTGGCGGGTTGGCCTCTACGTCTCCGTGGGGCCTTTATATACATCAATAACATAATATAACCTAACCTAACCCAACCCAACCTCTCGGCACTAATATTTGACAACATTACTGTCTAGTTGGCCACTACGTCACCGTGGGACTTTTATATACATCAATAGCGTTATATAACCTAACCTAACCCAACCTAACATCTCGGCGGTAATATTTGACAACATTCCTGGCGGGTTGGCCTCTACGTCTCCGTGGGACTTTTATATACGTCAATAACGTAATATAACCTAACCTAACCCAATCTCACATCACAGCGGTAATATTTGACAACATTCCTGGCTTATTGGCCTCATGGTTTCCGTGGGACTTTCATATACATCAATGGCGTAATATAACCTAACCTAACCCAACCTAACATCTCGGTACTAATATTTGACAACATTCCTGTCGAGTTGGCCTCTACGTCGCCGTGAGACCTTCATATCTATCAGTAACGTAATATAACCTAATATAACCCGACCTAACCACTCGGTGGTAATATTTGACAACATTCCTGGCGAGTTGGACTCTACGTCTCCGCGAGACCTTCATATCCATCAATAACGTAATATAACCTAATATAACCCGACCTAACCACTCGGCGCTATTATGTGACAACATTCCTGGCGAGTTGGCCTCTACGTCTCCGTGGGACCTTCACATATATCAATAACGTAATATAACCTAAACTAACCCAACCTAACCTTCCGGCGCTATTATTTGCCAACATTCCTGGCGGGTTGGCCTCTACGTCTCCGTGGGGCCTTTATATACACCAATAACGTAATTTAACGTATCCTAACCCAACCTAACATGTCGGCACTAATATTTGACAACATTCCTGTCGAGTTGGCCTCTACTTCACCGTGAGACCTTCATATACACCAATAACGAAATATAACGTAACCTAACCCAACCTATCATATCGGCGGTAATATTTGACCACATTCCTGGCGAGTTGGCCTCTCCGTCTCTGTGGGACTTTTATATACATCAATAACGTAATTTAACCTAACCTAAACCAACGTAACATCGCGGCGGTAGTATTTGAAAACATTCCTGGCTTGTTGGCCTCTATGTTTCCGTGGGACCTTTATATACATCAATAACGTCATATAACCTAACCTAGCCCAACCTATCATATCGGCGGTAATATTTGACAACATTCCTTGCGAGTTGGCCTCTACGTCTCCGTGGGACCTTCATATACATCAATAACGTAATATTACCTAACCTAACCCAACCTAACATTTCGGCACTAATATTTGACAACATTCCTGGCGAGTTGGCCTCTACCTCTCCGTGCGACCTTCATATACATCAATAACGTAATATAATCTAACCTAACCCAACCTATCATCTCGGCGGTAATATTTGACAACATTCCTGGCCAGTTGGCCTCTACGTCTCCGTGGGGCCTTCATATACATCAATAACGTAATATAACCTAACCTTACCCAACGGAACATCTCGGCGGTAATATTTTACAACATTCCTGTCGAGTTGGCCTCTACGTCTCCGTGGGACTTTTGTATACATCAATAACGTAATTTAACCTAAAATACCCCAACGTATCATCTCGGCTGTAACATTTGACAACATTCCTGGATTGTTGGCCACTACGTTTTCGTGGGACTTTTATATACATCAATAGCGTAATATAACCTAACCTAACCCAACCTAACATCTCGGTACCAATATTTGACAACATTCCTGGCCAGTTGGCCTTAACGTCTCCGTGGGGCCTTCATATTCATCAATAACGTAATATAACCTAACCTTACCCAACCTAACATCTCGGCGGTAATATTTGACAACATTCCTGGCGAGTTGGCCTCCACGTCTCCGTGAGACCTTCATATCCATCAATAACGTAATATAACCTAATATAACCCGACCTAACCACTCGGCGCTATTATGTGACAACATTCCTGGCGAGTTGGCCTCTACGTCTCCGTGGAACCTTCATATACATCAATAACGTAATATAACCTAACCTAACCCAACATATCATCTCGGCGGTAATATTTGAAAACATTCCTGTCGAGTTGGCATCTGCGTTTCCGTGGGACCTTTATATATATCAGTAACGTAATATAACCTAACCTAACCCAACCTAACATCTCGGCGGTAATATTTGACAACATTCCTGGCGAGTTGGCCTCTACGTCTCCGTGACACCTTCATATCCATCAATAACGTAATATAACCTAATATAACCCAACCTAACCACTCGGCGCTATTATATGACAATATTCCTGGCGAGTTGGCCTCTACGTCTCCGTGGGACCTTCACATATATCAATAACGTAATATAACCTAAACTAACCCAACCTAACCTTTCGGCGCTATTATTTGCCAACATTCCTGGCGGGTTGGCCTCTACGTCTCCGTGGGACTTTTATATACATCAATAACGTAATATAACCTAACCTAACCCAACCCAATCCCTCGGCACTAATATTTGACAACATTCCTGGCGAGTTGGCCTCTACGTCTCCGTGGGGCCTTCATATACATCAATAACGTAATATAACCTAACCTAAGCCAACCTATCGTCTCGGCGGTAATATGTGACAACATTCCTGGCGAGTTGGCATCTACGTTTCCGTGGGACCTTCACATATATCAATAACGTAATATAATCTAAACTAACACAACCTAACCTTTCGGCGCTATTATTTGACAACATTCCTGGCGGGTTGGCCTCTACGTCTCCGCGGGGCCTTTATATACATCAATAACGTAATATAACCTAACCTAACCCAACTCAATCTCTCGGCACTAATATTTGACAACATTCCTGGCGAGTTGGCCTCTACGTCTCAGTGAGGCCTTCATATACATCAATAACGTAATATAACCTAACCTAACCCAACCTATCATCTCGGCGGTAATATTTGACAACATTCCTGGCGAGTTGGCCTCTACGTCTCCGTGGGGCCTTCATATACATCAATAACGTAATATAACCTAACCTAACCCAACCTAATACATCGGCGGTAATATTTGACAACATTCCTGGCGAGTTGGCTTCTACGTCACCGTGGGAACTTCATATACATCAATAACGTAATATTACCTAACCTAACCCAACCTAACATCTCGGCACTAATATTTGACAACATTCCTGGCGAGTTGGCCTCTACCTCTCCGTGGGACCTTCATATACATCAATAACGTAATTTAACCTAACCTAAACCAACATAACATATCGGCGGTAATATTTGACAACATTCCTGGCTTGTTGACCTCTATGTTTCCGTGGGACCTTTATATACATCAATAACGTAATATAACCTAACCTCACCCAACCCAATCTCTCGGCACTAATATTTGACAACATTCCTGGCGAGTTCTCCTCTACGTCTCCGTGGGGCCTTCATACACATCAATAACGTAATATAACCTAACCTAACCCAACCTAACATCTCGGCGGTAATATTTGACATCATTCCTGGCGAGTTGGCCTCTAAGTCTCCGTGGGGCCTTCATATACATCAATAACGTAATATAACCTAACCTAACCCAACCTATCATCTCGGCGGTAGTATTTGACAACATTCCTGGCGAGTTGGCCTCTACGTCTCCGTGAGACCTTCATATCCATCAATAACGTAATATAACCTAATATAACCCGACCTAACCACTCGGCGCTATTATGTGACAACATTCCTGGCGAGTTGGCCTCTACGTCTCCGTGGGGCCTTCATACACATCAATAACGTAATATAACCTAACCTAACCCAACCTAACGTCTCGGCGGTAATATTTGACAACATTCCTGGCGAGTTGGCCTCTACGTCTGCGTGGGACGTTCATATACGTCAATAACGTAATATAACCTACACTAACCCAACCTAACCTTTCAGCGCTATTATTTGACAACATTCCTGGCGGGTTGGCCTCTACGTCTCCGTGGGACTTTTATATACGTCAATAACGTAATATAACCTAACCTAACCCAACCTATCATCTCGGCGGTAATATTTGACAACATTCCTGGCGAGTTGGCCTCTACGTCTCCGTGACACCTTCATATCCATCAATAACGTAATATAACCTAATATAACCCGACCTAACCTTTCAGCGCTATTATTTCACAACATTCCTGGCGGGTTGGCGTCTACGTCTCCGTGGGACTTTTATACACGTCAATAACGTAATATAACCTGACCTAACCCAACCTAAGATCTCGGCGGAAATATTTGACTACATTCCTGGCGAGTTGGCCTCTACGTCTCCGTGGGAATTTTATATACATCAATAACGTAATATAATCTAACCTAACCCAACCTAACATCTCGGCACTGATATTTGACAACATTCCTGGCGAGTTGGCCTCTACGTCTCCGTGGGACCTTCATATACATCAATAACGTAATATAACCTAACCTAACCCAACCTATCATCTCGGCGGTAATATTTGAAAACATTCCTGTCGAGTTGGCCTCTACGTTTCCGTGGGACCTTTATATATATCAGTAACGTAATATAACCTAACCTAACCCAACCTAACATCTCGGCGGTAATATTTGACAACATTCCTGGCGAGTTGGCCTCTACGTCTCCGTGACACATTCGTATCCATCAATAACGTAATATAACCTAATATAACCCAACCTAACCACTCGGCGCTATTATATGACAATATTCCTGGCGAGTTGGCCTCTACGTCTCCGTGGGACTTTTATATACATCAATAACGTAATTTAACCTAGCTTAACCCAACGTAACATCTCGGCGGTAATATTTTACAACATTCCTGGCGAGTTGGCCTCTACGTCTCCGTGAGACCTTCATATCCATCAATAACGTAATATAACCTAATATAACCCAACCTAACCACTCGGCGCTATTATGTGACAACATTCCTGGCGAGTTGGCATCTACGTGTCCGTGGGACCTTCACATATATCAATAACGTAATATAACCTAAACTAACACAACCTAACTTTTCGGCGCTATTATTTGACAACATTCCTGGCGGGTTGGCCTCTACGTCTCCGTGGGACTTTTATATACGTCAATAACGTAATATAACCTAACCTAACCCAACCTATCATCTCGGCGGTAATATTTGACAACATTCCTGGCGAGTTGGCCTCTACGTCTCCGTGACACCTTCATATCCATCAATAACGTAATATAACCTAATATAACCCGACCTAACCTTTCAGCGCTATTATTTGACAACATTCCTGGCGGGTTGGCGTCTACGTCTCCGTGGGACTTTTATACACGTCAATAACGTAATATAACCTGACCTAACCCAACCTAAGATCTCGGCGGAAATATTTGACTACATTCCTGGCGAGTTGGCCTCTATGTCTCCGTGGGAATTTTATATACATCAATAACGTAATATAATCTAACCTAACCCAACCTAACATCTCGGCACTGATATTTGACAACATTCCTGGCGAGTTGGCCTCTACGTCTCCGTGGGACCTTCATATACATCAATAACGTAATATAACCTAACCTAACCCAACCTATCATCTCGGCGGTAATATTTGAAAACATTCCTGTCGAGTTGGCCTCTACGTTTCCGTGGGACCTTTATATATATCAGTAACGTAATATAACCTAACCTAACCCAACCTAACATCTCGGCGGTAATATTTGACATCATTCCTGGCGAGTTGGCCTCTAAGTCTCCGTGGGGCCTTCATATACATCAATAACGTAATATAACCTAACCTAACCCAACCTATCATCTCGGCTGTAATATTTGACAACATTCCTGGCTTGTTGGCCTCTATGTTTCCGTGGGACCTTTATATACATCAATAACGTAATATAACCTAACCTAAGCCAACCCAATCTCTCGGCACTAATATTTGACAACATTCCTGGCGAGTTGGCCTCTACGTCTCCGTGGGGCCTTCATATACATCAATAACGTAATATAACCTAACCTAAGCCAACCTATCGTCTCGGCGGTAATATTTGAAAACATTCCTGTCGAGTTGGATTCTACGTTTCCGTGGGACCTTTATATATATCAATAACGTAATATAACCTAACATAATCAAACCTAACATCTCGGCGGTAATATTTGACAACATTCCTGGCGAGTTGGCCTCTACACCTCCATGACACCTTCATGTCCATCAATAACGTAATATAACCTAATATAACCCAACCTAACCACTCGGCGCTATTATATGACAATATTCCTGGCCAGTTGGCCTCTACGTCTCCGTGGGACTTTTATATACATCAATAACGTAATTTAACCTAAAATACCCCAACGTATCATCTCGGCTGTAACATTTGACAACATTCCTGGATTGTTGGCCTCTATGTTTCCGTGGGACCTTTATATACATCAATAACGTAATATAACCTAACCTAACCCAACCTAACATCTCGGCGGTAATATTTAACAACATTCCTGGCGAGTTGGCCTCTACGTCTCCGTGAGACCCTCATATCCATCAATAACGTAATATAACCTAATATAACCCAACCTAACCTTTCGGCGGTAATATTTGACAACATTCCTGGCGAGTTGGCCTCTACGTCTCCGTGGGGCCTTCATATACATCAATAACGTAATATAACCTAACATAACCCAACCTATCATCTCGGCGGTAATATTTGACAACATTCCTGGCGAGTTGGCCTCTACGTCTGCGTGGGACGTTCATATACGTCAATAACGTAATATAACCTACACTAACCCAACCTAACCTTTCAGCGCTATTATTTGACAACATTCCTGGCGGGTTGGCCTCTACGTCTCCGTGGGACTTTTATATACGTCAATAACGTAATATAACCTAACCTAACCCAACCTATCATCTCGGCGGTAATATTTGACAACATTCCTGGCGAGTTGGTCTCTACGTCTCCGTGACACCTTCATATCCATCAATAACGTAATATAACCTAATATAACCCGACCTAACCTTTCAGCGCTATTATTTCACAACATTCCTGGCGGGTTGGCGTCCACGTCTCCGTGGGACTTTTATACACGTCAATAACGTAATATAACCTGACCTAACCCAACCTAAGATCTCGGCGGAAATATTTGACTACATTCCTGGCGAGTTGGCCTCTACGCCTCCGTGGGAATTTTATATACATCAATAACGTAATATAATCTAACCTAACCCAACCTAACATCTCGGCACTGATATTTGACAACATTCCTGGCGAGTTGGCCTCTACGTCTCCGTGGGACCTTCATATACATCAATAACGTAATATAACCTAACCTAACCCAACCTATCATCTCGGCGGTAATATTTGAAAACATTCCTGTCGAGTTGGCCTCTACGTTTCCGTGGGACCTTTATATATATCAGTAACGTAATATAACCTAACCTAACCCAACCTAACATCTCGGCGGTAATATTTGACAACATTCCTGGCGAGTTGGCCTCTACGTCTCCGTGACACTTTCGTATCCATCAATAACGTAATATAACCTAATATAACCCAACCTAACCACTCGGCGCTATTATATGACAATATTCCTGGCGAGTTGGCCTCTATGTCTCCGTGGGACTTTTATATACATCAATAACGTAATTTAACCTAGCTTAACCCAACGTAACATCTCGGCGGTAATATTTTACAACATTCCTGGCGAGTTGGCCTCTACGTCTCCGTGAGACCTTCATATCCATCAATAACGTAATATAACCTAATATAACCCAACCTAACCACTCGGCGCTATTATGTGACAACATTCCTGGCGAGTTGGCATCTACGTGTCCGTGGGACCTTCACATATATCAATAACGTAATATAACCTAAACTAACACAACCTAACCTTTCGGCGCTATTATTTGACAACATTCCTGGCGGGTTGGCCTCTACGTCTCCGTGGGACTTTTATATACGTCAATAACGTAATATAACCTAACCTAACCCAACCTATCATCTCGGCGGTAATATTTGACAACATTCCTGGCGAGTTGGCCTCTACGTCTCCGTGACACCTTCATATCCATCAATAACGTAATATAACCTAATATAACCCGACCTAACCTTTCAGCGCTATTATTTGACAACATTCCTGGCGGGTTGGCGTCTACGTCTCCGTGGGACTTTTATACACGTCAATAACGTAATATAACCTGACCTAACCCAACCTAAGATCTCGGCGGAAATATTTGACTACATTCCTGGCGAGTTGGCCTCTACGTCTCCGTGGGAATTTTATATACATCAATAACGTAATATAATCTAACCTAACCCAACCTAACATCTCGGCACTGATATTTGACAACATTCCTGGCGAGTTGGCCTCTACGTCTCCATGGGACCTTCATATACATCAATAACGTAATATAACCTAACCTAACCCAACCTATCATCTCGGCGGTAATATTTGAAAACATTCCTGTCGAGTTGGCCTCTACGTTTCCGTGGGACCTTTATATATATCAGTAACGTAATATAACCTAACCTAACCCAACCTAACATCTCGGCGGTAATATTTGACAACATTCCTGGCGAGTTGGCCTCTACGTCTCCGTGACACTTTCATATCCATCAATAACGTAATATAACCTAATATAACCCAACCTAACCACTCGGCGCTATTATATGACAATATTCCTGGCGAGTTGGCCTCTACGTCTCCGTGGGACTTTTATATACATCAATAACGTAATTTAACCTAGCTTAACCCAACGTAACATCTCGGCGGTAATATTTTACAACATTCCTGGCGAGTTGGCCTCTACGTCTCCGTGAGACCTTCATATCCATCAATAACGTAATATAACCTAATATAACCCAACCTAACCACTCGGCGCTATTATGTGACAACATTCCTGGCGAGTTGGCATCTACGTGTCCGTGGGACCTTCACATATATCAATAACGTAATATAACCTAAACTAACACAACCTAACCTTTCGGCGCTATTATTTGACAACATTCCTGGCGGGTTGGCCTCTGCGTCTCCGCGGGGCCTTTATATACATCAATAACGTAATATAACCTAACCTAACCCAACCCGATCTCTCGGCACTAATATTTGACAACATTCCTGACGAGTTGGCCTCTACGTCTCCGTGGGGCCTTCATATACATCAATAACGTAATATAACCTAACCTAACCCAACCTAACCACTCGGCGCTATTATGTGACAACATTCCTGGCGAGTTGGCATCTACGTGTCCGTGGGACCTTCACATATATCAATAACGTAATATAACCTAAACTAACACAACCTAACCTTTCGGCGCTATTATTTGACAACATTCCAGGCGAGTTGGCCTCTACGTCTCCGTGGGACTTTTATATACACCAATAACGTAATTTAACGTATCCTAACCCAACCTAACATCTCGGCACTAATATTTGACAACATTCCTGTCGAGTTGGCCTCTACTTCACCGTGGGACCTTTATATACATCAATAACGTCATATAACCTAACATAGCCCAACCTATTATATCGGCGGTAATATTTGACAACATTCCTTGCGAGTTGGCCTCTACGTCTCCGTGGGGCCATCATATACATCAATTACGTAATATAACCTAACCTTACCCAACCTAACATCTCGGCGGTAATATTTGACAACATTCCTGGCGAGATGGCCTCTACGTCTCCGTGAGACCTTCATATCCATCAATAACGTAATATAACCTAATATAACCCGACCTAACCACTCGGCGCTATTATGTGACAACATTCCTGGCGAGTTGGCCTCTACGTCTCCGTGGGACCTTCACATATATCAATAACGTAATATAACCTAAACTAACCAAACCTAACCTTTCGGCGCTATTATTTGCCAACATTCCTGGCGGGTTGGCCTCTACGTCTCCGTGGGGCCTTCATATACATCAATAACGTAATATAACCTAATATAACCCGACCTAACATTCAGCGCTATTATTTGACAACATTCCTCGCGAGTTGGCATCTACGTGTCCGTGGGACCTTCACATATATCAATAACGTAATATAACCTAAACTAACACAACCTAACCTTTCGGCGCTATTATTTGACAACATTCCTGGCGGGTTGGCCTCTACGTCTCCGCGGGGCCTTTATATACATCAATAACGTAATATAACCTAAGCTAACCCAACCCAATCTCTCGGCACTAATATTTGACAACATTCCTGGCGGGTTGGCCTCTACGTCTACGCGGGGCCTTTATATACATCAATAACGTAATATAACCTAAGCTAACCCAACCCAATCTCTCGGCACTAATATTTTACAACATTCCTGGCGAGTTGGCCTCTACGTCTCCGTGGGTCCTTCATATACATCAATAACGTAATATAACCTAATATAACCCAACCTAACCACTCGGCGCTATTATATGACAATATTCCTGGCGAGTTGGCCTCTACGTCTCCGTGAGACCTTCATATCCATCAATAACGTAATATAACCTAATATAACCCAACCTAACCACTCGGCGCTATTATGTGACAACATTCCTGGCGAGTTGGCATCTACGTGTCCGTGGGACCTTCACATATATCAATAACGTAATATAACCTAAACTAACACAACCTAACCTTTCGGCGCTATTATTTGACAACATTCCTGGCGGGTTGGCCTCTACGTCTCCGCGGGGCCTTTATATACATCAATAACGTAATATAACCTAACCTAACCCAACCCGATCTCTCGGCACTAATATTTGACAACATTCCTGACGAGTTGGCCTCTACGTCTCCGTGGGTCCTTCATATACATCAATAACGTAATATAACCTAACCTAACCCAACCTAACCACTCGGCGCTATTATGTGACAACATTCCTGGCGAGTTGGCATCTACGTGTCCGTGGGACCTTCACATATATCAATAACGTAATATAACCTAAACTAACACAACCTAACCTTTCGGCGCTATTATTTGACAACATTCCTGGCGAGTTGGCCTCTACGTCTCCGTGGGACTTTTATATACACCAATAACGTAATTTAACGTATCCTAACCCAACCTAACATGTCGGCACTAATATTTGACAACATTCCTGTCGAGTTGGCCTCTACTTCACCGTGAGACCTTCATATACATCAATAACGAAATATAACGTAACCTAACCCAACCTATCATATCGGCGGTAATATTTGACCACATTCCTGGCGAGTTGGCCTCTCCGTCTCTGTGGGACTTTTATATACATCAATAACGTAATTTAACCTAACCTAAACCAACGTAACATCTCGGCACTAATATTTGACAACATTTCTGGCGAGTTGGCCTCTACCTCTCCGTGCGACCTTCATATACATCAATAACGTAATATAATCTAACCTAACCCAACCTATCATCTCGGCGGTAATATTTGACAACATTCCTGGCCAGATGGCCTCTACGTCTCCGTGGGGCCGTCATATACATCAATAACGTAATATAATCTAACCTAACCCAACCTATCATCTCGGCGGTACTATTTGACAACATTCCTGGCGAGGTGGCTTCTACGTCTCCGTCGGACTTTTATATACACCAATAACGTAATTTAACGTATCCTAACCCAACCTACCATATCGGCACTAATATTTGACAACATTCCTGTCGAGTTGGCCTCTACTTCACCGTGGGACCTTTATATACATCAATAACGTCATATAACCTAACATAGCCCAACCTATTATATCGGCGGTAATATTTGACAACATTCCTTGCGAGTTGGCCTCTACGTCTCCGTGGGACCTTCATATACATCAATAACGTAATATTACCTAACCTAACACAACCTAACATCTCGGCACTAATATTTGACAACATTCCTGGCCAGTTGGCCTCTACGTCTCCGTGGGGCCATCATATACATCAATAACGTAATATAACCTAACCTTACCCAACCTAACATCTCGGCGGTAATATTTGACAACATTCCTGGCGAGTTGGCCTCTACGTCTCCGTGAGACCTTCATATCCATCAATAACGTAATATAACCTAATATAACCCGACCTAACCACTCGGCGCTATTATGTGACAACATTCCTGGCGAGTTGGCCTCTACGTCTCCGTGGGACCTTCACATATATCAATAACGTAATATAACCTAAACTAACCCAACCTAACATTTCGGCGCTATTATTTGCCAGCATTCCTGGCGGGTTTGCCTCTACGTCTCCGTGGGGCCTTTATATACATCAATAACATAATATAACCTAACCTAACTCAACCTAACATCTCGGCTGTAATATTTGAGAACATTCCTGGCAAGTTGGCCTCTACGTCTCCGTGAGACATTCATATCCATCAATAACGTAATATAACCTAATATAACCCAACCTAACACATCGGCGGTAATATTTGACAACATTCCTGTCGAGTTGGCCTCTACTTCACCGTGGGACCTTTATATACATCAATAACGTCATATAACCTAACATAGCCCAACCTATTATATCGGCGGTAATATTTGACAACATTCCTTGCGAGTTGGCCTCTACGTCTCCGTGGGGCCATCATATACATCAATTACGTAATATAACCTAACCTTACCCAACCTAACATCTCGGCGGTAATATTTGACAACATTCCTGGCGAGTTGGCCTCTACGTCTCCGTGAGACCTTCATATCCATCAATAACGTAATATAACCTAATATAACCCGACCTAACCACTCGGCGCTATTATGTGACAACATTCCTGGCGAGTTGGCCTCTACGTCTCCGTGGGACCTTCATATACATCAATAACGTAATATAACCTAATATAACCCGACCTAACCTTTCAGCGCTATTATTTGACAACATTCCTGGCGAGTTGGCCTCTACGTCTCCGTGGGACCTTCATATACATCAATAACGTAATATAACCTAACCTAACCCAACCTATCATCTCGGCGGTAATATTTGAAAACATTCCTATCGAGTTGGCCTCTACGTTTCCGTGGGACCTTTATATATATCAGTAACGTAATATAACCTAACCTAACCCAACCTAACATCTCGGCGGTAATATTTGACAACATTCCTGGCGAGTTGGCCTCTACGTCTCCGTGACACTTTCATATCCATCAATAACGTAATATAACCTAATACAACCCAACCTAACCACTCGGCGCTATTATATGACAATATTCCTGGCGAGTTGGCCTCTACGTCTCCGATGGACTTTTATATACATCAATAACGTAATTTAACCTAGCTTAACCCAACGTAACATCTCGGCGGTAATATTTTACAACATTCCTGGCGAGTTGGCCTCTACGTCTCCGTGAGACCTTCATATCCATCAATAACGTAATATAACCTAATATAACCCAACCTAACCACTCGGCGCTATTATGTGACAACATTCCTGGCGAGTTGGCATCTACGTGTCCGCGGGACCTTCACATATATCAATAACGTAATATAACCTAAACTAACACAACCTAACCTTTCGGCGCTATTATTTGACAACATTCCTGGCGGGTTGGCCTCTGCGTCTCCGCGGGGCCTTTATATACATCAATAACGTAATATAACCTAACCTAACCCAACCCGATCTCTCGGCACTAATATTTGACAACATTCCTGACGAGTTGGCCTCTACGTCTCCGTGGGGCCTTCATATACATCAATAACGTAATATAACCTAACCTAACCCAACCTAACCACTCGGCGCTATTATGTGACAACATTCCTGGCGAGTTGGCATCTACGTGTCCGTGGGACCTTCACATATATCAATAACGTAATATAACCTAAACTAACACAACCTAACCTTTCGGCGCTATTATTTGACAACATTCCTGGCGAGTTGGCCTCTCCGTCTCTGTGGGACTTTTATATACATCAATAACGTAATTTAACCTAACCTAATCCAACGTAACATCTCGGCGGTAGTATTTGAAAACATTCCTGGCTTGTTGGCCTCTATGTTTCCGTGGGACCTTTATATACATCAATAACGTCATATAACCTAACCTAGCCCAACCTATCATATCGGCGGTAATATTTGACAACATTCCTGACGAGTTGGCCTCTACGTCTCCGTGGGACCTTCATATACATCAATAACGTAATATTACCTAACCTAACCCAACCTAACATCTCGGCACTAATATTTGACAACATTCCTGGCGAGTTGGCCCTTACCTCTCCGTGCGACCTTCATATACATCAATAACGTAATATAATCTAACCTAATCCAACCTATCATCTCGGCGGTAATATTTGACAACATTCCTGGCCAGATGGCCTCTTCGTCTCCGTGGGGCCCTCATATACATCAATAACGTAATATAATCTAACCTAACCCAACCTATCATCTCGGCGGTACTATTTGACAACATTCCTGGCGAGGTGGCCTCTACGTCTCCGTGGGACTTTTATATACACCAATAACGTAATTTAACGTATCCTAACCCAACCTAACATCTCGGCACTAATATTTGACATCATTCCTGTCGAGTTGGCCTCTACTTCACCGTGGGACCTTTATATACATCAATAACGTCATATAACCTAACATAGCCCAACCTATTATATCGGCGGTAATATTTGACAACATTCCTTGCGAGTTGGCCTCTACGTCTCCGTGGGACCTTCATATACATCAATAACGTAATATTACCTAACCTAACCCAACCTAACATCTCGGCACTAATATTTGACAACATTCCTGGCCAGTTGGCCTCTACGTCTCCGTGGGGCCATCATATACATCAATTACGTAATATAACCTAACCTTACCCAACCTAACATCTCGGCGGTAATATTTGACAACATTCCTGGCGAGATGGCCTCTACGTCTCCGTGGGGCCTTCATATACATCAATAACGTAATATAACCTAACATAACCCAACCTATCATCTCGGCGGTAATATTTGACAACATTCCTGGCGAGTTGGCCTCTACGTCTCCGTGGGACGTTCATATACGTCAATAACGTAATATAACCTACACTAACCCAACCTAACCTTTCAGCGCTATTATTTGACAACATTCCTGGCGGGTTGGCCTCTACGTCTCCGTGGGGCCTTTATACACATCAATAACGTAATATAACCTAACCTAACCCAACCCGATCTCTCGGCACTAATATTTGACAATATTCCTGGCGAGTTGGCCTCTACGTCTCCGTGGGACTTTTATATACATCAATAGCGTAATATAACCTAACCTAACCCAACCTAATATCTCGGTACTAATATTTTACAACATTCCTGGCGAGTTGGCCTCTACGTCTCCGTGGGATCTTTATATACATCAACAACGTCATATAACCTAACCTAGCCCAACCTATCATATCGGCGGTAATATTTGACAACATTCCTGGCGAGTTGGCCTCTACGTCTCCGTGGGACCTTCATATACATCAATAACGTAATATTACCTAACCTAACCCAACCTAACATCTCGGCACTAATATTTGATAACATTCCTGGCGAGTTGGCCCTTACCTCGCCGTGCGACCTTCATATACATCAATAACGTAATATAATCTAACCTAATCCAACCTATCATCTCGGCGGTAATATTTGACAACATTCCTGGCCAGATGGCCTCTACGTCTCCGTGGGGCCGTCATATACATCAATAACGTAATATAATCTAACCTAACCCAACCTATCATCTCGGCGGTACTATTTGACAACATTCCTGGCGAGGTGGCCTCTACGTCTCCGTGGGACTTTTATATACACCAATAACGTAATTTAACGTATCCTAACCCAACCTATCATCTCGGCGGTAATATTTGACAACATTCCTGGCGAGTTGGCCTCTACGTCTCCGTGGGGCCTTCATATACATCAATAACGTAATATAACCTAACCTAACCCAACCTAATACATCGGCGGTAATATTTGACAACATTCCTGGCGAGTTGGCCTCTACGTCACCGTGGGAACTTCATATACATCAATAACGTAATATTACCTAACCTAACCCAACCTAACATCTCGGCACTAATATGTGACAACATTCCTGGCGAGATGGCCTCTACGTCTCGGTGAGACCTTCATATCCATCAATAACGTAATATAACCTAATATAACCCGACCTAACCACTCGGCGCTATTATGTGACAACATTCCTGGCGAGTTGGCCTCTACGTCTCCGTGGGACCTTCACATATATCAATAACGTAATATAACCTAAACTAACCCAACCTAACCTTTCGGCGCTATTATTTGCCAACATTCCTGGCGGGTTGGCCTCTACGTCTCCGTGGGGCCTTTATATACATCAATAACATAATATAACCTAACCTAACCCAACCTAACATCTCTGCTGTAATATTTGAGAACATTCCTGGCAAGTTGGCCTCTACGTCTCCGTGAGACATTCATATCCATCAATAACGTAATATAACCTAATATAAACCAACCTAACACATCGGCGGTAATATTTGACAACATTCCTGGCGAGTTGGCCTCTACGTCTCCGTGAGGCCTTCATATACATCAATAACGTAATATAACCTAATATAACCCGACCTAACTTTCAGCGCTATTATTTGACAACATTCCTGGCGAGTTGGCATCTACGTGTCCGTGGGACCTTCACATATATCAATAACGTAATATAACCTAAACTAACACAACCTAACCTTTCGGCGCTATTATTTGACAACATTCCTGGCGGGTTGGCCTCTACGTCTCCGCGGGGCCTTTATATACATCAATAACATAATATAACCTAACCTAACCCAACCTAACATCTCGGCTGTAATATTTGAGAACATTCCTGGCAAGTTGGCCTCTACGTCTCCGTGAGACATTCATATCCATCAATAACGTAATATAACCTAATATAACCCAACCTAACACATCGGCGATAATATTTGACAACATTCCTGGCGAGTTGGCCTCTACGTCTCCGTGGGGCCTTCATATACATCAATAACGTAATATAACCTAACCTAACCCAACCTAACCTTTCAGCGCTATTATTTGACAACATTCCTGGCGGGTTGGCCTCTACGTCTCCGTGGGGCCTTTATATACATCAATAACGTAATATAACCTAACCTAACTCAACCTAACATCTCGGCTGTAATATTTGAGAACATTCCTGGCAAGTTGGCCTCTACGTCTCCGTGAGACATTCATATCCATCAATAACGTAATATAACCTAATATAACCCAACCTAACACATCGGCGGTAATATTTGACAGCATTCCTGGCGAGTTGGCCCCTACGTCTCCGTGAGACCTTCATATCCATCAATAACGTAATATAACCTATTATAACCCGACCTGACCACTCGGCGCTATTATGTGACAACATTCCTGGCGAGTTGGCCTCTACGTCTCCGTGGGACCTTCACATATATCAATAACGTAATATAACCTAAATTAACCCAACCTAACATCTCGGTACCAATATTTGACAACATTCCTGGTGAGTTGGCCTCTACGTCTCCGTGGGACTTTTATATACAACAATAACGTAACTTAACCTAGCCTAACCCAACGTAGCATCTCGGCGGTAATATTTTACAACATTCCTGGCGAGTTGGCCTCTACGTCTCCGTGGGACTTTTATATACATCAATAACGTAATTTAACCTAAAATACCCCAACGTAACGTCTCGGCTGTAATATTTGACAACATTCCTGGCTTGTTGGCCTCTATGTTTCCGTGGGACCTTTATATACATCAATAACGTAGTATAACCTAACCTAACCCAACCTAACATCTCGGCGGTAATATTTGACAACATTCCTGGCCAGTTGGCCTCTACGTCTCCGTGGGGCCTTCATATACATCAATAACGTAATATAACCTAACCTAACCCAACCTAATACATCGGCGGTAATATTTGACAACATTCCTGGCGAGTTGGCCTCTACTTCTCCGTGGGACTTTTATATACATCAATAGCGTAATATAACCTAACCTAACACAACCTAATATCTCGGTACTAATATTTTACAACATTCCTGGCGAGTTGGCCTCTACCTCTCCGTGGGACTTTCATATACATCAATAACGTAATTTAACCTAACCTAAACCAACGTAACATCTCGGCGGTAATATTTGACAACATTCCTGGCTTGTTGGCCTCTATGTTTCGGTGGGACCTTTATATACATCAATAACGTAATATAACCTAACCTAGCCCAACCTATCATATCGGCGGTAATATTTGACAACATTCCTGGCTTGTTGGCCTCTATGTTTCCGTGGGACCTTTATATACATCAATAACGTAATATAACCTAATATAACCCAACCTAACCTTTCGGCGGTAATATTTGACAACATTCCTGGCGAGTTGGCCTCTACGTCTCCGTGGGGCCTTCATATACATCAATAACGTAATATAACCTAACATAACCCAACCTATCATCTCGGCGGTAATATTTGACAACATTCCTGGCGAGTTGGCCTCTACGTCTCCGTGGGACGTTCATATACGTCAATAACGTAATATAACCTACACTAACCCAACCTAACCTTTCAGCGCTATTATTTGACAACATTCCTGGCGGGTTGGCCTCTACGTCTCCGTGGGACTTTTATATACGTCAATAACGTAATATATAGCCTAACATAACCCAACCTATCATCTCGGCGGTAATATTTGACAACATTCCTGGCGAGTTGGCCTCTACGTCTCCGTGACACCTTCATATTCATCAATAACGTAATATAACCTAATATAACCCGACCTAACCTTTCAGCGCTATTATTTGACAACATTCCTGGCGGGTTGGCGTCTACGTCTCCGTGGGACTTTTATACACGTCAGTAACGTAATATAACCTGACCTAACCCAACCTAAGATCTCGGCGGAAATATTTGACTACATTCCTGGCGAGTTGTCCTCTACGTCTCCGTGAGAATTTTATATACATCAATAACGTAATATAATCTAACCTAACCCAACCTAACATCTCGGCACTGATATTTGACAACATTCCTGGCGAGTTGGCCTCTACGTCTCCGTGGGACCTTCATATACATCAATAACGTAATATAACCTAACCTAACCCAACCTATCATCTCGGCGGTAATATTTGACAACATTCCTGGCGAGTTGGCCTCTACGTCGCCGTGAGACCTTCATATCCATCAATAACGTAATATAACCTAATATAAGCCGACCTAACCACCCGGTGGTAATACTTGACAACATTCCTGGCGAGTTGGCGTCTACGTCTCCGTGGGGCCTTCATATACATAAATAACGTAATATAACCTAACCTAACCCAACCTATCATCTCGGCGGTAATATTTGACAACATTGCTGGCGAGTTGGCCTCTACGTCTCCGTGAGACCTTCATATCCATCAATAACGTAATATAACCTAATATAACACGACCTAACCACTCGGCCCTATTATGTGACAACATTCCTGGCGAGTTGGCCTCTACGTCTCCGTGGGACCTTCACATATATCAATAACGTAATATAACCTAAACTAACCCAACCTAACCTTTCAGCGCTATTATTTGACAACATTCCTGGCGGGTTGGCCTCTACGTCTCCGTGGGACTTTTATATACGTCAATAACGTAATATAACCTAACCTAACCCAATCTCACATCACAGCGGTAATATTTGACAACATTCCTGGCTTATTGGCCTCATGGTTTCCGTGGGACTTTTATATACATCAATGGCGTAATATAACCTAACCTAACCCAACGTAACATCTCGGCGGTAATATTTTACAACATTCCTGGCGAGTTGGCCTCTACGTCTCCGTGGGACCTTCACATATATCAATAACGTAATATAACCTAAACTAACACAACCTAACCTTTCGGCGCGATTATTTGACAACATTCCTGGCGGGTTGGCCTCTACGTCTCCGCGGGGCCTTTATATACATCAATAACGTAATATAACCTAACCTAACCCAACCCGATCTCTCGGCACTAATATTTGACAACATTCCTGACGAGTTGGCCTCTACGTCTCCGTGGGGCCATCATATACATCAATAACGTAATGTAACCTAACCTAACCCAACCTAACCACTCGGCGCTATTGTGTGACAACATTCCTGGCGAGTTGGCATCTACGTGTCCGTGGGACCTTCACATATATCAATAACGTAATATAACCTAAACTAACACAACCTAACCTTTCGGCGCTATTATTTGACAACATTCCTGGCGAGTTGGCCTCTACGTCTCCGTGGGGCCTTCATATACATCAATAACGTAATATAACCTAACCTAACCCAACCTATCATCTCGGCGGTAATATTTGACGACATTCCTGGCGAGCTGGCCTCTACGTCTCCGTGAGACCTTCATATCCATCAATAACGTAATATAACCTAATATAACCCGACCTAACCACTAGGCGCTATTATGTGACAACATTCCTGGCGAGTTGGCCTCTACGTCTCCGTGGGACCTTCACATATATCAATAACGTAATATAACCTAAACTAACCCAACCTAACCTTTCGGCGCTATTATTTGCCAACATTCCTAGCGGGTTGGCCTCTACGTCTCCGTGGGGCCTTTATATACATCAATAACATAATATAACCTAACCTCACCCAACCTAACCTCTCGGCACTAATATTTGACAACATTCCTGTCGAGTTGGCCTCTACGTCACCGTGGGACTTTTATATACATCAATAGCGTAATCTAACCTAACCTAACCCAACCTAACATCTCGGCTGTAATATTTGAGAACATTCCTGGCAAGTTGGCCTCTACGTCTCCGTGAGACATTCATATCCATCAATAACGTAATATAACCTAATATAACACGACCTAACCTTTCAGCGCTATTATTTTACAACATTCATGGCGAGTTGGCCTCTACGTCTCCGTGGGACCTTCACATATATCAATAACGTAATATAACCTAAACTAACACAACCTAACCTTTCGGCGCTATTATTTGACAACATTCCTGGCGGGTTGGCCTCTACGTCTCCGCGGGGCCTTTATATACATCAATAACGTAATATAACCTAACCTAACCCAACCCGATCTCTCGGCACTAATATTTGACAACATTCCTGACGAGTTGGCCTCTATGTTTCCGTGGGACCATCATATACATCAATAACGTAATGTAACCTAACCTAACCCAACCTAACCACTCGGCGCTATTATGTGACAACATTCCTGGCGAGTTGGCATCTACGTGTCCGTGGGACCTTCACATATATCAATAACGTAATATAACCTAAACTAACACAACCTAACCTTTCGGCGCTATTATTTGACAACATTCCTGGCGAGTTGGCCTCTACGTCTCCGTGGGGCCTTCATATACATCAATAACGTAATATAACCTAACCTAACCCAACCTATCATCTCGGCGGTAATATTTGACGACATTCCTGGCGAGTTGGCCTCTACGTCTCCATGAGACCTTCATATCCATCAATAACGTAATATAACCTAATATAACCCGACCTAACCACTAGGCGCTATTATGTGACAACATTCCTGGCGAGTTGGCCTCTACGTCTCCGTGGGACCTTCACATATATCAATAACGTAATATAACCTAAACTAAAACAACCTAACCTTTCGGCGCTATTATTTGCCAACATTCCTAGCGGGTTGGCCTCTACGTCTCCGTGGGGCCTTTATATACATCAATAACATAATATAACCTAACCTCACCCAACCTAACCTCTCGGCACTAATATTTGACAACATTCCTGTCGAGTTGGCCTCTACGTCACCGTGGTACTTTTATATACATCAATAGCGTAATCTAACCTAACCTAACCCAACCTAACATCTCGGCTGTAATATTTGAGAACATTCCTGGCAAGTTGGCCTCTACGTCTCCGTGAGACATTCATATCCATCAATAACGTAATATAACCTAATATAACACGACCTAACCTTTCAGCGCTATTATTTTACAACATTCATGGCGAGTTGGCATCTACGTGTCCGTGGGACCTTCACATATATCAATAACGTAATATAACCTAAACTAACACAACCTAACCTTTCGGCGCTATTATTTGACAACATTCCTGGCGGGTTGGCCTCTACGTCTCCGCGGGGCCTTTATATACATCAATAACGTAATATAACCTAATATAACACGACCTAACCTTTCAGCGCTATTATTTTACAACATTCATGGCTTGTTGGCCTCTATGTTTCCGTGGGACCTTTATATACATCAATAACGTAATATAACCTAATATAACCCGACCTAACCTTTCAGCGCTATTATTTGACAACATTCATGGCGAGTTGGCATCTACGTGTCCGTGGGACCTTCACATATATCAATAACGTAATATAACCTAAGCTAACCCAACCCAATCTCTCGGCACTAATATTTGACAACATTCCTGGCGAGTTGGCCTCTACGTCTCCGTGGGGCCTTCATATACATCAATAACGTAATATAACCTAACCTAACCCAACCTATCATCTCGGCGGTAATATTTGACAACATTCCTGGCGAGTTGGCCTCTACGTCTCCGTGAGACCTTCATATCCATCAATAACGTAATATAACCTAATATAACACGACCTAACCACTCGGCCCTATTATGTGACAACATTCCTGGCGAGTTGGCCTCTACGTCTCCGTGGGACCTTCACATATATCAATAACGTAATATAACCTAAACTAACCCAACCTAACCTTTCAGCGCTATTATTTGACAACATTCCTGGCGGGTTGGCCTCTACGTCTCCGTGGGACTTTTATATACGTCAATAACGTAATATAACCTAACCTAACCCAATCTCACATCACAGCGGTAATATTTGACAACATTCCTGGCTTATTGGCCTCATGGTTTCCGTGGGACTTTTATATACATCAATGGCGTAATATAACCTAACCTAACCCAACGTAACATCTCGGCGGTAATATTTTACAACATTCCTGGCGAGTTGGCCTCTACGTCTCCGTGGGACCTTCACATATATCAATAACGTAATATAACCTAAACTAACACAACCTAACCTTTCGGCGCTATTATTTGACAACATTCCTGGCGGGTTGGCCTCTACGTCTCCGCGGGGCCTTTATATACATCAATAACGTAATATAACCTAACCTAACCCAACCCGATCTCTCGGCACTAATATTTGACAACATTCCTGACGAGTTGGCCTCTACGTCTCCGTGGGGCCATCATATACATCAATAACGTAATGTAACCTAACCTAACCCAACCTAACCACTCGGCGCTATTATGTGACAACATTCCTGGCGAGTTGGCATCTACGTGTCCGTGGGACCTTCACATATATCAATAACGTAATATAACCTAAACTAACACAACCTAACCTTTCGGCGCTATTATTTGACAACATTCCTGGCGAGTTGGCCTCTACGTCTCCGTGGGGCCTTCATATACATCAATAACGTAATATAACCTAACCTAACCCAACCTATCATCTCGGCGGTAATATTTGACGACATTCCTGGCGAGTTGGCCTCTACGTCTCCATGAGACCTTCATATCCATCAATAACGTAATATAACCTAATATAACCCGACCTAACCACTAGGCGCTATTATGTGACAACATTCCTGGCGAGTTGGCCTCTACGTCTCCGTGGGACCTTCACATATATCAATAACGTAATATAACCTAAACTAAAACAACCTAACCTTTCGGCGCTATTATTTGCCAACATTCCTAGCGGGTTGGCCTCTACGTCTCCGTGGGGCCTTTATATACATCAATAACATAATATAACCTAACCTCACCCAACCTAACCTCTCGGCACTAATATTTGACAACATTCCTGTCGAGTTGGCCTCTACGTCACCGTGGTACTTTTATATACATCAATAGCGTAATCTAACCTAACCTAACCCAACCTAACATCTCGGCTGTAATATTTGAGAACATTCCTGGCAAGTTGGCCTCTACGTCTCCGTGAGACATTCATATCCATCAATAACGTAATATAACCTAATATAACACGACCTAACCTTTCAGCGCTATTATTTTACAACATTCATGGCGAGTTGGCATCTACGTGTCCGTGGGACCTTCACATATATCAATAACGTAATATAACCTAAACTAACACAACCTAACCTTTCGGCGCTATTATTTGACAACATTCCTGGCGGGTTGGCCTCTACGTCTCCGCGGGGCCTTTATATACATCAATAACGTAATATAACCTAAGCTAACACAACCCAATCTCTCGGCACTAATATTTGACAACATTCCTGGCTTGTTGGCCTCTATGTTTCCGTGGGACCTTTATATACATCAATAACGTAATATAACCTAATATAACCCGACCTAACCTTTCAGCGCTATTATTTGACAACATTCATGGCGAGTTGGCATCTACGTGTCCGTGGGACCTTCACATATATCAATAACGTAATATAACCTAAACTAACACAACCTAACCTTTCGGCGCTATTATTTGACAACATTCCTGGCGGGTTGGCCTCTACGTCTCCGCGGGGCCTTTATATACATCAATAACGTAATATAACCTAAGCTAACCCAACCCAATCTCTCGGCACTAATATTTGACAACATTCCTGGCGAGTTGGCCTCTACGTCTCCGTGGGGCCTTCATATACATCAATAACGTAATATAACCTAACCTAACCCAACCTATCATCTCGGCGGTAATATTTGACAACATTCCTGGCGAGTTGGCCTCTATGTCTCCGTGAGACCTTCATATCCATCAATAACGTAATATAACCTAATATAACCCGACCTAACCACTAGGCGCTATTATGTGACAACATTCCTGGCGAGTTGGCCTCTGCGTCTCCGTGGGACCTTCACATATATCAATAACGTAATATAACCTAATCTAACCCAACCTAACCTTTCGGCGCTATTATTTGCCAACATTCCTAGCGGGTTGGCCTCTACGTCTCCGTGGGGCCTTTATATACATCAATAACATAATATAACCTAACCTCACCCAACCTAACCTCTCGGCACTAATATTTGACAACATTCCTGTCGAGTTGGCCTCTACGTCACCGTGGGACTTTTATATACATCAATAGCGTAATCTAACCTAACCTAACCCAACCTAACATCTCGGCTGTAATATTTGAGAACATTCCTGGCAAGTTGGCCTCTACGTCTCCGTGAGACATTCATAACCATCAATAACGTAATATAACCTAATATAACCCAACCTAACACATCGGCGGTAATATTTGACAACATTCCTGGCGAGTTGGCCTCTACGTCTCCGTGGGGCCTTCATATACATCAATAACGTAATATAACCTAATGTAACCCGACCTAACCTTTCAGCGCTATTATTTGACAACATTCCTGGCGAGTTGGCATCTACGTGTCCGTGGGACCTTCACATATATCAATAACGTAATATAACCTAAACTAACACAACCTAACTTTTCGGCGCTATTATTTGACAACATTCCTGGCGGGTTGGCCTCTACGTCTCCGCGGGGCCTTTATATACATCAATAACGTAATATAACCTAACCTAACCCAACCCAATCTCTCGGCACTAATATTTGACAACATTCCTGGCGAGTTGGCCTCTACGTCTCCGTGGGGCCTACATATACATCAATAACGTAATATAACCTAACCTAAACCAACCTATCATCTCGGCGGTAATATTTGACAACATTCCTGGCGAGTTGGCCTCTACGTCTCCGTGGGGCCTTCATATACATCAATAACGTAATATAACCTAACCTAACCCAACCTAATACATCGGCGGTAATATTTGACAACATTCCTGGCGAGTTGGCCTCTACGTCACCGTGGGAACTTCATATACATCAATAACGTAATATTACCTAACCTAACCCAACCTAACATCTCGGCACTAATATTTGACAACATTCCTGGCGAGTTGGCCTCTACCTCTCCGTGGGGCCTTCATATACATCAATAACGTAATATAACCTAACCTAAACCAACCTAACATCTCGGCTGTAATATTTGAGAACATTCCTGGCAAGTTGGCCTCTACGTCTCCGTGAGACATTCATAACCATCAATAACGTAATATAACCTAATATAACCCAACCTAACACATCGGCGGTAATATTTGACAACATTCCAGGCGAGTTGGCCTCTACGTCTCCGTGGGGCCTTCATATACATCAATAACGTAATATAACCTAATATAACCCGACCTAACCTTTCAGCGCTATTATTTGACAACATTCCTGGCGAGTTGGCATCTACGTGTCCGTGGGACCTTCACATATATCAATAACGTAATATAACCTAAACTAACACAACCTAACTTTTCGGCGCTATTATTTGACAACATTCCTGGCGGGTTGGCCTCTACGTCTCCGCGGGGCCTTTATATACATCAATAACGTAATATAACCTAACCTAACCCAACCCAATCTCTCGGCACTAATATTTGACAACATTCCTGGCGAGTTGGCCTCTACGTCTCCGTGGGGCCTACATATACATCAATAACGTAATATAACCTAACCTAAACCAACCTATCATCTCGGCGGTAATATTTGACAACATTCCTGGCGAGTTGGCCTCTACGTCTCCGTGGGGCCTTCATATACATCAATAACGTAATATAACCTAACCTAACCCAACCTAATACATCGGCGGTAATATTTGACAACATTCCTGGCGAGTTGGCCTCTACGTCACCGTGGGAACTTCATATACATCAATAACGTAATATTACCTAACCTAACCCAACCTAACATCTCGGCACTAATATTTGACAACATTCCTGGCGAGTTGGCCTCTACCTCTCCGTGGGACCTTCATATACATCAATAACGTAATTTAACATAACCTAAACCAACATAACATATCGGCGGTAATATTTGACAACATTCCTGGCGGGTTGGCCTCTACGTCTCCGTGAGACCTTCATATCCATCAATAACGTAATATAACCTAATATAAGCCGACCTAACCACTCGGCGCTATTATGTGACAACATTCCTGGCGAGTTGGCCTCTACGTTTTCGTGGGACTTTTATATACATCAATAGCGTAATATAACCTAACCTAACCCAACCTATCATCTCGGCGGTAATATTTGACAACATTCCTGGCGAGTTGGCCTCTACGTCTCCGTGGGACGTTCATATACGTCAATAACGTAATATAACCTACACTAACCCAACCTAACCTTTCAGCGCTATTATTTGACAACATTCCTGGCGGGTTGGCCTCTACGTCTCCGTGGGACTTTTATATACGTCAATAACGTAATATAACCTAACCTAACCCAACCTATCATCTCGGCGGTAATATAAGACAACATTCCTGGCGAGTTGGCCTCTACGTCTCCGTGACACCTTCATATCCATCAATAACGTAATATAACCTAATATAACCCGACCTAACCTTTCAGCGCTATTATTTGACAACATTCCTGGCGGGTTGGCGTCTACGTCTCCGTGGGACTTTTATACACGTCAGTAACGTAATATAACCTGACCTAACCCAACCTAAGATCTCGGCGGAAATATTTGACTACATTCCTGGCGAGTTGGCCTCTACGTCTCCGTGGGAATTTTATATACATCAATAACGTAATTTAACCTAAAATACCCCAACGTAACATCTCGGCTGTAATATTTGACAACATTCCTGGCTTGTTGGCCTCTATGTTTCCGTGGGACCTTTATATACATCAATAACGTAATGTAACCTAACCTAACCCAACCTAACGTCTCGGCGGTAATATTTGACAACATTCCTGGCGAGTTGGCCTCTACGTCTCCGTGGGGCCTTCATACACATCAATAATGTAATATAACCTAACCTAACCCAACCTAACATCTCGGCGGTAATATTTGACATCATTCCTGGCGAGTTGGCCTCTACGTCTCCGTGGGGCCTTCATATACATCAATAACGTAATATAACCTAACCTAACCCAACCTATCATCTCGGCGGTAATATTTGACAACATTCCTGGCGAGTTGGCCTCTACGTCTCCGTGAGACCTTCATATCCATCAATAACGTAATATAACCTAATATAACCCGACCTAACCACTCGGCCCTATTATGTGACAACATTCCTGGCGAGTTGGCCTCTACGTCTCCGTGGGACCTTCACATATATCAATAACGTAATATAACCTAAACTAACACAACCTAACCTTTCAGCGCTGTTATTTGACAACATTCCTGGCGGGTTGGCCTCTACGTCTCCGTGGGACTTTTATATACGTCAATAACGTAATATAACCTAACCTAACCCAATCTCACATCACAGCGGTAATATTTGACAACATTCCTGGCTTATTGGCCTCATGGTTTCCGTGGGACTTTTATATACATCAATGGCGTAATATAACCTAACCTAACCCAACCTAACATCTCGGTACTAATATTTGACAACATTCCTGTCGAGTTGGCCTCTACGTCGCCGTGAGACCTTCATATCCATCAGTAACGTAATATAACCTAATATAACCCGACCTAACCACACGGCGGTAATATTTGACAACATTCCTGGCGAGTTGGCCTCTACGTCTCCGTGGGGCCTTCATATACATCAATAACGTAATATAACCTAACCTAACCCAACCCAACCTCTCGGCACTATTATTTGACAACATTCCTGGCGGGATGGCCTCTACGTCTCCGCGGGGCCTTTATATACATCAATAACGTAATATAACCTAACCTAACCCAACCCAATCTCTCGGCACTAATATTTGACAACATTCCTGGCGAGTTGGACTCTACGTCTCCGTGGGGCTTTTATATACATCAATAACGTAATATAACCTAACCTAACCCAACCTATCATCTCGGCACTAATATTTGACAACATTCCTGGCGAGTTAGCCTCTACGTCTCCGTGGGAATTTTATATACATCAATAACGTAATATAACCTAACCTAACCCAACCTATCATCTCGGCGGTAATATTTGACAACATTTCTGGCGAGTTGGCCTCTACGTCTCCGTGGGGCCTTCATATACATCAATAACGTAGTATAACCTAACCTAACCCAACCTAACACATCGGCGGTAATATTTGACAACATTCCTGGCGAGTTGGCCTCTACGTCTCCGTGGGGCCTTCATATACATCAATAACGTAATATAACCTAACCTAACCCAACCCAATCTCTCGGCACTAATATTTGACAACATTCCTGGCGAGTTGGCCTCTGCGTCTCCGTGGGGCTTTTATATACATCAATAACGTAATATAACGTAAGCTAACCCAACATAACGTCTCGGAGGTAATATTTGACAATATTCCTGGCGAGTTGGCCTCTACGTCTCGGTGGAAATTTTATATACATCAATAACCTAATATTACCTAACCTAACCCAACCTAACATCTCGGCTGTAATATTTGACAACATTCCTGGCTTGTTGGCCTGTATGTTTCCGTGGGACCTTTATATACATCAATAACGTAATATAACCTAACCTAACCCAACCTAACATCTCGGCGGTAATATTTGACAACATTCCTGGCGAGTTGGCCTCTACGTCTCCGTGGGGCCTTCATATACATCAATAACGTAATATAACCTAACCTAACCCAACCTAATACATCGGCGGTAATATTTGACAACATTCCTGGCGAGTTGGCCTCTACGTCACCGTGGGAACTTCATATACATCAATAACGTAATATTACCTAACCTAACCCAACCTAACATCTCGGCACTAATATTTGACAACATTCCTGGCGAGTTGGCCTCTACCTCTCCGTGGGACCTTCATATACATCAATAACGTAATTTAACCTAACCTAAACCAACATAACATATCGGCGGTAATATTTGACAACATTCCTGGCGAGTTGGCCTCTACCTCTCCGTGCGGCCTTCATATACATCAATAACGTAATATAATCTAACCTAACCCAACCTATCATCTCGGCGGTAATATTTGGCAACATTCCTGGCCAGTTGGCCTCTACGTCTCCGTGGGGCCTTCATACACATCAATAACGTAATATAACCTAACCTAAACCAACCTATCATCTCGGCGGTAATATTTGACAACATTCCTGGCGAGTTGGCCTCTACGTCTCCGTGGGACCTTCACATATATCAATAACGTAATATAACCTAAACTAACCCAACCTAACCTTTCGGCGCTATTATTTGACAACATTCCTGGCGGGTTGGCCTCTACGTCTCCGCGGGGCCTTTATATACATCAATAACGTAATATAACCAAACCTAACCCAACCCAATCTCTCGGAACTAATATTTTACAACATTCCTGGCGAGTTGGCCTCTACGTCTCCGTGGGAATTTTATATACATCAATAACGTAATATAACCTAACCTAACCCAACCTAACATCTCGGCACTAATATTTGACAGCATTCCTGGCGAGTTGGCCTCTACCTCTCCGTGCGGCCTTCATATACATCAATAACGTAATATAATCTAACCTAACCCAACCTATCATCTCGGCGGTAATATTTGGCAACATTCCTGGCCAGTTGGCCTCTACGTCTCCGTGGGGCCTTCATACACATCAATAACGTAATATAACCTAACCTAAACCAACCTATCATCTCGGCGGTAATATTTGACAACATTCCTGGCGAGTTGGCCTCTACGTCTCCGTGGGACCTTCACATATATCAATAACGTAATATAACCTAAACTAACCCAACCTAACCTTTCGGCGCTATTATTTGACAACATTCCTGGCGGGTTGGCCTCTACGTCTCCGCGGGGCCTTTATATACATCAATAACGTAATATAACCAAACCTAACCCAACCCAATCTCTCGGAACTAATATTTGACAACATTCCTGGCGAGTTGGCCTCTACGTCTCCGTGGGAATTTTATATACATCAATAACGTAATATAACCTAACCTAACCCAACCTATCATCTCGGCGGTAATATTTGACAACATTTCTGGCGAGTTGGCCTCTACGTCTCCGTGGGGCCTTCATATACATCAATAACGGAGTATAACCTACCCTAACCCAACCTAACACATCGGCGGTAATATTTGACAACATTCCTGGCGAGTTGGCCTCTACGTCTCCGTGGGACCTTCATATACATCAATAACTTAATATTACCTAACCTAACCCAACCTAACATCTCGGCACTAATATTTGACAACATTCCTGGCGAGTTGGCATCTACCTCTCCGTGGGACCTTCATATACATCAATAACGTAATTTAACCTAACCTAAACCAACGTAACATCTCGGCGGTAATATTTGACAACATTCCTGTCTTGTTGGCCTCTATGTTTCCCTGGGACCTTTTTATACATCAATAACGTAATATAACCTAACCTAACCCAACCCAATCTCTCGGAACTAATATTTGACAACATTCCTGGCGAGTTGGCCTCTACGTCTCCGTGGGGCTTTTATATACATCAATAACGTAATATAACCTAACCTAATCCAACCTAACATCTCGGCACTAATATTTGACAACATTCCTGGAGAGTTGGCCTCTACGTCTCCGTGGGAATTTTATATACATCAATAACGTAATATAACCTAACCTAACCCAACCTATCATCTCGGCGGTAATATTTGACAACATTTCTGGCGAGTTGGCCTCTACGTCTCCGTGTGGCCTTCATATACATCAATAACGTAGTATAACCTACCCTAACCCAACCAAACACATCGGCGGTAATATTTGACAACATTCCTGGCGAGTTGGCCTCTACGTCACCGTGGGACCTTCATATACATCAATAACGTAATATTACCTAACCTAACCCAACCTAACATCTCGGCACTAATATTTGACAACATTCCTGGCGAGTTGGCCCCTACCTCTCCGTGGGACCTTCATATACATCAATAACGTAATTTAACCTAACCTAAACCAACGTAACATCTCGGCGGTAATATTTGACAACATTCCTGTCTTGTTGGCCTCTATGTTTCCCTGGGACCTTTATATACATCAATAACGTAATATAACCTAACCTAACCCAACCCAATCTCTCGGAACTAATATTTGACAACATTCCTGGCGAGTTGGCCTCTACGTCTCCGTGGGGCTTTTATATACATCAATAACGTAATATAACCTAACCTAATCCAACCTAACATCTCGGCACTAATATTTGACAACATTTCTGGAGAGTTGGCCTCTACGTCTCCGTGGGAATTTTATATACATCAATAACGTAATATAACCTAACCTAACCCAACCTATCATCTCGGCGGTAATATTTGACAACATTTCTGGCGAGTTGGCCTCTACCTCTCCGTGGGACCTTCATATACATCAATAACGTAATATTACATAACCTAACCCAACCTAACATCTCGGCTGTAATATTTGACAACATTCCTGGCTTGTTGGCCTCTATGTTTCCGTGGGACCTTTATATACATCAATAACGTAATATAACCTAACCTAAGCCAACCTAACATCTCGGCGGTAATATTTGACAACATTTCTGGAGAGTTGGCCTCTACGTCTCCGTGGGAATTTTATATACATCAATAACGTAATATAACCTAACCTAACCCAACCTATCATCTCGGCGGTAATATTTGACAACATTTCTGGCGAGTTGGCCTCTACGTCTCCGTGGGGCCTTCATATACATCAATAACGTAGTATAACCTACCCTAACCCAACCAAACACATCGGCGGTAATATTTGACAACATTCCTGGCGAGTTGGCCTCTACGTCACCGTGGGACCTTCATATACATCAATAACGTAATATTACCTAACTTAACCCAACCTAACATCTCGGCACTAATATTTGACAACATTCCTGGCGAGTTGGCCTCTACCTCTCCGTGGGACCTTCATATACATCAGTAACGTAATATAACCTAAACTAACCCAACCTAACCTTTCGGCGCTATTATTTGACAACATTCCTGGCGGGTTGGCCTCTACGTCTCCGCGAGGCCTTTATATACATCAATAACGTAATATAACCTAACCTAAGCCAACCCAATCTCTCGGAACTAATATTTGACAACACTCCTGGCGAGTTGGCCTCTACGTCTCCGTGGGGCATTTATATACATCAATAACGTAATATAACCTAACCTAATCCAACCTAACATCTCGGCACTAATATTTGACAACATTCCTGGCGAGTTGGCCTCTACCTCTCCGTGGGACCTTCATATACATCAATAACGTAATATTACCTAACCTAACCCAACCTAACATCTCGGCTGTAATATTTGACAACATTCCTGGCTTGTTGGCCTCTATGTTTCCGTGGGACCTTTATATACATCAATAACGTAATATAACCTAACCTAAGCCAACCTAACATCTCGGCGGTAATATTTGACAACATTCCTGGCGAGTTGGCCTCTACGTCTCCGTGGGGCCTTCGTACACATCAATAACGTAATATAACCTAACCTAAACCAACCTAACATCTCGGCGGTAATATTTGACATCATTCCTGGCGAGTTGGCCTCTACGTCTCCGTGGGGCCTTCATATACATCAATAACGTAATATAACCTAACCTAACCCAACCTAACATCTCGGCGGTAATATTTGACAACATTCCTGGCGAGTTGGCCTCTACGTCTCCGTGAGACCTTTATATCCATCGATAACGTAATATAACCTAACCTAACCCAACCTATCATCTCGGCGGTAATATTTCACAACATTCCTGGCGAGTTGGCCTCTACGTCTCCGTGGGACCTTCATATACATCAATAACGTAATATAACCTAATATAACCCGACCTAACCTTTCAGCGCTATTATTTGACAACATTCCTGGCGAGTTGGCCTCTACGTCTCCGTGGGGCCTTCATATACATCAATAACGTAATATAACCTACACTAACCCAACCTAACCTTTCTGCGCTATTATTTGACAACATTCCTGGCGGGTTGGCCTTTACGTCTCCGTGGGACTTTTATATACGTCAATAACGTAATATAACCTAACCTAACCCAATCTCACATCACAGCGGTAATATTTGACGACATTCCTGGCTTAATGGCCTCACGGTTTCCGTGGGACTTTTATATACATCAATAGCGTAATATAACCTAACCTAACCCAACCTAACATCTCGGTACTAATATTTGACAACATTCCTGGCGAGTTGGCCTCTACGTCTCCGTGAGCCCTTCATATCCCTCAGTAACGTAATATAACCTAATATAACCCGACCTAACCACTCGGCGGTAATATTTGACAACATTCCTGGCGAGTTGGCCTCTACTACTCCGTGGGAATTTTATATACATCAATAACGTAATATAACCTAACCTAACCCAACCTATCATCTCGGCGGTAATATTTGGCAACATTCCTGGCCAGTTGGCCTCTACGTCTCCGTGGGGCCTTCATACACATCAATAACGTAATATAACCTAACCTAAACCAATCTTTCATCTCGGCGGTAATATTTGACAACATTCCTGGCGAGTTGGCCTCTACGTCTCCGTGGGACCTTCACATATATCAATAACGTAATATAACCTAAACTAACCCAACCTAACCTTTCGGCGCTATTATTTGACAACATTCCTGGCGGGTTGGCCTCTACGTCTCCGCGGGGCCTTTATATACATCAATAACGTAATATAACCAAACCTAACCCAACCCAATCTCTCGGAACTAATATTTGACAACATTCCTGGCGAGTTGGCCTCTACGTCTCCGTGGGAATTTTATATACATCAATAACGTAATATAACCTAACCTAACCCAACCTATCATCTCGGCGGTAATATTTGACAACATTTCTGGCGAGTTGGCCTCTACGTCTCCGTGGGGCCTTCATATACATCAATAACGGAGTATAACCTACCCTAACCCAACCTAACACATCGGCGGTAATATTTGACAACATTCCTGGCGAGTTGGCCTCTACGTCTCCGTGGGACCTTCATATACATCAATAACTTAATATTACCTAACCTAACCCAACCTAACATCTCGGCACTAATATTTGACAACATTCCTGGCGAGTTGGCCTCTACCTCTCCGTGGGACCTTCATATACATCAATAACGTAATTTAACCTAACCTAAACCAACGTAACATCTCGGCGGTAATATTTGACAACATTCCTGTCTTGTTGGCCTCTATGTTTCCCTGGGACCTTTATATACATCAATAACGTAATATAACCTAACCTAACCCAACCCAATCTCTCGGAACTAATATTTGACAACATTCCTGGCGAGTTGGCCTCTACGTCTCCGTGGGGCTTTTATATACATCAATAACGTAATATAACCTAACCTAATCCAACCTAACATCTCGGCACTAATATTTGACAACATTCCTGGAGAGTTGGCCTCTACGTCTCCGTGGGAATTTTATATACATCAATAACGTAATATAACCTAACCTAACCCAACCTATCATCTCGGCGGTAATATTTGACAACATTTCTGGCGAGTTGGCCTCTACGTCTCCGTGTGGCCTTCATATACATCAATAACGTAGTATAACCTACCCTAACCCAACCAAACACATCGGCGGTAATATTTGACAACATTCCTGGCGAGTTGGCCTCTACGTCACCGTGGGACCTTCATATACATCAATAACGTAATATTACCTAACCTAACCCAACCTAACATCTCGGCACTAATATTTGACAACATTCCTGGCGAGTTGGCCTCTACCTCTCCGTGGGACCTTCATATACATCAATAACGTAATTTAACCTAACCTAAACCAACGTAACATCTCGGCGGTAATATTTGACAACATTCCTGTCTTGTTGGCCTCTATGTTTCCCTGGGACCTTTATATACATCAATAACGTAATATAACCTAACCTAACCCAACCCAATCTCTCGGAACTAATATTTGACAACATTCCTGGCGAGTTGGCCTCTACGTCTCCGTGGGGCTTTTATATACATCAATAACGTAATATAACCTAACCTAATCCAACCTAACATCTCGGCACTAATATTTGACAACATTTCTGGAGAGTTGGCCTCTACGTCTCCGTGGGAATTTTATATACATCAATAACGTAATATAACCTAACCTAACCCAACCTATCATCTCGGCGGTAATATTTGACAACATTTCTGGCGAGTTGGCCTCTACCTCTCCGTGGGACCTTCATATACATCAATAACGTAATATTACCTAACCTAACCCAACCTAACATCTCGGCTGTAATATTTGACAACATTCCTGGCTTGTTGGCCTCTATGTTTCCGTGGGACCTTTATATACATCAATAACGTAATATAACCTAACCTAAGCCAACCTAACATCTCGGCGGTAATATTTGACAACATTTCTGGAGAGTTGGCCTCTACGTCTCCGTGGGAATTTTATATACATCAATAACGTAATATAACCTAACCTAACCCAACCTATCATCTCGGCGGTAATATTTGACAACATTTCTGGCGAGTTGGCCTCTACGTCTCCGTGGGGCCTTCATATACATCAATAACGTAGTATAACCTACCCTAACCCAACCAAACACATCGGCGGTAATATTTGACAACATTCCTGGCGAGTTGGCCTCTACGTCACCGTGGGACCTTCATATACATCAATAACGTAATATTACCTAACTTAACCCAACCTAACATCTCGGCACTAATATTTGACAACATTCCTGGCGAGTTGGCCTCTACCTCTCCGTGGGACCTTCATATACATCAGTAACGTAATATAACCTAAACTAACCCAACCTAACCTTTCGGCGCTATTATTTGACAACATTCCTGGCGGGTTGGCCTCTACGTCTCCGCGAGGCCTTTATATACATCAATAACGTAATATAACCTAACCTAAGCCAACCCAATCTCTCGGAACTAATATTTGACAACACTCCTGGCGAGTTGGCCTCTACGTCTCCGTGGGGCATTTATATACATCAATAACGTAATATAACCTAACCTAATCCAACCTAACATCTCGGCACTAATATTTGACAACATTCCTGGCGAGTTGGCCTCTACCTCTCCGTGGGACCTTCATATACATCAATAACGTAATATTACCTAACCTAACCCAACCTAACATCTCGGCTGTAATATTTGACAACATTCCTGGCTTGTTGGCCTCTATGTTTCCGTGGGACCTTTATATACATCAATAACGTAATATAACCTAACCTAAGCCAACCTAACATCTCGGCGGTAATATTTGACAACATTCCTGGCGAGTTGGCCTCTACGTCTCCGTGGGGCCTTCGTACACATCAATAACGTAATATAACCTAACCTAAACCAACCTAACATCTCGGCGGTAATATTTGACATCATTCCTGGCGAGTTGGCCTCTACGTCTCCGTGGGGCCTTCATATACATCAATAACGTAATATAACCTAACCTAACCCAACCTAACATCTCGGCGGTAATATTTGACAACATTCCTGGCGAGTTGGCCTCTACGTCTCCGTGAGACCTTTATATCCATCAATAACGTAATATAACCTAACCTAACCCAACCTATCATCTCGGCGGTAATATTTCACAACATTCCTGGCGAGTTGGCCTCTACGTCTTCGTGGGAGCTTCACATATATCAATAACGTAATATAACCTAAACTAATCCAACCTAACCTTTCGGCGCTATTATTTGACAACGTTCCTGGCGAGTTGGCCTCTACGTCTCCGTGGGACCTTCATATACACCAATAACGTAATATAACCTAACCTAACCCAACCTAACATCTCGGCACTAATATTTGACAACATTCCTGGCGAGTTGGCCTCTACGTCTCCGTGGGACCTTCATATACATCAATAACGTAATATAACCTAATATAACCCGACCTAACCTTTCAGCGCTATTATTTGACAACATTCCTGGCGAGTTGGCCTCTACGTCTCCGTGGGGCCTTCATATACATCAATAACGTAATATAACCTACACTAACCCAACCTAACCTTTCTGCGCTATTATTTGACATCATTCCTGGCGGGTTGGCCTTTACGTCTCCGTGGGACTTTTATATACGTCAATAACGTAATATAACCTAACCTAACCCAATCTCACATCACAGCGGTAATATTTGACGACATTCCTGGCTTAATGGCCTCACGGTTTCCGTGGGACTTTTATATACATCAATAGCATAATATAACCTAACCTAACCCAACCTAACATCTCGGTACTAATATTTGACAACATTCCTGGCGAGTTGGCCTCTACGTCTCCGTGAGACCTTCATATCCCTCAGTAACGTAATATAACCTAATATAACCCGACCTAACCACTCGGCGGTAATATTTGACAACATTCCTGGCGAGTTGGCCTCTACGTCTCCGTGGGGCTTTTATATACATCAATAACGTAATATAACCTAACCTAACCCAACCTATCATCTCGGCGGTAATATTTGACAACATTTCTGGCGAGTTGGCCTCTACGTCTCCGTGGGGCCTTCATATACATCAATAACGGAGTATAACCTACCCTAACCCAACCTAACACATCGGCGGTAATATTTGACAACATTCCTGGCGAGTTGGCCTCTACGTCTCCGTGGGACCTTCATATACATCAATAACTTAATATTACCTAACCTAACCCAACCTAACATCTCGGCACTAATATTTGACAACATTCCTGGCGAGTTGGCCTCTACCTCTCCGTGGGACCTTCATATACATCAATAACGTAATTTAACCTAACCTAAACCAACGTAACATCTCGGCGGTAATATTTGACAACATTCCTGTCTTGTTGGCCTCTATGTTTCCCTGGGACCTTTATATACATCAATAACGTAATATAACCTAACCTAACCCAACCCAATCTCTCGGAACTAATATTTGACAACATTCCTGGCGAGTTGGCCTCTACGTCTCCGTGGGGCTTTTATATACATCAATAACGTAATATAACCTAACCTAATCCAACCTAACATCTCGGCACTAATATTTGACAACATTCCTGGAGAGTTGGCCTCTACGTCTCCGTGGGAATTTTATATACATCAATAACGTAATATAACCTAACCTAACCCAACCTATCATCTCGGCGGTAATATTTGACAACATTTCTGGCGAGTTGGCCTCTACGTCTCCGTGTGGCCTTCATATACATCAATAACGTAGTATAACCTACCCTAACCCAACCAAACACATCGGCGGTAATATTTGACAACATTCCTGGCGAGTTGGCCTCTACGTCACCGTGGGACCTTCATATACATCAATAACGTAATATTACCTAACCTAACCCAACCTAACATCTCGGCACTAATATTTGACAACATTCCTGGCGAGTTGGCCTCTACCTCTCCGTGGGACCTTCATATACATCAATAACGTAATTTAACCTAACCTAAACCAACGTAACATCTCGGCGGTAATATTTGACAACATTCCTGTCTTGTTGGCCTCTATGTTTCCCTGGGACCTTTATATACATCAATAACGTAATATAACCTAACCTAACCCAACCCAATCTCTCGGAACTAATATTTGACAACATTCCTGGCGAGTTGGCCTCTACGTCTCCGTGGGGCTTTTATATACATCAATAACGTAATATAACCTAACCTAATCCAACCTAACATCTCGGCACTAATATTTGACAACATTTCTGGAGAGTTGGCCTCTACGTCTCCGTGGGAATTTTATATACATCAATAACGTAATATAACCTAACCTAACCCAACCTATCATCTCGGCGGTAATATTTGACAACATTTCTGGCGAGTTGGCCTCTACCTCTCCGTGGGACCTTCATATACATCAATAACGTAATATTACCTAACCTAACCCAACCTAACATCTCGGCTGTAATATTTGACAACATTCCTGGCTTGTTGGCCTCTATGTTTCCGTGGGACCTTTATATACATCAATAACGTAATATAACCTAACCTAAGCCAACCTAACATCTCGGCGGTAATATTTGACAACATTTCTGGAGAGTTGGCCTCTACGTCTCCGTGGGAATTTTATATACATCAATAACGTAATATAACCTAACCTAACCCAACCTATCATCTCGGCGGTAATATTTGACAACATTTCTGGCGAGTTGGCCTCTACGTCTCCGTGGGGCCTTCATATACATCAATAACGTAGTATAACCTACCCTAACCCAACCAAACACATCGGCGGTAATATTTGACAACATTCCTGGCGAGTTGGCCTCTACGTCACCGTGGGACCTTCATATACATCAATAACGTAATATTACCTAACTTAACCCAACCTAACATCTCGGCACTAATATTTGACAACATTCCTGGCGAGTTGGCCTCTACCTCTCCGTGGGACCTTCATATACATCAGTAACGTAATATAACCTAAACTAACCCAACCTAACCTTTCGGCGCTATTATTTGACAACATTCCTGGCGGGTTGGCCTCTACGTCTCCGCGAGGCCTTTATATACATCAATAACGTAATATAACCTAACCTAAGCCAACCCAATCTCTCGGAACTAATATTTGACAACACTCCTGGCGAGTTGGCCTCTACGTCTCCGTGGGGCATTTATATACATCAATAACGTAATATAACCTAACCTAATCCAACCTAACATCTCGGCACTAATATTTGACAACATTCCTGGCGAGTTGGCCTCTACCTCTCCGTGGGACCTTCATATACATCAATAACGTAATATTACCTAACCTAACCCAACCTAACATCTCGGCTGTAATATTTGACAACATTCCTGGCTTGTTGGCCTCTATGTTTCCGTGGGACCTTTATATACATCAATAACGTAATATAACCTAACCTAAGCCAACCTAACATCTCGGCGGTAATATTTGACAACATTCCTGGCGAGTTGGCCTCTACGTCTCCGTGGGGCCTTCGTACACATCAATAACGTAATATAACCTAACCTAAACCAACCTAACATCTCGGCGGTAATATTTGACATCATTCCTGGCGAGTTGGCCTCTACGTCTCCGTGGGGCCTTCATATACATCAATAACGTAATATAACCTAACCTAACCCAACCTAACATCTCGGCGGTAATATTTGACAACATTCCTGGCGAGTTGGCCTCTACGTCTCCGTGAGACCTTTATATCCATCAATAACGTAATATAACCTAACCTAACCCAACCTATCATCTCGGCGGTAATATTTCACAACATTCCTGGCGAGTTGGCCTCTACGTCTTCGTGGGAGCTTCACATATATCAATAACGTAATATAACCTAAACTAATCCAACCTAACCTTTCGGCGCTATTATTTGACAACGTTCCTGGCGAGTTGGCCTCTACGTCTCCGTGGGACCTTCATATACACCAATAACGTAATATAACCTAACCTAACCCAACCTAACATCTCGGCACTAATATTTGACAACATTCCTGGCGAGTTGGCCTCTACGTCTCCGTGGGACCTTCATATACATCAATAACGTAATATAACCTAATATAACCCGACCTAACCTTTCAGCGCTATTATTTGACAACATTCCTGGCGAGTTGGCCTCTACGTCTCCGTGGGGCCTTCATATACATCAATAACGTAATATAACCTACACTAACCCAACCTAACCTTTCTGCGCTATTATTTGACATCATTCCTGGCGGGTTGGCCTTTACGTCTCCGTGGGACTTTTATATACGTCAATAACGTAATATAACCTAACCTAACCCAATCTCACATCACAGCGGTAATATTTGACGACATTCCTGGCTTAATGGCCTCACGGTTTCCGTGGGACTTTTATATACATCAATAGCATAATATAACCTAACCTAACCCAACCTAACATCTCGGTACTAATATTTGACAACATTCCTGGCGAGTTGGCCTCTACGTCTCCGTGAGACCTTCATATCCCTCAGTAACGTAATATAACCTAATATAACCCGACCTAACCACTCGGCGGTAATATTTGACAACATTCCTGGCGAGTTGGCCTCTACGTCTCCGTGGGGCTTTTATATACATCAATAACGTAATATAACCTAACCTAACCCAACCTAACATCTCGGCGGTAATATTTGACAACATTCCTGGCGAGTTGGCCTCTACGTCTCCGTGAGACCTTTATATCCATCAATAACGTAATATAACCTAATATAACCCAACCTAACCACTCGGCGCTATTATGTGACAACATTCCTGGCGAGTTGGCATCTACGTGTCCGTGGGACCTTCACATATATCAATAACGTAATATAACCTAAACTAACACAACCTAACCTTTCGGCGCTATTATTTGAAAACATTCCTGGCGGGTTGGCCTCTACGTCTCCGCGGGGCCTTTATATACATCAATAACGTAATATAACCTAACCTAACCCAACCCAATCTCTCGGCACTAATATTTGACAACATTCCTGGCGAGTTGGCCTCTACGTCTCCGTGGGGCCTTCATATACATCAATAACGTAATATAACCTAACCTAACCCAACCTATCATCTCGGTACTAATATTTGACAACATTCCTGGCGAGTTGGCCTCTACGTCTCCGTGGGACCTTCATATACATCAATAACGTAATATTACCTAACCTAACCCAACCTAACATCTCGGCACTAATATTTGACAGCATTCCTGGCGAGTTGGCCTCTACCTCTCCGTACGGCCTTCATATACATCAATAACGTAATATTACCTAACCTAACCCAACCTAACATCTCGGCACTAATATTTGACAACATTCCTGGCGAGTTGGCCTCTACCTCTCCGTGGGACCTTCATATACATCAATAACGTAATTTAACCTAACCTAAACCAACGTAACATCTCGGCGGTAATATTTGACATCATTCCTGTCTTGTTGGCCTCTATGTTTCCCTGGGACCTTTATATACATCAATAACGTAATATAACCTAACCTAACCCAACCCAATCTCTCGGAACTAATATTTGACAACATTCCTGGCGAGTTGGCCTCTACGCATCCGTGGGGCATTTATATACATCAATAACGTAATATAACCTAACCTAATCCAACCTAACATCTCGGCACTAATATTTGACAACATTCCTGGCGAGTTGGCCTCTACTACTCCGTGGGAATTTTATATACATCAATAACGTAATATAACCTAACCTAACCCAACCTATCATCTCGGCGGTAATATTTGACAACATTTCTGGCGAGTTGGCCTCTACGTCTCCGTGGGGCCTTCATATACATCAATAACGTAGTATAACCTAACCTAACCCAACCCGATCTCTCGGCACTAATATTTGACCACATTCCTGACGAGTTGGCCTCTACGTCTCCGTGGGGCCATCATATACATCAATAATGTAGTATAACCTACCCTAACCCAACCAAACACATCGGCGGTAATATTTGACAACATTCCTGGCGAGTTGGCCTCTACGTCACCGTGGGGCCTTTATATACATCAATAACGTAATATAACCTAACCTAAGCCAACCCAATCTCTCGGAACTAATATTTGACAACATTCCTGGCGAGTGGGGCCTTCATATACATCAGTAACGTAATATAAACTAACCTAACCCAACCTATCATTTCGGCGGTAATATTTGACAACATCCCTGGCGAGTTGGCCTCTACGTCTCCATGGGACTTTTATATACATCAATAGCGTAATATAACCTAACCTAACCCAACCTAACATCTCGGTACTAATATTTGACAACATTCCTGGCGAGTTGGCCTCTACGTCTCCGTGGGACCTTCATATACATCAATAACGTAATATTACCTAACCTAACCCAACCTAACATCTCGGCTGTAATATTTGACAACATTCCTGGCTTGTTGGCCTCTATGTTTCCGTGGGACCTTTATATACATCAATAACGTAATATAACCTAACCTAACCCAACCTAACATCTCGGCGGTAATATTTGACATCATTCCTGTCTTGTTGGCCTCTATGTTTCCCTGGGACCTTTATATACATCAATAACGTAATATAACCTAACCTAACCCAACCCAATCTCTCGGAACTAATATTTGACAACATTCCTGGCGAGTTGGCCTCTACGTCTCCGTGGGGCTTTTATATACATCAATAACGTAATATAACCTAACCTAATCCAACCTAACATCTCGGCACTAATATTTGACAACATTCCTGAAGAGTTGGCCTCTACGTCTCCGTGGGAATTTTATGTACATCAATAACGTAATATAACCTAACCTAACCCAACCTATCATCTCGGCGGTAATATTTCACAACATTTCTGGTGAGTTGGCCTCTACGTCTCCGTGGGGCCTTCATATACATCAATAACGTAGTATAACCTACCCTAACCCAACCGAACACATCGGCGGTAAAATTTGACAACATTCCTGGCGAGTTGGCCTCTACGTCACCGTGGGACCTTCATATACATCAATAACGTAATATTACCTACCTTAACCCAACCTAACATCTCGGCGGTAATATTTGACAACATTCCTGGCGAGTTGGCCTCTACGTCTCCGTGAGACCTTTATATCCATCAATAACGTAATATAACCTAATATAACCCAACCTAACCACTCGGCGCTATTATGTGACAACATTCCTGGCGAGTTGGCATCTACGTGTCCGTGGGACCTTCACATATATCAATAACGTAATATAACCTAAACTAACACAACCTAACCTTTCGGCGCTATTATTTGAAAACATTCCTGGCGGGTTGGCCTCTACGTCTCCGCGGGGCCTTTATATACATCAATAACGTAATATAACCTAACCTAACCCAACCCAATCTCTCGGCACTAATATTTGACAACATTCCTGGCGAGTTGGCCTCATCGTCTCCGTGGGGCCTTCATATACATCAATAACGTAATATAACCTAACCTAACCCAACCTATCATCTCGGTACTAATATTTGACAACATTCCTGGCGAGTTGGCCTCTACGTCTCCGTGGGACCTTCATATACATCAATAACGTAATATTACCTAACCTAACCCAACCTAACATCTCGGCACTAATATTTGACAGCATTCCTGGCGAGTTGGCCTCTACCTCTCCGTACGGCCTTCATATACATCAATAACGTAATATTACCTAACCTAACCCAACCTAACATCTCGGCACTAATATTTGACAACATTCCTGGCGAGTTGGCCCCTACCTCTCCGTGGGACCTTCATATACATCAATAACGTAATTTAACCTAACCTAAACCAACGTAACATCTCGGCGGTAATATTTGACAACATTCCTGTCTTGTTGGCCTCTATGTTTCCCTGGGACCTTTATATACATCAATAACGTAATATAACCTAACCTAACCCAACCCAATCTCTCGGAACTAATATTTGACAACATTCCTGGCGAGTTGGCCTCTACGTCTCCGTGGGGCTTTTATATACATCAATAACGTAATATAACCTAACCTAATCCAACCTAACATCTCGGCACTAATATTTGACAACATTTCTGGAGAGTTGGCCTCTACGTCTCCGTGGGAATTTTATATACATCAATAACGTAATATAACCTAACCTAACCCAACCTATCATCTCGGCGGTAATATTTGACAACATTTCTGGCGAGTTGGCCTCTACCTCTCCGTGGGACCTTCATATACATCAATAACGTAATATTACCTAACCTAACCCAACCTAACATCTCGGCTGTAATATTTGACAACATTCCTGGCTTGTTGGCCTCTATGTTTCCGTGGGACCTTTATATACATCAATAACGTAATATAACCTAACCTAAGCCAACCTAACATCTCGGCGGTAATATTTGACAACATTTCTGGAGAGTTGGCCTCTACGTCTCCGTGGGAATTTTATATACATCAATAACGTAATATAACCTAACCTAACCCAACCTATCATCTCGGCGGTAATATTTGACAACATTTCTGGCGAGTTGGCCTCTACGTCTCCGTGGGGCCTTCATATACATCAATAACGTAGTATAACCTACCCTAACCCAACCAAACACATCGGCGGTAATATTTGACAACATTCCTGGCGAGTTGGCCTCTACGTCACCGTGGGACCTTCATATACATCAATAACGTAATATTACCTAACTTAACCCAACCTAACATCTCGGCACTAATATTTGACAACATTCCTGGCGAGTTGGCCTCTACCTCTCCGTGGGACCTTCATATACATCAGTAACGTAATATAACCTAAACTAACCCAACCTAACCTTTCGGCGCTATTATTTGACAACATTCCTGGCGGGTTGGCCTCTACGTCTCCGCGAGGCCTTTATATACATCAATAACGTAATATAACCTAACCTAAGCCAACCCAATCTCTCGGAACTAATATTTGACAACACTCCTGGCGAGTTGGCCTCTACGTCTCCGTGGGGCATTTATATACATCAATAACGTAATATAACCTAACCTAATCCAACCTAACATCTCGGCACTAATATTTGACAACATTCCTGGCGAGTTGGCCTCTACCTCTCCGTGGGACCTTCATATACATCAATAACGTAATATTACCTAACCTAACCCAACCTAACATCTCGGCTGTAATATTTGACAACATTCCTGGCTTGTTGGCCTCTATGTTTCCGTGGGACCTTTATATACATCAATAACGTAATATAACCTAACCTAAGCCAACCTAACATCTCGGCGGTAATATTTGACAACATTCCTGGCGAGTTGGCCTCTACGTCTCCGTGGGGCCTTCGTACACATCAATAACGTAATATAACCTAACCTAAACCAACCTAACATCTCGGCGGTAATATTTGACATCATTCCTGGCGAGTTGGCCTCTACGTCTCCGTGGGGCCTTCATATACATCAATAACGTAATATAACCTAACCTAACCCAACCTAACATCTCGGCGGTAATATTTGACAACATTCCTGGCGAGTTGGCCTCTACGTCTCCGTGAGACCTTTATATCCATCAATAACGTAATATAACCTAACCTAACCCAACCTATCATCTCGGCGGTAATATTTCACAACATTCCTGGCGAGTTGGCCTCTACGTCTCCGTGGGACCTTCATATACATCAATAACGTAATATAACCTAATATAACCCGACCTAACCTTTCAGCGCTATTATTTGACAACATTCCTGGCGAGTTGGCCTCTACGTCTCCGTGGGGCCTTCATATACATCAATAACGTAATATAACCTACACTAACCCAACCTAACCTTTCTGCGCTATTATTTGACAACATTCCTGGCGGGTTGGCCTTTACGTCTCCGTGGGACTTTTATATACGTCAATAACGTAATATAACCTAACCTAACCCAATCTCACATCACAGCGGTAATATTTGACGACATTCCTGGCTTAATGGCCTCACGGTTTCCGTGGGACTTTTATATACATCAATAGCGTAATATAACCTAACCTAACCCAACCTAACATCTCGGTACTAATATTTGACAACATTCCTGGCGAGTTGGCCTCTACGTCTCCGTGAGCCCTTCATATCCCTCAGTAACGTAATATAACCTAATATAACCCGACCTAACCACTCGGCGGTAATATTTGACAACATTCCTGGCGAGTTGGCCTCTACTACTCCGTGGGAATTTTATATACATCAATAACGTAATATAACCTAACCTAACCCAACCTATCATCTCGGCGGTAATATTTGGCAACATTCCTGGCCAGTTGGCCTCTACGTCTCCGTGGGGCCTTCATACACATCAATAACGTAATATAACCTAACCTAAACCAATCTTTCATCTCGGCGGTAATATTTGACAACATTCCTGGCGAGTTGGCCTCTACGTCTCCGTGGGACCTTCACATATATCAATAACGTAATATAACCTAAACTAACCCAACCTAACCTTTCGGCGCTATTATTTGACAACATTCCTGGCGGGTTGGCCTCTACGTCTCCGCGGGGCCTTTATATACATCAATAACGTAATATAACCAAACCTAACCCAACCCAATCTCTCGGAACTAATATTTGACAACATTCCTGGCGAGTTGGCCTCTACGTCTCCGTGGGAATTTTATATACATCAATAACGTAATATAACCTAACCTAACCCAACCTATCATCTCGGCGGTAATATTTGACAACATTTCTGGCGAGTTGGCCTCTACGTCTCCGTGGGGCCTTCATATACATCAATAACGGAGTATAACCTACCCTAACCCAACCTAACACATCGGCGGTAATATTTGACAACATTCCTGGCGAGTTGGCCTCTACGTCTCCGTGGGACCTTCATATACATCAATAACTTAATATTACCTAACCTAACCCAACCTAACATCTCGGCACTAATATTTGACAACATTCCTGGCGAGTTGGCCTCTACCTCTCCGTGGGACCTTCATATACATCAATAACGTAATTTAACCTAACCTAAACCAACGTAACATCTCGGCGGTAATATTTGACAACATTCCTGTCTTGTTGGCCTCTATGTTTCCCTGGGACCTTTATATACATCAATAACGTAATATAACCTAACCTAACCCAACCCAATCTCTCGGAACTAATATTTGACAACATTCCTGGCGAGTTGGCCTCTACGTCTCCGTGGGGCTTTTATATACATCAATAACGTAATATAACCTAACCTAATCCAACCTAACATCTCGGCACTAATATTTGACAACATTCCTGGAGAGTTGGCCTCTACGTCTCCGTGGGAATTTTATATACATCAATAACGTAATATAACCTAACCTAACCCAACCTATCATCTCGGCGGTAATATTTGACAACATTTCTGGCGAGTTGGCCTCTACGTCTCCGTGTGGCCTTCATATACATCAATAACGTAGTATAACCTACCCTAACCCAACCAAACACATCGGCGGTAATATTTGACAACATTCCTGGCGAGTTGGCCTCTACGTCACCGTGGGACCTTCATATACATCAATAACGTAATATTACCTAACCTAACCCAACCTAACATCTCGGCACTAATATTTGACAACATTCCTGGCGAGTTGGCCTCTACCTCTCCGTGGGACCTTCATATACATCAATAACGTAATTTAACCTAACCTAAACCAACGTAACATCTCGGCGGTAATATTTGACAACATTCCTGTCTTGTTGGCCTCTATGTTTCCCTGGGACCTTTATATACATCAATAACGTAATATAACCTAACCTAACCCAACCCAATCTCTCGGAACTAATATTTGACAACATTCCTGGCGAGTTGGCCTCTACGTCTCCGTGGGGCTTTTATATACATCAATAACGTAATATAACCTAACCTAATCCAACCTAACATCTCGGCACTAATATTTGACAACATTTCTGGAGAGTTGGCCTCTACGTCTCCGTGGGAATTTTATATACATCAATAACGTAATATAACCTAACCTAACCCAACCTATCATCTCGGCGGTAATATTTGACAACATTTCTGGCGAGTTGGCCTCTACCTCTCCGTGGGACCTTCATATACATCAATAACGTAATATTACCTAACCTAACCCAACCTAACATCTCGGCTGTAATATTTGACAACATTCCTGGCTTGTTGGCCTCTATGTTTCCGTGGGACCTTTATATACATCAATAACGTAATATAACCTAACCTAAGCCAACCTAACATCTCGGCGGTAATATTTGACAACATTTCTGGAGAGTTGGCCTCTACGTCTCCGTGGGAATTTTATATACATCAATAACGTAATATAACCTAACCTAACCCAACCTATCATCTCGGCGGTAATATTTGACAACATTTCTGGCGAGTTGGCCTCTACGTCTCCGTGGGGCCTTCATATACATCAATAACGTAGTATAACCTACCCTAACCCAACCAAACACATCGGCGGTAATATTTGACAACATTCCTGGCGAGTTGGCCTCTACGTCACCGTGGGACCTTCATATACATCAATAACGTAATATTACCTAACTTAACCCAACCTAACATCTCGGCACTAATATTTGACAACATTCCTGGCGAGTTGGCCTCTACCTCTCCGTGGGACCTTCATATACATCAGTAACGTAATATAACCTAAACTAACCCAACCTAACCTTTCGGCGCTATTATTTGACAACATTCCTGGCGGGTTGGCCTCTACGTCTCCGCGAGGCCTTTATATACATCAATAACGTAATATAACCTAACCTAAGCCAACCCAATCTCTCGGAACTAATATTTGACAACACTCCTGGCGAGTTGGCCTCTACGTCTCCGTGGGGCATTTATATACATCAATAACGTAATATAACCTAACCTAATCCAACCTAACATCTCGGCACTAATATTTGACAACATTCCTGGCGAGTTGGCCTCTACCTCTCCGTGGGACCTTCATATACATCAATAACGTAATATTACCTAACCTAACCCAACCTAACATCTCGGCTGTAATATTTGACAACATTCCTGGCTTGTTGGCCTCTATGTTTCCGTGGGACCTTTATATACATCAATAACGTAATATAACCTAACCTAAGCCAACCTAACATCTCGGCGGTAATATTTGACAACATTCCTGGCGAGTTGGCCTCTACGTCTCCGTGGGGCCTTCGTACACATCAATAACGTAATATAACCTAACCTAAACCAACCTAACATCTCGGCGGTAATATTTGACATCATTCCTGGCGAGTTGGCCTCTACGTCTCCGTGGGGCCTTCATATACATCAATAACGTAATATAACCTAACCTAACCCAACCTAACATCTCGGCGGTAATATTTGACAACATTCCTGGCGAGTTGGCCTCTACGTCTCCGTGAGACCTTTATATCCATCAATAACGTAATATAACCTAACCTAACCCAACCTATCATCTCGGCGGTAATATTTCACAACATTCCTGGCGAGTTGGCCTCTACGTCTTCGTGGGAGCTTCACATATATCAATAACGTAATATAACCTAAACTAATCCAACCTAACCTTTCGGCGCTATTATTTGACAACGTTCCTGGCGAGTTGGCCTCTACGTCTCCGTGGGACCTTCATATACACCAATAACGTAATATAACCTAACCTAACCCAACCTAACATCTCGGCACTAATATTTGACAACATTCCTGGCGAGTTGGCCTCTACGTCTCCGTGGGACCTTCATATACATCAATAACGTAATATAACCTAATATAACCCGACCTAACCTTTCAGCGCTATTATTTGACAACATTCCTGGCGAGTTGGCCTCTACGTCTCCGTGGGGCCTTCATATACATCAATAACGTAATATAACCTACACTAACCCAACCTAACCTTTCTGCGCTATTATTTGACAACATTCCTGGCGGGTTGGCCTTTACGTCTCCGTGGGACTTTTATATACGTCAATAACGTAATATAACCTAACCTAACCCAATCTCACATCACAGCGGTAATATTTGACGACATTCCTGGCTTAATGGCCTCACGGTTTCCGTGGGACTTTTATATACATCAATAGCATAATATAACCTAACCTAACCCAACCTAACATCTCGGTACTAATATTTGACAACATTCCTGGCGAGTTGGCCTCTACGTCTCCGTGAGACCTTCATATCCCTCAGTAACGTAATATAACCTAATATAACCCGACCTAACCACTCGGCGGTAATATTTGACAACATTCCTGGCGAGTTGGCCTCTACGTCTCCGTGGGGCTTTTATATACATCAATAACGTAATATAACCTAACCTAACCCAACCTAACATCTCGGCGGTAATATTTGACAACATTCCTGGCGAGTTGGCCTCTACGTCTCCGTGAGACCTTTATATCCATCAATAACGTAATATAACCTAATATAACCCAACCTAACCACTCGGCGCTATTATGTGACAACATTCCTGGCGAGTTGGCATCTACGTGTCCGTGGGACCTTCACATATATCAATAACGTAATATAACCTAAACTAACACAACCTAACCTTTCGGCGCTATTATTTGAAAACATTCCTGGCGGGTTGGCCTCTACGTCTCCGCGGGGCCTTTATATACATCAATAACGTAATATAACCTAACCTAACCCAACCCAATCTCTCGGCACTAATATTTGACAACATTCCTGGCGAGTTGGCCTCTACGTCTCCGTGGGGCCTTCATATACATCAATAACGTAATATAACCTAACCTAACCCAACCTATCATCTCGGTACTAATATTTGACAACATTCCTGGCGAGTTGGCCTCTACGTCTCCGTGGGACCTTCATATACATCAATAACGTAATATTACCTAACCTAACCCAACCTAACATCTCGGCACTAATATTTGACAGCATTCCTGGCGAGTTGGCCTCTACCTCTCCGTACGGCCTTCATATACATCAATAACGTAATATTACCTAACCTAACCCAACCTAACATCTCGGCACTAATATTTGACAACATTCCTGGCGAGTTGGCCTCTACTACTCCGTGGGAATTTTATATACATCAATAACGTAATATAACCTAACCTAACCCAACCTATCATCTCGGCGGTAATATTTGACAACATTTCTGGCGAGTTGGCCTCTACGTCTCCGTGGGGCCTTCATATACATCAATAACGTAGTATAACCTAACCTAACCCAACCCGATCTCTCGGCACTAATATTTGACCACATTCCTGACGAGTTGGCCTCTACGTCTCCGTGGGGCCATCATATACATCAATAATGTAGTATAACCTACCCTAACCCAACCAAACACATCGGCGGTAATATTTGACAACATTCCTGGCGAGTTGGCCTCTACGTCACCGTGGGGCCTTTATATACATCAATAACGTAATATAACCTAACCTAAGCCAACCCAATCTCTCGGAACTAATATTTGACAACATTCCTGGCGAGTGGGGCCTTCATATACATCAGTAACGTAATATAAACTAACCTAACCCAACCTATCATTTCGGCGGTAATATTTGACAACATCCCTGGCGAGTTGGCCTCTACGTCTCCATGGGACTTTTATATACATCAATAGCGTAATATAACCTAACCTAACCCAACCTAACATCTCGGTACTAATATTTGACAACATTCCTGGCGAGTTGGCCTCTACGTCTCCGTGGGACCTTCATATACATCAATAACGTAATATTACCTAACCTAACCCAACCTAACATCTCGGCTGTAATATTTGACAACATTCCTGGCTTGTTGGCCTCTATGTTTCCGTGGGACCTTTATATACATCAATAACGTAATATAACCTAACCTAACCCAACCTAACATCTCGGCGGTAATATTTGACATCATTCCTGTCTTATTGGCCTCTATGTTTCCCTGGGACCTTTATATACATCAATAACGTAATATAACCTAACCTAACCCAACCCAATCTCTCGGAACTAATATTTGACAACATTCCTGGCGAGTTGGCCTCTACGTCTCCGTGGGGCTTTTATATACATCAATAACGTAATATAACCTAACCTAATCCAACCTAACATCTCGGCACTAATATTTGACAACATTCCTGAAGAGTTGGCCTCTACGTCTCCGTGGGAATTTTATGTACATCAATAACGTAATATAACCTAACCTAACCCAACCTATCATCTCGGCGGTAATATTTCACAACATTTCTGGTGAGTTGGCCTCTACGTCTCCGTGGGGCCTTCATATACATCAATAACGTAGTATAACCTACCCTAACCCAACCGAACACATCGGCGGTAATATTTGACAACATTCCTGGCGAGTTGGCCTCTACGTCACCGTGGGACCTTCATATACATCAATAACGTAATATAACCTAACCTAATCCAACCTAACATCTCGGCACTAATATTTGACAACATTCCTGGAGAGTTGGCCTCTACGTCTCCGTGGGAATTTTATATACATCAATAACGTAATATAACCTAACCTAACCCAACCTATCATCTCGGCGGTAATATTTGACAACATTTCTGGCGAGTTGGCCTCTACGTCTCCGTGTGGCCTTCATATACATCAATAACGTAGTATAACCTACCCTAACCCAACCAAACACATCGGCGGTAATATTTGACAACATTCCTGGCGAGTTGGCCTCTACGTCACCGTGGGACCTTCATATACATCAATAACGTAATATTACCTAACCTAACCCAACCTAACATCTCGGCACTAATATTTGACAACATTCCTGGCGAGTTGGCCTCTACCTCTCCGTGGGACCTTCATATACATCAATAACGTAATTTAACCTAACCTAAACCAACGTAACATCTCGGCGGTAATATTTGACAACATTCCTGTCTTGTTGGCCTCTATGTTTCCCTGGGACCTTTATATACATCAATAACGTAATATAACCTAACCTAACCCAACCCAATCTCTCGGAACTAATATTTGACAACATTCCTGGCGAGTTGGCCTCTACGTCTCCGTGGGGCTTTTATATACATCAATAACGTAATATAACCTAACCTAATCCAACCTAACATCTCGGCACTAATATTTGACAACATTTCTGGAGAGTTGGCCTCTACGTCTCCGTGGGAATTTTATATACATCAATAACGTAATATAACCTAACCTAACCCAACCTATCATCTCGGCGGTAATATTTGACAACATTTCTGGCGAGTTGGCCTCTACCTCTCCGTGGGACCTTCATATACATCAATAACGTAATATTACCTAACCTAACCCAACCTAACATCTCGGCTGTAATATTTGACAACATTCCTGGCTTGTTGGCCTCTATGTTTCCGTGGGACCTTTATATACATCAATAACGTAATATAACCTAACCTAAGCCAACCTAACATCTCGGCGGTAATATTTGACAACATTTCTGGAGAGTTGGCCTCTACGTCTCCGTGGGAATTTTATATACATCAATAACGTAATATAACCTAACCTAACCCAACCTATCATCTCGGCGGTAATATTTGACAACATTTCTGGCGAGTTGGCCTCTACGTCTCCGTGGGGCCTTCATATACATCAATAACGTAGTATAACCTACCCTAACCCAACCAAACACATCGGCGGTAATATTTGACAACATTCCTGGCGAGTTGGCCTCTACGTCACCGTGGGACCTTCATATACATCAATAACGTAATATTACCTAACTTAACCCAACCTAACATCTCGGCACTAATATTTGACAACATTCCTGGCGAGTTGGCCTCTACCTCTCCGTGGGACCTTCATATACATCAGTAACGTAATATAACCTAAACTAACCCAACCTAACCTTTCGGCGCTATTATTTGACAACATTCCTGGCGGGTTGGCCTCTACGTCTCCGCGAGGCCTTTATATACATCAATAACGTAATATAACCTAACCTAAGCCAACCCAATCTCTCGGAACTAATATTTGACAACACTCCTGGCGAGTTGGCCTCTACGTCTCCGTGGGGCATTTATATACATCAATAACGTAATATAACCTAACCTAATCCAACCTAACATCTCGGCACTAATATTTGACAACATTCCTGGCGAGTTGGCCTCTACCTCTCCGTGGGACCTTCATATACATCAATAACGTAATATTACCTAACCTAACCCAACCTAACATCTCGGCTGTAATATTTGACAACATTCCTGGCTTGTTGGCCTCTATGTTTCCGTGGGACCTTTATATACATCAATAACGTAATATAACCTAACCTAAGCCAACCTAACATCTCGGCGGTAATATTTGACAACATTCCTGGCGAGTTGGCCTCTACGTCTCCGTGGGGCCTTCGTACACATCAATAACGTAATATAACCTAACCTAAACCAACCTAACATCTCGGCGGTAATATTTGACATCATTCCTGGCGAGTTGGCCTCTACGTCTCCGTGGGGCCTTCATATACATCAATAACGTAATATAACCTAACCTAACCCAACCTAACATCTCGGCGGTAATATTTGACAACATTCCTGGCGAGTTGGCCTCTACGTCTCCGTGAGACCTTTATATCCATCAATAACGTAATATAACCTAACCTAACCCAACCTATCATCTCGGCGGTAATATTTCACAACATTCCTGGCGAGTTGGCCTCTACGTCTTCGTGGGAGCTTCACATATATCAATAACGTAATATAACCTAAACTAATCCAACCTAACCTTTCGGCGCTATTATTTGACAACGTTCCTGGCGAGTTGGCCTCTACGTCTCCGTGGGACCTTCATATACACCAATAACGTAATATAACCTAACCTAACCCAACCTAACATCTCGGCACTAATATTTGACAACATTCCTGGCGAGTTGGCCTCTACGTCTCCGTGGGACCTTCATATACATCAATAACGTAATATAACCTAATATAACCCGACCTAACCTTTCAGCGCTATTATTTGACAACATTCCTGGCGAGTTGGCCTCTACGTCTCCGTGGGGCCTTCATATACATCAATAACGTAATATAACCTACACTAACCCAACCTAACCTTTCTGCGCTATTATTTGACAACATTCCTGGCGGGTTGGCCTTTACGTCTCCGTGGGACTTTTATATACGTCAATAACGTAATATAACCTAACCTAACCCAATCTCACATCACAGCGGTAATATTTGACGACATTCCTGGCTTAATGGCCTCACGGTTTCCGTGGGACTTTTATATACATCAATAGCATAATATAACCTAACCTAACCCAACCTAACATCTCGGTACTAATATTTGACAACATTCCTGGCGAGTTGGCCTCTACGTCTCCGTGAGACCTTCATATCCCTCAGTAACGTAATATAACCTAATATAACCCGACCTAACCACTCGGCGGTAATATTTGACAACATTCCTGGCGAGTTGGCCTCTACGTCTCCGTGGGGCTTTTATATACATCAATAACGTAATATAACCTAACCTAACCCAACCTAACATCTCGGCGGTAATATTTGACAACATTCCTGGCGAGTTGGCCTCTACGTCTCCGTGAGACCTTTATATCCATCAATAACGTAATATAACCTAATATAACCCAACCTAACCACTCGGCGCTATTATGTGACAACATTCCTGGCGAGTTGGCATCTACGTGTCCGTGGGACCTTCACATATATCAATAACGTAATATAACCTAAACTAACACAACCTAACCTTTCGGCGCTATTATTTGAAAACATTCCTGGCGGGTTGGCCTCTACGTCTCCGCGGGGCCTTTATATACATCAATAACGTAATATAACCTAACCTAACCCAACCCAATCTCTCGGCACTAATATTTGACAACATTCCTGGCGAGTTGGCCTCTACGTCTCCGTGGGGCCTTCATATACATCAATAACGTAATATAACCTAACCTAACCCAACCTATCATCTCGGTACTAATATTTGACAACATTCCTGGCGAGTTGGCCTCTACGTCTCCGTGGGACCTTCATATACATCAATAACGTAATATTACCTAACCTAACCCAACCTAACATCTCGGCACTAATATTTGACAGCATTCCTGGCGAGTTGGCCTCTACCTCTCCGTACGGCCTTCATATACATCAATAACGTAATATTACCTAACCTAACCCAACCTAACATCTCGGCACTAATATTTGACAACATTCCTGGCGAGTTGGCCTCTACTACTCCGTGGGAATTTTATATACATCAATAACGTAATATAACCTAACCTAACCCAACCTATCATCTCGGCGGTAATATTTGACAACATTTCTGGCGAGTTGGCCTCTACGTCTCCGTGGGGCCTTCATATACATCAATAACGTAGTATAACCTAACCTAACCCAACCCGATCTCTCGGCACTAATATTTGACCACATTCCTGACGAGTTGGCCTCTACGTCTCCGTGGGGCCATCATATACATCAATAATGTAGTATAACCTACCCTAACCCAACCAAACACATCGGCGGTAATATTTGACAACATTCCTGGCGAGTTGGCCTCTACGTCACCGTGGGGCCTTTATATACATCAATAACGTAATATAACCTAACCTAAGCCAACCCAATCTCTCGGAACTAATATTTGACAACATTCCTGGCGAGTGGGGCCTTCATATACATCAGTAACGTAATATAAACTAACCTAACCCAACCTATCATTTCGGCGGTAATATTTGACAACATCCCTGGCGAGTTGGCCTCTACGTCTCCATGGGACTTTTATATACATCAATAGCGTAATATAACCTAACCTAACCCAACCTAACATCTCGGTACTAATATTTGACAACATTCCTGGCGAGTTGGCCTCTACGTCTCCGTGGGACCTTCATATACATCAATAACGTAATATTACCTAACCTAACCCAACCTAACATCTCGGCTGTAATATTTGACAACATTCCTGGCTTGTTGGCCTCTATGTTTCCGTGGGACCTTTATATACATCAATAACGTAATATAACCTAACCTAACCCAACCTAACATCTCGGCGGTAATATTTGACATCATTCCTGTCTTGTTGGCCTCTATGTTTCCCTGGGACCTTTATATACATCAATAACGTAATATAACCTAACCTAACCCAACCCAATCTCTCGGAACTAATATTTGACAACATTCCTGGCGAGTTGGCCTCTACGTCTCCGTGGGGCTTTTATATACATCAATAACGTAACATAACCTAACCTAATCCAACCTAACATCTCGGCACTAATATTTGACAACATTCCTGAAGAGTTGGCCTCTACGTCTCCGTGGGAATTTTATGTACATCAATAACGTAATATAACCTAACCTAACCCAACCTATCATCTCGGCGGTAATATTTCACAACATTTCTGGTGAGTTGGCCTCTACGTCTCCGTGGGGCCTTCATATACATCAATAACGTAGTATAACCTACCCTAACCCAACCGAACACATCGGCGGTAATATTTGACAACATTCCTGGCGAGTTGGCCTCTACGTCACCGTGGGACCTTCATATACATCAATAACGTAATATTACCTACCTTAACCCAACCTAACATCTCGGCGGTAATATTTGACAACATTCCTGGCGAGTTGGCCTCTACGTCTCCGTGAGACCTTTATATCCATCAATAACGTAATATAACCTAATATAACCCAACCTAACCACTCGGCGCTATTATGTGACAACATTCCTGGCGAGTTGGCATCTACGTGTCCGTGGGACCTTCACATATATCAATAACGTAATATAACCTAAACTAACACAACCTAACCTTTCGGCGCTATTATTTGAAAACATTCCTGGCGGGTTGGCCTCTACGTCTCCGCGGGGCCTTTATATACATCAATAACGTAATATAACCTAACCTAACCCAACCCAATCTCTCGGCACTAATATTTGACAACATTCCTGGCGAGTTGGCCTCATCGTCTCCGTGGGGCCTTCATATACATCAATAACGTAATATAACCTAACCTAACCCAACCTATCATCTCGGTACTAATATTTGACAACATTCCTGGCGAGTTGGCCTCTACGTCTCCGTGGGACCTTCATATACATCAATAACGTAATATTACCTAACCTAACCCAACCTAACATCTCGGCACTAATATTTGACAGCATTCCTGGCGAGTTGGCCTCTACCTCTCCGTACGGCCTTCATATACATCAATAACGTAATATTACCTAACCTAACCCAACCTAACATCTCGGCACTAATATTTGACAACATTCCTGGCGAGTTGGCCTCTACCTCTTCGTGGGACCTTCATATACATCAATAACGTAATTTAACCTAACCTAAACCAACGTAACATCTCGGCGGTAATATTTGACATCATTCCTGTCTTGTTGGCCTCTATGTTTCCCTGGGACCTTTATACACATCAATAACGTAATATAACCTAACCTAACCCAACCCAATCTCTCGGAACTAATATTTGACAACATTCCTGGCGAGTTGGCCTCTACGCATCCGTGGGGCATTTATATACATCAATAACGTAATATAACCTAACCTAATCCAACCTAACATCTCGGCACTAATATTTGACAACATTCCTGGCGAGTTGGCCTCTACTACTCCGTGGGAATTTTATATACATCAATAACGTAATATAACCTAACCTAACCCAACCTATCATCTCGGCGGTAATATTTGACAACATTTCTGGCGAGTTGGCCTCTACGTCTCCGTGGGGCCTTCATATACATCAATAACGTAGTATAACCTAACCTAACCCAACCCGATCTCTCGGCACTAATATTTGACCACATTCCTGACGAGTTGGCCTCTACGTCTCCGTGGGGCCATCATATACATCAATAATGTAGTATAACCTACCCTAACCCAACCAAACACATCGGCGGTAATATTTGACAACATTCCTGGCGAGTTGGCCTCTACGTCACCGTGGGGCCTTTATATACATCAATAACGTAATATAACCTAACCTAAGCCAACCCAATCTCTCGGAACTAATATTTGACAACATTCCTGGCGAGTGGGGCCTTCATATACATCAGTAACGTAATATAAACTAACCTAACCCAACCTATCATTTCGGCGGTAATATTTGACAACATCCCTGGCGAGTTGGCCTCTACGTCTCCATGGGACTTTTATATACATCAATAGCGTAATATAACCTAACCTAACCCAACCTAACATCTCGGTACTAATATTTGACAACATTCCTGGCGAGTTGGCCTCTACGTCTCCGTGGGACCTTCATATACATCAATAACGTAATATTACCTAACCTAACCCAACCTAACATCTCGGCTGTAATATTTGACAACATTCCTGGCTTGTTGGCCTCTATGTTTCCGTGGGACCTTTATATACATCAATAACGTAATATAACCTAACCTAACCCAACCTAACATCTCGGCGGTAATATTTGACATCATTCCTGTCTTGTTGGCCTCTATGTTTCCCTGGGACCTTTATATACATCAATAACGTAATATAACCTAACCTAACCCAACCCAATCTCTCGGAACTAATATTTGACAACATTCCTGGCGAGTTGGCCTCTACGTCTCCGTGGGGCATTTATATACATCAATAACGTAATATAACCTAACCTAATCCAACCTAACATCTCGGCACTAATATTTGACAACATTCCTGGCGAGTTGGCCTCTACGTCTCCGTGGAAATTTTATATACATCAATAACGTAATATAACCTAACCTAACCCAACCTATCATCTCGGCGGTAATATTTGACAACATTTCTGGCGAGTTGGCCTCTACGTCTCCGTGGGGCCTTCATATACATCAATAACGTAGTATAACCTAACCTAACCCAACCTAACACATCGGCGGTAATATTTGACAACATTCCTGGCGAGTTGGCCTCTACGTCTCCGTGGGGCCTTCATATACATCAATAACGTAATATAACCTAACCTAACCCAACCTATCATCTCGGCGGTAATATTTGACAACATTCCTGGCGAGTTGGCCTCTACGTCTCCTTGGGGCCTTCATATACATCAATAACGTAGTATAACCTACCCTAACCCAACCTAACACATCGGCGGTAATATTTGACAACATTCCTGGCGAGTTGGCCTCTACGTCTCCGTGGGACCTTCATATACATCAATAACGTAATATAACCTAACCTAACCCAACCTATCATCTCGGCGGTAATATTTCACAACATTTCTGGTGAGTTGGCCTCTACGTCTCCGTGGGGCCTTCATATACATCAATAACGTAGTATAACCTACCCTAACCCAACCAAACACATCGGCGGTAATATTTCACAACATTTCTGGTGAGTTGGCCTCTACGTCTCCGTGGGGCCTTCATATACATCAATAACGTAGTATAACCTACCCTAACCCAACCAAACACATCGGCGGTAATATTTGACAACATTCCTGGCGAGTTGGCCTCTACGTCACCGTGGGACCTTCATACACATCAATAACGTAATATAACCTAACCTAAACCAACCTAACATCTCGGCGGTAATATTTGACATCATTCCTGGCGAGTTGGCCTCTACGTCTCCGTGGGGTCTTCATATACGTCAATAACGTAATATAACCTAACCTAACCCAACCTAACATCTCGGCGGTAATATTTGACAACATTCCTGGCGAGTTGGCCTCTACGTCTCCGTGAGACCTTTATATCCATCAATAACGTAATATAACCTAATATAACCCAACCTAACCACTCGGCGCTATTATGTGACAACATTCCTGGCGAGTTGGCATCTACGTGTCCGTGGGACCTTCACATATATCAATAACGTAATATAACCTAAACTAACACAACCTAACCTTTCGGCGCTATTATTTGACAACATTCCTGGCGGGTTGGCCTCTACGTCTCCGCGGGGCCTTTATATACATCAATAACGTAATATAACCTAACCTAAGCCAACCCAATCTCTCGGAACTAATATTTGACAACATTCCTGGCGAGTTGGCGTCTACGTCTCCGTGGGGCATTTATATACATCAATAACGTAATATAACCTAACCTAATCCAACCTAACATCTCGGCACTAATATTTGACAACATTCCTGGCGAGTTGGACTCTACGTCTCCGTGGGAATTTTATATACATCAATAACGTAATATAACCTAACCTAACCCAACCTATCATCTCGGCGGTAATATTTGACAACATTTCTGGCGAGTTGGCCTCTACGTCTCCGTGGGGCCTTCATATACATCAATAACGTAGTATAACCTAACCTAACCTAACCTAACACATCGGCGGTAATATTTGACAACATTCCTGGCGAGTTGGCATCTACGTGTCCGTGGGACCTTCACATATATCAATAACGTAATATAACCTAAACTAACACAACCTAACCTTTCGGCGCTATTATTTGACAACATTCCTGGCGGGTTGGCCTCTACGTCTCCGCGGGGCCTTTATATACATCAATAACGTAATATAACCTAACCTAAGCCAACCCAATCTCTCGGAACTAATATTTGACAACATTCCTGGCGAGTTGGCGTCTACGTCTCCGTGGGGCATTTATATACATCAATAACGTAATATAACCTAACCTAATCCAACCTAACATCTCGGCACTAATATTTGACAACATTCCTGGCGAGTTGGACTCTACGTCTCCGTGGGAATTTTATATACATCAATAACGTAATATAATCTAACCTAACCCAACCTATCATCTCGGCGGTAATATTTGACAACATTTCTGGCGAGTTGGCCTCTACGTCTCCGTGGGGCCTTCATATACATCAATAACGTAGTATAACCTAACCTAACCTAACCTAACACATCGGCGGTAATATTTGACAACATTCCTGGCGAGTTGGCCTCTACGTCTCCGTGGGGCCTTCATATACATCAGTAACGTAATATAAACTAACCTAACCCAACCTATCATTTCGGCGGTAATATTTGACAACATTCCTGGCGAGTTGGCCTCTACGTCTCCGTGGGACCTTCATATACATCAATAACGTAATATAACCTAACCTAACCCAACCTAACATCTCGGCGGTAATATTTGACAACATTCCTGGCGAGTTGGCCTCTACGTCTCCGTGAGACCTTTATATCCATCAATAACGTAATATAACCTAATATAACCCAACCTAACCACTCGGCGCTATTATGTGACAACATTCCTGGCGAGTTGGCATCTACGTGTCCGTGGGACCTTCACATATATCAATAACGTAATATAACCTAAACTAACACAACCTAACCTTTCGGCGCTATTATTTGACAACATTCCTGGCGGGTTGGCCTCTACGTCTCCGCGGGGCCTTTATATACATCAATAACGTAATATAACCTAACCTAACCCAACCCAATCTCTCGGCACTAATATTTGACAACATTCCTGGCGAGTTGGCCTCTACGTCGCCGTGGGGCCTTCATATACATCAATAACGTAATATAACCTAACCTAACCCAACCTATCATCTCGGCGGTAATATTTGACAACATTCCTGGCGAGTTGGCCTCTACGTCTCCATGGGACTTTTATATACATCAATAGCGTAATATAACCTAACCTAACCCAACCTAACATCTCGGTACTAATATTTGACAACATTCCTGGCGAGTTGGCCTCTACGTCTCCGTGGGACCTTCATATACATCAATAACGTAATATTACCTAACCTAACCCAACCTAACATCTCGGCACTAATATTTGACAGCATTCCTGGCGAGTAGGCCTCTACCTCTCCGTGCGGCCTTCATATACATCAATAACGTAATATTACCTAACCTAACCCAACCTAACATCTCGGCACTAATATTTGACAACATTCCTGGCGAGTTGGCCTCTACCTCTCCGTGGGACCTTCATATACATCAATAACGTAATTTAACCTAACCTAAACCAACGTAACATCTCGGCGGTAATATTTGACATCATTCCTGTCTTGTTGGCCTCTATGTTTCCCTGGGACCTTTATATACATCAATAACGTAATATAACCTAACCTAACCCAACCCAATCTCTCGGAACTAATATTTGACAACATTCCTGGCGAGTTGGCCTCTACGTCTCCGTGGGGCTTTTATATACATCAATAACGTAATATAACCTAACCTAATCCAACCTAACATCTCGGCACTAATATTTGACAACATTCCTGAAGAGTTGGCCTCTACGTCTCCGTGGGAATTTTATGTACATCAATAACGTAATATAACCTAACCTAACCCAACCTATCATCTCGGCGGTAATATTTCACAACATTTCTGGTGAGTTGGCCTCTACGTCTCCGTGGGGCCTTCATATACATCAATAACGTAGTATAACCTACCCTAACCCAACCGAACACATCGGCGGTAATATTTGACAACATTCCTGGCGAGTTGGCCTCTACGTCACCGTGGGACCTTCATATACATCAATAACGTAATATTACCTACCTTAACCCAACCTAACATCTCGGCACTAATATTTGACAACATTCCTGGCGAGTTGGCCTCTACCTCTCCGTGGGACCTTCATATACATCAATAACGTAATATAACCTAAACTAACCCAACCTAACCTTTCGGCGCCATTATTTGACAACATTCCTGGCGGGTTGGCCTCTACGTCTCCGCGGGGCCTTTATATACATCAATAACGTAATATAACCTAACCTAAGCCAACTCAATCTCTCGGAACTAATATTTGACAACATTCCTGGCGAGTTGGCCTCTACGTCTCCGTGGGGCATTTATATACATCAATAACGTAATATAACCTAACCTAATCCAACCTAACATCTCGGCACTAATATTTGACAACATTCCTGGCGAGTTGGCCTCTACGTCTCCGTGGAAATTTTATATACATCAATAACGTAATATAACCTAACCTAACCCAACCTATCATCTCGGCGGTAATATTTGACAACATTTCTGGCGAGTTGGCCTCTACGTCTCCGTGGGGCCTTCATATACATCAATAACGTAGTATAACCTAACCTAACCCAACCTAACACATCGGCGGTAATATTTGACAACATTCCTGGCGAGTTGGCCTCTACGTCTCCGTGGGGCCTTCATATACATCAATAACGTAATATAACCTAACCTAACCCAACCTATCATCTCGGCGGTAATATTTGACAACATTCCTGGCGAGTTGGCCTCTACGTCTCCTTGGGGCCTTCATATACATCAATAACGTAGTATAACCTACCCTAACCCAACCTAACACATCGGCGGTAATATTTGACAACATTCCTGGCGAGTTGGCCTCTACGTCTCCGTGGGACCTTCATATACATCAATAACGTAATATAACCTAACCTAACCCAACCTATCATCTCGGCGGTAATATTTCACAACATTTCTGGTGAGTTGGCCTCTACGTCTCCGTGGGGCCTTCATATACATCAATAACGTAGTATAACCTACCCTAACCCAACCAAACACATCGGCGGTAATATTTGACATCATTCCTGGCGAGTTGGCCTCTACGTCTCCGTGGGGTCTTCATATACGTCAATAACGTAATATAACCTAACCTAACCCAACCTAACATCTCGGCGGTAATATTTGACAACATTCCTGGCGAGTTGGCCTCTACGTCTCCGTGAGACCTTTATATCCATCAATAACGTAATATAACCTAATATAACCCAACCTAACCACTCGGCGCTATTATGTGACAACATTCCTGGCGAGTTGGCATCTACGTGTCCGTGGGACCTTCACATATATCAATAACGTAATATAACCTAAACTAACACAACCTAACCTTTCGGCGCTATTATTTGACAACATTCCTGGCGGGTTGGCCTCTACGTCTCCGCGGGGCCTTTATATACATCAATAACGTAATATAACCTAACCTAAGCCAACCCAATCTCTCGGAACTAATATTTGACAACATTCCTGGCGAGTTGGCGTCTACGTCTCCGTGGGGCATTTATATACATCAATAACGTAATATAACCTAACCTAATCCAACCTAACATCTCGGCACTAATATTTGACAACATTCCTGGCGAGTTGGACTCTACGTCTCCGTGGGAATTTTATATACATCAATAACGTAATATAACCTAACCTAACCCAACCTATCATCTCGGCGGTAATATTTGACAACATTTCTGGCGAGTTGGCCTCTACGTCTCCGTGGGGCCTTCATATACATCAATAACGTAGTATAACCTAACCTAACCTAACCTAACACATCGGCGGTAATATTTGACAACATTCCTGGCGAGTTGGCCTCTACGTCTCCGTGGGGCCTTCATATACATCAGTAACGTAATATAAACTAACCTAACCCAACCTATCATTTCGGCGGTAATATTTGACAACATTCCTGGCGAGTTGGCCTCTACGTCTCCGTGGGACCTTCATATACATCAATAACGTAATATAACCTAACCTAACCCAACCTAACATCTCGGCGGTAATATTTGACAACATTCCTGGCGAGTTGGCCTCTACGTCTCCGTGAGACCTTTATATCCATCAATAACGTAATATAACCTAATATAACCCAACCTAACCACTCGGCGCTATTATGTGACAACATTCCTGGCGAGTTGGCATCTACGTGTCCGTGGGACCTTCACATATATCAATAACGTAATATAACCTAAACTAACGCAACCTAACCTTTCGGCGCTATTATTTGACAACATTCCTGGCGGGTTGGCCTCTACGTCTCCGCGGGGCCTTTATATACATCAATAACGTAATATAACCTAACCTAACCCAACCCAATCTCTCGGCACTAATATTTGACAACATTCCTGGCGAGTTGGCCTCTACGTCGCCGTGGGGCCTTCATATACATCAATAACGTAATATAACCTAACCTAACCCAACCTATCATCTCGGCGGTAATATTTGACAACATTCCTGGCGAGTTGGCCTCTACGTCTCCATGGGACTTTTATATACATCAATAGCGTAATATAACCTAACCTAACCCAACCTAACATCTCGGTACTAATATTTGACAACATTCCTGGCGAGTTGGCCTCTACGTCTCCGTGGGACCTTCATATACATCAATAACGTAATATTACCTAACCTAACCCAACCTAACATCTCGGCACTAATATTTGACAGCATTCCTGGCGAGTAGGCCTCTACCTCTCCGTGCGGCCTTCATATACATCAATAACGTAATATTACCTAACCTAACCCAACCTAACATCTCGGCACTAATATTTGACAACATTCCTGGCGAGTTGGCCTCTACCTCTCCGTGGGACCTTCATATACATCAATAACGTAATTTAACCTAACCTAAACCAACGTAACATCTCGGCGGTAATATTTGACATCATTCCTGTCTTGTTGGCCTCTATGTTTCCCTGGGACCTTTATATACATCAATAACGTAATATAACCTAACCTAACCCAACCCAATCTCTCGGAACTAATATTTGACAACATTCCTGGCGAGTTGGCCTCTACGTCTCCGTGGGGCTTTTATATACATCAATAACGTAATATAACCTAACCTAATCCAACCTAACATCTCGGCACTAATATTTGACAACATTCCTGAAGAGTTGGCCTCTACGTCTCCGTGGGAATTTTATGTACATCAATAACGTAATATAACCTAACCTAACCCAACCTATCATCTCGGCGGTAATATTTCACAACATTTCTGGTGAGTTGGCCTCTACGTCTCCGTGGGGCCTTCATATACATCAATAACGTAGTATAACCTACCCTAACCCAACCGAACACATCGGCGGTAATATTTGACAACATTCCTGGCGAGTTGGCCTCTACGTCACCGTGGGACCTTCATATACATCAATAACGTAATATTACCTACCTTAACCCAACCTAACATCTCGGCACTAATATTTGACAACATTCCTGGCGAGTTGGCCTCTACCTCTCCGTGGGACCTTCATATACATCAATAACGTAATATAACCTAAACTAACCCAACCTAACCTTTCGGCGCCATTATTTGACAACATTCCTGGCGGGTTGGCCTCTACGTCTCCGCGGGGCCTTTATATACATCAATAACGTAATATAACCTAACCTAAGCCAACTCAATCTCTCGGAACTAATATTTGACAACATTCCTGGCGAGTTGGCCTCTACGTCTCCGTGGGGCATTTATATACATCAATAACGTAATATAACCTAACCTAATCCAACCTAACATCTCGGCACTAATATTTGACAACATTCCTGGCGAGTTGGCCTCTACGTCTCCGTGGAAATTTTATATACATCAATAACGTAATATAACCTAACCTAACCCAACCTATCATCTCGGCGGTAATATTTGACAACATTTCTGGCGAGTTGGCCTCTACGTCTCCGTGGGGCCTTCATATACATCAATAACGTAGTATAACCTAACCTAACCCAACCTAACACATCGGCGGTAATATTTGACAACATTCCTGGCGAGTTGGCCTCTACGTCTCCGTGGGGCCTTCATATACATCAATAACGTAATATAACCTAACCTAACCCAACCTATCATCTCGGCGGTAATATTTGACAACATTCCTGGCGAGTTGGCCTCTACGTCTCCTTGGGGCCTTCATATACATCAATAACGTAGTATAACCTACCCTAACCCAACCTAACACATCGGCGGTAATATTTGACAACATTCCTGGCGAGTTGGCCTCTACGTCTCCGTGGGACCTTCATATACATCAATAACGTAATATAACCTAACCTAACCCAACCTATCATCTCGGCGGTAATATTTCACAACATTTCTGGTGAGTTGGCCTCTACGTCTCCGTGGGGCCTTCATATACATCAATAACGTAGTATAACCTACCCTAACCCAACCAAACACATCGGCGGTAATATTTCACAACATTTCTGGTGAGTTGGCCTCTACGTCTCCGTGGGGCCTTCATATACATCAATAACGTAGTATAACCTACCCTAACCCAACCAAACACATCGGCGGTAATATTTGACAACATTCCTGGCGAGTTGGCCTCTACGTCACCGTGGGACCTTCATACACATCAATAACGTAATATAACCTAACCTAAACCAACCTAACATCTCGGCGGTAATATTTGACATCATTCCTGGCGAGTTGGCCTCTACGTCTCCGTGGGGTCTTCATATACGTCAATAACGTAATATAACCTAACCTAACCCAACCTAACATCTCGGCGGTAATATTTGACAACATTCCTGGCGAGTTGGCCTCTACGTCTCCGTGAGACCTTTATATCCATCAATAACGTAATATAACCTAATATAACCCAACCTAACCACTCGGCGCTATTATGTGACAACATTCCTGGCGAGTTGGCATCTACGTGTCCGTGGGACCTTCACATATATCAATAACGTAATATAACCTAAACTAACACAACCTAACCTTTCGGCGCTATTATTTGACAACATTCCTGGCGGGTTGGCCTCTACGTCTCCGCGGGGCCTTTATATACATCAATAACGTAATATAACCTAACCTAAGCCAACCCAATCTCTCGGAACTAATATTTGACAACATTCCTGGCGAGTTGGCGTCTACGTCTCCGTGGGGCATTTATATACATCAATAACGTAATATAACCTAACCTAATCCAACCTAACATCTCGGCACTAATATTTGACAACATTCCTGGCGAGTTGGACTCTACGTCTCCGTGGGAATTTTATATACATCAATAACGTAATATAACCTAACCTAACCCAACCTATCATCTCGGCGGTAATATTTGACAACATTTCTGGCGAGTTGGCCTCTACGTCTCCGTGGGGCCTTCATATACATCAATAACGTAGTATAACCTAACCTAACCTAACCTAACACATCGGCGGTAATATTTGACAACATTCCTGGCGAGTTGGCCTCTACGTCTCCGTGGGGCCTTCATATACATCAGTAACGTAATATAAACTAACCTAACCCAACCTAACATCTCGGCGGTAATATTTGACAACATTCCTGGCGAGTTGGCCTCTACGTCTCCGTGAGACCTTTATATCCATCAATAACGTAATATAACCTAATATAACCCAACCTAACCACTCGGCGCTATTATGTGACAACATTCCTGGCGAGTTGGCATCTACGTGTCCGTGGGACCTTCACATATATCAATAACGTAATATAACCTAAACTAACACAACCTAACCTTTCGGCGCTATTATTTGACAACATTCCTGGCGGGTTGGCCTCTACGTCTCCGCGGGGCCTTTATATACATCAATAACGTAATATAACCTAACCTAACCCAACCCAATCTCTCGGCACTAATATTTGACAACATTCCTGGCGAGTTGGCCTCTACGTCGCCGTGGGGCCTTCATATACATCAATAACGTAATATAACCTAACCTAACCCAACCTATCATCTCGGCGGTAATATTTGACAACATTCCTGGCGAGTTGGCCTCTACGTCTCCATGGGACTTTTATATACATCAATAGCGTAATATAACCTAACCTAACCCAACCTAACATCTCGGTACTAATATTTGACAACATTCCTGGCGAGTTGGCCTCTACGTCTCCGTGGGACCTTCATATACATCAATAACGTAATATTACCTAACCTAACCCAACCTAACATCTCGGCACTAATATTTGACAGCATTCCTGGCGAGTAGGCCTCTACCTCTCCGTGCGGCCTTCATATACATCAATAACGTAATATTACCTAACCTAACCCAACCTAACATCTCGGCACTAATATTTGACAACATTCCTGGCGAGTTGGCCTCTACCTCTCCGTGGGACCTTCATATACATCAATAACGTAATTTAACCTAACCTAAACCAACGTAACATCTCGGCGGTAATATTTGACATCATTCCTGTCTTGTTGGCCTCTATGTTTCCCTGGGACCTTTATATACATCAATAACGTAATATAACCTAACCTAACCCAACCCAATCTCTCGGAACTAATATTTGACAACATTCCTGGCGAGTTGGCCTCTACGTCTCCGTGGGGCTTTTATATACATCAATAACGTAATATAACCTAACCTAATCCAACCTAACATCTCGGCACTAATATTTGACAACATTCCTGAAGAGTTGGCCTCTACGTCTCCGTGGGAATTTTATATACATCAATAACGTAATATAACCTAACCTAACCCAACCTATCATCTCGGCGGTAATATTTCACAACATTTCTGGTGAGTTGGCCTCTACGTCTCCGTGGGGCCTTTATATACATCAATAACGTAGTATAACCTACCCTAACCCAACCGAACACATCGGCGGTAATATTTGACAACATTCCTGGCGAGTTGGCCTCTACGTCACCGTGGGACCTTCATATACATCAATAACGTAATATTACCTACCTTAACCCAACCTAACATCTCGGCACTAATATTTGACAACATTCCTGGCGAGTTGGCCTCTACCTCTCCGTGGGACCTTCATATACATCAATAACGTAATATAACCTAAACTAACCCAACCTAACCTTTCGGCGCCATTATTTGACAACATTCCTGGCGGGTTGGCCTCTACGTCTCCGCGGGGCCTTTATATACATCAATAACGTAATATAACCTAACCTAAGCCAACCCAATCTCTCGGAACTAATATTTGACAACATTCCTGGCGAGTTGGCCTCTACGTCTCCGTGGGGCATTTATATACATCAATAACGTAATATAACCTAACCTAATCCAACCTAACATCTCGGCACTAATATTTGACAACATTCCTGGCGAGTTGGCCTCTACGTCTCCGTGGAAATTTTATATACATCAATAACGTAATATAACCTAACCTAACCCAACCTATCATCTCGGCGGTAATATTTGACAACATTTCTGGCGAGTTGGCCTCTACGTCTCCGTGGGGCCTTCATATACATCAATAACGTAGTATAACCTAACCTAACCCAACCTAACACATCGGCGGTAATATTTGACAACATTCCTGGCGAGTTGGCCTCTACGTCTCCGTGGGGCCTTCATATACATCAATAACGTAATATAACCTAACCTAACCCAACCTATCATCTCGGCGGTAATATTTGACAACATTCCTGGCGAGTTGGCCTCTACGTCTCCTTGGGGCCTTCATATACATCAATAACGTAGTATAACCTACCCTAACCCAACCTAACACATCGGCGGTAATATTTGACAACATTCCTGGCGAGTTGGCCTCTACGTCTCCGTGGGACCTTCATATACATCAATAACGTAATATAACCTAACCTAGCCCAACCTATCATCTCGGCGGTAATATTTCACAACATTTCTGGTGAGTTGGCCTCTACGTCTCCGTGGGGCCTTCATATACATCAATAACGTAGTATAACCTACCCTAACCCAACCAAACACATCGGCGGTAATATTTCACAACATTTCTGGTGAGTTGGCCTCTACGTCTCCGTGGGGCCTTCATATACATCAATAACGTAGTATAACCTACCCTAACCCAACCAAACACATCGGCGGTAATATTTGACAACATTCCTGGCGAGTTGGCCTCTACGTCACCGTGGGACCTTCATACACATCAATAACGTAATATAACCTAACCTAAACCAACCTAACATCTCGGCGGTAATATTTGACATCATTCCTGGCGAGTTGGCCTCTACGTCTCCGTGGGGTCTTCATATACATCAATAACGTAATATAACCTAACCTAACCCAACCTAACATCTCGGCGGTAATATTTGACAACATTCCTGGCGAGTTGGCCTCTACGTCTCCGTGAGACCTTTATATCCATCAATAACTTAATATAACCTAATATAACCCAACCTAACCACTCGGCGCTATTATGTGACAACATTCCTGGCGAGTTGGCATCTACGTGTCCGTGGGACCTTCACATATATCAATAACGTAATATAACCTAAACTAACACAACCTAACCTTTCGGCGCTATTATTTGACAACATTCCTGGCGGGTTGGCCTCTACGTCTCCGCGGGGCCTTTATATACATCAATAACGTAATATAACCTAACCTAACCCAACCCAATCTCTCGGCACTAATATTTGACAACATTCCTGGCGAGTTGGCCTCTACGTCTCCGTGGGGCCTTCATATACATCAATAACGTAATATAACCTAACCTAACCCAACCTATCATCTCGGCGGTAATATTTGACAACATTCCTGGCGAGTTGGCCTCTACGTCTCCGTGGGACCGTCATATACATCAATAACGTAATATAACCTAAACTAACCCAACCTAACATCTCGGTACTAATATTTGACAACATTCCTGGCGAGTTGGCCTCTACGTCTCCGTGGGACCTTCATATACATCATAACGTAATATTACCTAACCTAACCCAGCCTAACATCTCGGCACTAATATTTGACAGCATTCCTGGCGAGTTGGCCTCTACCTCTCCGTGCGGCCTTCATATACATCAATAACGTAATATTACCTAACCTAACCCAACCTAACATCTCGGCACTAATATTTGACAACATTCCTGGCGAGTTGGCCTCTACCTCTCCGTGGGACCTTCATATACATCAATAACGTAATTTAACCTAACCTAAACCAACGTAACATCTCGGCGGTAATATTTGACATCATTCCTGTCTTGTTGGCCTCTATGTTTCCCTGGGACCTTTATATACATCAATAACGTAATATAACCTAACCTAACCCAACCCAATCTCTCGGAACTAATATTTGACAACATTCCTGGCGAGTTGGCCTCTACGTCTCCGTGGGGCTTTTATATACATCAATAACGTAATATAACCTAACCTAATCCAACCTAACATCTCGGCACTAATATTTGACAACATTCCTGAAGAGTTGGCCTCTACGTCTCCGTGGGAATTTTATATACATCAATAACGTAATATAACCTAACCTAACCCAACCTATCATCTCGGCGGTAATATTTCACAACATTTCTGGTGAGTTGGCCTCTACGTCTCCGTGGGGCCTTCATATACATCAATAACGTAGTATAACCTACCCTAACCCAACCAAACACATCGGCGGTAATATTTGACAACATTCCTGGCGAGTTGGCCTCTACGTCACCGTGGGACCTTCATATACATCAATAACGTAATATTACCTAACTTAACCCAACCTAACATCTCGGCACTAATATTTGACAACATTCCTGGCGAGTTGGCCTCTACCTCTCCGTGGGACCTTCATATACATCAATAACGTAATATAACCTAAACTAACCCAACCTAACCTTTCGGCGCTATTATTTGACAACATTCCTGGCGGGTTGGCCTCTACGTCTCCGCGGGGCCTTTATATACATCAATAACGTAATATAACCTAACCTAAGCCAACCCAATCTCTCGGAACTAATATTTGACAACATTCCTGGCGAGTTGGGCTCTACGTCTCCGTGGGGCATTTATATACATCAATAACGTAATATAACCTAACCTAATCCAACCTAACATCTCGGCACTAATATTTGACAACATTCCTGGCGAGTTGGCCTCTACGTCTCCGTGGGAATTTTATATACATCAATAACGTAATATAACCTAACCTAACCCAACCTAACATCTCGGCGGTAATATTTGACAACATTTCTGGCGAGTTGGCCTCTACGTCTCCGTGGGGCCTTCATATACATCAATAACGTATTATAACCTAACCTAACCCAACCTAACAGATCGGCGGTAATATTTGACAACATTCCTGGCGAGTTGGCCTCTGCGTCTCCGTGGGGCCTTCATATACATCAATAACGTAATATAACCTAACCTAACCCAACCTATCATCTCGGCGGTAATATTTGACAACATTCCTGGCGAGTTGGCCTCTACGTCTCCTTGGGGCCTTCATATACATCAATAACGTAGTATAACCTACCCTAACCCAACCTAACACATCGGCGGTAATATTTGACAACATTCCTGGCGAGTTGGCCTCTACGTCTCCGTGGGACCTTCATATACATCAATAACGTAATATAACCTAACCTAACCCAACCTATCATCTCGGCGGTAATATTTCACAACATTTCTGGTGAGTTGGCCTCTACGTCTCCGCGGGGCCATCATATACATCAATAACGTAGTATAACCTACCCTAACCCAACCAAACACATCGGCGGTAATATTTGACAACATTCCTGGCGAGTTGGCCTCTACGTCACCGTGGGACCTTCATATACATCAATAACGTAATATTACCTAACTTAACCCAACCTAACATCTCGGCACTAATATTTGACAACATTCCTGGCGAGTTGGCCTCTACCTCTCCGTGGGACCTTCATATACATCAATAACGTAATATAACCTAAACTAACCCAACCTAACCTTTCGGCGCTATTATTTGACAATATTCCTGGCGTGTTGGCCTCTACGTCTCCGCGGGGCCTTTATATACATCAATAACGTAATATAACCTAACCTAAGCCAACCCAATCTCTCGGAACTAATATTTTACAACATTCCTGGCGAGTTGGCCTCTACGTCTCCGTGGGGCCTTCATATACATCAATAACGTAGTATAACCTAACCTAACCCAACCTAACACATCGGCGGTAATATTTGACAACATTCCTGGCGAGTTGGCCTCTACGTCTCCGTGCGGCCTTCATATACATCAATAACGTAATATTACCTAACCTAACCCAACCTAACATCTCGGCTGTAATATTTGACAACATTCCTGGCTTGTTGGCCTCTATGTTTCCGTGGGACCTTTATATACATCAATAACGTAATATAACCTAACCTAACCCAACCTAACATCTCGGCGGTAATATTTGACAACATTCCTGGCGAGTTGGCCTCTACGTCTCCGTGGGGCCTTCATACACATCAATAACGTAATATAACCTAACCTAAACCAACCTAACATCTCGGCGGTAATATTTGACATCATTCCTGGCGAGTTGGCCTCTACGTCTCCGTGGGGTCTTCATATACATCAATAACGTAATATAACCTAACCTAACCCAACCTAACATCTCGGCGGTAATATTTGACAACATTCCTGGCGAGTTGGCCTCTACGTCTCCGTGGGGCCTTCATATACATCAATAACGTAATATAACCTAACCTAACCCAACCTATCATCTCGGCGGTAATATTTGACAACATTCCTGGCGAGTTGGCCTCTACGTCTCCATGGGACTTTTATATACATCAATAGCGTAATATAACCTAACCTAACCCAACCTAACATCTCGGTACTAATATTTGACAACATTCCTGGCGAGTTGGCCTCTACGTCTCCGTGGGACCTTCATATACATCATAACGTAATATTACCTAACCTAACCCAGCCTAACATCTCGGCACTAATATTTGACAGCATTCCTGGCGAGTTGGCCTCTACCTCTCCGTGCGGCCTTCATATACATCAATAACGTAATATTACCTAACCTAACCCAACCTAACATCTCGGCACTAATATTTGACAACATTCCTGGCGAGTTGGCCTCTACCTCTCCGTGGGACCTTCATATACATCAATAACGTAATTTAACCTAACCTAAACCAACGTAACATCTCGGCGGTAATATTTGACATCATTCCTGTCTTGTTGGCCTCTATGTTTCCCTGGGACCTTTATATACATCAATAACGTAATATAACCTAACCTAACCCAACCCAATCTCTCGGAACTAATATTTGACAACATTCCTGGCGAGTTGGCCTCTACGTCTCCGTGGGGCTTTTATATACATCAATAACGTAATATAACCTAACCTAATCCAACCTAACATCTCGGCACTAATATTTGACAACATTCCTGAAGAGTTGGCCTCTACGTCTCCGTGGGAATTTTATATACATCAATAACGTAATATAACCTAACCTAACCCAACCTATCATCTCGGCGGTAATATTTCACAACATTTCTGGTGAGTTGGCCTCTACGTCTCCGTGGGGCCTTCATATACATCAATAACGTAGTATAACCTACCCTAACCCAACCCAATCTCTCGGAACTAATATTTGACAACATTCCTGGCGAGTTGGCCTCTACGTCTCCGTGGGGCATTTATATACATCAATAACGTAATATAACCTAACCTAATCCAACCTAACATCTCGGCACTAATATTTGACAACATTCCTGGCGAGTTGGCCTCTACGTCTCCGTGGGAATTTTATATACATCAATAACGTAATATAACCTAACCTAACCCAACCTATCATCTCGGCGGTAATATTTGACAACATTTCTGGCGAGTTGGCCTCTACGTCTCCGTGGGGCCTTCATATACATCAATAACGTAGTATAACCTAACCTAACCCAACCTAACAGATCGGCGGTAATATTTGACAACATTCCTGGCGAGTTGGCCTCTACGTCTCCGTGGGGCCTTCATATACATCAATAACGTAATATAACCTAACCTAACCCAACCTATCATCTCGGCGGTAATATTTGACAACATTCCTGGCGAGTTGGCCTCTACGTCTCCTTGGGGCCTTCATATACATCAATAACGTAGTATAACCTACCCTAACCCAACCTAACACATCGGCGGTAATATTTGACAACATTCCTGGCGAGTTGGCCTCTACGTCTCCGTGGGACCTTCATATACATCAATAACGTAATATAACCTAACCTAACCCAACCTATCATCTCGGCGGTAATATTTCACAACATTTCTGGTGAGTTGGCCTCTACGTCTCCGCGGGGCCATCATATACATCAATAACGTAGTATAACCTACCCTAACCCAACCAAACACATCGGCGGTAATATTTGACAACATTCCTGGCGAGTTGGCCTCTACGTTACCGTGGGACCTTCATATACATCAATAACGTAATATTACCTAACTTAACCCAACCTAACATCTCGGCACTAATATTTGACAACATTCCTGGCGAGTTGGCCTCTACCTCTCCGTGGGACCTTCATATACATCAATAACGTAATATAACCTAAACTAACCCAACCTAACCTTTCGGCGCTATTATTTGACAACATTCCTGGCGTGTTGGCCTCTACGTCTCCGCGGGGCCTTTATATACATCAATAACGTAATATAACCTAACCTAAGCCAACCCAATCTCTCGGAACTAATATTTTACAACATTCCTGGCGAGTTGGCCTCTACGTCTCCGTGGGGCCTTCATATACATCAATAACGTAGTATAACCTAACCTAACCCAACCTAACACATCGGCGGTAATATTTGACAACATTCCTGGCGAGTTGGCCTCTACGTCTCCGTGCGGCCTTCATATACATCAATAACGTAATATTACCTAACCTAACCCAACCTAACATCTCGGCTGTAATATTTGACAACATTCCTGGCTTGTTGGCCTCTATGTTTCCGTGGGACCTTTATATACATCAATAACGTAATATAACCTAACCTAACCCAACCTAACATCTCGGCGGTAATATTTGACAACATTCCTGGCGAGTTGGCCTCTACGTCTCCGTGGGGCCTTCATACACATCAATAACGTAATATAACCTAACCTAACCCAACCTAACATCTCGGCGGTAATATTTGACAACATTCCTGGCGAGTTGGCCTCTACGTCTCCGTGAGACCTTTATATCCATCAATAACGTAATATAACCTAATATAACCCAACCTAACCACTCGGCGCTATTATGTGACAACATTCCTGGCGAGTTGGCATCTACGTGTCCGTGGGACCTTCACATATATCAATAACGTAATATAACCTAAACTAACACAACCTAACCTTTCGGCGCTATTATTTGACAACATTCCTGGCGGGTTGGCCTCTACGTCTCCGCGGGGCCTTTATATACATCAATAACGTAATATAACCTAACCTAACCCAACCCAATCTCTCGGCACTAATATTTGACAACATTCCTGGCGAGTTGGCCTCTACGTCTCCGTGGGGCCTTCATATACATCAATAACGTAATATAACCTAACCTAACCCAACCTATCATCTCGGCGGTAATATTTGACAACATTCCTGGCGAGTTGGCCTCTACGTCTCCATGGGACTTTTATATACATCAATAGCGTAATATAACCTAACCTAACTCAACCTAACATCTCGGTACTAATATTTGACAACATTCCTGGCGAGTTGGCCTCTACGTCTCCGTGGGACCTTCATATACATCATAACGTAATATTACCTAACCTAACCCAGCCTAACATCTCGGCACTAATATTTGACAGCATTCCTGGCGAGTTGGCCTCTACCTCTCCGTGCGGCCTTCATATACATCAATAACGTAATATTACCTAACCTAACCCAACCTAACATCTCGGCACTAATATTTGACAACATTCCTGGCGAGTTGGCCTCTACCTCTCCGTGGGACCTTCATATACATCAATAACGTAATTTAACCTAACCTAAACCAACGTAACATCTCGGCGGTAATATTTGACATCATTCCTGTCTTGTTGGCCTCTATGTTTCCCTGGGACCTTTATATACATCAATAACGTAATATAACCTAACCTAACCCAACCCAATCTCTCGGAACTAATATTTGACAACATTCCTGGCGAGTTGGCCTCTACGTCTCCGTGGGGCTTTTATATACATCAATAACGTAATATAACCTAACCTAATCCAACCTAACATCTCGGCACTAATATTTGACAACATTCCTGAAGAGTTGGCCTCTACGTCTCCGTGGGAATTTTATATACATCAATAACGTAATATAACCTAACCTAACCCAACCTATCATCTCGGCGGTAATATTTCACAACATTTCTGGTGAGTTGGCCTCTACGTCTCCGTGGGGCCTTCATATACATCAATAACGTAGTATAACCTACCCTAACCCAACCAAACACATCGGCGGTAATATTTGACAACATTCCTGGCGAGTTGGCCTCTACGTCACCGTGGGACCTTCATATACATCAATAACGTAATATTACCTAACTTAACCCAACCTAACATCTCGGCACTAATATTTGACAACATTCCTGGCGAGTTGGCCTCTACCTCTCCGTGGGACCTTCATATACATCAATAACGTAATATAACCTAAACTAGCCCAACCTAACCTTTCGGCGCTATTATTTGACAACATTCCTGGCGGGTTGGCCTCTACGTCTCCGCGGGGCCTTTATATACATCAATAACGTAATATAACCTAACCTAAGCCAACCCAATCTCTCGGAACTAATATTTGACAACATTCCTGGCGAGTTGGGCTCTACGTCTCCGTGGGGCATTTATATACATCAATAACGTAATATAACCTAACCTAATCCAACCTAACATCTCGGCACTAATATTTGACAACATTCCTGGCGAGTTGGCCTCTACGTCTCCGTGGGAATTTTATATACATCAATAACGTAATATAACCTAACCTAACCCAACCTATCATCTCGGCGGTAATATTTGACAACATTTCTGGCGAGTTGGCCTCTACGTCTCCGTGGGGCCTTCATATACATCAATAACGTAGTATAACCTAACCTAACCCAACCTAACAGATCGGCGGTAATATTTGACAACATTCCTGGCGAGTTGGCCTCTACGTCTCCGTGGGGCCTTCATATACATCAATAACGTAATATAACCTAACCTAACCCAACCTATCATCTCGGCGGTAATATTTGACAACATTCCTGGCGAGTTGGCCTCTACGTCTCCTTGGGGCCTTCATATACATCAATAACGTAGTATAACCTACCCTAACCCAACCTAACACATCGGCGGTAATATTTGACAACATTCCTGGCGAGTTGGCCTCTACGTCTCCGTGGGACCTTCATATACATCAATAACGTAATATAACCTAACCTAACCCAACCTATCATCTCGGCGGTAATATTTCACAACATTTCTGGTGAGTTGGCCTCTACGTCTCCGCGGGGCCATCATATACATCAATAACGTAGTATAACCTACCCTAACCCAACCAAACACATCGGCGGTAATATTTGACAACATTCCTGGCGAGTTGGCCTCTACGTCACCGTGGGACCTTCATATACATCAATAACGTAATATTACCTAACTTAACCCAACCTAACATCTCGGCATTAATATTTGACAACATTCCTGGCGAGTTGGCCTCTACCTCTCCGTGGGACCTTCATATACATCAATAACGTAATATAACCTAAACTAACCCAACCTAACCTTTCGGCGCTATTATTTGACAACATTCCTGGCGGGTTGGCCTCTACGTCTCCGCGGGGCCTTTATATACATCAATAACGTAATATAACCTAACCTAAGCCAACCCAATCTCTCGGAACTAATATTTTACAACATTCCTGGCGAGTTGGCCTCTACGTCTCCGTGGGGCATTTATATACATCAATAACGTAATATAACCTAACCTAATCCAACCTAACATCTCGGCACTAATATTTGACAACATTCCTGGCGAGTTGGCCTCTACGTCTCCGTGGGAATTTTATATACATCAATAACGTAATATAACCTAACCTAACCCAACCTATCATCTCGGCGGTAATATTTGACAACATTTCTGGCGAGTTGGCCTCTACGTCTCTGTGGGGCCTTCATATACATCAATAACGTAGTATAACCTAACCTAACCCAACCTAACACATCGGCGGTAATATTTGACAACATTCCTGGCGAGTTGGCCTCTACGTCTCCGTGGGGCCTTCATATACATCAATAACGTAATATAACCTAACCTAACCCAACCTATCATCTCGGCGGTAATATTTGACAACATTCCAGGCGAGTTGGCCTCTACGTCTCCTTGGGGCCTTCATATACATCAATAACGTAGTATAACCTACCCTAACCCAACCTAACACATCGGCGGTAATATTTGACAACATTCCTGGCGAGTTGGCCTCTACGTCTCCGTGGGACCTTCATATACATCAATAACTTAATATTACCTAACCTAACCCAACCTAACATCTCGGCACTAATATTTGACAACATTCCTAGCGAGTTGGCCTCTACCTCTCCGTGGGACCTTCATATACATCAATAACGTAATTTAACCTAACCTAAACCAACGTAACATCTCGGCGGTAATATTTGACAACATTCCTGCCTTGTTGGCCTCTATGTTTCCCTGGGACCTTTATATACATCAATAACGTAATATAACCTAACCTAATCCAACCCAATCTCTCGGAACTAATATTTGACAACATTCCTGGCGAGTTGGCCTCTACGTCTCCGTGGGGCTTTTATATACATCAATAACGTAATATAACCTAACCTAATCCAACCTAACATCTCGGCACTAATATTTGACAACATTCCTGGAGTGTTGGCCTCTACGTCTCCGTGGGAATTTTATATACATCAATAACGTAATATAACCTAACCTAACCCTGCCTATCATCTCGGCGGTAATATTTGACAACATTTCTTGCGAGTTGGCCTCTACGTCTCCGTGGGGCCTTCATATACATCAATAACGTAGTATAACCTACCCTAAGCCAACCAAACACATCGGCGGTAATATTTGACAACATTCCTGGCGAGTTGGCCTCTACGTCACCGTGGGGCCTTTATATACATCAATAACGTAATATAACCTAACCTAAGCCAACCCAATCTCTCGGAACTAATATTTGACAACATTCCTGGCGAGTTGGCCTCTACGTCTCCGTGGGGCATTTATATACATCAATAACGTAATATAACCTAACCTAACCCAACCTAACACATCGGCGGTAATATTTGACAACATTCCTGGCGAGTTGGCCTCTACGTCTCCGTGGGGCCTTCATATACATCAGTAACGTAATATAACCTAACCTAACCCAACCTATCATTTCGGCGGTAATATTTGACAACATCCCTGGCGAGTTGGCCTCTATGTTTCCGTGGGACCTTTATATACATCAATAACGTAATATAACCTAACCTAACCCAACCTAACATCTCGGCGGTAATATTTGACATCATTCCTGTCTTGTTGGCCTCTATGTTTCCCTGGGACCTTTATATACATCAATAACGTAATATAACCTAACCTAACCCAACCCAATCTCTCGGAACTAATATTTGACAACATTCCTGGCGAGTTGGCCTCTACGTCTCCGTGGGGCTTTTATATACATCAATAACGTAATATAACCTAACCTAATCCAACCTAACATCTCGGCACTAATATTTGACAACATTCCTGAAGAGTTGGCCTCTACGTCTCCGTGGGAATTTTATGTACATCAATAACGTAATATAACCTAACCTAACCCAACCTATCATCTCGGCGGTAATATTTCACAACATTTCTGGTGAGTTGGCCTCTACGTCTCCGTGGGGCCTTCATATACATCAATAACGTAGTATAACCTACCCTAACCCAACCGAACACATCGGCGGTAATATTTGACAACATTCCTGGCGAGTTGGCCTCTACGTCACCGTGGGACCTTCATATACATCAATAACGTAATATTACCTACCTTAACCCAACCTAACATCTCGGCGGTAATATTTGACAACATTCCTGGCGAGTTGGCCTCTACGTCTCCGTGAGACCTTTATATCCATCAATAACGTAATATAACCTAATATAACCCAACCTAACCACTCGGCGCTATTATGTGACAACATTCCTGGCGAGTTGGCATCTACGTGTCCGTGGGACCTTCACATATATCAATAACGTAATATAACCTAAACTAACACAACCTAACCTTTCGGCGCTATTATTTGAAAACATTCCTGGCGGGTTGGCCTCTACGTCTCCGCGGGGCCTTTATATACATCAATAACGTAATATAACCTAACCTAACCCAACCCAATCTCTCGGCACTAATATTTGACAACATTCCTGGCGAGTTGGCCTCATCGTCTCCGTGGGGCCTTCATATACATCAATAACGTAATATAACCTAACCTAACCCAACCTATCATCTCGGTACTAATATTTGACAACATTCCTGGCGAGTTGGCCTCTACGTCTCCGTGGGACCTTCATATACATCAATAACGTAATATTACCTAACCTAACCCAACCTAACATCTCGGCACTAATATTTGACAGCATTCCTGGCGAGTTGGCCTCTACCTCTCCGTACGGCCTTCATATACATCAATAACGTAATATTACCTAACCTAACCCAACCTAACATCTCGGCACTAATATTTGACAACATTCCTGGCGAGTTGGCCTCTACCTCTCCGTGGGACCTTCATATACATCAATAACGTAATTTAACCTAACCTAAACCAACGTAACATCTCGGCGGTAATATTTGACATCATTCCTGTCTTGTTGGCCTCTATGTTTCCCTGGGACCTTTATACACATCAATAACGTAATATAACCTAACCTAACCCAACCCAATCTCTCGGAACTAATATTTGACAACATTCCTGGCGAGTTGGCCTCTACGCATCCGTGGGGCATTTATATACATCAATAACGTAATATAACCTAACCTAATCCAACCTAACATCTCGGCACTAATATTTGACAACATTCCTGGCGAGTTGGCCTCTACTACTCCGTGGGAATTTTATATACATCAATAACGTAATATAACCTAACCTAACCCAACCTATCATCTCGGCGGTAATATTTGACAACATTTCTGGCGAGTTGGCCTCTACGTCTCCGTGGGGCCTTCATATACATCAATAACGTAGTATAACCTAACCTAACCCAACCCGATCTCTCGGCACTAATATTTGACCACATTCCTGACGAGTTGGCCTCTACGTCTCCGTGGGGCCATCATATACATCAATAATGTAGTATAACCTACCCTAACCCAACCAAACACATCGGCGGTAATATTTGACAACATTCCTGGCGAGTTGGCCTCTACGTCACCGTGGGGCCTTTATATACATCAATAACGTAATATAACCTAACCTAAGCCAACCCAATCTCTCGGAACTAATATTTGACAACATTCCTGGCGAGTGGGGCCTTCATATACATCAGTAACGTAATATAAACTAACCTAACCCAACCTATCATTTCGGCGGTAATATTTGACAACATCCCTGGCGAGTTGGCCTCTACGTCTCCATGGGACTTTTATATACATCAATAGCGTAATATAACCTAACCTAACCCAACCTAACATCTCGGTACTAATATTTGACAACATTCCTGGCGAGTTGGCCTCTACGTCTCCGTGGGGCATTTATATACATCAATAACGTAATATAACCTAACCTAATCCAACCTAACATCTCGGCACTAATATTTGACAACATTCCTGGCGAGTTGGCCTCTACGTCTCCGTGGAAATTTTATATACATCAATAACGTAATATAACCTAACCTAACCCAACCTATCATCTCGGCGGTAATATTTGACAACATTTCTGGCGAGTTGGCCTCTACGTCTCCGTGGGGCCTTCATATACATCAATAACGTAGTATAACCTAACCTAACCCAACCTAACACATCGGCGGTAATATTTGACAACATTCCTGGCGAGTTGGCCTCTACGTCTCCGTGGGGCCTTCATATACATCAATAACGTAATATAACCTAACCTAACCCAACCTATCATCTCGGCGGTAATATTTGACAACATTCCTGGCGAGTTGGCCTCTACGTCTCCTTGGGGCCTTCATATACATCAATAACGTAGTATAACCTACCCTAACCCAACCTAACACATCGGCGGTAATATTTGACAACATTCCTGGCGAGTTGGCCTCTACGTCTCCGTGGGACCTTCATATACATCAATAACGTAATATAACCTAACCTAACCCAACCTATCATCTCGGCGGTAATATTTCACAACATTTCTGGTGAGTTGGCCTCTACGTCTCCGTGGGGCCTTCATATACATCAATAACGTAGTATAACCTACCCTAACCCAACCAAACACATCGGCGGTAATATTTCACAACATTTCTGGTGAGTTGGCCTCTACGTCTCCGTGGGGCCTTCATATACATCAATAACGTAGTATAACCTACCCTAACCCAACCAAACACATCGGCGGTAATATTTGACAACATTCCTGGCGAGTTGGCCTCTACGTCACCGTGGGACCTTCATACACATCAATAACGTAATATAACCTAACCTAAACCAACCTAACATCTCGGCGGTAATATTTGACATCATTCCTGGCGAGTTGGCCTCTACGTCTCCGTGGGGTCTTCATATACATCAATAACGTAATATAACCTAACCTAACCCAACCTAACATCTCGGCGGTAATATTTGACAACATTCCTGGCGAGTTGGCCTCTACGTCTCCGTGAGACCTTTATATCCATCAATAACGTAATATAACCTAATATAACCCAACCTAACCACTCGGCGCTATTATGTGACAACATTCCTGGCGAGTTGGCATCTACGTGTCCGTGGGACCTTCACATATATCAATAACGTAATATAACCTAAACTAACACAACCTAACCTTTCGGCGCTATTATTTGACAACATTCCTGGCGGGTTGGCCTCTACGTCTCCGCGGGGCCTTTATATACATCAATAACGTAATATAACCTAACCTAAGCCAACCCAATCTCTCGGAACTAATATTTGACAACATTCCTGGCGAGTTGGCGTCTACGTCTCCGTGGGGCATTTATATACATCAATAACGTAATATAACCTAACCTAATCCAACCTAACATCTCGGCACTAATATTTGACAACATTCCTGGCGAGTTGGACTCTACGTCTCCGTGGGAATTTTATATACATCAATAACGTAATATAACCTAACCTAACCCAACCTATCATCTCGGCGGTAATATTTGACAACATTTCTGGCGAGTTGGCCTCTACGTCTCCGTGGGGCCTTCATATACATCAATAACGTAGTATAACCTAACCTAACCCAACCTAACACATCGGCGGTAATATTTGACAACATTCCTGGCGAGTTGGCCTCTACGTCTCCGTGGGGCCTTCATATACATCAGTAACGTAATATAAACTAACCTAACCCAACCTATCATTTCGGCGGTAATATTTGACAACATTCCTGGCGAGTTGGCCTCTACGTCTCCGTGGGACCTTCATATACATCAATAACGTAATATAACCTAACCTAACCCAACCTAACATCTCGGCGGTAATATTTGACAACATTCCTGGCGAGTTGGCCTCTACGTCTCCGTGAGACCTTTATATCCATCAATAACGTAATATAACCTAATATAACCCAACCTAACCACTCGGCGCTATTATGTGACAACATTCCTGGCGAGTTGGCATCTACGTGTCCGTGGGACCTTCACATATATCAATAACGTAATATAACCTAAACTAACACAACCTAACCTTTCGGCGCTATTATTTGACAACATTCCTGGCGGGTTGGCCTCTACGTCTCCGCGGGGCCTTTATATACATCAATAACGTAATATAACCTAACCTAACCCAACCCAATCTCTCGGCACTAATATTTGACAACATTCCTGGCGAGTTGGCCTCTACGTCGCCGTGGGGCCTTCATATACATCAATAACGTAATATAACCTAACCTAACCCAACCTATCATCTCGGCGGTAATATTTGACAACATTCCTGGCGAGTTGGCCTCTACGTCTCCATGGGACTTTTATATACATCAATAGCGTAATATAACCTAACCTAACCCAACCTAACATCTCGGTACTAATATTTGACAACATTCCTGGCGAGTTGGCCTCTACGTCTCCGTGGGACCTTCATATACATCAATAACGTAATATTACCTAACTTAACCCAACCTAACATCTCGGCACTAATATTTGACAGCATTCCTGGCGAGTAGGCCTCTACCTCTCCGTGCGGCCTTCATATACATCAATAACGTAATATTACCTAACCTAACCCAACCTAACATCTCGGCACTAATATTTGACAACATTCCTGGCGAGTTGGCCTCTACCTCTCCGTGGGACCTTCATATACATCAATAACGTAATTTAACCTAACCTAAACCAACGTAACATCTCGGCGGTAATATTTGACATCATTCCTGTCTTGTTGGCCTCTATGTTTCCCTGGGACCTTTATATACATCAATAACGTAATATAACCTAACCTAACCCAACCCAATCTCTCGGAACTAATATTTGACAACATTCCTGGCGAGTTGGCCTCTACGTCTCCGTGGGGCTTTTATATACATCAATAACGTAATATAACCTAACCTAATCCAACCTAACATCTCGGCACTAATATTTGACAACATTCCTGAAGAGTTGGCCTCTACGTCTCCGTGGGAATTTTATATACATCAATAACGTAATATAACCTAACCTAACCCAACCTATCATCTCGGCGGTAATATTTCACAACATTTCTGGTGAGTTGGCCTCTACGTCTCCGTGGGGCCTTTATATACATCAATAACGTAGTATAACCTACCCTAACCCAACCGAACACATCGGCGGTAATATTTGACAACATTCCTGGCGAGTTGGCCTCTACGTCACCGTGGGACCTTCATATACATCAATAACGTAATATTACCTACCTTAACCCAACCTAACATCTCGGCACTAATATTTGACAACATTCCTGGCGAGTTGGCCTCTACCTCTCCGTGGGACCTTCATATACATCAATAACGTAATATAACCTAAACTAACCCAACCTAACCTTTCGGCGCCATTATTTGACAACATTCCTGGCGGGTTGGCCTCTACGTCTCCGCGGGGCCTTTATATACATCAATAACGTAATATAACCTAACCTAAGCCAACCCAATCTCTCGGAACTAATATTTGACAACATTCCTGGCGAGTTGGCCTCTACGTCTCCGTGGGGCATTTATATACATCAATAACGTAATATAACCTAACCTAATCCAACCTAACATCTCGGCACTAATATTTGACAACATTCCTGGCGAGTTGGCCTCTACGTCTCCGTGGAAATTTTATATACATCAATAACGTAATATAACCTAACCTAACCCAACCTATCATCTCGGCGGTAATATTTGACAACATTTCTGGCGAGTTGGCCTCTACGTCTCCGTGGGGCCTTCATATACATCAATAACGTAGTATAACCTAACCTAACCCAACCTATCATCTCGGCGGTAATATTTGACAACATTCCTGGCGAGTTGGCCTCTACGTCTCCTTGGGGCCTTCATATACATCAATAACGTAGTATAACCTACCCTAACCCAACCTAACACATCGGCGGTAATATTTGACAACATTCCTGGCGAGTTGGCCTCTACGTCTCCGTGGGACCTTCATATACATCAATAACGTAATATAACCTAACCTAGCCCAACCTATCATCTCGGCGGTAATATTTCACAACATTTCTGGTGAGTTGGCCTCTACGTCTCCGTGGGGCCTTCATATACATCAATAACGTAGTATAACCTACCCTAACCCAACCAAACACATCGGCGGTAATATTTCACAACATTTCTGGTGAGTTGGCCTCTACGTCTCCGTGGGGCCTTCATATACATCAATAACGTAGTATAACCTACCCTAACCCAACCAAACACATCGGCGGTAATATTTGACAACATTCCTGGCGAGTTGGCCTCTACGTCACCGTGGGACCTTCATACACATCAATAACGTAATATAACCTAACCTAAACCAACCTAACATCTCGGCGGTAATATTTGACATCATTCCTGGCGAGTTGGCCTCTACGTCTCCGTGGGGTCTTCATATACATCAATAACGTAATATAACCTAACCTAACCCAACCTAACATCTCGGCGGTAATATTTGACAACATTCCTGGCGAGTTGGCCTCTACGTCTCCGTGAGACCTTTATATCCATCAATAACGTAATATAACCTAATATAACCCAACCTAACCACTCGGCGCTATTATGTGACAACATTCCTGGCGAGTTGGCATCTACGTGTCCGTGGGACCTTCACATATATCAATAACGTAATATAACCTAAACTAACACAACCTAACCTTTCGGCGCTATTATTTGACAACATTCCTGGCGGGTTGGCCTCTACGTCTCCGCGGGGCCTTTATATACATCAATAACGTAATATAACCTAACCTAACCCAACCCAATCTCTCGGCACTAATATTTGACAACATTCCTGGCGAGTTGGCCTCTACGTCTCCGTGGGGCCTTCATATACATCAATAACGTAATATAACCTAACCTAACCCAACCTATCATCTCGGCGGTAATATTTGACAACATTCCTGGCGAGTTGGCCTCTACGTCTCCGTGGGACCGTCATATACATCAATAACGTAATATAACCTAAACTAACCCAACCTAACATCTCGGTACTAATATTTGACAACATTCCTGGCGAGTTGGCCTCTACGTCTCCGTGGGACCTTCATATACATCATAACGTAATATTACCTAACCTAACCCAGCCTAACATCTCGGCACTAATATTTGACAGCATTCCTGGCGAGTTGGCCTCTACCTCTCCGTGCGGCCTTCATATACATCAATAACGTAATATTACCTAACCTAACCCAACCTAACATCTCGGCACTAATATTTGACAACATTCCTGGCGAGTTGGCCTCTACCTCTCCGTGGGACCTTCATATACATCAATAACGTAATTTAACCTAACCTAAACCAACGTAACATCTCGGCGGTAATATTTGACATCATTCCTGTCTTGTTGGCCTCTATGTTTCCCTGGGACCTTTATATACATCAATAACGTAATATAACCTAACCTAACCCAACCCAATCTCTCGGAACTAATATTTGACAACATTCCTGGCGAGTTGGCCTCTACGTCTCCGTGGGGCTTTTATATACATCAATAACGTAATATAACCTAACCTAATCCAACCTAACATCTCGGCACTAATATTTGACAACATTCCTGAAGAGTTGGCCTCTACGTCTCCGTGGGAATTTTATATACATCAATAACGTAATATAACCTAACCTAACCCAACCTATCATCTCGGCGGTAATATTTCACAACATTTCTGGTGAGTTGGCCTCTACGTCTCCGTGGGGCCTTCATATACATCAATAACGTAGTATAACCTACCCTAACCCAACCAAACACATCGGCGGTAATATTTGACAACATTCCTGGCGAGTTGGCCTCTACGTCACCGTGGGACCTTCATATACATCAATAACGTAATATTACCTAACTTAACCCAACCTAACATCTCGGCACTAATATTTGACAACATTCCTGGCGAGTTGGCCTCTACCTCTCCGTGGGACCTTCATATACATCAATAACGTAATATAACCTAAACTAACCCAACCTAACCTTTCGGCGCTATTATTTGACAACATTCCTGGCGGGTTGGCCTCTACGTCTCCGCGGGGCCTTTATATACATCAATAACGTAATATAACCTAACCTAAGCCAACCCAATCTCTCGGAACTAATATTTGACAACATTCCTGGCGAGTTGGGCTCTACGTCTCCGTGGGGCATTTATATACATCAATAACGTAATATAACCTAACCTAATCCAACCTAACATCTCGGCACTAATATTTGACAACATTCCTGGCGAGTTGGCCTCTACGTCTCCGTGGGAATTTTATATACATCAATAACGTAATATAACCTAACCTAACCCAACCTAACATCTCGGCGGTAATATTTGACAACATTTCTGGCGAGTTGGCCTCTACGTCTCCGTGGGGCCTTCATATACATCAATAACGTATTATAACCTAACCTAACCCAACCTAACAGATCGGCGGTAATATTTGACAACATTCCTGGCGAGTTGGCCTCTACGTCTCCGTGGGGCCTTCATATACATCAATAACGTAATATAACCTAACCTAACCCAACCTATCATCTCGGCGGTAATATTTGACAACATTCCTGGCGAGTTGGCCTCTACGTCTCCTTGGGGCCTTCATATACATCAATAACGTAGTATAACCTACCCTAACCCAACCTAACACATCGGCGGTAATATTTGACAACATTCCTGGCGAGTTGGCCTCTACGTCTCCGTGGAACCTTCATATACATCAATAACGTAATATAACCTAACCTAACCCAACCTAACATCTCGGCGGTAATATTTGACAACATTCCTGGCGAGTTGGCCTCTACGTCTCCGTGAGACCTTTATATCCATCAATAACGTAATATAACCTAATATAACCCAACCTAACCACTCGGCGCTATTATGTGACAACATTCCTGTCGAGTTGGCCTCTACGTCTCCGTGAGACCTTCATATCCATCAATAACGTAATATAACCTAATATAACCCAACCTAACCTTTCGGCGTTATTATTTGACAACATTCCTGGTGGGTTGGCCTCTACGTCTCCGCGGGGCCTTTATATACATCAATAACGTAATATAACCTAACCTAACCCAACCCAATCTCTCGGCACTAATATTTGACAACATTCCTGGCGAGTTGGCCTCTACGTCGCCGTGGGGCCTTCATATACATCAATAACGTAATATAACCTAACCTAACCCAACCTATCATCTCGGCGGTAATATTTGACAACATTCCTGGCGAGTTGGCCTCTACGTCTCCATGGGACTTTTATATACATCAATAGCGTAATATAACCTAACCTAACCCAACCTAACATCTCGGTACTAATATTTGACAACATTCCTGGCGAGTTGGCCTCTACGTCTCCGTGGGACCTTCATATACATCAATAACGTAATATTACCTAACCTAACCCAACCTAACATCTCGGCACTAATATTTGACAGCATTCCTGGCGAGTAGGCCTCTACCTCTCCGTGCGGCCTTCATATACATCAATAACGTAATATTACCTAACCTAACCCAACCTAACATCTCGGCACTAATATTTGACAACATTCCTGGCGAGTTGGCCTCTACCTCTCCGTGGGACCTTCATATACATCAATAACGTAATTTAACCTAACCTAAACCAACGTAACATCTCGGCGGTAATATTTGACATCATTCCTGTCTTGTTGGCCTCTATGTTTCCCTGGGACCTTTATATACATCAATAACGTAATATAACCTAACCTAACCCAACCCAATCTCTCGGAACTAATATTTGACAACATTCCTGGCGAGTTGGCCTCTACGTCTCCGTGGGGCTTTTATATACATCAATAACGTAATATAACCTAACCTAATCCAACCTAACATCTCGGCACTAATATTTGACAACATTCCTGAAGAGTTGGCCTCTACGTCTCCGTGGGAATTTTATATACATCAATAACGTAATATAACCTAACCTAACCCAACCTATCATCTCGGCGGTAATATTTCACAACATTTCTGGTGAGTTGGCCTCTACGTCTCCGTGGGGCCTTTATATACATCAATAACGTAGTATAACCTACCCTAACCCAACCGAACACATCGGCGGTAATATTTGACAACATTCCTGGCGAGTTGGCCTCTACGTCACCGTGGGACCTTCATATACATCAATAACGTAATATTACCTACCTTAACCCAACCTAACATCTCGGCACTAATATTTGACAACATTCCTGGCGAGTTGGCCTCTACCTCTCCGTGGGACCTTCATATACATCAATAACGTAATATAACCTAAACTAACCCAACCTAACCTTTCGGCGCCATTATTTGACAACATTCCTGGCGGGTTGGCCTCTACGTCTCCGCGGGGCCTTTATATACATCAATAACGTAATATAACCTAACCTAAGCCAACCCAATCTCTCGGAACTAATATTTGACAACATTCCTGGCGAGTTGGCCTCTACGTCTCCGTGGGGCATTTATATACATCAATAACGTAATATAACCTAACCTAATCCAACCTAACATCTCGGCACTAATATTTGACAACATTCCTGGCGAGTTGGCCTCTACGTCTCCGTGGAAATTTTATATACATCAATAACGTAATATAACCTAACCTAACCCAACCTATCATCTCGGCGGTAATATTTGACAACATTTCTGGCGAGTTGGCCTCTACGTCTCCGTGGGGCCTTCATATACATCAATAACGTAGTATAACCTAACCTAACCCAACCTAACACATCGGCGGTAATATTTGACAACATTCCTGGCGAGTTGGCCTCTACGTCTCCGTGGGGCCTTCATATACATCAATAACGTAATATAACCTAACCTAACCCAACCTATCATCTCGGCGGTAATATTTGACAACATTCCTGGCGAGTTGGCCTCTACGTCTCCTTGGGGCCTTCATATACATCAATAACGTAGTATAACCTACCCTAACCCAACCTAACACATCGGCGGTAATATTTGACAACATTCCTGGCGAGTTGGCCTCTACGTCTCCGTGGGACCTTCATATACATCAATAACGTAATATAACCTAACCTAGCCCAACCTATCATCTCGGCGGTAATATTTCACAACATTTCTGGTGAGTTGGCCTCTACGTCTCCGTGGGGCCTTCATATACATCAATAACGTAGTATAACCTACCCTAACCCAACCAAACACATCGGCGGTAATATTTCACAACATTTCTGGTGAGTTGGCCTCTACGTCTCCGTGGGGCCTTCATATACATCAATAACGTAGTATAACCTACCCTAACCCAACCAAACACATCGGCGGTAATATTTGACAACATTCCTGGCGAGTTGGCCTCTACGTCACCGTGGGACCTTCATACACATCAATAACGTAATATAACCTAACCTAAACCAACCTAACATCTCGGCGGTAATATTTGACATCATTCCTGGCGAGTTGGCCTCTACGTCTCCGTGGGGTCTTCATATACATCAATAACGTAATATAACCTAACCTAACCCAACCTAACATCTCGGCGGTAATATTTGACAACATTCCTGGCGAGTTGGCCTCTACGTCTCCGTGAGACCTTTATATCCATCAATAACGTAATATAACCTAATATAACCCAACCTAACCACTCGGCGCTATTATGTGACAACATTCCTGGCGAGTTGGCATCTACGTGTCCGTGGGACCTTCACATATATCAATAACGTAATATAACCTAAACTAACACAACCTAACCTTTCGGCGCTATTATTTGACAACATTCCTGGCGGGTTGGCCTCTACGTCTCCGCGGGGCCTTTATATACATCAATAACGTAATATAACCTAACCTAACCCAACCCAATCTCTCGGCACTAATATTTGACAACATTCCTGGCGAGTTGGCCTCTACGTCTCCGTGGGGCCTTCATATACATCAATAACGTAATATAACCTAACCTAACCCAACCTATCATCTCGGCGGTAATATTTGACAACATTCCTGGCGAGTTGGCCTCTACGTCTCCGTGGGACCGTCATATACATCAATAACGTAATATAACCTAAACTAACCCAACCTAACATCTCGGTACTAATATTTGACAACATTCCTGGCGAGTTGGCCTCTACGTCTCCGTGGGACCTTCATATACATCATAACGTAATATTACCTAACCTAACCCAGCCTAACATCTCGGCACTAATATTTGACAGCATTCCTGGCGAGTTGGCCTCTACCTCTCCGTGCGGCCTTCATATACATCAATAACGTAATATTACCTAACCTAACCCAACCTAACATCTCGGCACTAATATTTGACAACATTCCTGGCGAGTTGGCCTCTACCTCTCCGTGGGACCTTCATATACATCAATAACGTAATTTAACCTAACCTAAACCAACGTAACATCTCGGCGGTAATATTTGACATCATTCCTGTCTTGTTGGCCTCTATGTTTCCCTGGGACCTTTATATACATCAATAACGTAATATAACCTAACCTAACCCAACCCAATCTCTCGGAACTAATATTTGACAACATTCCTGGCGAGTTGGCCTCTACGTCTCCGTGGGGCTTTTATATACATCAATAACGTAATATAACCTAACCTAATCCAACCTAACATCTCGGCACTAATATTTGACAACATTCCTGAAGAGTTGGCCTCTACGTCTCCGTGGGAATTTTATATACATCAATAACGTAATATAACCTAACCTAACCCAACCTATCATCTCGGCGGTAATATTTCACAACATTTCTGGTGAGTTGGCCTCTACGTCTCCGTGGGGCCTTCATATACATCAATAACGTAGTATAACCTACCCTAACCCAACCAAACACATCGGCGGTAATATTTGACAACATTCCTGGCGAGTTGGCCTCTACGTCACCGTGGGACCTTCATATACATCAATAACGTAATATTACCTAACTTAACCCAACCTAACATCTCGGCACTAATATTTGACAACATTCCTGGCGAGTTGGCCTCTACCTCTCCGTGGGACCTTCATATACATCAATAACGTAATATAACCTAAACTAACCCAACCTAACCTTTCGGCGCTATTATTTGACAACATTCCTGGCGGGTTGGCCTCTACGTCTCCGCGGGGCCTTTATATACATCAATAACGTAATATAACCTAACCTAAGCCAACCCAATCTCTCGGAACTAATATTTGACAACATTCCTGGCGAGTTGGGCTCTACGTCTCCGTGGGGCATTTATATACATCAATAACGTAATATAACCTAACCTAATCCAACCTAACATCTCGGCACTAATATTTGACAACATTCCTGGCGAGTTGGCCTCTACGTCTCCGTGGGAATTTTATATACATCAATAACGTAATATAACCTAACCTAACCCAACCTAACATCTCGGCGGTAATATTTGACAACATTTCTGGCGAGTTGGCCTCTACGTCTCCGTGGGGCCTTCATATACATCAATAACGTATTATAACCTAACCTAACCCAACCTAACAGATCGGCGGTAATATTTGACAACATTCCTGGCGAGTTGGCCTCTACGTCTCCGTGGGGCCTTCATATACATCAATAACGTAATATAACCTAACCTAACCCAACCTATCATCTCGGCGGTAATATTTGACAACATTCCTGGCGAGTTGGACTCTACGTCTCCTTGGGGCCTTCATATACATCAATAACGTAGTATAACCTACCCTAACCCAACCTAACACATCGGCGGTAATATTTGACAACATTCCTGGCGAGTTGGCCTCTACGTCTCCGTGGGACCTTCATATACATCAATAACGTAATATAACCTAACCTAACCCAACCTATCATCTCGGCGGTAATATTTCACAACATTTCTGGTGAGTTGGCCTCTACGTCTCCGCGGGGCCATCATATACATCAATAACGTAGTATAACCTACCCTAACCCAACCAAACACATCGGCGGTAATATTTGACAACATTCCTGGCGAGTTGGCCTCTACGTCACCGTGGGACCTTCATATACATCAATAACGTAATATTACCTAACTTAACCCAACCTAACATCTCGGCACTAATATTTGACAACATTCCTGGCGAGTTGGCCTCTACCTCTCCGTGGGACCTTCATATACATCAATAACGTAATATAACCTAAACTAACCCAACCTAACCTTTCGGCGCTATTATTTGACAATATTCCTGGCGTGTTGGCCTCTACGTCTCCGCGGGGCCTTTATATACATCAATAACGTAATATAACCTAACCTAAGCCAACCCAATCTCTCGGAACTAATATTTTACAACATTCCTGGCGAGTTGGCCTCTACGTCTCCGTGGGGCCTTCATATACATGAATAACGTAGTATAACCTAACCTAACCCAACCTAACACATCGGCGGTAATATTTGACAACATTCCTGGCGAGTTGGCCTCTACGTCTCCGTGCGGCCTTCATATACATCAATAACGTAATATTACCTAACCTAACCCAACCTAACATCTCGGCTGTAATATTTGACAACATTCCTGGCTTGTTGGCCTCTATGTTTCCGTGGGACCTTTATATACATCAATAACGTAATATAACCTAACCTAACCCAACCTAACATCTCGGCGGTAATATTTGACAACATTCCTGGCGAGTTGGCCTCTACGTCTCCGTGGGGCCTTCATACACATCAATAACGTAATATAACCTAACCTAAACCAACCTAACATCTCGGCGGTAATATTTGACATCATTCCTGGCGAGTTGGCCTCTACGTCTCCGTGGGGTCTTCATATACATCAATAACGTAATATAACCTAACCTAACCCAACCTAACATCTCGGCGGTAATATTTGACAACATTCCTGGCGAGTTGGCCTCTACGTCTCCGTGGGGCCTTCATATACATCAATAACGTAATATAACCTAACCTAACCCAACCTATCATCTCGGCGGTAATATTTGACAACATTCCTGGCGAGTTGGCCTCTACGTCTCCATGGGACTTTTATATACATCAATAGCGTAATATAACCTAACCTAACCCAACCTAACATCTCGGTACTAATATTTGACAACATTCCTGGCGAGTTGGCCTCTACGTCTCCGTGGGACCTTCATATACATCATAACGTAATATTACCTAACCTAACCCAGCCTAACATCTCGGCACTAATATTTGACAGCATTCCTGGCGAGTTGGCCTCTACCTCTCCGTGCGGCCTTCATATACATCAATAACGTAATATTACCTAACCTAACCCAACCTAACATCTCGGCACTAATATTTGACAACATTCCTGGCGAGTTGGCCTCTACCTCTCCGTGGGACCTTCATATACATCAATAACGTAATTTAACCTAACCTAAACCAACGTAACATCTCGGCGGTAATATTTGACATCATTCCTGTCTTGTTGGCCTCTATGTTTCCCTGGGACCTTTATATACATCAATAACGTAATATAACCTAACCTAACCCAACCCAATCTCTCGGAACTAATATTTGACAACATTCCTGGCGAGTTGGCCTCTACGTCTCCGTGGGGCTTTTATATACATCAATAACGTAATATAACCTAACCTAATCCAACCTAACATCTCGGCACTAATATTTGACAACATTCCTGAAGAGTTGGCCTCTACGTCTCCGTGGGAATTTTATATACATCAATAACGTAATATAACCTAACCTAACCCAACCTATCATCTCGGCGGTAATATTTCACAACATTTCTGGTGAGTTGGCCTCTACGTCTCCGTGGGGCCTTCATATACATCAATAACGTAGTATAACCTACCCTAACCCAACCAAACATATCGGCGGTAATATTTGACAACATTCCTGGCGAGTTGGCCTCTACGTCACCGTGGGACCTTCATATACATCAATAACCTAATATTACCTAACTTAACCCAACCTAACATCTCGGCACTAATATTTGACAACATTCCTGGCGAGTTGGCCTCTACCTCTCCGTGGGACCTTCATATACATCAATAACGTAATATAACCTAAACTAACCCAACCTAACCTTTCGGCGCTATTATTTGACAACATTCCTGGCGGGTTGGCCTCTACGTCTCCGCGGGGCCTTTATATACATCAATAACGTAATATAACCTAACCTAAGCCAACCCAATCTCTCGGAACTAATATTTGACAACATTCCTGGCGAGTTGGGCTCTACGTCTCCGTGGGGCATTTATATACATCAATAACGTAATATAACCTAACCTAATCCAACCTAACATCTCGGCACTAATATTTGACAACATTCCTGGCGAGTTGGCCTCTACGTCTCCGTGGGAATTTTATATACATCAATAACGTAATATAACCTAACCTAACCCAACCTATCATCTCGGCGGTAATATTTGACAACATTTCTGGCGAGTTGGCCTCTACGTCTCCGTGGGGCCTTCATATACATCAATAACGTAGTATAACCTAACCTAACCCAACCTAACAGATCGGCGGTAATATTTGACAACATTCCTGGCGAGTTGGCCTCTACGTCTCCGTGGGGCCTTCATATACATCAATAACGTAATATAACCTAACCTAACCCAACCTATCATCTCGGCGGTAATATTTGACAACATTCCTGGCGAGTTGGCCTCTACGTCTCCTTGGGGCCTTCATATACATCAATAAGGTAGTATAACCTACCCTAACCCAACCTAACACATCGGCGGTAATATTTGACAACATTCCTGGCGAGTTGGCCTCTACGTCTCCGTGGGACCTTCATATACATCAATAACGTAATATAACCTAACCTAACCCAACCTATCATCTCGGCGGTAATATTTCACAACATTTCTGGTGAGTTGGCCTCTACGTCTCCGCGGGGCCATCATATACATCAATAACGTAGTATAACCTACCCTAACCCAACCAAACACATCGGCGGTAATATTTGACAACATTCCTGGCGAGTTGGCCTCTACGTCACCGTGGGACCTTCATATACATCAATAACGTAATATTACCTAACTTAACCCAACCTAACATCTCGGCACTAATATTTGACAACATTCCTGGCGAGTTGGCCTCTACCTCTCCGTGGGACCTTCATATACATCAATAACGTAATATAACCTAAACTAACCCAACCTAACCTTTCGGCGCTATTATTTGACAACATTCCTGGCGTGTTGGCCTCTACGTCTCCGCGGGGCCTTTATATACATCAATAACGTAATATAACCTAACCTAAGCCAACCCAATCTCTCGGAACTAATATTTTACAACATTCCTGGCGAGTTGGCCTCTACGTCTCCGTGGGGCCTTCATATACATCAATAACGTAGTATAACCTAACCTAACCCAACCTAACACATCGGCGGTAATATTTGACAACATTCCTGGCGAGTTGGCCTCTACGTCTCCGTGCGGCCTTCATATACATCAATAACGTAATATTACCTAACCTAACCCAACCTAACATCTCGGCTGTAATATTTGACAACATTCCTGGCTTGTTGGCCTCTATGTTTCCGTGGGACCTTTATATACATCAATAACGTAATATAACCTAACCTAACCCAACCTAACATCTCGGCGGTAATATTTGACAACATTCCTGGCGAGTTGGCCTCTACGTCTCCGTGGGGCCTTCATACACATCAATAACGTAATATAACCTAACCTAAACCAACCTAACATCTCGGCGGTAATATTTGACATCATTCCTGGCGAGTTGGCCTCTACGTCTCCGTGGGGTTTTCATATACATCAATAACGTAATATAACCTAACCTAACCCAACCTAACATCTCGGCGGTAATATTTGACAACATTCCTGGCGAGTTGGCCTCTACGTCTCCGTGAGACCTTTATATCCATCAATAACGTAATATAACCTAATATAACCCAACCTAACCACTCGGCGCTATTATGTGACAACATTCCTGGCGAGTTGGCATCTACGTGTCCGTGGGACCTTCACATATATCAATAACGTAATATAACCTAAACTAACACAACCTAACCTTTCGGCGCTATTATTTGACAACATTCCTGGCGGGTTGGCCTCTACGTCTCCGCGGGGCCTTTATATACATCAATAACGTAATATAACCTAACCTAACCCAACCCAATCTCTCGGCACTAATATTTGACAACATTCCTGGCGAGTTGGCCTCTACGTCTCCGTGGGGCCTTCATATACATCAATAACGTAATATAACCTAACCTAACCCAACCTATCATCTCGGCGGTAATATTTGACAACATTCCTGGCGAGTTGGCCTCTACGTCTCCATGGGACTTTTATATACATCAATAGCGTAATATAACCTAACCTAACCCAACCTAACATCTCGGTACTAATATTTGACAACATTCCTGGCGAGTTGGCCTCTACCTCTCCGTGGGACCTTCATATACATCAATAACGTAATTTAAACTAACCTAAACCAACGTAACATCTCGGCGGTAATATTTGACATCATTCCTGTCTTGTTGGCCTCTATGTTTCCCTGGGACCTTTATATACATCAATAACGTAATATAACCTAACCTAACCCAACCCAATCTCTCGGAACTAATATTTGACAACATTCCTGGCGAGTTGGCCTCTACGTCTCCGTGGGGCTTTTATATACATCAATAACGTAATATAACCTAACCTAATCCAACCTAACATCTCGGCACTAATATTTGACAACATTCCTGAAGAGTTGGCCTCTACGTCTCCGTGGGAATTTTATATACATCAATAACGTAATATAACCTAACCTAACCCAACCTATCATCTCGGCGGTAATATTTCACAACATTTCTGGTGAGTTGGCCTCTACGTCTCCGTGGGGCCTTCATATACATCAATAACGTAGTATAACCTACCCTAACCCAACCAAACACATCGGCGGTAATATTTGACAACATTCCTGGCGAGTTGGCCTCTACGTCACCGTGGGACCTTCATATACATCAATAACGTAATATTACCTAACTTAACCCAACCTAACATCTCGGCACTAATATTTGACAACATTCCTGGCGAGTTGGCCTCTACCTCTCCGTGGGACCTTCATATACATCAATAACGTAATATAACCTAAACTAGCCCAACCTAACCTTTCGGCGCTATTATTTGACAACATTCCTGGCGGGTTGGCCTCTACGTCTCCGCGGGGCCTTTATATACATCAATAACGTAATATAACCTAACCTAAGCCAACCCAATCTCTCGGAACTAATATTTGACAACATTCCTGGCGAGTTGGGCTCTACGTCTCCGTGGGGCATTTATATACATCAATAACGTAATATAACCTAACCTAATCCAACCTAACATCTCGGCACTAATATTTGACAACATTCCTGGCGAGTTGGCCTCTACGTCTCCGTGGGAATTTTATATACATCAATAACGTAATATAACCTAACCTAACCCAACCTATCATCTCGGCGGTAATATTTGACAACATTTCTGGCGAGTTGGCCTCTACGTCTCCGTGGGGCCTTCATATACATCAATAACGTAGTATAACCTAACCTAACCCAACCTAACAGATCGGCGGTAATATTTGACAACATTCCTGGCGAGTTGGCCTCTACGTCTCCGTGGGGCCTTCATATACATCAATAACGTAATATAACCTAACCTAACCCAACCTATCATCTCGGCGGTAATATTTGACAACATTCCTGGCGAGTTGGCCTCTACGTCTCCTTGGGGCCTTCATATACATCAATAACGTAGTATAACCTACCCTAACCCAACCTAACACATCGGCGGTAATATTTGACAACATTCCTGGCGAGTTGGCCTCTACGTCTCCGTGGGACCTTCATATACATCAATAACTTAATATTACCTAACCTAACCCAACCTAACATCTCGGCACTAATATTTGACAACATTCCTAGCGAGTTGGCCTCTACCTCTCCGTGGGACCTTCATATACATCAATAACGTAATTTAACCTAACCTAAACCAACGTAACATCTCGGCGGTAATATTTGACAACATTCCTGCCTTGTTGGCCTCTATGTTTCCCTGGGACCTTTATATACATCAATAACGTAATATAACCTAACCTAATCCAACCCAATCTCTCGGAACTAATATTTGACAACATTCCTGGCGAGTTGGCCTCTACGTCTCCGTGGGGCTTTTATATACATCAATAACGTAATATAACCTAACCTAATCCAACCTAACATCTCGGCACTAATATTTGACAACATTCCTGGAGTGTTGGCCTCTACGTCTCCGTGGGAATTTTATATACATCAATAACGTAATATAACCTAACCTAACCCAGCCTATCATCTCGGCGGTAATATTTGACAACATTTCTTGCGAGTTGGCCTCTACGTCTCCGTGGGGCCTTCATATACATCAATAACGTAGTATAACCTACCCTAAGCCAACCAAACACATCGGCGGTAATATTTGACAACATTCCTGGCGAGTTGGCCTCTACGTCTCCATGGGACTTTTATATACATCAATAGCGTAATATAACCTAACCTAACCCAACCTAACATCTCGGTACTAATATTTGACAACATTCCTGGCGAGTTGGCCTCTACGTCTCCGTGGGACCTTCATATACATCATAACGTAATATTACCTAACCTAACCCAGCCTAACATCTCGGCACTAATATTTGACAGCATTCCTGGCGAGTTGGCCTCTACGTCTCCGTGGGACCTTCATATACATCAATAACGTAATATAACCTAACCTAACCCAACCTATCATCTCGGCGGTAATATTTCACAACATTTCTGGTGAGTTGGCCTCTACGTCTCCGCGGGGCCATCATATACATCAATAACGTAGTATAACCTACCCTAACCCAACCAAACACATCGGCGGTAATATTTGACAACATTCCTGGCGAGTTGGCCTCTACGTCACCGTGGGACCTTCATATACATCAATAACGTAATATTACCTAACTTAACCCAACCTAACATCTCGGCATTAATATTTGACAACATTCCTGGCGAGTTGGCCTCTACCTCTCCGTGGGACCTTCATATACATCAATAACGTAATATAACCTAAACTAACCCAACCTAACCTTTCGGCGCTATTATTTGACAACATTCCTGGCGGGTTGGCCTCTACGTCTCCGCGGGGCCTTTATATACATCAATAACGTAATATAACCTAACCTAAGCCAACCCAATCTCTCGGAACTAATATTTTACAACATTCCTGGCGAGTTGGCCTCTACGTCTCCGTGGGGCATTTATATACATCAATAACGTAATATAACCTAACCTAATCCAACCTAACATCTCGGCACTAATATTTGACAACATTCCTGGCGAGTTGGCGTCTACGTCTCCGTGGGAATTTTATATACATCAATAACGTAATATAACCTAACCTGACCCAACCTATCATCTCGGCGGTAATATTTGACAACATTTCTGGCGAGTTGGCCTCTACGTCTCTGTGGGGCCTTCATATACATCAATAACGTAGTATAACCTAACCTAACCCAACCTAACACATCGGCGGTAATATTTGACAACATTCCTGGCGAGTTGGCCTCTACGTCTCCGTGGGGCCTTCATATACATCAATAACGTAATATAACCTAACCTAACCCAACCTATCATCTCGGCGGTAATATTTGACAACATTCCTGGCGAGTTGGCCTCTACGTCTCCTTGGGGCCTTCATATACATCAATAACGTAGTATAACCTACCCTAACCCAACCTAACACATCGGCGGTAATATTTGACAACATTCCTGGCGAGTTGGCCTCTACGTCTCCGTGGGACCTTCATATACATCAATAACTTAATATTACCTAACCTAACCCAACCTAACATCTCGGCACTAATATTTGACAACATTCCTAGCGAGTTGGCCTCTACCTCTCCGTGGGACCTTCATATACATCAATAACGTAATTTAACCTAACCTAAACCAACGTAACATCTCGGCGGTAATATTTGACAACATTCCTGCCTTGTTGGCCTCTATGTTTCCCTGGGACCTTTATATACATCAATAACGTAATATAACCTAACCTAATCCAACCCAATCTCTCGGAACTAATATTTGACAACATTCCTGGCGAGTTGGCCTCTACGTCTCCGTGGGGCTTTTATATACATCAATAACGTAATATAACCTAACCTAATCCAACCTAACATCTCGGCACTAATATTTGACAACATTCCTGGAGTGTTGGCCTCTACGTCTCCGTGGGAATTTTATATACATCAATAACGTAATATAACCTAACCTAACCCAGCCTATCATCTCGGCGGTAATATTTGACAACATTTCTTGCGAGTTGGCCTCTACGTCTCCGTGGGGCCTTCATATACATCAATAACGTAGTATAACCTACCCTAAGCCAACCAAACACATCGGCGGTAATATTTGACAACATTCCTGGCGAGTTGGCCTCTACGTCACCGTGGGGCCTTTATATACATCAATAACGTAATATAACCTAACCTAAGCCAACCCAATCTCTCGGAACTAATATTTGACAACATTCCTGGCGAGTTGGCCTCTACGTCTCCGTGGGGCATTTATATACATCAATAACGTAATATAACCTAACCTAACCCAACCTAACACATCGGCGGTAATATTTGACAACATTCCTGGCGAGTTGGCCTCTACGTCTCCGTGGGGCCTTCATATACATCAGTAACGTAATATAACCTAACCTAACCCAACCTATCATTTCGGCGGTAATATTTGACAACATTCCTGGCGAGTTGGCCTCTACGTCTCCATGGGACTTTTATATACATCAATAGCGTAATATAACCTAACCTAACCCAACCTAACATCTCGGTACTAATATTTGACAACATTCCTGGCGAGTTGGCCTCTACGTCTCCGTGGGACCTTCATATACATCATAACGTAATATTACCTAACCTAACCCAGCCTAACATCTCGGCACTAATATTTGACAGCATTCCTGGCGAGTTGGCCTCTACGTCTCCGTGGGACCTTCATATACATCAATAACGTAATATAACCTAACCTAACCCAACCTATCATCTCGGCGGTAATATTTCACAACATTTCTGGTGAGTTGGCCTCTACGTCTCCGCGGGGCCATCATATACATCAATAACGTAGTATAACCTACCCTAACCCAACCAAACACATCGGCGGTAATATTTGACAACATTCCTGGCGAGTTGGCCTCTACGTCACCGTGGGACCTTCATATACATCAATAACGTAATATTACCTAACTTAACCCAACCTAACATCTCGGCATTAATATTTGACAACATTCCTGGCGAGTTGGCCTCTACCTCTCCGTGGGACCTTCATATACATCAATAACGTAATATAACCTAAACTAACCCAACCTAACCTTTCGGCGCTATTATTTGACAACATTCCTGGCGGGTTGGCCTCTACGTCTCCGCGGGGCCTTTATATACATCAATAACGTAATATAACCTAACCTAAGCCAACCCAATCTCTCGGAACTAATATTTTACAACATTCCTGGCGAGTTGGCCTCTACGTCTCCGTGGGGCATTTATATACATCAATAACGTAATATAACCTAACCTAATCCAACCTAACATCTCGGCACTAATATTTGACAACATTCCTGGCGAGTTGGCCTCTACGTCTCCGTGGGAATTTTATATACATCAATAACGTAATATAACCTAACCTGACCCAACCTATCATCTCGGCGGTAATATTTGACAACATTTCTGGCGAGTTGGCCTCTACGTCTCTGTGGGGCCTTCATATACATCAATAACGTAGTATAACCTAACCTAACCCAACCTAACACATCGGCGGTAATATTTGACAACATTCCTGGCGAGTTGGCCTCTACGTCTCCGTGGGGCCTTCATATACATCAATAACGTAATATAACCTAACCTAACCCAACCTATCATCTCGGCGGTAATATTTGACAACATTCCTGGCGAGTTGGCCTCTACGTCTCCTTGGGGCCTTCATATACATCAATAACGTAGTATAACCTACCCTAACCCAACCTAACACATCGGCGGTAATATTTGACAACATTCCTGGCGAGTTGGCCTCTACGTCTCCGTGGGACCTTCATATACATCAATAACTTAATATTACCTAACCTAACCCAACCTAACATCTCGGCACTAATATTTGACAACATTCCTAGCGAGTTGGCCTCTACCTCTCCGTGGGACCTTCATATACATCAATAACGTAATTTAACCTAACCTAAACCAACGTAACATCTCGGCGGTAATATTTGACAACATTCCTGCCTTGTTGGCCTCTATGTTTCCCTGGGACCTTTATATACATCAATAACGTAATATAACCTAACCTAATCCAACCCAATCTCTCGGAACTAATATTTGACAACATTCCTGGCGAGTTGGCCTCTACGTCTCCGTGGGGCTTTTATATACATCAATAACGTAATATAACCTAACCTAATCCAACCTAACATCTCGGCACTAATATTTGACAACATTCCTGGAGTGTTGGCCTCTACGTCTCCGTGGGAATTTTATATACATCAATAACGTAATATAACCTAACCTAACCCAGCCTATCATCTCGGCGGTAATATTTGACAACATTTCTTGCGAGTTGGCCTCTACGTCTCCGTGGGGCCTTCATATACATCAATAACGTAGTATAACCTACCCTAAGCCAACCAAACACATCGGCGGTAATATTTGACAACATTCCTGGCGAGTTGGCCTCTACGTCACCGTGGGGCCTTTATATACATCAATAACGTAATATAACCTAACCTAAGCCAACCCAATCTCTCGGAACTAATATTTGACAACATTCCTGGCGAGTTGGCCTCTACGTCTCCGTGGGGCATTTATATACATCAATAACGTAATATAACCTAACCTAACCCAACCTAACACATCGGCGGTAATATTTGACAACATTCCTGGCGAGTTGGCCTCTACGTCTCCGTGGGGCCTTCATATACATCAGTAACGTAATATAACCTAACCTAACCCAACCTATCATTTCGGCGGTAATATTTGACAACATTCCTGGCGAGTTGGCCTCTACGTCTCCATGGGACTTTTATATACATCAATAGCGTAATATAACCTAACCTAACCCAACCTAACATCTCGGTACTAATATTTGACAACATTCCTGGCGAGTTGGCCTCTACGTCTCCGTGGGACCTTCATATACATCAATAACGTAATATTACCTAACCTAACCCAACCTAACATCTCGGCTGTAATATTTGACAACATTCCTGGCTTGTTGGCCTCTATGTTTCCGTGGGACCTTTATATACATCAATAACGTAATATAACCTAACCTAACCCAACCTAACATCTCGGCGGTAATATTTGACAACATTCCTGGCGAGTTGGCCTCTACGTCTCCGTGGGGCCTTCATACACATCAATAACGTAATATAACCTAACCTAAACCAACCTAACATCTCGGCGGTAATATATGACATCATTCCTGGCGAGTTGGCCTCTACGTCTCCGTGGGGCCTTCATACACATCAATAACGTAATATAACCTAACCTAAACCAACCTAACATCTCGGCGGTAATATTTGACATCATTCCTGGCGAGTTGGCCTCTACGTCTCCGTGGGGTCTTCATATACATCAATAACGTAATATAACCTAACCTAACCCAACCTAACATCTCGGCGGTAATATTTGACAACATTCCTGGCGAGTTGGCCTCTACGTCTCCGTGAGACCTTTATATCCATCAATAACGTAATATAACCTAATATAACCCAACCTAACCACACGGCGCTATTATGTGACAACATTCCTGGCGAGTTGGCATCTACGTGTCCGTGGGACCTTCACATATATCAATAACGTAATATAACCTAAACTAACACAACCTAACCTTTCGGCGCTATTATTTGACAACATTCCTGGCGGGTTGGCCTCTACGTCTCCGCGGGGCCTTTATATACATCAATAACGTAACATAACCTAACCTAACCCAACCCAATCTCTCGGCACTAATATTTGACAACATTCCTGGCGAGTTGGCCTCTACGTCTCCGTGGGGCCTTCATATACATCAATAACGTAATATAACCTAACCTAACCCAACCTATCATCTCGGCGGTAATATTTGACAACATTCCTGGCGAGTTGGCCTCTACGTCTCCATGGGACTTTTATATACATCAATAGCGTAATATAACCTAACCTAACCCAACCTAACATCTCGGTACTAATATTTGACAACATTCCTGGCGAGTTGGCCTCTACGTCTCCGTGGGACCTTCATATACATCATAACGTAATATTACCTAACCTAACCCAGCCTAACATCTCGGCACTAATATTTGACAGCATTCCTGGCGAGTTGGCCTCTACCTCTCCGTGCGGCCTTCATATACATCAATAACGTAATATTACCTAACCTAACCCAACCTAACATCTCGGCACTAATATTTGACAACATTCCTGGCGAGTTGGCCTCTACCTCTCCGTGGGACCTTCATATACATCAATAACGTAATTTAACCTAACCTAAACCAACGTAACATCTCGGCGGTAATATTTGACATCATTCCTGTCTTGTTGGCCTCTATGTTTCCCTGGGACCTTTATATACATCAATAACGTAATATAACCTAACCTAACCCAACCCAATCTCTCGGAACTAATATTTGACAACATTCCTGGCGAGTTGGCCTCTACGTCTCCGTGGGGCTTTTATATACATCAATAACGTAATATAACCTAACCTAATCCAACCTAACATCTCGGCACTAATATTTGACAACATTCCTGAAGAGTTGGCCTCTACGTCTCCGTGGGAATTTTATATACATCAATAACGTAATATAACCTAACCTAACCCAACCTATCATCTCGGCGGTAATATTTCACAACATTTCTGGTGAGTTGGCCTCTACGTCTCCGTGGGGCCTTCATATACATCAATAACGTAGTATAACCTACCCTAACCCAACCAAACACATCGGCGGTAATATTTGACAACATTCCTGGCGAGTTGGCCTCTACGTCACCGTGGGACCTTCATATACATCAATAACGTAATATTACCTAACTTAACCCAACCTAACATCTCGGCACTAATATTTGACAACATTCCTGGCGAGTTGGCCTCTACCTCTCCGTGGGACCTTCATATACATCAATAACGTAATATAACCTAAACTAGCCCAACCTAACCTTTCGGCGCTATTATTTGACAACATTCCTGGCGGGTTGGCCTCTACGTCTCCGCGGGGCCTTTATATACATCAATAACGTTATATAACCTAACCTAAGCCAACCCAATCTCTCGGAACTAATATTTGACAACATTCCTGGCGAGTTGGGCTCTACGTCTCCTTGGGGCCTTCATATACATCAATAACGTAGTATAACCTACCCTAACCCAACCTAACACATCGGCGGTAATATTTGACAACATTCCTGGCGAGTTGGCCTCTACGTCTCCGTGGGACCTTCATATACATCAATAACGTAATATAACCTAACCTAACCCAACCTATCATCTCGGCGGTAATATTTCACAACATTTCTGGTGAGTTGGCCTCTACGTCTCCGCGGGGCCATCATATACATCAATAACGTAGTATAACCTACCCTAACCCAACCAAACACATCGGCGGTAATATTTGACAACATTCCTGGCGAGTTGGCCTCTACGTCACCGTGGGACCTTCATATACATCAATAACGTAATATTACCTAACTTAACCCAACCTAACATCTCGGCACTAATATTTGACAACATTCCTGGCGAGTTGGCCTCTACCTCTCCGTGGGACCTTCATATACATCAATAACGTAATATAACCTAAACTAACCCAACCTAACCTTTCGGCGCTATTATTTGACAACATTCCTGGCGGGTTGGCCTCTACGTCTCCGCGGGGCCTTTATATACATCAATAACGTAATATAACCTAACCTAAGCCAACCCAATCTCTCGGAACTAATATTTTACAACATTCCTGGCGAGTTGGCCTCTACGTCTCCGTGGGGCATTTATATACATCAATAACGTAATATAACCTAACCTAATCCAACCTAACATCTCGGCACTAATATTTGACAACATTCCTGGCGAGTTGGCCTCTACGTCTCCGTGGGAATTTTATATACATCAATAACGTAATATAACCTAACCTAACCCAACCTATCATCTCGGCGGTAATATTTGACAACATTTCTGGCGAGTTGGCCTCTACGTCTCTGTGGGGCCTTCATATACATCAATAACGTAGTATAACCTAACCTAACCCAACCTAACACATCGGCGGTAATATTTGACAACATTCCTGGCGAGTTGGCCTCTACGTCTCCGTGGGGCCTTCATACACATCAATAACGTAATATAACCTAACCTAAACCAACCTAACATCTCGGCGGTAATATCTGACATCATTCCTGGCGAGTTGGCCTCTACGTCTCCGTGGGGCCTTCATATACATAAATAACGTAATATAACCTAACCTAACCCAACCTATCATCTCGGCGGTAATATTTGACAACCTTCCTGGCGAGTTGGCCTCTACGTCTCCGTGGGACGTTCATATACATTAATAACGTAATATAACCTACACTAACCCAACCTAACCTTTCTGCGCTATTATTTGACAACATTCCTGACGGGTTGGCCTCTACGTCTCCGCGGGGCCTTCATATACATCAGTAACGTAGTATAACCTACCCTAACCCAACCTAACACATCGGCGGTAATATTTGACAACATTCCTGGCGAGTTGGCCTCTACGTCTCCGTGGGACCTTCATATACATCAATAACGTAATATAACCTAACCTAACCCAACCTATCATCTCGGCGGTAATATTTCACAACATTTCTGGTGAGTTGGCCTCTACGTCTCCGCGGGGCCTTCATATACATCAATAACGTAGTATAACCTACCCTAACCCAACCAAACACATCGGCGGTAATATTTGACAACATTCCTGGCGAGTTGGCCTCTACGTCACCGTGGGACCTTCATATACATCAATAACGTAATATTACCTAACTTAACCCAACCTAACATCTCGGCACTAATATTTGACAACATTCCTGGCGAGTTGGCCTCTACCTCTCCGTGGGAACTTCATATACATCAATAACGTAATATAACCTAAACTAACCCAACCTAACCTTTCGGCGCTATTATTTGACAACATTCCTGGCGGGTTGGCCTCTACGTCTCCGCGGGGCCTTTATATACATCAATAACGTAATATAACCTAACCTAAGCCAACCCAATCTCTCGGAACTAATATTTTACAACATTCCTGGCGAGTTGGCCTCTACGTCTCCGTGGGGCATTTATATACATCAATAACATAATATAACCTAACCTAATCCAACCTAACATCTCGGCACTAATATTTGACAACATTCCTGGCGAGTTGGCCTCTACGTCTCCGTGGGAATTTTATATACATCAATAACGTAATATAACCTAACCTAACCCAACCTATCATCTCGGCGGTAATATTTGACAACATTTCTGGCGAGTTGGCCTCTACGTCTCTGTGGGGCCTTCATATACATCAATAACGTAGTATAACCTAACCTAACCCAACCTAACACATCGGCGGTAATATTTGACAACATTCCTGGCGAGTTGGCCTCTACGTGTCCGTGGGGCCTTCATATACATCAATAACGTAATATAACCTAACCTAACCCAACCTATCATCTCGGCGGTAATATTTGACAACATTCCTGGCGAGTTGGCCTCTACGTCTCCTTGGGGCCTTCATATACATCAATGACGTAGTATAACCTACCCTAACCCAACCTAACACATCGGCGGTAATATTTGACAACATTCCTGGCGAGTTGGCCTCTACGTCTCCGTGGGACCTTCATATACATCAATAACTTAATATTACCTAACCTAACCCAACCTAACATCTCGGCACTAATATTTGACAACATTCCTAGCGAGTTGGCCTCTACCTCTCCGTGGGACCTTCATATACATCAATAACGTAATTTAACCTAACCTAAACCAACGTAACATCTCGGCGGTAATATTTGACAACATTCCTGCCTTGTTGGCCTCTATGTTTCCCTGGGACCTTTATATACATCAATAACGTAATATAACCTAACCTAATCCAACCCAATCTCTCGGAACTAATATTTGACAACATTCCTGGCGAGTTGGCCTCTACGTCTCCGTGGGGCTTTTATATACATCAATAACGTAATATAACCTAACCTAATCCAACCTAACATCTCGGCACTAATATTTGACAACATTCCTGGAGTGTTGGCCTCTACGTCTCCGTGGGAATTTTATATACATCAATAACGTAATATAACCTAACCTAACCCAGCCTATCATCTCGGCGGTAATATTTGACAACATTTCTTGCGAGTTGGCCTCTACGTCTCCGTGGGGCCTTCATATACATCAATAACGTAGTATAAACTACCCTAAGCCAACCAAACACATCGGCGGTAATATTTGACAACATTCCTGGCGAGTTGGCCTCTACGTCACCGTGGGGCCTTTATATACATCAATAACGTAATATAACCTAACCTAAGCCAACCCAATCTCTCGGAACTAATATTTGACAACATTCCTGGCGAGTTGGCCTCTACGTCTCCGTGGGGCATTTATATACATCAATAACGTAATATAACCTAACCTAATCCAACCTAACATCTCGGCACTAATATTTGACAACATTCCTGGCGAGTTGGCCTCTACGTCTCCGTGGGTATTTTATATACATCAATAACGTAATATAACCTAACCTAACCCAACCTATCATCTCGGCGGTAATATTTGACAACATTTCTGGCGAGTTGGCCTCTACGTCTCCGTGGGGCCTTCATATACATCAATAACGTAGTATAACCTAACCTAACCCAACCTAACACATCGGCGGTAATATTTGACAACATTCCTGGCGAGTTGGCCTCTACGTCTCCGTGGGGCCTTCATATACATCAGTAACGTAATATAACCTAACCTAACCCAACCTATCATTTCGGCGGTAATATTTGACAACATTCCTGGCGAGTTGGCCTCTACGTCTCCATGGGACTTTTATATACATGAATAGCGTAATATAACCTAACCTAACCCAACCTAACATCTCGGTACTAATATTTGACAACATTCCTGGCGAGTTGGCCTCTACGTCTCCGTGGGACCTTCATATACATCAATAACGTAATATTACCTAACCTAACCCAACCTAACATCTCGGCTGTAATATTTGACAACATTCCTGGCTTGTTGGCCTCTATGTTTCCGTGGGACCTTTATATACATCAATAACGTAATATAACCTAACCTAACCCAACCTAACATCTCGGCGGTAATATTTGACAACATTCCTGGCGAGTTGGCCTCTACGTCTCCGTGGGGCCTTCATACACATCAATAACGTAATATAACCTAACCTAAACCAACCTAACATCTCGGCGGTAATATATGACATCATTCCTGGCGAGTTGGCCTCTACGTCTCCGTGGGGCCTTCATATACATAAATAACGTAATATAACCTAACCTAACCCAACCTATCATCTCGGCGGTAATATTTGACAACCTTCCTGGCGAGTTGGCCTCTACGTCTCCGTGGGACGTTCATATACATTAATAACGTAATATAACCTACACTAACCCAACCTAACCTTTCTGCGCTATTATTTGACAACATTCCTGACGGGTTGGCCTCTACGTCTCCGCGGGGCCTTTATATACATCAATAACGTAATATAATCTAACCTAACCCAACCCAATCTCTCGGCACTAATATTTGACAACATTCCTGGCGAGTTGGCCTCTGCGTCTCCGTGGGGCTTTTATGTACATCAATAACGTAATATAACGTAAGCTAACCCAACATAACGTCTCGGAGGTAATATTTGACAACATTCCTGGCGAGTTGGCCTCTACGTCTCGGTGGGAATTTTATATACATCAATAACGTAATATTACCTAACCTAACCCAACCTAACATCTCGGCACTAATATTTGACAGCATTCCTGGCGAGTTGGCCTCTACCTCTCCGTGCGGCCTTCATATACATCAATAACGTAATATAATCTAACCTAACCCAACCTATCATCTCGGCGGTAATATTTGACAACATTCCTGGCCAGTTGGCCTCTACGTCTCCGTGGGGCCTTCATATACATCAATAACGTAGTATAACCTACCCTAACCCAACCTAACACATCGGCGGTAATATTTGACAACATTCCTGGCGAGTTGGCCTCTACGTCTCCGTGGGACCTTCATATACATCAATAACTTAATATTACCTAACCTAACCCAACCTAACATCTCGGCACTAATATTTGACAACATTCCTGGCGAGTTGGCCTCTACCTCTCCGTGGGACCTTCATATACATCAATAACGTAATTTAACCTAACCTAAACCAACGTAACATCTCGGCGGTAATATTTGACAACATTCCTGCCTTGTTGGCCTCTATGTTTCCCTGGGACCTTTATATACATCAATAACGTAATATAACCTAACCTAACCCAACCCAATCTCTCGGAACTAATATTTGACAACATTCCTGGCGAGTTGGCCTCTACGTCTCGGTGGGGCTTTTATATACATCAATAACGTAATATAACCTAACCTAATCCAACCTAACATCTCGGCACTAATATTTGACAACATTCCTGGAGAGTTGGCCTCTACGTCTCCGTGGGAATTTTATATACATCAATAACGTAATATAACCTAACCTAACCCAGCCTATCATCTCGGCGGTAATATTTGACAACATTTCTGGCGAGTTGGCCTCTACGTCTCCGTGGGGCCTTCATATACATCAATAACGTAGTATAGCCTACCCTAAGCCAACCAAACACATCGGCGGTAATATTTGACAACATTCCTGGCGAGTTGGCCTCTACGTCACCGTGGGGCCTTTATATACATCAATAACGTAATATAACCTAACCTAAGACAACCCAATCTCTCGGAACTAATATTTGACAACATTCCTGGCGAGTTGGCCTCTACCTCTCCGTGGGACCTTCATATACATCAATAACGTAATATAACCTAAACTAGCCCAACCTAACCTTTCGGCGCTATTATTTGACAACATTCCTGGCGGGTTGGCCTCTACGTCTCCGCGGGGCCTTTATATACATCAATAACGTTATATAACCTAACCTAAGCCAACCCAATCTCTCGGAACTAATATTTGACAACATTCCTGGCGAGTTGGCCTCTACGTCTCCGTGGGGCTTTTATATACATCAATAACGTAATATAACCTAACCTAATCCAACCTAACATCTCGGCACTAATATTTGACAACATTCCTGAAGAGTTGGCCTCTACGTCTCCGTGGGAATTTTATATACATCAATAACGTAATATAACCTAACCTAACCCAACCTATCATCTCGGCGGTAATATTTCACAACATTTCTGGTGAGTTGGCCTCTACGTCTCCGTGGGGCCTTCATATACATCAATAACGTAGTATAACCTACCCTAACCCAACCAAACACATCGGCGGTAATATTTGACAACATTCCTGGCGAGTTGGCCTCTACGTCACCGTGGGACCTTCATATACATCAATAACGTAATATTACCTAACTTAACCCAACCTAACATCTCGGCACTAATATTTGACAACATTCCTGGCGAGTTGGCCTCTACCTCTCCGTGGGACCTTCATATACATCAATAACGTAATATAACCTAAACTAGCCCAACCTAACCTTTCGGCGCTATTATTTGACAACATTCCTGGCGGGTTGGCCTCTACGTCTCCGCGGGGCCTTTATATACATCAATAACGTTATATAACCTAACCTAAGCCAACCCAATCTCTCGGAACTAATATTTGACAACATTCCTGGCGAGTTGGGCTCTACGTCTCCTTGGGGCCTTCATATACATCAATAACGTAGTATAACCTACCCTAACCCAACCTAACACATCGGCACTAATATTTGACAACATTCCTGGCGAGTTGGCCTCTACCTCTCCGTGGGACCTTCATATACATCAATAACGTAATATAACCTAAACTAACCCAACCTAACCTTTCGGCGCTATTATTTGACAACATTCCTGGCGGGTTGGCCTCTACGTCTCCGCGGGGCCTTTATATACATCAATAACGTAATATAACCTAACCTAAGCCAACCCAATCTCTCGGAACTAATATTTTACAACATTCCTGGCGAGTTGGCCTCTACGTCTCCGTGGGGCATTTATATACATCAATAACGTAATATAACCTAACCTAATCCAACCTAACATCTCGGCACTAATATTTGACAACATTCCTGGCGAGTTGGCCTCTACGTCTCCGTGGGAATTTTATATACATCAATAACGTAATATAACCTAACCTAACCCAACCTATCATCTCGGCGGTAATATTTGACAACATTTCTGGCGAGTTGGCCTCTACGTCTCTGTGGGGCCTTCATATACATCAATAACGTAGTATAACCTAACCTAACCCAACCTAACACATCGGCGGTAATATTTGACAACATTCCTGGCGAGTTGGCCTCTACGTCTCCGTGGGGCCTTCATACACATCAATAACGTAATATAACCTAACCTAAACCAACCTAACATCTCGGCGGTAATATCTGACATCATTCCTGGCGAGTTGGCCTCTACGTCTCCGTGGGGCCTTCATATACATAAATAACGTAATATAACCTAACCTAACCCAACCTATCATCTCGGCGGTAATATTTGACAACCTTCCTGGCGAGTTGGCCTCTACATCTCCGTGGGACGTTCATATACATTAATAACGTAATATAACCTACACTAACCCAACCTAACCTTTCTGCGCTATTATTTGACAACATTCCTGACGGGTTGGCCTCTACGTCTCCGCGGGGCCTTCATATACATCAGTAACGTAGTATAACCTACCCTAACCCAACCTAACACATCGGCGGTAATATTTGACAACATTCCTGGCGAGTTGGCCTCTACGTCTCCGTGGGACCTTCATATACATCAATAACGTAATATAACCTAACCTAACCCAACCTATCATCTCGGCGGTAATATTTCACAACATTTCTGGTGAGTTGGCCTCTACGTCTCCGCGGGGCCTTCATATACATCAATAACGTAGTATAACCTACCCTAACCCAACCAAACACATCGGCGGTAATATTTGACAACATTCCTGGCGAGTTGGCCTCTACGTCACCGTGGGACCTTCATATACATCAATAACGTAATATTACCTAACTTAACCCAACCTAACATCTCGGCACTAATATTTGACAACATTCCTGGCGAGTTGGCCTCTACCTCTCCGTGGGACCTTCATATACATCAATAACGTAATATAACCTAAACTAACCCAACCTAACCTTTCGGCGCTATTATTTGACAACATTCCTGGCGGGTTGGCCTCTACGTCTCCGCGGGGCCTTTATATACATCAATAACGTAATATAACCTAACCTAAGCCAACCCAATCTCTCGGAACTAATATTTTACAACATTCCTGGCGAGTTGGCCTCTACGTCTCCGTGGGGCATTTATATACATCAATAACATAATATAACCTAACCTAATCCAACCTAACATCTCGGCACTAATATTTGACAACATTCCTGGCGAGTTGGCCTCTACGTCTCCGTGGGAATTTTATATACATCAATAACGTAATATAACCTAACCTAACCCAACCTATCATCTCGGCGGTAATATTTGACAACATTTCTGGCGAGTTGGCCTCTACGTCTCTGTGGGGCCTTCATATACATCAATAACGTAGTATAACCTAACCTAACCCAACCTAACACATCGGCGGTAATATTTGACAACATTCCTGGCGAGTTGGCCTCTACGTCTCCGTGGGGCCTTCATATACATCAATAACGTAATATAACCTAACCTAACCCAACCTATCATCTCGGCGGTAATATTTGACAACATTCCTGGCGAGTTGGCCTCTACGTCTCCTTGGGGCCTTCATATACATCAATGACGTAGTATAACCTACCCTAACCCAACCTAACACATCGGCGGTAATATTTGACAACATTCCTGGCGAGTTGGCCTCTACGTCTCCGTGGGACCTTCATATACATCAATAACTTAATATTACCTAACCTAACCCAACCTAACATCTCGGCACTAATATTTGACAACATTCCTAGCGAGTTGGCCTCTACCTCTCCGTGGGACCTTCATATACATCAATAACGTAATTTAACCTAACCTAAACCAACGTAACATCTCGGCGGTAATATTTGACAACATTCCTGCCTTGTTGGCCTCTATGTTTCCCTGGGACCTTTATATACATCAATAACGTAATATAACCTAACCTAATCCAACCCAATCTCTCGGAACTAATATTTGACAACATTCCTGGCGAGTTGGCCTCTACGTCTCCGTGGGGCTTTTATATACATCAATAACGTAATATAACCTAACCTAATCCAACCTAACATCTCGGCACTAATATTTGACAACATTCCTGGAGTGTTGGCCTCTACGTCTCCGTGGGAATTTTATATACATCAATAACGTAATATAACCTAACCTAACCCAGCCTATCATCTCGGCGGTAATATTTGACAACATTTCTTGCGAGTTGGCCTCTACGTCTCCGTGGGGCCTTCATATACATCAATAACGTAGTATAAACTACCCTAAGCCAACCAAACACATCGGCGGTAATATTTGACAACATTCCTGGCGAGTTGGCCTCTACGTCACCGTGGGGCCTTTATATACATCAATAACGTAATATAACCTAACCTAAGCCAACCCAATCTCTCGGAACTAATATTTGACAACATTCCTGGCGAGTTGGCCTCTACGTCTCCGTGGGGCATTTATATACATCAATAACGTAATATAACCTAACCTAATCCAACCTAACATCTCGGCACTAATATTTGACAACATTCCTGGCGAGTTGGCCTCTACGTCTCCGTGGGTATTTTATATACATCAATAACGTAATATAACCTAACCTAACCCAACCTATCATCTCGGCGGTAATATTTGACAACATTTCTGGCGAGTTGGCCTCTACGTCTCCGTGGGGCCTTCATATACATCAATAACGTAGTATAACCTAACCTAACCCAACCTAACACATCGGCGGTAATATTTGACAACATTCCTGGCGAGTTGGCCTCTACGTCTCCGTGGGGCCTTCATATACATCAGTAACGTAATATAACCTAACCTAACCCAACCTATCATTTCGGCGGTAATATTTGACAACATTCCTGGCGAGTTGGCCTCTACGTCTCCATGGGACTTTTATATACATGAATAGCGTAATATAACCTAACCTAACCCAACCTAACATCTCGGTACTAATATTTGACAACATTCCTGGCGAGTTGGCCTCTACGTCTCCGTGGGACCTTCATATACATCAATAACGTAATATTACCTAACCTAACCCAACCTAACATCTCGGCTGTAATATTTGACAACATTCCTGGCTTGTTGGCCTCTATGTTTCCGTGGGACCTTTATATACATCAATAACGTAATATAACCTAACCTAACCCAACCTAACATCTCGGCGGTAATATTTGACAACATTCCTGGCGAGTTGGCCTCTACGTCTCCGTGGGGCCTTCATACACATCAATAACGTAATATAACCTAACCTAAACCAACCTAACATCTCGGCGGTAATATATGACATCATTCCTGGCGAGTTGGCCTCTACGTCTCCGTGGGGCCTTCATATACATAAATAACGTAATATAACCTAACCTAACCCAACCTATCATCTCGGCGGTAATATTTGACAACCTTCCTGGCGAGTTGGCCTCTACGTCTCCGTGGGACGTTCATATACATTAATAACGTAATATAACCTACACTAACCCAACCTAACCTTTCTGCGCTATTATTTGACAACATTCCTGACGGGTTGGCCTCTACGTCTCCGCGGGGCCTTTATATACATCAATAACGTAATATAATCTAACCTAACCCAACCCAATCTCTCGGCACTAATATTTGACAACATTCCTGGCGAGTTGGCCTCTGCGTCTCCGTGGGGCTTTTATATACATCAATAACGTAATATAACGTAAGCTAACCCAACATAACGTCTCGGAGGTAATATTTGACAACATTCCTGGCGAGTTGGCCTCTACGTCTCGGTGGGAATTTTATATACATCAATAACGTAATATTACCTAACCTAACCCAACCTATCATATCGGCGGTAATATTTGACAGCATTCCTGGCGAGTTGGCCTCTACCTCTCCGTGCGGCCTTCATATACATCAATAACGTAATATAATCTAACCTAACCCAACCTATCATCTCGGCGGTAATATTTGACAACATTCCTGGCCAGTTGGCCTCTACGTCTCCGTGGGGCCTTCATATACATCAATAACGTAGTATAACCTACCCTAACCCAACCTAACACATCGGCGGTAATATTTGACAACATTCCTGGCGAGTTGGCCTCTACGTCTCCGTGGGACCTTCATATACATCAATAACTTAATATTACCTAACCTAACCCAACCTAACATCTCGGCACTAATATTTGACAACATTCCTGGCGAGTTGGCCTCTACCTCTCCGTGGGACCTTCATATACATCAATAACGTAATTTAACCTAACCTAAACCAACGTAACATCTCGGCGGTAATATTTGACAACATTCCTGCCTTGTTGGCCTCTATGTTTCCCTGGGACCTTTATATACATCAATAACGTAATATAACCTAACCTAACCCAACCCAATCTCTCGGAACTAATATTTGACAACATTCCTGGCGAGTTGGCCTCTACGTCTCGGTGGGGCTTTTATATACATCAATAACGTAATATAACCTAACCTAATCCAACCTAACATCTCGGCACTAATATTTGACAACATTCCTGGAGAGTTGGCCTCTACGTCTCCGTGGGAATTTTATATACATCAATAACGTAATATAACCTAACCTAACCCAGCCTATCATCTCGGCGGTAATATTTGACAACATTTCTGGCGAGTTGGCCTCTACGTCTCCGTGGGGCCTTCATATACATCAATAACGTAGTATAGCCTACCCTAAGCCAACCAAACACATCGGCGGTAATATTTGACAACATTCCTGGCGAGTTGGCCTCTACGTCACCGTGGGGCCTTTATATACATCAATAACGTAATATAACCTAACCTAAGACAACCCAATCTCTCGGAACTAATATTTGACAACATTCCTGGCGAGTTGGCCTCTACCTCTCCGTGGGACCTTCATATACATCAATAACGTAATATAACCTAAACTAGCCCAACCTAACCTTTCGGCGCTATTATTTGACAACATTCCTGGCGGGTTGGCCTCTACGTCTCCGCGGGGCCTTTATATACATCAATAACGTTATATAACCTAACCTAAGCCAACCCAATCTCTCGGAACTAATATTTGACAACATTCCTGGCGAGTTGGCCTCTACGTCTCCGTGGGGCTTTTATATACATCAATAACGTAATATAACCTAACCTAATCCAACCTAACATCTCGGCACTAATATTTGACAACATTCCTGAAGAGTTGGCCTCTACGTCTCCGTGGGAATTTTATATACATCAATAACGTAATATAACCTAACCTAACCCAACCTATCATCTCGGCGGTAATATTTCACAACATTTCTGGTGAGTTGGCCTCTACGTCTCCGTGGGGCCTTCATATACATCAATAACGTAGTATAACCTACCCTAACCCAACCAAACACATCGGCGGTAATATTTGACAACATTCCTGGCGAGTTGGCCTCTACGTCACCGTGGGACCTTCATATACATCAATAACGTAATATTACCTAACTTAACCCAACCTAACATCTCGGCACTAATATTTGACAACATTCCTGGCGAGTTGGCCTCTACCTCTCCGTGGGACCTTCATATACATCAATAACGTAATATAACCTAAACTAGCCCAACCTAACCTTTCGGCGCTATTATTTGACAACATTCCTGGCGGGTTGGCCTCTACGTCTCCGCGGGGCCTTTATATACATCAATAACGTTATATAACCTAACCTAAGCCAACCCAATCTCTCGGAACTAATATTTGACAACATTCCTGGCGAGTTGGGCTCTACGTCTCCTTGGGGCCTTCATATACATCAATAACGTAGTATAACCTACCCTAACCCAACCTAACACATCGGCACTAATATTTGACAACATTCCTGGCGAGTTGGCCTCTACCTCTCCGTGGGACCTTCATATACATCAATAACGTAATATAACCTAAACTAACCCAACCTAACCTTTCGGCGCTATTATTTGACAACATTCCTGGCGGGTTGGCCTCTACGTCTCCGCGGGGCCTTTATATACATCAATAACGTAATATAACCTAACCTAAGCCAACCCAATCTCTCGGAACTAATATTTTACAACATTCCTGGCGAGTTGGCCTCTACGTCTCCGTGGGGCATTTATATACATCAATAACGTAATATAACCTAACCTAATCCAACCTAACATCTCGGCACTAATATTTGACAACATTCCTGGCGAGTTGGCCTCTACGTCTCCGTGGGAATTTTATATACATCAATAACGTAATATAACCTAACCTAACCCAACCTATCATCTCGGCGGTAATATTTGACAACATTTCTGGCGAGTTGGCCTCTACGTCTCTGTGGGGCCTTCATATACATCAATAACGTAGTATAACCTAACCTAACCCAACCTAACACATCGGCGGTAATATTTGACAACATTCCTGGCGAGTTGGCCTCTACGTCTCCGTGGGGCCTTCATACACATCAATAACGTAATATAACCTAACCTAAACCAACCTAACATCTCGGCGGTAATATCTGACATCATTCCTGGCGAGTTGGCCTCTACGTCTCCGTGGGGCCTTCATATACATAAATAACGTAATATAACCTAACCTAACCCAACCTATCATCTCGGCGGTAATATTTGACAACCTTCCTGGCGAGTTGGCCTCTACATCTCCGTGGGACGTTCATATACATTAATAACGTAATATAACCTACACTAACCCAACCTAACCTTTCTGCGCTATTATTTGACAACATTCCTGACGGGTTGGCCTCTACGTCTCCGCGGGGCCTTCATATACATCAGTAACGTAGTATAACCTACCCTAACCCAACCTAACACATCGGCGGTAATATTTGACAACATTCCTGGCGAGTTGGCCTCTACGTCTCCGTGGGACCTTCATATACATCAATAACGTAATATAACCTAACCTAACCCAACCTATCATCTCGGCGGTAATATTTCACAACATTTCTGGTGAGTTGGCCTCTACGTCTCCGCGGGGCCTTCATATACATCAATAACGTAGTATAACCTACCCTAACCCAACCAAACACATCGGCGGTAATATTTGACAACATTCCTGGCGAGTTGGCCTCTACGTCACCGTGGGACCTTCATATACATCAATAACGTAATATTACCTAACTTAACCCAACCTAACATCTCGGCACTAATATTTGACAACATTCCTGGCGAGTTGGCCTCTACCTCTCCGTGGGACCTTCATATACATCAATAACGTAATATAACCTAAACTAACCCAACCTAACCTTTCGGCGCTATTATTTGACAACATTCCTGGCGGGTTGGCCTCTACGTCTCCGCGGGGCCTTTATATACATCAATAACGTAATATAACCTAACCTAAGCCAACCCAATCTCTCGGAACTAATATTTTACAACATTCCTGGCGAGTTGGCCTCTACGTCTCCGTGGGGCATTTATATACATCAATAACATAATATAACCTAACCTAATCCAACCTAACATCTCGGCACTAATATTTGACAACATTCCTGGCGAGTTGGCCTCTACGTCTCCGTGGGAATTTTATATACATCAATAACGTAATATAACCTAACCTAACCCAACCTATCATCTCGGCGGTAATATTTGACAACATTTCTGGCGAGTTGGCCTCTACGTCTCTGTGGGGCCTTCATATACATCAATAACGTAGTATAACCTAACCTAACCCAACCTAACACATCGGCGGTAATATTTGACAACATTCCTGGCGAGTTGGCCTCTACGTCTCCGTGGGGCCTTCATATACATCAATAACGTAATATAACCTAACCTAACCCAACCTATCATCTCGGCGGTAATATTTGACAACATTCCTGGCGAGTTGGCCTCTACGTCTCCTTGGGGCCTTCATATACATCAATGACGTAGTATAACCTACCCTAACCCAACCTAACACATCGGCGGTAATATTTGACAACATTCCTGGCGAGTTGGCCTCTACGTCTCCGTGGGACCTTCATATACATCAATAACTTAATATTACCTAACCTAACCCAACCTAACATCTCGGCACTAATATTTGACAACATTCCTAGCGAGTTGGCCTCTACCTCTCCGTGGGACCTTCATATACATCAATAACGTAATTTAACCTAACCTAAACCAACGTAACATCTCGGCGGTAATATTTGACAACATTCCTGCCTTGTTGGCCTCTATGTTTCCCTGGGACCTTTATATACATCAATAACGTAATATAACCTAACCTAATCCAACCCAATCTCTCGGAACTAATATTTGACAACATTCCTGGCGAGTTGGCCTCTACGTCTCCGTGGGGCTTTTATATACATCAATAACGTAATATAACCTAACCTAATCCAACCTAACATCTCGGCACTAATATTTGACAACATTCCTGGAGTGTTGGCCTCTACGTCTCCGTGGGAATTTTATATACATCAATAACGTAATATAACCTAACCTAACCCAGCCTATCATCTCGGCGGTAATATTTGACAACATTTCTTGCGAGTTGGCCTCTACGTCTCCGTGGGGCCTTCATATACATCAATAACGTAGTATAAACTACCCTAAGCCAACCAAACACATCGGCGGTAATATTTGACAACATTCCTGGCGAGTTGGCCTCTACGTCACCGTGGGGCCTTTATATACATCAATAACGTAATATAACCTAACCTAAGCCAACCCAATCTCTCGGAACTAATATTTGACAACATTCCTGGCGAGTTGGCCTCTACGTCTCCGTGGGGCATTTATATACATCAATAACGTAATATAACCTAACCTAATCCAACCTAACATCTCGGCACTAATATTTGACAACATTCCTGGCGAGTTGGCCTCTACGTCTCCGTGGGTATTTTATATACATCAATAACGTAATATAACCTAACCTAACCCAACCTATCATCTCGGCGGTAATATTTGACAACATTTCTGGCGAGTTGGCCTCTACGTCTCCGTGGGGCCTTCATATACATCAATAACGTAGTATAACCTAACCTAACCCAACCTAACACATCGGCGGTAATATTTGACAACATTCCTGGCGAGTTGGCCTCTACGTCTCCGTGGGGCCTTCATATACATCAGTAACGTAATATAACCTAACCTAACCCAACCTATCATTTCGGCGGTAATATTTGACAACATTCCTGGCGAGTTGGCCTCTACGTCTCCATGGGACTTTTATATACATGAATAGCGTAATATAACCTAACCTAACCCAACCTAACATCTCGGTACTAATATTTGACAACATTCCTGGCGAGTTGGCCTCTACGTCTCCGTGGGACCTTCATATACATCAATAACGTAATATTACCTAACCTAACCCAACCTAACATCTCGGCTGTAATATTTGACAACATTCCTGGCTTGTTGGCCTCTATGTTTCCGTGGGACCTTTATATACATCAATAACGTAATATAACCTAACCTAACCCAACCTAACATCTCGGCGGTAATATTTGACAACATTCCTGGCGAGTTGGCCTCTACGTCTCCGTGGGGCCTTCATACACATCAATAACGTAATATAACCTAACCTAAACCAACCTAACATCTCGGCGGTAATATATGACATCATTCCTGGCGAGTTGGCCTCTACGTCTCCGTGGGGCCTTCATATACATAAATAACGTAATATAACCTAACCTAACCCAACCTATCATCTCGGCGGTAATATTTGACAACCTTCCTGGCGAGTTGGCCTCTACGTCTCCGTGGGACGTTCATATACATTAATAACGTAATATAACCTACACTAACCCAACCTAACCTTTCTGCGCTATTATTTGACAACATTCCTGACGGGTTGGCCTCTACGTCTCCGCGGGGCCTTTATATACATCAATAACGTAATATAATCTAACCTAACCCAACCCAATCTCTCGGCACTAATATTTGACAACATTCCTGGCGAGTTGGCCTCTGCGTCTCCGTGGGGCTTTTATATACATCAATAACGTAATATAACGTAAGCTAACCCAACATAACGTCTCGGAGGTAATATTTGACAACATTCCTGGCGAGTTGGCCTCTACGTCTCGGTGGGAATTTTATATACATCAATAACGTAATATTACCTAACCTAACCCAACCTAACATCTCGGCACTAATATTTGACAGCATTCCTGGCGAGTTGGCCTCTACCTCTCCGTGCGGCCTTCATATACATCAATAACGTAATATAATCTAACCTAACCCAACCTATCATCTCGGCGGTAATATTTGACAACATTCCTGGCCAGTTGGCCTCTACGTCTCCGTGGGGCCTTCATATACATCAATAACGTAGTATAACCTACCCTAACCCAACCTAACACATCGGCGGTAATATTTGACAACATTCCTGGCGAGTTGGCCTCTACGTCTCCGTGGGACCTTCATATACATCAATAACTTAATATTACCTAACCTAACCCAACCTAACATCTCGGCACTAATATTTGACAACATTCCTGGCGAGTTGGCCTCTACCTCTCCGTGGGACCTTCATATACATCAATAACGTAATTTAACCTAACCTAAACCAACGTAACATCTCGGCGGTAATATTTGACAACATTCCTGCCTTGTTGGCCTCTATGTTTCCCTGGGACCTTTATATACATCAATAACGTAATATAACCTAACCTAACCCAACCCAATCTCTCGGAACTAATATTTGACAACATTCCTGGCGAGTTGGCCTCTACGTCTCGGTGGGGCTTTTATATACATCAATAACGTAATATAACCTAACCTAATCCAACCTAACATCTCGGCACTAATATTTGACAACATTCCTGGAGAGTTGGCCTCTACGTCTCCGTGGGAATTTTATATACATCAATAACGTAATATAACCTAACCTAACCCAGCCTATCATCTCGGCGGTAATATTTGACAACATTTCTGGCGAGTTGGCCTCTACGTCTCCGTGGGGCCTTCATATACATCAATAACGTAGTATAGCCTACCCTAAGCCAACCAAACACATCGGCGGTAATATTTGACAACATTCCTGGCGAGTTGGCCTCTACGTCACCGTGGGGCCTTTATATACATCAATAACGTAATATAACCTAACCTAAGACAACCCAATCTCTCGGAACTAATATTTGACAACATTCCTGGCGAGTTGGCCTCTACGTCTCCGTGGGGCATTTATATACATCAATAACGTAATATAACCTAACCTAATCCAACCTAACATCTCGGCACTAATATTTGACAACATTCCTGGCGAGTTGGCCTCTACGTCTCCGTGGGAATTTTATATACATCAATAACGTAATATAACCTAACCTAACCCAACCTATCATCTCGGCGGTAATATTTGACAACATTTCTGGCGAGTTGGCCTCTACGTCTCTGTGGGGCCTTCATATACATCAATAACGTAGTATAACCTAACCTAACCCAACCTAACACATCGGCGGTAATATTTGACAACATTCCTGGCGAGTTGGCCTCTACGTCTCCGTGGGGCCTTCATACACATCAATAACGTAATATAACCTAACCTAAACCAACCTAACATCTCGGCGGTAATATCTGACATCATTCCTGGCGAGTTGGCCTCTACGTCTCCGTGGGGCCTTCATATACATAAATAACGTAATATAACCTAACCTAACCCAACCTATCATCTCGGCGGTAATATTTGACAACATTCCTGGCGAGTTGGCCTCTACGTCTCCGTGGGACGTTCATATACATTAATAACGTAATATAACCTACACTAACCCAACCTAACCTTTCTGCGCTATTATTTGACAACATTCCTGACGGGTTGGCCTCTACGTCTCCGCGGGGCCTTTATATACATCAATAACGTAATATAATCTAACCTAACCCAACCCAATCTCTCGGCACTAATATTTGACAACATTCCTGGCGAGTTGGCCTCTGCGTCTCCGTGGGGCTTTTATATACATCAATAACGTAATATAACGTAAGCTAACCCAACATAACGTCTCGGAGGTAATATTTGACAACATTCCTGGCGAGTTGGCCTCTACGTCTCGGTGGGAATTTTATATACATCAATAACGTAATATTACCTAACCTAACCCAACCTAACATCTCGGCACTAATATTTGACAGCATTCCTGGCGAGTTGGCCTCTACCTCTCCGTGCGGCCTTCATATACATCAATAACGTAATATAATCTAACCTAACCCAACCTATCATCTCGGCGGTAATATTTGACAACATTCCTGGCCAGTTGGCCTCTACGTCTCCGTGGGGCCTTCATATACATCAATAACGTAGTATAACCTACCCTAACCCAACCTAACACATCGGCGGTAATATTTGACAACATTCCTGGCGAGTTGGCCTCTACGTCTCCGTGGGACCTTCATATACATCAATAACTTAATATTACCTAACCTAACCCAACCTAACATCTCGGCACTAATATTTGACAACATTCCTGGCGAGTTGGCCTCTACCTCTCCGTGGGACCTTCATATACATCAATAACGTAATTTAACCTAACCTAAACCAACGTAACATCTCGGCGGTAATATTTGACAACATTCCTGCCTTGTTGGCCTCTATGTTTCCCTGGGACCTTTATATACATCAATAACGTAATATAACCTAACCTAACCCAACCCAATCTCTCGGAACTAATATTTGACAACATTCCTGGCGAGTTGGCCTCTACGTCTCGGTGGGGCTTTTATATACATCAATAACGTAATATAACCTAACCTAATCCAACCTAACATCTCGGCACTAATATTTGACAACATTCCTGGAGAGTTGGCCTCTACGTCTCCGTGGGAATTTTATATACATCAATAACGTAATATAACCTAACCTAACCCAGCCTATCATCTCGGCGGTAATATTTGACAACATTTCTGGCGAGTTGGCCTCTACGTCTCCGTGGGGCCTTCATATACATCAATAACGTAGTATAGCCTACCCTAAGCCAACCAAACACATCGGCGGTAATATTTGACAACATTCCTGGCGAGTTGGCCTCTACGTCACCGTGGGGCCTTTATATACATCAATAACGTAATATAACCTAACCTAAGACAACCCAATCTCTCGGAACTAATATTTGACAACATTCCTGGCGAGTTGGCCTCTACGTCTCCGTGGGGCATTTATATACATCAATAACGTAATATAACCTAACCTAATCCAACCTAACATCTCGGCACTAATATTTGACAACATTCCTGGCGAGTTGGCCTCTACGTCTCCGTGGGAATTTTATATACATCAATAACGTAATATAACCTAACCTAACCCAACCTATCATCTCGGCGGTAATATTTGACAACATTTCTGGCGAGTTGGCCTCTACGTCTCTGTGGGGCCTTCATATACATCAATAACGTAGTATAACCTAACCTAACCCAACCTAACACATCGGCGGTAATATTTGACAACATTCCTGGCGAGTTGGCCTCTACGTCTCCGTGGGGCCTTCATACACATCAATAACGTAATATAACCTAACCTAAACCAACCTAACATCTCGGCGGTAATATCTGACATCATTCCTGGCGAGTTGGCCTCTACGTCTCCGTGGGGCCTTCATATACATAAATAACGTAATATAACCTAACCTAACCCAACCTATCATCTCGGCGGTAATATTTGACAACATTCCTGGCGAGTTGGCCTCTACGTCTCCGTGGGACGTTCATATACATTAATAACGTAATATAACCTACACTAACCCAACCTAACCTTTCTGCGCTATTATTTGACAACATTCCTGACGGGTTGGCCTCTACGTCTCCGCGGGGCCTTCATATACATCAGTAACGTAGTATAACCTACCCTAACCCAACCTAACACATCGGCGGTAATATTTGACAACATTCCTGGCGAGTTGGCCTCTACGTCTCCGTGGGACCTTCATATACATCAATAACGTAATATAACCTAACCTAACCCAACCTATCATCTCGGCGGTAATATTTCACAACATTTCTGGTGAGTTGGCCTCTACGTCTCCGCGGGGCCTTCATATACATCAATAACGTAGTATAACCTACCCTAACCCAACCAAACACATCGGCGGTAATATTTGACAACATTCCTGGCGAGTTGGCCTCTACGTCACCGTGGGACCTTCATATACATCAATAACGTAATATTACCTAACTCAACCCAACCTAACATCTCGGCACTAATATTTGACAACATTCCTGGCGAGTTGGCCTCTACCTCTCCGTGGGACCTTCATATACATCAATAACGTAATATAACCTAAACTAACCCAACCTAACCTTTCGGCGCTATTATTTGACAACATTCCTGGCGGGTTGGCCTCTACGTCTCCGCGGGGCCTTTATATACATCAATAACGTAATATAACCTAACCTAAGCCAACCCAATCTCTCGGAACTAATATTTTACAACATTCCTGGCGAGTTGGCCTCTACGTCTCCGTGGGGCATTTATATACATCAATAACATAATATAACCTAACCTGATCCAACCTAACATCTCGGCACTAATATTTGACAACATTCCTGGCGAGTTGGCCTCTACGTCTCCGTGGGAATTTTATATACATCAATAACGTAATATAACCTAACCTAACCCAACCTATCATCTCGGCGGTAATATTTGACAACATTTCTGGCGAGTTGGCCTCTACGTCTCTCTGGGGCCTTCATATACATCAATAACGTAGTATAACCTAACCTAACCCAACCTAACACATCGGCGGTAATATTTGACAACATTCCTGGCGAGTTGGCCTCTACGTCTCCGTGGGGCCTTCATATACATCAATAACGTAATATAACCTAACCTAACCCAACCTATCATCTCGGCGGTAATATTTGACAACATTCCTGGCGAGTTGGCCTCTACGTCTCCTTGGGGCCTTCATATACATCAATGACGTAGTATAACCTACCCTAACCCAACCTAACACATCGGCGGTAATATTTGACAACATTCCTGGCGAGTTGGCCTCTACGTCTCCGTGGGACCTTCATATACATCAATAACTTAATATTACCTAACCTAACCCAACCTAACATCTCGGCACTAATATTTGACAACATTCCTAGCGAGTTGGCCTCTACCTCTCCGTGGGACCTTCATATACATCAATAACGTAATTTAACCTAACCTAAACCAACGTAACATCTCGGCGGTAATATTTGACAACATTCCTGCCTTGTTGGCCTCTATGTTTCCCTGTGACCTTTATATACATCAATAACGTAATATAACCTAACCTAATCCAACCCAATCTCTCGGAACTAATATTTGACAACATTCCTGGCGAGTTGGCCTCTACGTCTCCGTGGGGCTTTTATATACATCAATAACGTAATATAACCTAACCTAAGCCAACCTAACATCTCGGCACTAATATTTGACAACATTCCTGGAGTGTTGGCCTCTACGTCTCCGTGGGAATTTTATATACATCAATAACGTAATATAACCTAACCTAACCCAGCCTATCATCTCGGCGGTAATATTTGACAACATTTCTTGCGAGTTGGCCTCTACGTCTCCGTGGGGCCTTCATATACATCAATAACGTAGTATAAACTACCCTAAGCCAACCAAACACATCGGCGGTAATATTTGACAACATTCCTGTCGAGTTGGCCTCTACGTCACCGTGGGGCCTTTATATACATCAATAACGTAATATAACCTAACCTAAGCCAACCCAATCTCTCGGAACTAATATTTGACAACATTCCTGGCGAGTTGGCCTCTACGTCTCCGTGGGGCATTTATATACATCAATAACGTAATATAACCTAACCTAATCCAACCTAACATCTCGGCACTAATATTTGACAACATTCCTGGCGAGTTGGCCTCTACGTCTCCGTGGGTATTTTATATACATCAATAACGTAATATAACCTAACCTAACCCAACCTATCATCTCGGCGGTAATATTTGACAACATTTCTGGCGAGTTGGCCTCTACGTCTCCGTGGGGCCTTCATATACATCAATAACGTAGTATAACCTAACCTAACCCAACCTAACACATCGGCGGTAATATTTGACAACATTCCTGGCGAGTTGGCCTCTACGTCTCCGTGGGGCCTTCATACACATCAATAACGTAATATAACCTAACCTAAACCAACCTAACATCTCGGCGGTAATATATGACATCATTCCTGGCGAGTTGGCCTCTACGTCTCCGTGGGGCCTTCATATACATAAATAACGTAATATAACCTAACCTAACCCAACCTAACATCTCGGCTGTAATATTTGACAACATTCCTGGCTTGTTGGCCTCTATGTTTCCGTGGGACCTTTATATACATCAATAACGTAATATAACCTAACCTAACCCAACCTAACATCTCGGCGGTAATATTTGACAACATTCCTGGCGAGTTGGCCTCTACGTCTCCGTGGGGCCTTCATACACATCAATAACGTAATATAACCTAACCTAAACCAACCTAACATCTCGGCGGTAATATATGACATCATTCCTGGCGAGTTGGCCTCTACGTCTCCGTGGGGCCTTCATATACATAAATAACGTAATATAACCTAACCTAACCCAACCTATCATCTCGGCGGTAATATTTGACAACCTTCCTGGCGAGTTGGCCTCTACGTCTCCGTGGGACGTTCATATACATTAATAACGTAATATAACCTACACTAACCCAACCTAACCTTTCTGCGCTATTATTTGACAACATTCCTGACGGGTTGGCCTCTACGTCTCCGCGGGGCCTTTATATACATCAATAACGTAATATAATCTAACCTAACCCAACCCAATCTCTCGGCACTAATATTTGACAACATTCCTGGCGAGTTGGCCTCTGCGTCTCCGTGGGGCTTTTATATACATCAATAACGTAATATAACGTAAGCTAACCCAACATAACGTCTCGGAGGTAATATTTGACAACATTCCTGGCGAGTTGGCCTCTACGTCTCGGTGGGAATTTTATATACATCAATAACGTAATATTACCTAACCTAACCCAACCTAACATCTCGGCACTAATATTAGACAGCATTCCTGGCGAGTTGGCCTCTACCTCTCCGTGCGGCCTTCATATACATCAATAACGTAATATAATCTAACCTAACCCAACCTATCATCTCGGCGGTAATATTTGACAACATTCCTGGCCAGTTGGCCTCTACGTCTCCGTGGGGCCTTCATATACATCAATAACGTAGTATAACCTACCCTAACCCAACCTAACACATCGGCGGTAATATTTGACAACATTCCTGGCGAGTTGGCCTCTACGTCTCCGTGGGACCTTCATATACATCAATAACTTAATATTACCTAACCTAACCCAACCTAACATCTCGGCACTAATATTTGACAACATTCCTGGCGAGTTGGCCTCTACCTCTCCGTGGGACCTTCATATACATCAATAACGTAATTTAACCTAACCTAAACCAACGTAACATCTCGGCGGTAATATTTGACAACATTCCTGCCTTGTTGGCCTCTATGTTTCCCTGGGACCTTTATATACATCAATAACGTAATATAACCTAACCTAACCCAACCCAATCTCTCGGAACTAATATTTGACAACATTCCTGGCGAGTTGGCCTCTACGTCTCGGTGGGGCTTTTATATACATCAATAACGTAATATAACCTAACCTAATCCAACCTAACATCTCGGCACTAATATTTGACAACATTCCTGGAGAGTTGGCCTCTACGTCTCCGTGGGAATTTTATATACATCAATAACGTAATATAACCTAACCTAACCCAGCCTATCATCTCGGCGGTAATATTTGACAACATTTCTGGCGAGTTGGCCTCTACGTCTCCGTGGGGCCTTCATATACATCAATAACGTAGTATAGCCTACCCTAAGCCAACCAAACACATCGGCGGTAATATTTGACAACATTCCTGGCGAGTTGGCCTCTACGTCACCGTGGGGCCTTTATATACATCAATAACGTAATATAACCTAACCTAAGCCAACCCAATCTCTCGGAACTAATATTTGACAACATTCCTGGCGAGTTGGCCTCTACGTCTCCGTGGGGCATTTATATACATCAATAACGTAATATAACCTAACCTAATCCAACCTAACATCTCGGCACTAATATTTGACAACATTCCTGGCGTGTTGGCCTCTACGTCTCCGTGGGAATTTTATATACATCAATAACGTAATATAACCTAACCTAACCCAATCTATCATCTCGGCGGTAATATTTGACAACATTTCTGGCGAGTTGGCCTCTACGTCTCCGTGGGGCCTTCATATACATCAATAACGTAGTATAACCTAACCTAACCCAACCTAACACATCGGCGGTAATATTTGACAACATTCCTGGCGAGTTGGCCTCTACGTCTCCGTGGGGCCTTCATATACATCAGTAACGTAATATAACCTAACCTAACCCAACCTATCATTTCGGCGGTAATATTTGACAACATTCCTGGCGAGTTGGCCTCTACGTCTCCATGGGACTTTTATATACATCAATAGCGTAATATAACCTAACCTAACCCAACCTAACATCTCGGTACTAATATTTGACAACATTCCTGACGAGTTGGCCTCTACGTCTCCGTGGGACCTTCATATACATCAATAACGTAATATTACCTAACCTAACCCAACCTAACATCTCGGCTGTAATATTTGACAACATTCCTGGCTTGTTGGCCTCTATGTTTCCGTGGGACCTTTATATACATCAATAACGTAATATAACCTAACCTAACCCAACCTAACATCTCGGCGGTAATATTTGACAACATTCCTGGCGAGTTGGCCTCTACGTCTCCGTGGGGCCTTCATACACATCAATAACGTAATATAACCTAACCTAAACCAACCTAACATCTCGGCGGTAATATATGTCATCATTCCTGGCGAGTTGACCTCTACGTCTCCGTGGGGCCTTCATATACATAAATAACGTAATATAACCTAACCTAACCCAACCTATCATCTCGGCGGTAATATCTGACAACCTTCCTGGCGAGTTGGCCTCTACGTCTCCGTGGGACGTTCATATACATCAATAACGTAATATAACCTACACTAACCCAACCTAACCTTTCTGCGCTATTATTTGACAACATTCCTGACGGGTTGGCCTCCACGTCTCCGCGGGGCCTTTATATACATCAATAACGTAATATAATCTAACCTAACCCAACCCAATCTCTCGGCACTAATATTTGACAACATTCCTGGCGAGTTGGCCTCTGCGTCTCCGTGGGGCCTTTATATACATCAATAACGTAATATAACCTAACCTAACCCAACCCAATCTCTCGGCATTAATATTTGACAACATTCCTGGCGAGTTGGCCTCTACGTCTCCGTGGGTCCTTCATATACATCAATAACGTAATATAACCTAACCTAACCCAACCTAACATCTCGGCACTAATATTTGACAGCATTCCTGGCGAGTTGGCCTCTACCTCTCCGTGCGGCCTTCATATACATCAATAACGTAATATAATCTAACCTAACCCAACCTATCATCTCGGCGGTAATATTTGACAACATTCCTGGCCAGTTGGCCTCTACGTCTCCGTGGGGCCTTCATATACATCAATAACGTAATATAACCTAACCTAACCCAACCTAACATCTCGGCGGTAATATTTGACAACATTCCTGGCGAGTTGGCCTCTACGTCTCCGTGGGGCCTTCATATACATCAATAACGTAATATAACCTAACCTAACCCAACCTATCATCTCGGCGGTAATATTTGACAACATTCCTGGCCAGTTGGCCTCTACGTCTCCGTGGGGCCTTCATATACATCAATAACGTAATATAACCTAACCTAACCCAACCTAACATCTCGGCGGTAATATTTGACAACATTCCTGGCGAGTTGGCCTCTACCTCTCCGTGGGACCTTCATATACATCAATAACGTAATTTAACCTAACCTAAACCAACGTAACATCTCGGCGGTAATATTTGACAACATTCCCGTCTTGTTGGCCTCTATGTTTCCCTGGGACCTTTATATACATCAATAACGTAATATAACCTAACCTAAGCCAACCCAATCTCTCGGAACTAATATTTGACAACATTCCTGGCGAGTTGGCCTCTACGTCTCCGTGGGGCATTTATATACATCAATAACGTAATATAACCTAACCTAATCCAACCTAACATCTCGGCACTAATATTTGACAACATTCCTGGAGAGTTGGCCTCTACGTCTCCGTGGGAATTTTATATACATCAATAACGTAATATAACCTAACCTAACCCAGCCTATCATCTCGGCGGTAATATTTGACAACATTTCTGGCGAGTTGGCCTCTACGTCTCCGTGGGGCCTTCATATACATCAATAACGTAGTATAACCTACCCTAAGCCAACCAAACACATCGGCGGTAATATTTGACAACATTCCTGGCGAGTTGGCCTCTACGTCACCGTGGGGCCTTTATATACATCAATAACGTAATATAACCTAACCTAAGCCAACCCAATCTCTCGGAACTAATATTTGACAACATTCCTGGCGAGTTGGCCTCTACGTCTCCGTGGGGCATTTATATACATCAATAACGTAATATAACCTAACCTAATCCAACCTAACATCTCGGCACTAATATTTGACAACATTCCTGGCGAGGTGGCCTCTACGTCTCCGTGGGAATTTTATATACATCAATAACGTAATATAACCTAACCTAACCCAACCTATCATCTCGGCGGTAATATTTGACAACATTTCTGGCGAGTTGGCCTCTACGTCTCCGTGGGGCCTTCATATACATCAATAACGTAGTATAACCTAACCTAACCCAACCTAACACATCGGCGGTAATATTTGACAACATTCCTGGCGAGTTGGCCTCTACGTCTCCGTGGGGCCTTCATATACATCAGTAACGTAATATAACCTAACCTAACCCAACCTATCATTTCGGCGGTAATATTTGACAACATTCCTGGCGAGTTGGCCTCTACGCCTCCATGGGACTTTTATATACATCAATAGCGTAATATAACCTAACCTAACCCAACCTAACATCTCGGTACTAATATTTCACAACATTCCTGGCGAGTTGGCCTCTCCGTCTCCGTGGGACCTTCATATACATCAATAACGTAATATTACCTAACCTAACCCAACCTAACATCTCGGCTGTAATATTTGACAACATTCCTGGCTTGTTGGCCTCTATGTTTCCGTGGGACCTTTATATACATCAAAAACGTAATATAACCTAACCTAACCCAACCTGACATCTCGGCGGTAATATTTGACAACATTCCTGGCGAGTTGGCCTCTACGTCTCCGTGGGGCCTTCATACACATCAATAACGTAATATAACCTAACCTAAACCAACCTAACATCTCGGCGGTAATATATGACATCATTCCTGGCGAGTTGGCCTCTACGTCTCCGTGGGGCCTTCATATACATAAATAACGCAATATAACCTAACCTAACCCAACCTATCATCTCGGCGGTAATATTTGACAACCTTCCTGGAGAGTTGGCATCTACGTCTCCGTGGGACGTTCATATACATTAATAACGTAATATAACCGACACTAACCCAACCTAACCTTTCTGCGCTATTATTTGACAAATTCCTGACGGGTTGGCCTCTACGTCTCCGCGGGGCCTTTATATACATCAATAACGTAATATAATCTAACCTAATCCAACCCAATCTCTCGGCACTAATATTTGACAACATTCCTGGCGAGTTGGCCTCTGCGTCTCCGTGGGGCTTTTTATATACATCAATAACGTAATATAACGTAAGCTAACCCAACATAACGTCTCGGAGGTAATATTTGACAACATTCCTGGCGAGTTGGCCTCTACGTCACGGTGGGAATTTTATATACATCAATAACGTAATATTACCTAACCTAACCCAACCTAACATCTCGGCAATAATATTTGACAGCATTCCTGGCGAGTTGGCCTCTACCTCTCCGTGCGGCCTTCATATACATCAATAACGTAATATAATCTAACCTAACCCAACCTATCATCTCGGCGGTAATATTTGACAACATTCCTGGCCAGTTGGCCTCTACGTCTCCGTGGGGCCTTCATATACATCAATAACGTAGTATAACCTACCCTAACCCAACCTAACACATCGGCGGTAATATTTGACAACATTGCTGGCGAGTTGGCCTCTACGTCTCCGTGGGGCCTTCATATACATCAATAACGTAATATAACCTAACCTAATCCAACCTAACATCTCGGCACTAATATTTGACAACATTCCTGGAGAGTTGGCCTCTACGTCTCCGTGGGAATTTTATATACATCAATAACGTAATATAACCTAACCTAACCCAGCCTATCATCTCGGCGGTAATATTTGACAACATTTCTGGCGAGTTGGCCTCTACGTCTCCGTGGGGCCTTCATATACATCAATAACGTAGTATAACCTACCCTAAGCCAACCAAACACATCGGCGGTAATATTTGACAACATTCCTGGCGAGTTGGCCTCTACGTCTCCGTGGGGCCTTCATATACATCAATAACGTAATATAACCTAACCTAACCCAACCTATCATCTCGGCGGTAATATTTGACAACATTCCTGGCCAGTTGGCCTCTACGTCTCCGTGGGGCCTTCATATACATCAATAACGTAATATAACCTAACCTAACCCAACCTAACATCTCGGCGGTAATATTTGACAACATTCCTGGCGAGTTGGCCTCTACCTCTCCGTGGGACCTTCATATACATCAATAACGTAATTTAACCTAACCTAAACCAACGTAACATCTCGGCGGTAATATTTGACAACATTCCTGTCTTGTTGGCCTCTATGTTTCCCTGGGACCTTTATATACATCAATAACGTAATATAACCTAACCTAAGCCAACCCAATCTCTCGGAACTAATATTTGACAACATTCCTGGCGAGTTGGCCTCTACGTCTCCGCGGGGCCTTTATATACATCAATAACGTAATATAACCTAACCTAATCCAACCTAACATCTCGGCACTAATATTTGACAACATTCCTGGAGAGTTGGCCTCTACGTCTCCGTGGGAATTTTATATACATCAATAACGTAATATAACCTAACCTAACCCAACCTATCATCTCGGCGGTAATATTTGACAACATTTCTGGTGAGTTGGCCTCTACGTCTCCGTGGGGCCTTCATATACATCAATAACGTAGTATAACCTACCCTAACCCAACCAAACACATCGGCGGTAATATTTGACAACATTCCTGGCGAGTTGGCCTCTACGTCAGCGTGGGACCTTCATATACATCAATAACGTAATATAATCTAACCTAACCCAACCTATCATCTCGGCGGTAATATTTGACAACATTCCTGGCCAGTTGGCCTCTACCTCTCCGTGGGACGTTCATATACATCAATAACGTAATATAACCTAACCTAACACAACCTAACATCTCGGCGGTAATATTTGACAACATTCCTGGCGAGTTGGCCTCTACGTCTCCGTGGGGCCTTCATATACATCAATAACGTAATATAACCTAACCTAACCCAACCTATCATCTCGGCGGTAATATTTGACAACATTCCTGGCCAGTTGGCCTCTACGTCTCCGTGGGGCCTTCATATACATCAATAACGTAATATAACCTAACCTAACCCAACCTAACATCTCGGCGGTAATATTTGACAACATTCCTGGCGAGTTGGCCTCTACCTCTCCGTGGGACCTTCATATACATCAATAACGTAATTTAACCTAACCTAAACCAACGTAACATCTCGGCGGTAATATTTGACAACATTCCTGTCTTGTTGGCCTCTATGTTTCCCTGGGACCTTTATATACATCAATAACGTAATATAACCTAACCTAAGCCAACCCAATCTCTCGGAACTAATATTTGACAACATTCCTGGCGATTTGGCCTCTACGTCTCCGTGGGGCATTTATATACATCAATAACGTAATATAACCTAACCTAATCCAACCTAACATCTCGGCACTAATATTTGACAACATTCCTGGCGAGTTGGCCTCTACGTCTCCGTGGGAATTTTATATACATCAATAACGTAATATAACCTAACCTAACCCAACCTATCATCTCGGCGGTAATATTTGACAACATTTCTGGCGAGTTGGCCTCTACGTCTCCGTGGGGCCTTCATATACATGAATAACGTAGTATAACCTAACCTAACCCAACCTAACACATCGGCGGTAATATTGGACAACATTCCTGGCGAGTTGGCCTCTACGTCTCCGTGGGGCCTTCATATACATCAGTAACGTAATATAACCTAACCTAACCCAACCTATCATTTCGGCGGTAATATTTGACAACATTCCTGGCGAGTTGGCCTCTACGTCTCCATGGGACCTTCATATACATCAATAACGTAATATTACCTAACTTAACCCAACCTAACATCTCGGCACTAATATTTGACAACATTCCTGGCGAGTTGGCCTCTACCTCTCCGTGGGACCTTCATATACATCAATAACGTAATATAACCTACACTAACCCAACCTAACCTTTCTGCGCTATTATTTGACAACATTCCTGACGGGTTGGCCTCTACGTCTCCGCGGGGCCTTTATATACATCAATAACGTAATATAATCTAACCTAACCCAACCCAATCTCTCGGCACTAATATTTGACAACATTCCTGGCGAGTTGGCCTCTGCGTCTCCGTGGGGCTTTTATATACATCAATAACGTAATATAACGTAAGCTAACCCAACATAACGTCTCGGAGGTAATATTTGACAACATTCCTGGCGAGTTGGCCTCTACGTCTCGGTGGGAATTTTATATACATCAATAACGTAATATTACCTAACCTAACCCAACCTAACATCTCGGCACTAATATTTGACAGCATTCCTGGCGAGTTGGCCTCTACCTCTCCGTGCGGCCTTCATATACATCAATAACGTAATATAATCTAACCTAACCCAACCTATCATCTCGGCGGTAATATTTGACAACATTCCTGGCCAGTTGGCCTCTACGTCTCCGTGGGGCCTTCATATACATCAATAACGTAGTATAACCTACCCTAACCCAACCTAACACATCGGCGGTAATATTTGACAACATTCCTGGCGAGTTGGCCTCTACGTCTCCGTGGGACCTTCATATACATCAATAACTTAATATTACCTAACCTAACCCAACCTAACATCTCGGCACTAATATTTGACAACATTCCTGGCGAGTTGGCCTCTACCTCTCCGTGGGACCTTCATATACATCAATAACGTAATTTAACCTAACCTAAACCAACGTAACATCTCGGCGGTAATATTTGACAACATTCCTGCCTTGTTGGCCTCTATGTTTCCCTGGGACCTTTATATACATCAATAACGTAATATAACCTAACCTAACCCAACCCAATCTCTCGGAACTAATATTTGACAACATTCCTGGCGAGTTGGCCTCTACGTCTCGGTGGGGCTTTTATATACATCAATAACGTAATATAACCTAACCTAATCCAACCTAACATCTCGGCACTAATATTTGACAACATTCCTGGAGAGTTGGCCTCTACGTCTCCGTGGGAATTTTATATACATCAATAACGTAATATAACCTAACCTAACCCAGCCTATCATCTCGGCGGTAATATTTGACAACATTTCTGGCGAGTTGGCCTCTACGTCTCCGTGGGGCCTTCATATACATCAATAACGTAGTATAGCCTACCCTAAGCCAACCAAACACATCGGCGGTAATATTTGACAACATTCCTGGCGAGTTGGCCTCTACGTCACCGTGGGGCCTTTATATACATCAATAACGTAATATAACCTAACCTAAGCCAACCCAATCTCTCGGAACTAATATTTGACAACATTCCTGGCGAGTTGGCCTCTACGTCTCCGTGGGGCATTTATATACATCAATAACGTAATATAACCTAACCTAATCCAACCTAACATCTCGGCACTAATATTTGACAACATTCCTGGCGTGTTGGCCTCTACGTCTCCGTGGGAATTTTATATACATCAATAACGTAATATAACGTAACCTAACCCAACCTATCATTTCGGCGGTAATATTTGACAACATTCCTGGCGAGTTGGCCTCTACGTCTCCATGGGACTTTTATATACATCAATAGCGTAATATAACCTAACCTAACCCAACCTAACATCTCGGTACTAATATTTGACAACATTCCTGACGAGTTGGCCTCTACGTCTCCGTGGGACCTTCATATACATCAATAACGTAATATTACCTAACCTAACCCAACCTAACATCTCGGCTGTAATATTTGACAACATTCCTGGCTTGTTGGCCTCTATGTTTCCGTGGGACCTTTATATACATCAATAACGTAATATAACCTAACCTAACCCAACCTAACATCTCGGCGGTAATATTTGACAACATTCCTGGCGAGTTGGCCTCTACGTCTCCGTGGGGCCTTCATACACATCAATAACGTAATATAACCTAACCTAAACCAACCTAACATCTCGGCGGTAATATATGTCATCATTCCTGGCGAGTTGACCTCTACGTCTCCGTGGGGCCTTCATATACATAAATAACGTAATATAACCTAACCTAACCCAACCTATCATCTCGGCGGTAATATCTGACAACCTTCCTGGCGAGTTGGCCTCTACGTCTCCGTGGGACGTTCATATACATCAATAACGTAATATAACCTACACTAACCCAACCTAACCTTTCTGCGCTATTATTTGACAACATTCCTGACGGGTTGGCCTCCACGTCTCCGCGGGGCCTTTATATACATCAATAACGTAATATAATCTAACCTAACCCAACCCAATCTCTCGGCACTAATATTTGACAACATTCCTGGCGAGTTGGCCTCTGCGTCTCCGTGGGGCCTTTATATACATCAATAACGTAATATAACCTAACCTAACCCAACCCAATCTCTCGGCATTAATATTTGACAACATTCCTGGCGAGTTGGCCTCTACGTCTCCGTGGGTCCTTCATATACATCAATAACGTAATATAACCTAACCTAACCCAACCTAACATCTCGGCACTAATATTTGACAGCATTCCTGGCGAGTTGGCCTCTACCTCTCCGTGCGGCCTTCATATACATCAATAACGTAATATAATCTAACCTAACCCAACCTATCATCTCGGCGGTAATATTTGACAACATTCCTGGCCAGTTGGCCTCTACGTCTCCGTGGGGCCTTCATATACATCAATAACGTAATATAACCTAACCTAACCCAACCTAACATCTCGGCGGTAATATTTGACAACATTCCTGGCGAGTTGGCCTCTACGTCTCCGTGGGGCCTTCATATACATCAATAACGTAATATAACCTAACCTAACCCAACCTATCATCTCGGCGGTAATATTTGACAACATTCCTGGCCAGTTGGCCTCTACGTCTCCGTGGGGCCTTCATATACATCAATAACGTAATATAACCTAACCTAACCCAACCTAACATCTCGGCGGTAATATTTGACAACATTCCTGGCGAGTTGGCCTCTACCTCTCCGTGGGACCTTCATATACATCAATAACGTAATTTAACCTAACCTAAACCAACGTAACATCTCGGCGGTAATATTTGACAACATTCCTGTCTTGTTGGCCTCTATGTTTCCCTGGGACCTTTATATACATCAATAACGTAATATAACCTAACCTAAGCCAACCCAATCTCTCGGAACTAATATTTGACAACATTCCTGGCGAGTTGGCCTCTACGTCTCCGTGGGGCATTTATATACATCAATAACGTAATATAACCTAACCTAATCCAACCTAACATCTCGGCACTAATATTTGACAACATTCCTGGAGAGTTGGCCTCTACGTCTCCGTGGGAATTTTATATACATCAATAACGTAATATAACCTAACCTAACCCAGCCTATCATCTCGGCGGTAATATTTGACAACATTTCTGGCGAGTTGGCCTCTACGTCTCCGTGGGGCCTTCATATACATCAATAACGTAGTATAACCTACCCTAAGCCAACCAAACACATCGGCGGTAATATTTGACAACATTCCTGGCGAGTTGGCCTCTACGTCACCGTGGGGCCTTTATATACATCATTAACGTAATATAACCTAACCTAAGCCAACCCAATCTCTCGGAACTAATATTTGACAACATTCCTGGCGAGTTGGCCTCTACGTCTCCGTGGGGCATTTATATACATCAATAACGTAATATAACCTAACCTAATCCAACCTAACATCTCGGCACTAATATTTGACAACATTCCTGGCGAGTTGGCCTCTACGTCTCCGTGGGAATTTTATATACATCAATAACGTAATATAACCTAACCTAACCCAACCTATCATCTCGGCGGTAATATTTGACAACATTTCTGGCGAGTTGGCCTCTACGTCTCCGTGGGGCCTTCATATACATCAATAACGTAGTATAACCTAACCTAACCCAACCTAACACATCGGCGGTAATATTTGACAACATTCCTGGCGAGTTGGCCTCTACGTCTCCGTGGGGCCTTCATATACATCAGTAACGTAATATAACCTAACCTAACCCAACCTATCATTTCGGCGGTAATATTTGACAACATTCCTGGCGAGTTGGCCTCTACGCCTCCATGGGACTTTTATATACATCAATAGCGTAATATAACCTAACCTAACACAACCTAACATCTCGGCGGTAATATTTGACAACATTCCTGGCGAGTTGGCCTCTACGTCTCCGTGGGGCCTTCATATACATCAATAACGTAATATAACCTAACCTAACCCAACCTATCATCTCGGCGGTAATATTTGACAACATTCCTGGCCAGTTGGCCTCTACGTCTCCGTGGGGCCTTCATATACATCAATAACGTAATATAACCTAACCTAACCCAACCTAACATCTCGGCGGTAATATTTGACAACATTCCTGGCGAGTTGGCCTCTATCTCTCCGTGGGACCTTCATATACATCAATAACGTAATTTAACCTAACCTAAACCAACGTAACATCTCGGCGGTAATATTTGACAACATTCCTGTCTTGTTGGCCTCTATGTTTCCCTGGGACCTTTATATACATCAATAACGTAATATAACCTAACCTAAGCCAACCCAATCTCTCGGAACTAATATTTGACAACATTCCTGGCGAGTTGGCCTCTACGTCTCCGTGGGGCATTTATATACATCAATAACGTAATATAACCTAACCTAATCCAACCTAACATCTCGGCACTAATATTTGACAACATTCCTGGCGAGTTGGCCTCTACGTCTCCGTGGGAATTTTATATACATCAATAACGTAATATAACCTAACCTAACCCAACCTATCATCTCGGCGGTAATATTTGACAACATTTCTGGCGAGTTGGCCTCTACGTCTCCGTGGGGCCTTCATATACATGAATAACGTAGTATAACCTAACCTAACCCAACCTAACACATCGGCGGTAATATTGGACAACATTCCTGGCGAGTTGGCCTCTACGTCTCCGTGGGGCCTTCATATACATCAGTAACGTAATATAACCTAACCTAACCCAACCTATCATTTCGGCGGTAATATTTGACAACATTCCTGGCGAGTTGGCCTCTACGTCTCCATGGGACCTTCATATACATCAATAACGTAATATTACCTAACTTAACCCAACCTAACATCTCGGCACTAATATTTGACAACATTCCTGGCGAGTTGGCCTCTACCTCTCCGTGGGACCTTCATATACATCAATAACGTAATATAACCTAACCTAACCCAACCTATCATCTCGGCGGTAATATTTGACAACATTCCTGGCGAGTTGGCCTCTACGTCTCCTTGGGGCCTTCATATACATCAATAACGTAGTATAACCTACCCTAACCCAACCTAACACATCGGCGGTAATATTTGACAACATTCCTGGCGAGTTGGCCTCTACGTCTCCGTGGGACCTTCATATACATCAATAACTTAATATTACCTAACCTAACCCAACCTAACATCTCGGCACTAATATTTGACAACATTCCTGGCGAGTTGGCCTGTACCTCTCCGTGGGACCTTCATATACATCAATAACGTAATTTAACCTAACCTAAACCAACGTAACATCTCGGCGGTAATATTTGACAACATTCCTGTCTTGTTGGCCTCTATGTTTCCCTGGGACCTTTATATACATCAATAACGTAATATAACCTAGCCTAACCCAACCCAATCTCTCGGAACTAATATTTGACAACATTCCTGGCGAGTTGGCCTCTACGTCTCCGTGGGGCTTTTATATACATCAATAACGTAATATAACCTAACCTAATCCAACCTAACATCTCGGCACTAATATTTGACAACATTCCTGGAGAGTTGGCCTCTACGTCTCCGTGGGAATTTTATATACATCAATAACGTAATATAACCTAACCTATCCCAACCTATCATCTCGGCGGTAATATTTGACAACATTTCTGGCGAGTTGGCCTCTACGTCTCCGTGGGGCCTTCATATACATCAATAACGTAGTATAACCTACCCTAACCCAACCAAACACATCGGCGGTAATATTTGACAACATTCCTGGCGAGTTGGCCTCTACGTCACCGTGGGGCCTTTATATACATCAATAACGTAATATAACCTAACCTAAGCCAACCCAATCTCTCGGAACTAATATTTGACAACATTCCTGGCGAGTTGGCCTCTACGTCTCCGTGGGGCATTTATATACATCAATAACGTAATATAACCTAACCTAATCCAACCTAACATCTCGGCACTAATATTTGACAACATTCCTGGCGAGTTGGCCTGTACGTCTCCGTGGGAATTTTATATACATCAATAACGTAATATAACCTAACCTAACCCAACCTATCATCTCGGCGGTAATATTTGACAACATTTCTGGCGAGTTGGCCTCTACGTCTCCGTGGGGCCTTCATATACATCAATAACGTAGTATAACCTAACCTAACCCAACCTAACACATCGGCGGTAATATTTGACAACATTCCTGGCGAGTTGGCCTCTACGTCTCCGTGGGGCCTTCATATACATCAGTAACGTAATATAATCTAACCTAACCCAACCTATCATTTCGGCGGTAATATTTGACAACATTCCTGGCGAGTTGGCCTCTACGTCTCCATGGGACTTTTATATACATCAATAGCGTAATATAACCTAACCTAACCCAACCTAACATCTCGGTACTAATATTTGACAACATTCCTGGCGAGTTGGCCTCTACGTCTCCGTGGGACCTTCATATACATCAATAACGTAATATTACCTAACCTAACCCAACCTAACATCTCGGCTGTAATATTTGACAACATTCCTGGCTTGTTGGCCTCTATGTTTCCGTGGGACCTTTATATACATCAATAACGTAATATAACCTAACCTAACCCAACCTAACATCTCGGCGGTAATATTTGACAACATTCCTGGCGAGTTGGCCTCTACGTCTCCGTGGGGCCTTTATACACATCAATAACGTAATATAACCTAACCTAAACCAACCTAACATCTCGGCGGTAATATATGACATCATTCCTGGCGAGTTGGCCTCTACGTCTCCGTGGGGCCTTCATATACATAAATAACGTAATATAACCTAACCTAACCCAACCTATCATCTCGGCGGTAATATTTGACAACCTTCCTGGCGAGTTGGCCTCTACGTCTCCGTGGGACGTTCATATACATCAATAACGTAATATAACCTACACTAACCCAACCTAACCTTTCTGCGCTATTGTTTGACAACATTCCTGACGGGTTGGCCTCTACGTCTCCGCGGGGCCTTTATATACATCAATAACGTAATATAATCTAACCTAACCCAACCCAATCTCTCGGTACTAATATTTGACAACATTCCTGGCGAGTTGGCCTCTACGTCTCCGTGGGACCTTCATATACATCAATAACGTAATATTACCGAACCTAACCCAACCTAACATCTCGGCTGTAATATTTGACAACATTCCTGGCTTGTTGGCCTCTATGTTTCCGTGGGACCTTTATATACATCAATAACGTAATATAACCTAACCTAACCCAACCTAAAATCTCGGCGGTAATATTTGACAACATTCCTGGCGAGTTGGCCTCTACGTCTCCGTGGGGCCTTCATACACATCAATAACGTAATATAACCTAACCTAAACCAACCTAACATCTCGGCGGTAATATATGACATCATTCCTGGCGAGTTGGCCTCTACGTCTCCGTGGGGCCTTCATATACATAAATAACGTAATATAACCTAACCTAACCCAACCTATCATCTCGGCGGTAATATTTGACAACCTTCCTGGCGAGTTGGCCTCTACGTCTCCGTGGGACGTTCATATACATCAATAACGTAATATAACCTACACTAACCCAACCTAACCTTTCTGCGCTATTGTTTGACAACATTCCTGACGGGTTGGCCTCTACGTCTCCGCGGGGCCTTTATATACATCAATAACGTAATATAATCTAACCTAACCCAACCCAATCTCTCGGTACTAATATTTGACAACATTCCTGGCGAGTTGGCCTCTACGTCTCCGTGGGACCTTCATATACATCAATAACGTAATATTACCTAACCTAACCCAACCTAACATCTCGGCTGTAATATTTGACAACATTCCTGGCTTGTTGGCCTCTATGTTTCCGTGGGACCTTTATATACATCAATAACGTAATATAACCTAACCTAACCCAACCTAATATCTCGGCGGTAATATTTGACAACATTCCTGGCGAGTTGGCCTCTACGTCTCCGTGGGGCCTTCATACACATCAATAACGTAATATAACCTAACCTAAACCAACCTAACATCTCGGCGGTAATATTTGACATCATTCCTGGCGAGTTGGCCTCTACGTCTCCATGGGGCCTTCATATACATCAGTAACGTAATATATCCTAACCTAACCCAACCTATCATCTCGGCGGTAATATTTGACAACCTTCCTGGCGAGTTGGCCTCTACGTCTCCGTGGGACGTTCATATACATCAATAACGTAATATAACCTACACTAACCCAACCTAACCTTTCTGCGCTATTATTTGACAACATTCCTGACGGGTTGGCCTCTACGTCTCCGCGGGGCCTTTATATACATCAATAACGTAATATAACCTAACCTAACCCAACCCAATCTCTCGGCACTAATATTTGACAACATTCCTGGCGAGTTGGCCTCTGCGTCTCCGTGGGGCTTTTATATACATCAATAACGTAATATAATCTAACCTAACCCAACCTATCATCTCGGCGGTAATATTTGACAACATTCCTGGCGAGTTGGCCTCTACGTCTCCGTGGGGCTTTTATATACATCAATAACGTAATATAACCTAACCTAATCCAACCTAACATCTCGGCACTAATATTTGACAACATTCCTGGCGAGTTGGCCTCTACCTCTCCGCGGGACCTTCATATACATCAATAACGTAATTTAACCTAACCTAAACCAACGTAACATCTCGGCGGTAATATTTGACAACATTCCTGTCTTGTTGGCCTCTATGTTTCCCTGGGACCTTTATATACATCAATAACGTAATATAACCTAACCTAAGCCAACCCAATCTCTCGGAACTAATATTTGACAACATTCCTGGCGAGTTGGCCTCTACGTCTCCGTGGGGCATTTATATACATCAATAACGTAATATAACCTAACCTAATCCAACCTAACATCTCGGCACTAATATTTGACAACATTCCTGGCGAGTTGGCCTCTACGTCTCCGTGGGAATTTTATATACATCAATAACGTAACATACCCTAACCTAACCCAACCTATCATCTCGGCGGTAATATTTGACAACATTTCTGGCGAGTTGGCCTCTACGTCTCCGTGGGGCCTTCATATACATGAATAACGTAGTATAACCTAACCTAACCCAACCTAGCACATCGGCGGTAATATTTGACAACATTCCTGGCGAGTTGGCCTCTACGTCTCCGTGGGACCTTCATATACATCAATAACGTAATATTACCTAACCTAACCCAACCTAACATCTCGGCTGTAATATTTGACAACATTCCTGGCTTGTTGGCCTCTATGTTTCCGTGGGACCTTTATATACATCAATAACGTAATATAACCTAACCTAACCCAACCTAACATCTCGGCGGTAATATTTGACAACATTCCTGGCGAGTTGGCCTCTACGTCTCCGTGGGGCCTTCATACACATCAATAACGTAATATAACCTAACCTAAACCAACCTAACATCTCGGCGGTAATATATGACATCATTCCTGGCGAGTTGGACTCTACGTCTCCGTGGGGCCTTCATATACATAAATAACGTAATATAACCTAACCTAACCCAACCTATCATCTCGGCGGTAATATTTGACAACCTTCCTGGCGAGTTGGCCTCTACGTCTCCGTGGGACGTTCATATACATCAATAACGTAATATAACCTACACTAACCCAACCTAACCTTTCTGCGCTATTATTTGACAACATTCCTGACGGGTTGGCCTCTACGTCTCCGCGGGGCCTTTATATACATCAATAACGTAATATAATCTAACCTAACCCAACCCAATTTCTCGGCACTAATATTTGACAACATTCCTGGCGAGTTGGCCTCTGCGTCTCCGTGGGGCTTTTATATACATCAATAACGTAATATAACGTAAGCTAACCCAACATAACGTCTCGGAGGTAATATTTGACAACATTCCTGGCGAGTTGGCCTCTACGTCTCGGTGGGAATTTTATATACATCAATAACGTAATATTACCTAACCTAACCCAACCTAACATCTCGGCACTAATATTTGACAGCATTCCTGGCGAGTTGGCCTCTACCTCTCCGTGCGGCCTTCATATACATCAATAACGTAATATAACCTAACCTAACCCAACCTAACATCTCGGCGGTAATATTTGACAACATTCCTGGCGAGTTGGCCTCTACGTCTCCGTGGGGCCTTCATATACATCAATAACGTAATATAACCTAACCTAACCCAACCTATCATCTCGGCGGTAATATTTGACAACATTCCTGGCGAGTTGGCCTCTACGTCTCCTTGGGGCCTTCATATACATCAATAACGTAGTATAACCTACCCTAACCCAACCTAACACATCGGCGGTAATATTTGACAACATTCCTGGCGAGTTGGCCTCTACGTCTCCGTGGGACCTTCATATACATCAATAACTTAATATTACCTAACCTAACCCAACCTAACATCTCGGCACTAATATTTGACAACATTCCTGGCGAGTTGGCCTCTACCTCTCCGCGGGACCTTCATATACATCAATAACGTAATTTAACCTAACCTAAACCAACGTAACATCTCGGCGGTAATATTTGACAACATTCCTGTCTTGTTGGCCTCTATGTTTCCCTGGGACCTTTATATACATCAATAACGTAATATAACCTACACTAACCCAACCTAACCTTTCTGCGCTATTATTTGACATCATTCCTGACGGGTTGGCCTCTACGTCTCCGCGGGGCCTTTATATACATCAATAACGTAATATAATCTAACCTAACCCAACCCAATCTCTCGGCACTAATATTTGACAACATTCCTGGCGAGTTGGCCTCTGCGTCCCCGTGGGGCTTTTATATACATCAATAACGTAATATAACGTAAGCTAACCCAACATAACGTCTCGGAGGTAATATTTGACAACATTCCTGGCGAGTTGGCCTCTACGTCTCGGTGGGAATTTTATATACATCAATAACGTAATATTACCTAACCTAACCCAACCTAACATCTCGGCACTAATATTTGACAGCATTCCTGGCGAGTGGGCCTCTACCTCTCCGTGCGGCCTTCATATACATCAATAACGTAATATAACCTAACCTAACCCAACCTAACATCTCGGCGGTAATATTTGACAACATTCCTGGCGAGTTGGCCTCTACGTCTCCGTGGGGCCTTCATATACATCAATAACGTAATATAACCTAACCTAACCCTACCTATCATCTCGGCGGTAATATTTGACAACATTCCTGGCGAGTTGGCCTCTACGTCTCCGTGGGACGTTCATATACATCAATAACGTAATATAACCTACACTAACCCAACCTAACCTTTCTGCGCTATTATTTGACAACATTCCTGACGGGTTGGCCTCTACATCTCCGCGGGGCCTTTATATACATCAATAACGTAATATAATCTAACCTAACCCAACCCAATCTCTCGGCACTAATATTTGACAACATTCCTGGCGAGTTGGCCTCTGCGTCTCCGTGGGGCTTTTATATACATCAATAACGTAATATAACGTAAGCTAACCCAACATAACGTCTCGGAGGTAATATTTGACAACATTCCTGGCGAGTTGGCCTCTACGTCTCGGTGGGAATTTTATATACATCAATAACGTAATATAACCTAACCTAACCCAACCTAACATCTCGGCGGTAATATTTGACAACATTCCTGGCGAGTTGGCCTCTACGTCTCCGTGTGGCCTTCATATACATCAATAACGTAATATAACCTAACCTAACCCAACCTATCATCTCGGCGGTAATATTTGACAACATTCCTGGCGAGTTGGCCTCTACGTCTCCTTGGGGCCTTCATATACATCAATAACGTAGTATAACCTACCCTAACCCAACCTAACACATCGGCGGTAATATTTGACAACATTCCTGGCGAGTTGGCCTCTACGTCTCCGTGGGACCTTCATATACATCAATAACTTAATATTACCTAACCTAACCCAACCTAACATCTCGGCACTAATATTTGACAACATTCCTGGCGAGTTGGCCTCTACCTCTCCGCGGGACCTTCATATACATCAATAACGTAATTTAACCTAACCTAAACCAACGTAACATCTCGGCGGTAATATTTGACAACATTCCTGTCTTGTTGGCCTCTATGTTTCCCTGGGACCTTTATATACATCAATAACGTAATATAACCTACACTAACCCAACCTAACCTTTCTGCGCTATTATTTGACAACATTCCTGACGGGTTGGCCTCTACGTCTCCGCGGGGCCTTTATATACATCAATAACGTAATATAATCTAACCTAACCCAACCCAATCTCTCGGCACTAATATTTGACAACATTCCTGGCGAGTTGGCCTCTGCGTCTCCGTGGGGCTTTTATATACATCAATAACGTAATATAACGTAAGCTAACCCAACATAACGTCTCGGAGGTAATATTTGACAACATTCCTGTCGAGTTGGCCTCTACGTCTCGGTGGGAATTTTATATACATCAATAACGTAATATTACCTAACCTAACCCAACCTAACATCTCGGCACTAATATTTGACAGCATTCCTGGCGAGTTGGCCTCTACCTCTCCGTGCGGCCTTCATATACATCAATAACGTAATATAACCTAACCTAACCCAACCTAACATCTCGGCGGTAATATTTGACAACATTCCTGGCGAGTTGGCCTCTACGTCTCCGTGGGGCCTTCATATACATCAATAACGTAATATAACCTAACCTAACCCAACCTATCATCTCGGCGGTAATATTTGACAACATTCCTGGCGAGTTGGCCTCTACGTCTCCTTGGGGCCTTCATATACATCAATAACGTAGTATAACCTACCCTAACCCAACCTAACACATCGGCGGTAATATTTGACAACATTCCTGGCGAGTTGGCCTCTACGTCTCCGTGGGACCTTCATATACATCAATAACTTAATATTACCTAACCTAACCCAACCTAACATCTCGGCACTAATATTTGACAACATTCCTGGCGAGTTGGCCTCTACCTCTCCGCGGGACCTTCATATACATCAATAACGTAATTTAACCTAACCTAAACCAACGTAACATCTCGGCGGTAATATTTGACAACATTCCTGTCTTGTTGGCCTCTATGTTTCCCTGGGACCTTTATATACATCAATAACGTAATATAACCTAACCTAAGCCAACCCAATCTCTCGGAACTAATATTTGACAACATTCCTGGCGAGTTGGCCTCTACGTCTCCGTGGGGCATTTATATACATCAATAACGTAATATAACCTAACCTAATCCAACCTAACATCTCGGCACTAATATTTGACAACATTCCTGGCGAGTTGGCCTCTACGTCTCCGTGGGAATTTTATATACATCAATAACGTAATATAACCTAACCTAACCCAACATATCATCTCGGCGGTAATATTTGACAACATTTCTGGCGAGTTGGCCTCTACGTCTCCGTGGGGCCTTCATATACATGAATAACGTAGTATAACCTAACCTAACCCAACCTAAAACATCGGCGGTAATATTTGACAACATTCCTGGCGAGTTGGCCTCTACGTCTCCGTGGGGCCTTCATATACATCAGTAACGTAATATAACCTAACCTAACCCAACCTATCATTTCGGCGGTAATATTTGACAACATTCCTGGCGAGTTGGCCTCTACGTCTCCATGGGACTTTTATATACATCAATAGCGTAATATAACCTAACCTAACCCAACCTAACATCTCGGTACTAATATTTGACAACATTCCTGGCGAGTTGGCCTCTACGTCTCCGTGGGACCTTCATATACATCAATAACGTAATATTACCTAACCTAACCCAACCTAACATCTCGGCTGTAATATTTGACAACATTCCTGGCTTGTTGGCCTCTATGTTTCCGTGGGACCTTTATATACATCAATAACGTAATATAACCTAACCTAACCCAACCTAACATCTCGGCGGTAATATTTGACAACATTCCTGGCGAGTTGGCCTCTACGTCTCCGTGGGGCCTTCATACACATCAATAACGTAATATAACCTAACCTAAACCAACCTAACATATCGGCGGTAATATTTGACATCATTCCTGGCGAGTTGGCCTCTACGTCTCCGTGGGGCCTTCATATACATCAATAACGTAATATATCCTAACCTAACCCAACCTATCATCTCGGCGGTAATATTTGACAACCTTCCTGGCGAGTTGGCCTCTACGTCTCCGTGGGACGTTCATATACATCAATAACGTAATATAACCTACACTAACCCAACCTAACCTTTCTGCGCTATTATTTGACAACATTCCTGACGGGTTGGCCTCTACGTCTCCGTGGGAATTTTATATACATCAATAACGTAATATAACCTAACCTAACCCAACCTATCATCTCGGCGGTAATATTTGACAACATTTCTGGCGAGTTGGCCTCTACGTCTCCGTGGGGCCTTCATATACATCAATAACGTAGTATAACCTACCCTAACCCAACCTAACACATCGGCGGTAATATTTGACAACATTCCTGGCGAGTTGGCCTCTACGTCTCCGTGGGACCTTCATATACATCAATAACTTAATATTACCTAACCTAACCCAACCTAACATCTCGGCACTAATATTTGACAACATTCCTGGCGAGTTGGCCTCTACCTCTCCGTGGGACCTTCATATACATCAATAACGTAATTTAACCTAACCTAAACCAACGTAACATCTCGGCGGTAATATTTGACAACATTCCTGTCTTGTTGGCCTCTATGTTTCCCTGGGACCTTTATATACATCAATAACGTAATATAACCTAACCTAACCCAACCCAATCTCTCGGAACTAATATTTGACAACATTCCTGGCGAGTTGGCCTCTACGTCTCCGTGGGGCTTTTATATACATCAATAACGTAATATAACCTAACCTAATCCAACCTAACATCTCGGCACTAATATTTGACAACATTCCTGGAGAGTTGGCCTCTACGTCTCCGTGGGAATTTTATATACATCAATAACGTAATATAACCTAACCTAACCCAACCTATCATCTCGGCGGTAATATTTGACAACATTCCTGGCGAGTTGGCCTCTACCTCTCCGTGGGACCTTCATATACATCAGTAACGTAATTTAACCTAACCTAAACCAACGTAACATCTCGGCGGTAATATTTGACAACATTCCTGTCTTGTTGGCCTCTATGTTTCCCTGGGACCTTTATATACATCAATAACGTAATATAACCTAACCTAACCCAACCCAATCTCTCGGAACTAATATTTGACAACATTCCTGGCGAGTTGGCCTCTACGTCTCCGTGGGGCTTTTATATACATCAATAACGTAATATAACCTAACCTAATCCAACCTAACATCTCGGCACTAATATTTGACAACATTCCTGGAGAGTTGGCCTCTACGTCTCCGTGGGAATTTTATATACATCAATAACGTAACATAACCTAACCTAACCCAACCTATCATCTCGGCGGTAATATTTGACAACATTTCTGGTGAGTTGGCCTCTACGTCTCCGTGGGGCCTTCATATACATCAATAACGTAGTATAACCTACCCTAACCCAACCAAACACATCGGCGGTAATATTTGACAACATTCCTGGCGAGTTGGCCTCTACGTCACCGTGGGACCTTCATATACATCAATAACGTAATATTACCTAACTTAACCCAACCTAACATCTCGGCACTAATATTTGACAACATTCCTGGCGAGTTGGCCTCTACCTCTCCGTGGGACCTTCATATACATCAATAACGTAATATAACCTAACCTAACCCAACCTATCATCTCGGCGGTAATATTTGACAACATTCCTGGCGAGTTGGCCTCTACGTCTCCTTGGGGCCTTCATATACATCAATAACGTAGTATAACCTACCCTAACCCAACCTAACACATCGGCGGTAATATTTGACAACATTCCTGGCGAGTTGGCCTCTACGTCTCCGTGGGACCTTCATATACATCAATAACTTAATATTACCTAACCTAACCCAACCTAACATCTCGGCACTAATATTTGACAACATTCCTGGCGAGTTGGCCTCTACCTCTCCGTGGGACCTTCATATACATCAATAACGTAATTTAACCTAACCTAAACCAACGTAACATCTCGGCGGTAATATTTGACAACATTCCTGTCTTGTTGGCCTCTATGTTTCCCTGGGACCTTTATATACATCAATAACGTAATATAACCTAACCTAACCCAACCCAATCTCTCGGAACTAATATTTGACAACATTCCTGGCGAGTTGGCCTCTACGTCTCCGTGGGGCTTTTATATACATCAATAACGTAATATAACCTAACCTAATCCAACCTAACATCTCGGCACTAATATTTGACAACATTCCTGGCGAGTTGGCCTCTACGTCTCCGTGGGAATTTTATATACATCAATAACGTAATATAACCTATCCTAACCCAACCTATCATCTCGGCGGTAATATTTGACAACATTTCTGGCGAGTTGGCCTCTACGTCTCCGTGGGGCCTTCATATACATCAATAACGTAGTATAACCTAACCTAACCCAACCTAACACATCGGCGGTAATATTTGACAACATTCCTGGCGAGTTGGCCTCTACGTCTCCGTGGGGCCTTCATATACATCAGTAACGTAATATAACCTAACCTAACCCAACCTATCATTTCGGCGGTAATATTTGACAACATTCCTGGCGAGTTGGCCTCTACGTCTCCATGGGACTTTTATATACATCAATAGCGTAATATAACCTAACCTAACCCAACCTAACATCTCGGTACTAATATTTGACAACATTCCTGGCGAGTTGGCCTCTACGTCTCCGTGGGACCTTCATATACATCAATAACGTAATATTACATAACCTAACCCAACCTAACATCTCGGCTGTAATATTTGACAACATTCCTGGCTTGTTGGCCTCTATGTTTCCGTGGGACCTTTATATACATCAATAACGTAATATAACCTACCCTAACCCAACCAAACACATCGGCGGTAATATTTGACAACATTCCTGGCGAGTTGGCCTCTACGTCACCGTGGGGCCTTTATATACATCAATAACGTAATATAACCTAACCTAAGCCAACCCAATCTCTCGGAACTAATATTTGACAACATTCCTGGCGAGTTGGCCTCTACGTCTCCGTGGGGCATTTATATACATCAATAACGAAATATAACCTAACCGAATCCAACCTAACATCTCGGCACTAATATTTGACAACATTCCTGGCGAGTTGGCCTCTACGTCTCCGTGGGGCTTTTATATACATCAATAACGTAATATAACCTAACCTAATCCAACCTAACATCTCGGCACTAATATTTGACAACATTCCTGGCGAGTTGGCCTCTACGTCTCCGTGGGAATTTTATATACATCAATAACGTAATATAACCTAACCTAACCCAACCTATCATCTCGGCGGTAATATTTGACAACATTTCTGGCGAGTTGGCCTCTACGTCTCCGTGGGGCCTTCATATACATCAATAACGTAGTATAACCTAACCTAACCCAACCTAACACATCGGCGGTAATATTTGACAACATTCCTGGCGAGTTGGCCTCTACGTCTCCGTGGGGCCTTCATATACATCAGTAACGTAATATAACCTAACCTAACCCAACCTATCATTTCGGCGGTAATATTTGACAACATTCCTGGCGAGTTGGCCTCTACGTCTCCATGGGACTTTTATATACATCAATAGCGTAATATAACCTAACCTAACCCAACCTAACATCTCGGTACTAATATTTGACAACATTCCTGGCGAGTTGGCCTCTACGTCTCCGTGGGACCTTCATATACATCAATAACGTAATATTACCTAACCTAACCCAACCTAACATCTCGGCTGTAATATTTGACAACATTCCTGGCTTGTTGGCCTCTATGTTTCCGTGGGACCTTTATATACATCAATAATGTAATATAACCTAACCTAACCCAACCTAACATCTCGGCGGTAATATTTGACAACATTCCTGGCGAGTTGGCCTCTACGTCTCCGTGGGGCCTTCATACACATCAATAACGTAATATAACCTAACCTAAACCAACCTAACATCTCGGCGGTAATATTTGACATCATTCCTGGCGAGTTGGCCTCTACGTCTCCGTGGGGACTTCATATACATCAATAACGTAATATATCCTAACCTAACCCAACCTATCATCTCGGCGGTAATATTTGACAACCTTCCTGGCGAGTTGGCCTCTACGTCTCCGTGGGACGTTCATATACATCAATAACGTAATATAACCTACACTAACCCAACCTAACCTTTCTGCGCTATTATTTGACAACATTCCTGACGGGTTGGCCTCTACGTCTCCGCGGGGCCTTTATATACATCAATAACGTAATATAACCTAACCTAACCCAACCCAATCTCTCGGCACTAATATTTGACAACATTCCTGGCGAGTTGGCCTCTGCGTCTCCGTGGGGCTTTTATATACATCAATAACGTAATATAATCTAACCTAACCCAACCTAACACATCGGCGGTAATATTTGACAACATTCCTGGCGAGTTGGCCTCTACGTCTCCGTGGGGCCTTCATATACACGAATAACGTAGTATAACCTAACCTAACCCAACCTAACACATCGGCGGTAATATTTGACAACATTCCTGGCGAGTTGGCCTCTACGTCTCCGTGGGGCCTTCATATACATCAGTAACGTAATATAACCTAACCTAACCCAACCTATCATTTCGGCGGTAATATTTGACAACATTCCTGGCGAGTTGGCCTCTACGTCTCCATGGGACTTTTATATACATCAATAGCGTAATATAACCTAACCTAACCCAACCTAACATCTCGGTACTAATATTTGACAACATTCCTGGCGAGTTGGCCTCTACGTCTCCGTGGGACCTTCATATACATCAATAACGTAATATTACCTAACCTAACCCAACCTAACATCTCGGCTGTAATATTTGACAACGTTCCTGGCTTGTTGGCCTCTATGTTTCCGTGGGACCTTTATATACATCAATAACGTAATATAACCTAACCTAACCCAACCTAACATCTCGGCGGTAATATTTGACAACATTCCTGGCGAGTTGGCCTCTACGTCTCCGTGGGGCCTTCATACACATCAATAACGTAATATAACCTAACCTAAACCAACCTAACATCTCGGCGGTAATATTTGACATCATTCCTGGCGAGTTGGCCTCTACGTCTCCGTGGGGCCTTCATATACATCAATAACGTAATATATCCTAACCTAACCCAACCTATCATCTCGGCGGTCATATTTGACAACATTCCTGGCGAGTTGGCCTCTACGTCTCCGTGAGACCTTCATATCCATCAATAACGTAATATAACCTAATATAACCCGAACTAACCACTCGGCCCTATTATGTGACAACATTCCTGGCGAGTTGGCCTCTACGTCTACGTGGGACCTTCACATATATCAATAAAGTAATATAACCTAAACTAACCCAACCTAACCTTTCAGCGCTATTATTTGACAACATTCCTGGCGGGTTGGCCTCTACGTCTCCGTGGGACTTTTATATACGTCAATAACGTAATATAACCTAACCTAACCCAATCTCACATCACAGCGGTAATATTTGACAACATTCCTGGCTTATTGGCCTCATGGTTTCCGTGGGACTTTTATATACATCAATGGCGCAATATAACCTAACCTAACCCAACGTAACATCTCGGCGGTAATATTTTACAACATTCCTGGCGAGTTGGCCTCTACGTCTCCGTGGGACTTTTATATACATCAATAACGTAATTTAACCTAAAATACCCCAACGTAACATGTCGGCTGTAATATTTGACAACATTCCTGGCTTGTTGGCCTCTATGTTTCCGTGGGACCTTCATATACATCAATAACGTAATATAACCTAGCCTAACCCAACCTAACCTTTCGGCGCTATTATTTGACAACATTCCTGGCGGGTTGGCCTCTACGTCTCCGCGGGGCCTTTATATACATCAATAACGTAATATAACCTAACCTAAGCCAACCCAATCTCTCGGAACTAATATTTGACAACATTCCTGGCGAGTTGGCCTCTACGTCTCCGTGGGGCATTTATATACATCAATAACGTAATACAACCTAACCTAATCCAACTTAACATCTCGGCACTAATATTTGACAACATTCCTGGCGAGTTGGCCTCTACGTCTCCGTGGGAATTTTATATACACCAATAACGTAATATAACCTAACCTAACCCAACCTATCATCTCGGCGGTAATATTTGACAACATTTCTGGCGAGTTGGCCTCTACGTCTCCGTGGGGCCTTCATATACATCAATAACGTAGTATAACCTAACCTAACCCAACCTAACACATCGGCGGTAATATTTGACAACATTCCTGGCGAGTTGGCCTCTACCTCTCCGTGGGACCTTCATATACATCAATAACGTAATTTAACCTAACCTAATCCAACCTAACATCTCCCCACTAATATTTGACAACATTCCTGTCTTGTTGGCCTCTATGTTTCCCTGGGACCTTTATATACATCAATAACGTAATATAACCTAACCTAACCCAACCCAATCTCTCGGAACTAATATTTGACAACATTCCTGGCGAGTTGGCCTCTACGTCTCCGTGGGGCTTTTATATACATCAATAACGTAATATAACCTAACCTAATCCAACCTAACATCTCGGCACTAATATTTGACAACATTCCTGGAGAGTTGGCCTCTATGTCTCCGTGGGAATTTTATATACATCAATAACGTAATATAACCTAACCCAACCCAACCTATCATCTCGGCGGTAATATTTGACAACATTTCTGGCGAGTTGGCCTCTACGTCTCCGTGGGGCCTTCATATACATCAATAACGTAGTATAACCTACCCTAACCCAACCAAACACATCGGCGGTAATATTTGACAACATTCCTGGCGAGTTGGCCTCTACGTCACCGTGGGGCGTTTATATACATCAATAACGTAATATAACCTAACCTAAACCAACGTAACATCTCGGCGGTAATATTTGACAACATTCCTGTCTTGTTGGCCTCTATGTTTCCCTGGGACCTTTATATACATCAATAACGTAATATAACCTAACCTAACCCAACCCAATCTCTCGGAACTAATATTTGACAACATTCCTGGCGAGTTGGCCTCTACGTCTCCGTGGGGCTTTTATATACATCAATAACGTAATATAACCTAACCTAATCCAACCTAACATCTCGGCACTAATATTTGACAACATTCCTGGAGAGTTGGCCTCTACGTCTCCGTGGGAATTTTATATACATCAATAAAGTAATATAACCTAACCTAACCCAACCTATCATCTCGGCGGTAATATTTGACAACATTTCTGGTGAGTTGGCCTCTACGTCTCCGTGGGGCCTTCATATACATCAATAACGTAGTATAACCTACCCTAACCCAACCAAACACATCGGCGGTAATATTTGACAACATTCCTGGCGAGTTGGCCTCTACGTCACCGTGGGACCTTCATATACATCAATAACGTAATATTACCTAACTTAACCCAACCTAACATCTCGGCACTAATATTTGACAACATTCCTGGCGAGTTGGCCTCTACCTCGCCGTGGGACCTTCATATACATCAATAACGTAATATAACCTAAACTAACCCAACCTAACCTTTCGGCGCTATTATTTGACAACATTCCTGGCGGGTTGGCCCCTACGTCTCCGCGGGGCCTTTATATACATCAATAACGTAATATAACCTAACCTAAGCCAACCCAATCTCTCGGAACTAATATTTGACAACATTCCTGGCGAGTTGGCCTCTACGTCTCCGTGGGGCATTTATATACATCAATAACGTAATATAACCTAACCTAATCCAACCTAACATCTCGGCACTAATATTTGACAACATTCCTGGCGAGTTGGCCTCTACGTCTCCGTGGGAATTTTATATACACCAATAACGTAATATAACCTAACCTAACCCAACCTATCATCTCGGCGGTAATATTTGACAACATTTCTGGCGAGTTGGCCTCTACGTCTCCGTGGGGCCTTCATATACATCAATAACGTAGTATAACCTAACCTAACCCAACCTAACACATCGGCGGTAATATTTGACAACATTCCTGGCGAGTTGGCCTCTACGTCTCCGTGGAGCCTTCATATACATCAATAACGTAGTATAACCTACCCTAACCCAACCTAACACATCGGCGGTAATATTTGACAACATTCCTGGCGAGTTGGCCTCTACGTCTCCGTGGGACCTGCATATACATCAATAACGTAATATAACCTAATATAACCCGACCTAACCACTCGGCCCTATTATGTGACAACATTCCTGGCGAGTTGGCCTCTACGTCTCCGTGGGACCTTCACATATATCAATAAAGTAATATAACCTAAACTAACCCAACCTAACCTTTCAGCGCTATTATTTGACAACATTCCTGGCGGGTTGGCCTCTACGTCTCCGTGGGACTTTTATATACGTCAATAACGTAATATAACCTAACCTAACCCAATCTCACATCACAGCGGTAATATTTGACAACATTCCTGGCTTATTGGCCTCATGGTTTCCGTGGGACTTTTATATACATCAATGGCGTAATATAACCTAACCTAACCCAACGTAACATCTCGGCGGTAATATTTTACAACATTCCTGGCGAGTTGGCCTCTACGTCTCCGTGGGACTTTTATATACATCAATAACGTAATTTAACCTAAAATACCCCAACGTAACATGTCGGCTGTAATATTTGACAATATTCCTGGCTTGTTGGCCTCTATGTTTCCGTGGGTCCTTTATATACATCAATAACGTAATATAACCTAGCCTAACCCAACCTAACATCTCGGCGGTAATACTTGACAACATTCCTAGCGAGTTGGCCTCTACGTCTCCGTGGGGCCTTCATACACATCAATAACGTAATATAACCTAACCTAACCCAACCTAACATCTCGGCGGTAATATTTGACAACCTTCCTGGCGAGTTGGCCTCTACGTCTCCGTGGGACGTTCATATACATCAATAACGTAATATAATCTACACTAACCCAACCTAACCTTTCTGCGCTATTATTTGACAACATTCCTGACGGGTTGGCCTCTACGTCTCCGCGGGGCCTTTATATACATCAATAACGTAATATAACCTAACCTAACCCAACCCAATCTCTCGGCACTAATATTTGACAACATTCCTGGCGAGTTGGCCTCTGCGTCTCCGTGGGGCTTTTATATACATCAATAACGTAATATAACGTAAGCTAACCCAACATAACGTCTCGGAGGTAATATTTGACAACATTCCTGGCGAGTTGGCCTCTACGTCTCGGTGGGAATTTTATATACATCAATAACGTAATATTACCTAACCTAACCCAACCTAACATCTCGGCACTAATATTTGACAGCATTCCTGGCGAGTTGGGCTCTACCTCTCCGTGCGGCCTTCATATACATCAATAACGTAATATTACCTAACCTAACCCAACCTAACATCTCGGCACTAATATTTGACAACATTCCTGGCGAGTTGGCCTCTACCTCTCCGTGGGACCTTCATATACATCAATAACGTAATTTAACCTAACCTAAACCAACGTAACATCTCGGCGGTAATATTTGACAACATTCCTGTCTTGTTGGCCTCTATGTTTCCCTGGGACCTTTATATACATCAATAACGTAATATAACCTAACCTAACCCAACCCAATCTCTCGGAACTAATATTTGACAACATTCCTGGCGAGTTGGCCTCTACGTCTCCGTGGGTCTTTTATATACATCAATAACGTAGTATAACCTATCCTAACCCAACCCAATCTCTCGGAACTAATATTTGCCAACATTCCTGGCGAGTTGGCCTCTACGTCTCCGTGGGGCCTTCATATACATCAATAACGTAATATAACCTAACCTAACCCAACCTATCATCTCGGCGGTAATATTTGACAACATTCCTGGCGAGTTGGCCTCTACCTCTCCGTGGGGCCTTCATATACATCAATAACGTAGTATAACCTAACCTAACCCAACCTAACACATCGGCGGTAATATTTGACAACATTCCTGGCGAGTTGGCCTCTACCTCTCCGTGGGACCTTCATATACATCAATAACGTAATTTAACCTAACCTAAACCAACGTAACATCTCGGCGGTAATATTTGACAACATTCCTGTCTTGTTGGCCTCTATGTTTCCCTGGGACCTTTATATACATCAATAACGTAATATAACCTAACCTAACCCAACCCAATCTCTCGGAACTAATATTTGACAACATTCCTGGCGAGTTGGCCTCTACGTCTCCGTGGGGCTTTTATATACATCAATAACGTAATATAACCTAACCTAATCCAACCTAACATCTCGGCACTAATATTTGACAACATTCCTGGCGAGTTGGCCTCTACGTCTCCGTGGGAATTTTATATACACCAATAACGTAATATAACCTAACCTAACCCAACCTATCATCTCGGCGGTAATATTTGACAACATTTCTGGCGAGTTGGCCTCTACGTCTCCGTGGGGCCTTCATATACATCAATAACGTAGTATAACCTAACCTAACCCAACCTAACACATCGGCGGTAATATTTGACAACATTCCTGGCGAGTTGGCCTCTACGTCTCCGTGGGGCCTTCATATACATCAATAACGTAGTATAACCTATCCTAACCCAACCTAACACATCGGCGGTAATATTTGACAACATTCCTGGCGAGTTGGCCTCTACGTCTCCGTGGGACCTTCACATATATCAATAAAGTAATATAACCTAAACTAACCCAACCTAACCTTTCAGCGCTATTATTTGACAACATTCCTGGCGGGTTGGCCTCTACGTCTCCGTGGGACTTTTATATACGTCAATAACGTAATATAACCTAACCTAACCCAATCTCACATCACAGCGGTAATATTTGACAACATTCCTGGCTTATTGGCCTCATGGTTTCCGTGGGACTTTTAGATACATCAATGGCGTAATATAACCTAACCTAACCCAACGTAACATCTCGGCGGTAATATTTTACAACATTCCTGGCGAGTTGGCCTCTACGTCTCCGTGGGACTTTTATATACATCAATAACGTAATTTAACCTAAAATACCCCAACGTAACATGTCGGCTGTAATATTTGACAACATTCCTGGCTTGTTGGCCTCTATGTTTCCGTGGGACCTTTATATACATCAATAACGTAATATAACCTAGCCTAACCCAACCTAACATCTCGGCGGTAATACTTGACAACATTCCTAGCGAGTTGGCCTCTACGTCTCCGTGGGGCCTTCATACACATCAATAACGTAATATAACCTAACCTAACCCAACCTAACATCTCGGCGGTAATATTTGACAACCTTCCTGGCGAGTTGGCCTCTACGTCTCCGTGGGACGTTCATATACATCAATAACGTAATATAACCTACACTAACTCAACCTAACCTTTCTGCGCTATTATTTGACAACATTCCTGACGGGTTGGCCTCTACGTCTCCGCGGGGCCTTTATATACATCAATAACGTAATATAACCTAACCTAACCCAACCCAATCTCTCGGCACTAATATTTGACAACATTCCTGGCGAGTTGGCCTCTGCGTCTCCGTGGGGCTTTTATATACATCAATAACGTAATATAACGTAAGCTAACCCAACATAACGTCTCGGAGGTAATATTTGACAACATTCCTGGCGAGTTGGCCTCTACGTCTCGGTGGGAATTTTATATACATCAATAACGTAATATTACCTAACCTAACCCAACCTAACATCTCGGCACTAATATTTGACAGCATTCCTGGCGAGTTGGGCTCTACCTCTCCGTGCGGCCTTCATATACATCAATAACGTAATATTACCTAACCTAACCCAACCTAACATCTCGGCACTAATATTTGACAACATTCCTGGCGAGTTGGCCTCTACCTCTCCGTGGGACCTTCATATACATCAATAACGTAATTTAACCTAACCTAAACCAACGTAACATCTCGGCGGTAATATTTGACAACATTCCTGTCTTGTTGGCCTCTATGTTTCCCTGGGACCTTTATATACATCAATAACGTAATGTAACCTAACCTAACCCAACCCAATCTCTCGGAACTAATATTTGACAACATTCCTGGCGAGTTGGCCTCTACGTCTCCGTGGGGCCTTCATATACATCAATAACGTAGTATAACCTAACCTAACCCAACCCAATCTCTCGGAACTAATATTTGACAACATTCCTGGCGAGTTGGCCTCTACGTCTCCGTGGGGCCTTCATATACATCAATAACGTAATATAACCTAACCTAACCCAACCTATCATCTCGGCGGTAATATTTGACAACATTCCTGGCGAGTTGGCCTCTACGTCTCCTTGGGGCCTTCATATACATCAATAACGTAGTATAACCTACCCTAACCCAACCTAACACATCGGCGGTAATATTTGACAACATTCCTGGCGAGTTGGCCTCTACGTCTCCGTGGGACCTTCATATACATCAATAACTTAATATAACCTAACCTAACCCAACCTAACATCTCGGCACTAATATTTGACAACATTCCTGGCGAGTTGGCCTCTACCTCTCCGTGGGACCTTCATATACATCAATAACGTAATTTAACCTAACCTAAATCAACGTAACATCTCGGCGGTAATATTTGACAACATTCCTGTCTTGTTGGCCTCTATGTTTCCCTGGGACCTTTATATACATCAATAACGTAATATAACCTAACCTAACCCAACCCAATCTCTCGGAACTAATATTTGACAACATTCCTGGCGAGTTGGCCTCTACGTCTCCGTGGGTCTTTTATATACATCAATAACGTAATATAACCTAACCTAATCCAACCTAACATCTCGGCACTAATATTTGACAACATTCCTGGAGAGTTGGCCTCTACGTCTCCGTGGGAATTTTATATACATCAATAACGTAATATAACCTAACCCAACCCAACCTATCATCTCGGCGGTAATATTTCACAACATTTCTGGCGAGTTGGCCTCTACGTCTCCGTGGGGCCTTCATATACATCAATAACGTAGTATAACCTACCCTAACCCAACCAAACACATCGGCGGTAATATTTGACAACATTCCTGGCGAGTTGGCCTCTACGTCACCGTGGGGCGTTTATAAACATCAATAACGTAATATAACCTAACCTAAGCCAACCCAATCTCTCGGAACTAATATTTGACAACATTCCTGGCGAGTTGGCCTCTACGTCTCCGTGGGGCATTTATATACATCAATAACGTAATATAACCTAACCTAATCCAACCTAACATCTCGGCACTAATATTTGACAACATTCCTGGCGAGTTGGCCTCTACGTCTCCGTGGGAATTTTATATACATCAATAACGTAATATAACCTAACCTAACCCAACATAACGTCTCGGAGGTAATATTTGACAACATTCCTGGCGAGTTGGCCTCTACGTCTCGGTGGGAATTTTATATACATCAATAACGTAATATTACCTAACCTAACCCAACCTAACATCTCGGCACTAATATTTGACAGCATTCCTGGCGAGTTGGGCTCTACCTCTCCGTGCGGCCTTCATATACATCAATAACGTAATATTACCTAACCTAACCCAACCTAACATCTCGGCACTAATATTTGACAACATTCCTGGCGAGTTGGCCTCTACCTCTCCGTGGGACCTTCATATACATCAATAACGTAATTTAACCTAACCTAAACCAACGTAACATCTCGGCGGTAATATTTGACAACATTCCTGTCTTGTTGGCCTCTATGTTTCCCTGGGACCTTTATATACATCAATAACGTAATATAACCTAACCTAACCCAACTTAACATCTCGGCACTAATATTTGACAACATTCCTGGCGAGTTGGCCTCTACGTCTCCGTGGGAATTTTATATACACCAATAACGTAATATAACCTAACCTAACCCCACCTATCATCTCGGCGGTAATATTTGACAACATTCCTGGCGATTTGGTCTCTACGTCTCCGTGGGGCCTTCATATACATCAATAACGTAATATAACCTAACCTAACCCAACCTAACATCTCGGCGGTAATATTTGACAACATTCCTGGCGAGTTGGCCTCTACGTCTCCGTGGGAACTTCACATATATCAATAACGTAATATAACCTAAACTAACCCAACCTAACCTTTCGGCGCTATTATTTGACAACATTCCTGGCGGGTTGGCCTCTACGTCTCCGCGGGGCCTTTATATACATCAATAACGTAATATAACCAAACCTAACCCAACCCAATCTCTCGGAACTAATATTTGACAAAATTCCTGGCGAGTTGGCCTCTACGTCTCCGTGGGAATTTTATATACATCAATAACGTAATATAACCTAACCTAACCCAACCTATCATCTCGGCGGTAATATTTGACAACATTTCTGGCGAGTTGGCCTCTACGTCTCCGTGGGGCCTTCATATACATCAATAACGTAGTATAACCTACCCTAACCCAACCTAACACATCGGCGGTTATATTTGACAACATTCCTGGCGAGTTGGCCTCTACGTCTCCGTGGGACCTTCATATACATCAATAACTTAATATTACCTAACCTAACCCAACCTAACATCTCGGCACTAATATTTGACAACATTCCTGGCGAGTTGGCCTCTACCTCTCCGTGGGACCTTCATATACATCAATAACGTAATTTAACCTAACCTAAACCAACGTAACATCTCGGCGGTAATATTTGACAACATGCCTGTCTTGTTGGCCTCTATGTTTCCCTGGGACCTTTATATACATCAATAACGTAATATAACCTAACCTAACCCAACCCAATCTCTCGGAACTAATATTTGACAACATTCCTGGCGGGTTGGCCTCTACGTCTCCGTGGGAATTTTATATACATCAATAACGTAATATAACCTAACCTAATCCAACCTAACATCTCGGCACTAATATTTGACAACATTCCTGGAGAGTTGACCTCTACGTCTCCGTGGGAATTTTATATACATCAATATCGTAATATAACCTAACCTAACCCAACCTATCATCTCGGCGGTAATATTTGACAACATTTCTGGCGAGTTGGCCTCTACGTCTCCGTGGGGCCTTCATATACATCAATAACGTAGTATAACTTAACCTAACCCAACCTAACACATCGGCGGTAATATTTGACAACATTCCTGGCGAGTTGGCCTCTACATCTCCGTGGGGCCTTCATATACATCAATAACGTAATATAACCTAACCTAACCCAACCTAACATCTCGGCGGTAATATTTGACAACATTCCTGGCGAGTTGGCCTCTACGTCTCCGTGGGGCCTTCATATACATCAATAACGTAATATAACCTAACCTAACCCAACCTATCATCTCGGCACTAATATTTGACAACGTTCCTGGCGAGTTGGCCTCTACGTCTCCGTGGGACCTTCATATACATCAATAACGTAATGTAATCTAACCTAACGCAACCTAATATCTCGGCACTAATATTTGACAACATTCCTGGCGAGTTGGCCTCTACCTCTCCGTGGGACCTTCATATACATCAATAACGTAATTTAACCTAACCTAAACCAACGTAACATCTCGGCGGTAATATTTGACAACATGCCTGTCTTGTTGGCCTCTATGTTTCCCTGGGACCTTTATATACATCAATAACGTAATATAACCTAACCTAACCCAACCCAATCTCTCGGAACTAATATTTGACAACGTTCCTGGCGGGTTGGCCTCTACGTCTCCGTGGGAATTTTATATACATCAATAACGTAATATAACCTAACCTAATCCAACCTAACATCTCGGCACTAATATTTGACAACATTCCTGGAGAGTTGGCCTCTACGTCTCCGTGGGAATTTTATATACATCAATAACGTAATATAACCTAACCTAACCCAACCTATCATCTCGGCGGTAATATTTGACAACATTTCTGGCGAGTTGGCCTCTACGTCTCCGTGGGGCCTTCATATACATCAATAACGTAGTATAACTTAACCTAACCCAACCTAACACATCGGCGGTAATATTTGACAACATTCCTGGCGAGTTGGCCTCTACATCTCCGTGGGGCCTTCATATACATCAATAACGTAATATAACCTAACCTAACCCAACCTAACATCTCGGCGGTAATATTTGACAACATTCCTGGCGAGTTGGCCTCTACGTCTCCGTGGGGCCTTCATATACATCAATAACGTAATATAACCTAACCTAACCCAACCTATCATCTCGGCACTAATATTTGACAACGTTCCTGGCGAGTTGGCCTCTACCTCTCCGTGGGACCTTCATATACATCAATAACGTAATGTAATCTAACCTAACGCAACCTAATATCTCGGCACTAATATTTGACAACATTCCTGGCGAGTTGGCCTCTACCTCTCCGTGGGACCTTCATATACTTCAATAACGTAATTTAACCTAACCTAAACCAACGTAACATCTCGGCGGTAATATTTGACAACATTCCTGGCTTGTTGGCCTCTATGTTTCCGTGGGACCTTTATATACATCAATAACGTAATATAACCTAACCTAACCCAACCTAACATCTCGGCGGTAATATTTGACAACATTCCTGGCGAGTTGGCCTCTACGTCTCCGTGGGGCCTTCATACACATCAATAACGTAATATAACCTAACCTAAACCAACCTAACATCTCGGCGGTAATATTTGACATCATTCCTGGCGAGTTGGCCTCTACGTCTCCGTGGGGCCTTCATATACATCAATAACGTAATATATCCTAACCTAACCCAACCTATCATCTCGGCGGTCATATTTGACAACATTCCTGGCGAGTTGGCCTCTACGTCTCCGTGAGACCTTCATATCCATCAATAACGTAATATAACCTAATATAACCCGAACTAACCACTCGGCCCTATTATGTGACAACATTCCTGGCGAGTTGGCCTCTACGTCTACGTGGGACCTTCACATATATCAATAAAGTAATATAACCTAAACTAACCCAACCTAACCTTTCAGCGCTATTATTTGACAACATTCCTGGCGGGTTGGCCTCTACGTCTCCGTGGGACTTTTATATACGTCAATAACGTAATATAACCTAACCTAACCCAATCTCACATCACAGCGGTAATATTTGACAACATTCCTGGCTTATTGGCCTCATGGTTTCCGTGGGACTTTTATATACATCAATGGCGCAATATAACCTAACCTAACCCAACGTAACATCTCGGCGGTAATATTTTACAACATTCCTGGCGAGTTGGCCTCTACGTCTCCGTGGGACTTTTATATACATCAATAACGTAATTTAACCTAAAATACCCCAACGTAACATGTCGGCTGTAATATTTGACAACATTCCTGGCTTGTTGGCCTCTATGTTTCCGTGGGACCTTCATATACATCAATAACGTAATATAACCTAGCCTAACCCAACCTAACCTTTCGGCGCTATTATTTGACAACATTCCTGGCGGGTTGGCCTCTACGTCTCCGGGGGCCTTTATATACATCAATAACGTAATATAACCTAACCTAAGCCAACCCAATCTCTCGGAACTAATATTTGACAACATTCCTGGCGAGTTGGCCTCTACGTCTCCGTGGGGCATTTATATACATCAATAACGTAATACAACCTAACCTAATCCAACTTAACATCTCGGCACTAATATTTGACAACATTCCTGGCGAGTTGGCCTCTACGTCTCCGTGGGAATTTTATATACACCAATAACGTAATATAACCTAACCTAACCCAACCTATCATCTCGGCGGTAATATTTGACAACATTTCTGGCGAGTTGGCCTCTACGTCTCCGTGGGGCCTTCATATACATCAATAACGTAGTATAACCTAACCTAACCCAACCTAACACATCGGCGGTAATATTTGACAACATTCCTGGCGAGTTGGCCTCTACCTCTCCGTGGGACCTTCATATACATCAATAACGTAATTTAACCTAACCTAATCCAACCTAACATCTCCCCACTAATATTTGACAACATTCCTGTCTTGTTGGCCTCTATGTTTCCCTGGGACCTTTATATACATCAATAACGTAATATAACCTAACCTAACCCAACCCAATCTCTCGGAACTAATATTTGACAACATTCCTGGCGAGTTGGCCTCTACGTCTCCGTGGGGCTTTTATATACATCAATAACGTAATATAACCTAACCTAATCCAACCTAACATCTCGGCACTAATATTTGACAACATTCCTGGAGAGTTGGCCTCTATGTCTCCGTGGGAATTTTATATACATCAATAACGTAATATAACCTAACCCAACCCAACCTATCATCTCGGCGGTAATATTTGACAACATTTCTGGCGAGTTGGCCTCTACGTCTCCGTGGGGCCTTCATATACATCAATAACGTAGTATAACCTACCCTAACCCAACCAAACACATCGGCGGTAATATTTGACAACATTCCTGGCGAGTTGGCCTCTACGTCACCGTGGGGCGTTTATATACATCAATAACGTAATATAACCTAACCTAAACCAACGTAACATCTCGGCGGTAATATTTGACAACATTCCTGTCTTGTTGGCCTCTATGTTTCCCTGGGACCTTTATATACATCAATAACGTAATATAACCTAACCTAACCCAACCCAATCTCTCGGAACTAATATTTGACAACATTCCTGGCGAGTTGGCCTCTACGTCTCCGTGGGGCTTTTATATACATCAATAACGTAATATAACCTAACCTAATCCAACCTAACATCTCGGCACTAATATTTGACAACATTCCTGGAGAGTTGGCCTCTACGTCTCCGTGGGAATTTTATATACATCAATAAAGTAATATAACCTAACCTAACCCAACCTATCATCTCGGCGGTAATATTTGACAACATTTCTGGTGAGTTGGCCTCTACGTCTCCGTGGGGCCTTCATATACATCAATAACGTAGTATAACCTACCCTAACCCAACCAAACACATCGGCGGTAATATTTGACAACATTCCTGGCGAGTTGGCCTCTACGTCACCGTGGGACCTTCATATACATCAATAACGTAATATTACCTAACTTAACCCAACCTAACATCTCGGCACTAATATTTGACAACATTCCTGGCGAGTTGGCCTCTACCTCGCCGTGGGACCTTCATATACATCAATAACGTAATATAACCTAAACTAACCCAACCTAACCTTTCGGCGCTATTATTTGACAACATTCCTGGCGGGTTGGCCCCTACGTCTCCGCGGGGCCTTTATATACATCAATAACGTAATATAACCTAACCTAAGCCAACCCAATCTCTCGGAACTAATATTTGACAACATTCCTGGCGAGTTGGCCTCTACGTCTCCGTGGGGCATTTATATACATCAATAACGTAATATAACCTAACCTAATCCAACCTAACATCTCGGCACTAATATTTGACAACATTCCTGGCGAGTTGGCCTCTACGTCTCCGTGGGAATTTTATATACACCAATAACGTAATATAACCTAACCTAACCCAACCTATCATCTCGGCGGTAATATTTGACAACATTTCTGGCGAGTTGGCCTCTACGTCTCCGTGGGGCCTTCATATACATCAATAAAGTAGTATAACCTAACCTAACCCAACCTAACACATCGGCGGTAATATTTGACAACATTCCTGGCGAGTTGGCCTCTACGTCTCCGTGGAGCCTTCATATACATCAATAACGTAGTATAACCTACCCTAACCCAACCTAACACATCGGCGGTAATATTTGACAACATTCCTGGCGAGTTGGCCTCTACGTCTCCGTGGGACCTGCATATACATCAATAACGTAATATAACCTAATATAACCCGACCTAACCACTCGGCCCTATTATGTGACAACATTCCTGGCGAGTTGGCCTCTACGTCTCCGTGGGACCTTCACATATATCAATAAAGTAATATAACCTAAACTAACCCAACCTAACCTTTCAGCGCTATTATTTGACAACATTCCTGGCGGGTTGGCCTCTACGTCTCCGTGGGACTTTTATATACGTCAATAACGTAATATAACCTAACCTAACCCAATCTCACATCACAGCGGTAATATTTGACAACATTCCTGGCTTATTGGCCTCATGGTTTCCGTGGGACTTTTATATACATCAATGGCGTAATATAACCTAACCTAACCCAACGTAACATCTCGGCGGTAATATTTTACAACATTCCTGGCGAGTTGGCCTCTACGTCTCCGTGGGACTTTTATATACATCAATAACGTAATTTAACCTAAAATACCCCAACGTAACATGTCGGCTGTAATATTTGACAATATTCCTGGCTTGTTGGCCTCTATGTTTCCGTGGGTCCTTTATATACATCAATAACGTAATATAACCTAGCCTAACCCAACCTAACATCTCGGCGGTAATACTTGACAACATTCCTAGCGAGTTGGCCTCTACGTCTCCGTGGGGCCTTCATACACATCAATAACGTAATATAACCTAACCTAACCCAACCTAACATCTCGGCGGTAATATTTGACAACCTTCCTGGCGAGTTGGCCTCTACGTCTCCGTGGGACGTTCATATACATCAATAACGTAATATAATCTACACTAACCCAACCTAACCTTTCTGCGCTATTATTTGACAACATTCCTGACGGGTTGGCCTCTACGTCTCCGCGGGGCCTTTATATACATCAATAACGTAATATAACCTAACCTAACCCAACCCAATCTCTCGGCACTAATATTTGACAACATTCCTGGCGAGTTGGCCTCTGCGTCTCCGTGGGGCTTTTATATACATCAATAACGTAATATAACGTAAGCTAACCCAACATAACGTCTCGGAGGTAATATTTGACAACATTCCTGGCGAGTTGGCCTCTACGTCTCGGTGGGAATTTTATATACATCAATAACGTAATATTACCTAACCTAACCCAACCTAACATCTCGGCACTAATATTTGACAGCATTCCTGGCGAGTTGGGCTCTACCTCTCCGTGCGGCCTTCATATACATCAATAACGTAATATTACCTAACCTAACCCAACCTAACATCTCGGCACTAATATTTGACAACATTCCTGGCGAGTTGGCCTCTACCTCTCCGTGGGACCTTCATATACATCAATAACGTAATTTAACCTAACCTAAACCAACGTAACATCTCGGCGGTAATATTTGACAACATTCCTGTCTTGTTGGCCTCTATGTTTCCCTGGGACCTTTATATACATCAATAACGTAATATAACCTAACCTAACCCAACCCAATCTCTCGGAACTAATATTTGACAACATTCCTGGCGAGTTGGCCTCTACGTCTCCGTGGGGCCTTCATATACATCAATAACGTAGTATAACCTAACCTAACCCAACCCAATCTCTCGGAACTAATATTTGACAACATTCCTGGCGAGTTGGCCTCTACGTCTCCGTGGGGCCTTCATATACATCAATAACGTAATATAACCTAACCTAACCCAACCTATCATCTCGGCGGTAATATTTGACAACATTCCTGGCGAGTTGGCCTCTACGTCTCCTTGGGGCCTTCATATACATCAATAACGTAGTATAACCTACCCTAACAGAACCTAACACATCGGCGGTAATATTTGACAACATTCCTGGCGAGTTGGCCTCTACGTCTCCGTGGGACCTTCATATACATCAATAACTTAATATAACCTAACCTAACCCAACCTAACATCTCGGCACTAATATTTGACAACATTCCTGGCGAGTTGGCCTCTACCTCTCCGTGGGACCTTCATATACATCAATAACGTAATTTAACCTAACCTAAATCAACGTAACATCTCGGCGGTAATATTTGACAACATTCCTGTCTTGTTGGCCTCTATGTTTCCCTGGGACCTTTATATACATCAATAACGTAATATAACCTAACCTAACCCAACCCAATCTCTCGGAACTAATATTTGACAACATTCCTGGCGAGTTGGCCTCTACGTCTCCGTGGGTCTTTTATATACATCAATAACGTAGTATAACCTAACCTAACCCAACCCAATCTCTCGGAACTAATATTTGCCAACATTCCTGGCGAGTTGGCCTCTACGTCTCCGTGGGGCCTTCATATACATCAATAACGTAATATAACCTAACCTAACCCAACCTATCATCTCGGCGGTAATATTTGACAACATTCCTGGCGAGTTGGCCTCTACCTCTCCGTGGGGCCTTCATATACATCAATAACGTAGTATAACCTAACCTAACCCAACCTAACACATCGGCGGTAATATTTGACAACATTCCTGGCGAGTTGGCCTCTACCTCTCCGTGGGACCTTCATATACATCAATAACGTAATTTAACCTAACCTAAACCAACGTAACATCTCGGCGGTAATATTTGACAACATTCCTGTCTTGTTGGCCTCTATGTTTCCCTGGGACCTTTATATACATCAATAACGTAATATAACCTAACCTAACCCAACCCAATCTCTCGGAACTAATATTTGACAACATTCCTGGCGAGTTGGCCTCTACGTCTCCGTGGGGCTTTTATATACATCAATAACGTAATATAACCTAACCTAATCCAACCTAACATCTCGGCACTAATATTTGACAACATTCCTGGCGAGTTGGCCTCTACGTCTCCGTGGGAATTTTATATACACCAATAACGTAATATAACCTAACCTAACCCAACCTATCATCTCGGCGGTAATATTTGACAACATTTCTGGCGAGTTGGCCTCTACGTCTCCGTGGGGCCTTCATATACATCAATAACGTAGTATAACCTAACCTAACCCAACCTAACACATCGGCGGTAATATTTGACAACATTCCTGGCGAGTTGGCCTCTACGTCTCCGTGGGGCCTTCATATACATCAATAACGTAGTATAACCTACCCTAACCCAACCTAACACATCGGCGGTAATATTTGACAACATTCCTGGCGAGTTGGCCTCTACGTCTCCGTGGGACCTTCACATATATCAATAAAGTAATATAACCTAAACTAACCCAACCTAACCTTTCAGCGCTATTATTTGACAACATTCCTGGCGGGTTGGCCTCTACGTCTCCGTGGGACTTTTATATACGTCAATAACGTAATATAACCTAACCTAACCCAATCTCACATCACAGCGGTAATATTTGACAACATTCCTGGCTTATTGGCCTCATGGTTTCCGTGGGACTTTTAGATACATCAATGGCGTAATATAACCTAACCTAACCCAACGTAACATCTCGGCGGTAATATTTTACAACATTCCTGGCGAGTTGGCCTCTACGTCTCCGTGGGACTTTTATATACATCAATAACGTAATTTAACCTAAAATACCCCAACGTAACATGTCGGCTGTAATATTTGACAACATTCCTGGCTTGTTGGCCTCTATGTTTCCGTGGGACCTTTATATACATCAATAACGTAATATAACCTAGCCTAACCCAACCTAACATCTCGGCGGTAATACTTGACAACATTCCTAGCGAGTTGGCCTCTACGTCTCCGTGGGGCCTTCATACACATCAATAACGTAATATAACCTAACCTAACCCAACCTAACATCTCGGCGGTAATATTTGACAACCTTCCTGGCGAGTTGGCCTCTACGTCTCCGTGGGACGTTCATATACATCAATAACGTAATATAACCTACACTAACTCAACCTAACCTTTCTGCGCTATTATTTGACAACATTCCTGACGGGTTGGCCTCTACGTCTCCGCGGGGCCTTTATATACATCAATAACGTAATATAACCTAACCTAACCCAACCCAATCTCTCGGCACTAATATTTGACAACATTCCTGGCGAGTTGGCCTCTGCGTCTCCGTGGGGCTTTTATATACATCAATAACGTAATATAACGTAAGCTAACCCAACATAACGTCTCGGAGGTAATATTTGACAACATTCCTGGCGAGTTGGCCTCTACGTCTCGGTGGGAATTTTATATACATCAATAACGTAATATTACCTAACCTAACCCAACCTAACATCTCGGCACTAATATTTGACAGCATTCCTGGCGAGTTGGGCTCTACCTCTCCGTGCGGCCTTCATATACATCAATAACGTAATATTACCTAACCTAACCCAACCTAACATCTCGGCACTAATATTTGACAACATTCCTGGCGAGTTGGCCTCTACCTCTCCGTGGGACCTTCATATACATCAATAACGTAATTTAACCTAACCTAAACCAACGTAACATCTCGGCGGTAATATTTGACAACATTCCTGTCTTGTTGGCCTCTATGTTTCCCTGGGACCTTTATATACATCAATAACGTAATGTAACCTAACCTAACCCAACCCAATCTCTCGGAACTAATATTTGACAACATTCCTGGCGAGTTGGCCTCTACGTCTCCGTGGGGCCTTCATATACATCAATAACGTAACATAACCTAACCTAACCCAACCTATCATCTCGGCGGTAATATTTGACAACATTCCTGGCGAGTTGGCCTCTACGTCTCCTTGGGGCCTTCATATACATCAATAACGTAGTATAACCTACCCTAACCCAACCTAACACATCGGCGGTAATATTTGACAACATTCCTGGCGAGTTGGCCTCTACGTCTCCGTGGGACCTTCATATACATCAATAACTTAATATAACCTAACCTAACCCAACCTAACATCTCGGCACTAATATTTGACAACATTCCTGGCGAGTTGGCCTCTACCTCTCCGTGGGACCTTCATATACATCAATAACGTAATTTAACCTAACCTAAATCAACGTAACATCTCGGCGGTAATATTTGACAACATTCCTGTCTTGTTGGCCTCTATGTTTCCCTGGGACCTTTATATACATCAATAACGTAATATAACCTAACCTAACCCAACCCAATCTCTCGGAACTAATATTTGACAACATTCCTGGCGAGTTGGCCTCTACGTCTCCGTGGGTCTTTTATATACATCAATAACGTAATATAACCTAACCTAATCCAACCTAACATCTCGGCACTAATATTTGACAACATTCCTGGAGAGTTGGCCTCTACGTCTCCGTGGGAATTTTATATACATCAATAACGTAATATAACCTAACCCAACCCAACCTATCATCTCGGCGGTAATATTTCACAACATTTCTGGCGAGTTGGCCTCTACGTCTCCGTGGGGCCTTCATATACATCAATAACGTAGTATAACCTACCCTAACCCAACCAAACACATCGGCGGTAATATTTGACAACATTCCTGGCGAGTTGGCCTCTACGTCACCGTGGGGCGTTTATAAACATCAATAACGTAATATAACCTAACCTAAGCCAACCCAATCTCTCGGAACTAATATTTGACAACATTCCTGGCGAGTTGGCCTCTACGTCTCCGTGGGGCATTTATATACATCAATAACGTAATATAACCTAACCTAATCCAACCTAACATCTCGGCACTAATATTTGACAACATTCCTGGCGAGTTGGCCTCTACGTCTCCGTGGGAATTTTATATACATCAATAACGTAATATAACCTAACCTAACCCAACATAACGTCTCGGAGGTAATATTTGACAACATTCCTGGCGAGTTGGCCTCTACGTCTCGGTGGGAATTTTATATACATCAATAACGTAATATTACCTAACCTAACCCAACCTAACATCTCGGCACTAATATTTGACAGCATTCCTGGCGAGTTGGGCTCTACCTCTCCGTGCGGCCTTCATATACATCAATAACGTAATATTACCTAACCTAACCCAACCTAACATCTCGGCACTAATATTTGACAACATTCCTGGCGAGTTGGCCTCTACCTCTCCGTGGGACCTTCATATACATCAATAACGTAATTTAACCTAACCTAAACCAACGTAACATCTCGGCGGTAATATTTGACAACATTCCTGTCTTGTTGGCCTCTATGTTTCCCTGGGACCTTTATATACATCAATAACGTAATATAACCTAACCTAACCCAACTTAACATCTCGGCACTAATATTTGACAACATTCCTGGCGAGTTGGCCTCTACGTCTCCGTGGGAATTTTATATACACCAATAACGTAATATAACCTAACCTAACCCCACCTATCATCTCGGCGGTAATATTTGACAACATTCCTGGCGATTTGGTCTCTACGTCTCCGTGGGGCCTTCATATACATCAATAACGTAATATAACCTAACCTAACCCAACCTAACATCTCGGCGGTAATATTTGACAACATTCCTGGCGAGTTGGCCTCTACGTCTCCGTGGGAACTTCACATATATCAATAACGTAATATAACCTAAACTAACCCAACCTAACCTTTCGGCGCTATTATTTGACAACATTCCTGGCGGGTTGGCCTCTACGTCTCCGCGGGGCCTTTATATACATCAATAACGTAATATAACCAAACCTAACCCAACCCAATCTCTCGGAACTAATATTTGACAAAATTCCTGGCGAGTTGGCCTCTACGTCTCCGTGGGAATTTTATATACATCAATAACGTAATATAACCTAACCTAACCCAACCTATCATCTCGGCGGTAATATTTGACAACATTTCTGGCGAGTTGGCCTCTACGTCTCCGTGGGGCCTTCATATACATCAATAACGTAGTATAACCTACCCTAACCCAACCTAACACATCGGCGGTTATATTTGACAACATTCCTGGCGAGTTGGCCTCTACGTCTCCGTGGGACCTTCATATACATCAATAACTTAATATTACCTAACCTAACCCAACCTAACATCTCGGCACTAATATTTGACAACATTCCTGGCGAGTTGGCCTCTACCTCTCCGTGGGACCTTCATATACATCAATAACGTAATTTAACCTAACCTAAACCAACGTAACATCTCGGCGGTAATATTTGACAACATGCCTGTCTTGTTGGCCTCTATGTTTCCCTGGGACCTTTATATACATCAATAACGTAATATAACCTAACCTAACCCAACCCAATCTCTCGGAACTAATATTTGACAACATTCCTGGCGGGTTGGCCTCTACGTCTCCGTGGGAATTTTATATACATCAATAACGTAATATAACCTAACCTAATCCAACCTAACATCTCGGCACTAATATTTGACAACATTCCTGGAGAGTTGACCTCTACGTCTCCGTGGGAATTTTATATACATCAATATCGTAATATAACCTAACCTAACCCAACCTATCATCTCGGCGGTAATATTTGACAACATTTCTGGCGAGTTGGCCTCTACGTCTCCGTGGGGCCTTCATATACATCAATAACGTAGTATAACTTAACCTAACCCAACCTAACACATCGGCGGTAATATTTGACAACATTCCTGGCGAGTTGGCCTCTACATCTCCGTGGGGCCTTCATATACATCAATAACGTAATATAACCTAACCTAACCCAACCTAACATCTCGGCGGTAATATTTGACAACATTCCTGGCGAGTTGGCCTCTACGTCTCCGTGGGGCCTTCATATACATCAATAACGTAATATAACCTAACCTAACCCAACCTATCATCTCGGCACTAATATTTGACAACGTTCCTGGCGAGTTGGCCTCTACGTCTCCGTGGGACCTTCATATACATCAATAACGTAATGTAATCTAACCTAACGCAACCTAATATCTCGGCACTAATATTTGACAACATTCCTGGCGAGTTGGCCTCTACCTCTCCGTGGGACCTTCATATACATCAATAACGTAATTTAACCTAACCTAAACCAACGTAACATCTCGGCGGTAATATTTGACAACATGCCTGTCTTGTTGGCCTCTATGTTTCCCTGGGACCTTTATATACATCAATAACGTAATATAACCTAACCTAACCCAACCCAATCTCTCGGAACTAATATTTGACAACGTTCCTGGCGGGTTGGCCTCTACGTCTCCGTGGGAATTTTATATACATCAATAACGTAATATAACCTAACCTAATCCAACCTAACATCTCGGCACTAATATTTGACAACATTCCTGGAGAGTTGGCCTCTACGTCTCCGTGGGAATTTTATATACATCAATAACGTAATATAACCTAACCTAACCCAACCTATCATCTCGGCGGTAATATTTGACAACATTTCTGGCGAGTTGGCCTCTACGTCTCCGTGGGGCCTTCATATACATCAATAACGTAGTATAACTTAACCTAACCCAACCTAACACATCGGCGGTAATATTTGACAACATTCCTGGCGAGTTGGCCTCTACATCTCCGTGGGGCCTTCATATACATCAATAACGTAATATAACCTAACCTAACCCAACCTAACATCTCGGCGGTAATATTTGACAACATTCCTGGCGAGTTGGCCTCTACGTCTCCGTGGGGCCTTCATATACATCAATAACGTAATATAACCTAACCTAACCCAACCTATCATCTCGGCACTAATATTTGACAACGTTCCTGGCGAGTTGGCCTCTACCTCTCCGTGGGACCTTCATATACATCAATAACGTAATTTAACCTAACCTAAACCAACGTAACATCTCGGCGGTAATATTTGACAACATGCCTGTCTTGTTGGCCTCTATGTTTCCCTGGGACCTTTATATACATCAATAACGTAATATAACCTAACCTAACCCAACCCAATCTCTCGGAACTAATATTTGACAACGTTCCTGGCGGGTTGGCCTCTACGTCTCCGTGGGAATTTTATATACATCAATAACGTAATATAACCTAACCTAATCCAACCTAACATCTCGGCACTAATATTTGACAACATTCCTGGAGAGTTGGCCTCTACGTCTCCGTGGGAATTTTATATACATCAATAACGTAATATAACCTAACCTAACCCAACCTATCATCTCGGCGGTAATATTTGACAACATTTCTGGCCAGTTGGCCTCTACGTCTCCGTGGGGCCTTCATATACATCAATAACGTAGTATAACTTAACCTAACCCAACCTAACACATCGGCGGTAATATTTGACAACATTCCTGGCGAGTTGGCCTCTACATCTCCGTGGGGCCTTCATATACATCAATAACGTAATATAACCTAACCTAACCCAACCTAACATCTCGGCGGTAATATTTGACAACATTCCTGGCGAGTTGGCCTCTACGTCTCCGTGGGGCCTTCATATACATCAATAACGTAATATAACCTAACCTAACCCAACCTATCATCTCGGCACTAATATTTGACAACGTTCCTGGCGAGTTGGCCTCTACCTCTCCGTGGGACCTTCATATACATCAATAACGTAATGTAATCTAACCTAACGCAACCTAATATCTCGGCACTAATATTTGACAACATTCCTGGCGAGTTGGCCTCTACCTCTCCGTGGGACCTTCATATACTTCAATAACGTAATTTAACCTAACCTAAACCAACGTAACATCTCGGCGGTAATATTTGACAACATTCCTGGCTTGTTGGCCTCTATGTTTCCGTGGGACCTTTATATACATCAATAACCTCATATAACCTAACCTAGCCCAACCTATCATATCGGCGGTAAGATTTGACAACATTCCTGGCGAGTTGGCCTCTACGTCTCCGTGGGACCTTCATATACATCAATAACGTAATATTACCTAACCTAACCCAACCTAACACATCGGCGGTAATATTTGACAACATTCCTGGCGAGTTGGCCTCTACGTCTCCGTGGGGCCTTCATATACATCAATAACGTAGTATAACCTACCCTAACCCAACCTAACACATCGGCGGTTATATTTGACAACATTCCTGGCGAGTTGGCCTCTACGTCTCCGTGGGACCTTCATATACATCAATAACTTAATATTACCTAACCTAACCCAACCTAACATCTCGGCACTAATATTTGACAACATTCCTGGCGAGTTGGCCTCTACCTCTCCGTGGGACCTTCATATACATCAATAACGTAATTTAACCTAACCTAAACCAACGTAACATCTCGGCGGTAATATTTGACAACATTCCTGGCGGGTTGGCCTCTACGTCTCCGTGGGAATTTTATATACATCAATAACGTAATATAACCTAACCTAATCCAACCTAACATCTCGGCACTAATATTTGACAACATTCCTGGAGAGTTGACCTCTACGTCTCCGTGGGAATTTTATATACATCAATATCGTAATATAACCTAACCTAACCCAACCTATCATCTCGGCGGTAATATTTGACAACATTTCTGGCGAGTTGGCCTCTACGTCTCCGTGGGGCCTTCATATACATCAATAACGTAGTATAACTTAACCTAACCCAACCTAACACATCGGCGGTAATATTTGACAACATTCCTGGCGAGTTGGCCTCTACATCTCCGTGGGGCCTTCATATACATCAATAACGTAATATAACCTAACCTAACCCAACCTAACATCTCGGCGGTAATATTTGACAACATTCCTGGCGAGTTGGCCTCTACGTCTCCGTGGGGCCTTCATATACATCAATAACGTAATATAACCTAACCTAACCCAACCTATCATCTCGGCACTAATATTTGACAACGTTCCTGGCGAGTTGGCCTCTACCTCTCCGTGGGACCTTCATATACATCAATAACGTAATGTAATCTAACCTAACGCAACCTAATATCTCGGCACTAATATTTGACAACATTCCTGGCGAGTTGGCCTCTACCTCTCCGTGGGACCTTCATATACATCAATAACGTAATTTAACCTAACCTAAACCAACGTAACATCTCGGCGGTAATATTTGACAACATGCCTGTCTTGTTGGCCTCTATGTTTCCCTGGGACCTTTATATACATCAATAACGTAATATAACCTAACCTAACCCAACCCAATCTCTCGGAACTAATATTTGACAACATTCCTGGCGGGTTGGCCTCTACCTCTCCGTGGGACCTTCATATACTTCAATAACGTAATTTAACCTAACCTAAACCAACGTAACATCTCGGCGGTAATATTTGACAACATTCCTGGCTTGTTGGCCTCTATGTTTCCGTGGGACCCTTATATACATCAATAACCTCATATAACCTAACCTAGCCCAACCTATCATATCGGCGGTAAGATTTGACAACATTCCTGGCGAGTTGGCCTCTACGTCTCCGTGGGACCTTCATATACATCAATAACGTAATATTACCTAACCTAACCCAACCTAACACATCGGCGGTAATATTTGACAACATTCCTGGCGAGTTGGCCTCTACGTCTCCGTGGGGCCTTCATATACATCAATAACGTAGTATAACCTACCCTAACCCAACCTAACACATCGGCGGTTATATTTGACAACATTCCTGGCGAGTTGGCCTCTACGTCTCCGTGGGACCTTCATATACATCAATAACTTAATATTACCTAACCTAACCCAACCTAACATCTCGGCACTAATATTTGACAACATTCCTGGCGAGTTGGCCTCTACCTCTCCGTGGGACCTTCATATACATCAATAACGTAATTTAACCTAACCTAAACCAACGTAACATCTCGGCGGTAATATTTGACAACATGCCTGTCTTGTTGGCCTCTATGTTTCCCTGGGACCTTTATATACATCAATAACGTAATATAACCTAACCTAACCCAACCCAATCTCTCGGAACTAATATTTGACAACATTCCTGGCGGGTTGGCCTCTACGTCTCCGTGGGAATTTTATATACATCAATAACGTAATATAACCTAACCTAATCCAACCTAACATCTCGGCACTAATATTTGACAACATTCCTGGAGAGTTGACCTCTACGTCTCCGTGGGAATTTTATATACATCAATATCGTAATATAACCTAACCTAACCCAACCTATCATCTCGGCGGTAATATTTGACAACATTTCTGGCGAGTTGGCCTCTACGTCTCCGTGGGGCCTTCATATACATCAATAACGTAGTATAACTTAACCTAACCCAACCTAACACATCGGCGGTAATATTTGACAACATTCCTGGCGAGTTGGCCTCTACATCTCCGTGGGGCCTTCATATACATCAATAACGTAATATAACCTAACCTAACCCAACCTAACATCTCGGCGGTAATATTTGACAACATTCCTGGCGAGTTGGCCTCTACGTCTCCGTGGGGCCTTCATATACATCAATAACGTAATATAACCTAACCTAACCCAACCTATCATCTCGGCACTAATATTTGACAACGTTCCTGGCGAGTTGGCCTCTACCTCTCCGTGGGACCTTCATATACATCAATAACGTAATGTAATCTAACCTAACGCAACCTAATATCTCGGCACTAATATTTGACAACATTCCTGGCGAGTTGGCCTCTACCTCTCCGTGGGACCTTCATATACATCAATAACGTAATTTAACCTAACCTAAACCAACGTAACATCTCGGCGGTAATATTTGACAACATGCCTGTCTTGTTGGCCTCTATGTTTCCCTGGGACCTTTATATACATCAATAACGTAATATAACCTAACCTAACCCAACCCAATCTCTCGGAACTAATATTTGACAACATTCCTGGCGGGTTGGCCTCTACGTCTCCGTGGGAATTTTATATACATCAATAACGTAATATAACCTAACCTAATCCAACCTAACATCTCGGCACTAATATTTGACAACATTCCTGGAGAGTTGACCTCTACGTCTCCGTGGGAATTTTATATACATCAATAACGTAATATAACCTAACCTAACCCAACCTATCATCTCGGCGGTAATATTTGACAACATTTCTGGCGAGTTGGCCTCTACGTCTCCGTGGGGCCTTCATATACATCAATAACGTAGTATAACTTAACCTAACCCAACCTAACACATCGGCGGTAATATTTGACAACATTCCTGGCGAGTTGGCCTCTACATCTCCGTGGGGCCTTCATATACATCAATAACGTAATATAACCTAACCTAACCCAACCTAACATCTCGGCGGTAATATTTGACAACATTCCTGGCGAGTTGGCCTCTACGTCTCCGTGGGGCCTTCATATACATCAATAACGTAATATAACCTAACCTAACCCAACCTATCATCTCGGCACTAATATTTGACAACGTTCCTGGCGAGTTGGCCTCTACCTCTCCGTGGGACCTTCATATACATCAATAACGTAATGTAATCTAACCTAACGCAACCTAATATCTCGGCACTAATATTTGACAACATTCCTGGCGAGTTGGCCTCTACCTCTCCGTGGGACCTTCATATACTTCAATAACGTAATTTAACCTAACCTAAACCAACGTAACATCTCGGCGGTAATATTTGACAACATTCCTGGCTTGTTGGCCTCTATGTTTCCGTGGGACCTTTATATACATCAATAACCTCATATAACCTAACCTAGCCCAACCTATCATATCGGCGGTAAGATTTGACAACATTCCTGGCGAGTTGGCCTCTACGTCTCCGTGGGACCTTCATATACATCAATAACGTAATATTACCTAACCTAACCCAACCTAACATCTCGGCACTAATATTTGACAACATTCCTGGCGAGTTGGCCTCTACGTCTCCGTGGGACCTTCATGTACATCAATAACATAATATAACCTAACCTAACCCAACCTATCATCTCGGCGGTAATATTTGACAACATTCCTGGCGAGTTGGCCTCTACGTCTCCGTGGGACCTTCACATATATCAATAACGTAATATAACCTAAACTAACCCAACCTAACCTTTCGGCGCTATTATTTGACAACATTCCTGGCGGGTTGGCCTCTACGTCTCCGCGGGGCCTTTATATACATCAATAACGTAATATAAGCAAACCTAACCCAACCCAATCTCTCGGAACTAATATTTGACAACATTCCTGGCGAGTTGGCCTCTACGTCTCCGTGGGAATTTTATATACATCAATAACGTAATATAACCTAACCTAACCCAACCTATAATCTCGGCGCTAATATTTGACAACATTTCTGGCGAGTTGGCCTCTACGTCTCCGTGGGGCCTTCATATACATCAATAACGTAGTATAACCTACCCTAACCCAACCTAACACATCGGCGGTAATATTTGACAACATTCCTGGCGAGTTGGCCTCTACGTCTCCGTGGGACCTTCATATACATCAATAACTTAATATTACCTAACCTAACCCAACCTAACATCTCGGCACTAATATTTGACAACATTCCTGGCGAGTTGGCCTCTACCTCTCCGTGGGACCTTCATATACATCAATAACGTAATTTAACCTAACCTAAACCAACGTAACATCTCGGCGGTAATATTTGACAACATTCCTGTCTTGTTGGCCTCTATGTTTCCCTGGGACCTTTATATACATCAATAACGTAATATAACCTAACCTAACCCAACCCAATCTCTCGGAACTAATATTTGACAACATTCCTGGCGAGTTGGCCTCTACGTCTCCGTGGGGCTTTTATATACATCAATAACGTAATATAACCTAACCTAATCCAACCTAACATCTCGGCACTAATATTTGACAACATTCCTGGAGAGTTGGCCTCTACGTCTCCGTGGGAATTTTATATACATCAATAACGTAATATAACCTAACCTAACCCAACCTATCATCTCGGCGGTAATATTTGACAACATTTCTGGCGAGTTGGCCTCTACGTCTCCGTGGGGCCTTCATATACATCAATAACGTAGTATAACCTACCCTAACCCAACCAAACACATCGGCGGTAATATTTGACAACATTCCTGGCGAGTTGGCCTCTACGTCTCCGTGGGACCTTCATATACATCAATAACGTAATATTACCTAACCTAACCCAACCTAACATCTCGGCACTAATATTTGACAACATTCCTGGCGAGTTGGCCTCTACGTCTCCGTGGGACCTTCATGTACATCAATAACATAATATAACCTAACCTAACCCAACCTATCATCTCGGCGGTAATATTTGACAACATTCCTGGCGAGTTGGCCTCTACGTCTCCGTGGGACCTTCACATATATCAATAACGTAATATAACCTAAACTAACCCAACCTAACCTTTCGGCGCTATTATTTGACAACATTCCTGGCGGGTTGGCCTCTACGTCTCCGCGGGGCCTTTATATACATCAATAACGTAATATAACCAAACCTAACCCAACCCAATCTCTCGGAACTAATATTTGACAACATTCCTGGCGAGTTGGCCTCTACGTCTCCGTGGGAATTTTATATACATCAATAACGTAATATAACCTAACCTAAGCCAACCTATCATCTCGGCGCTAATATTTGACAACATTTCTGGCGAGTTGGCCTCTACGTCTCCGTGGGGCCTTCATATACATCAATAACGTAGTATAACCTACCCTAACCCAACCTAACACATCGGCGGTAATATTTGACAACATTCCTGGCGAGTTGGCCTCTACGTCTCCGTGGGACCTTCATATACATCAATAACTTAATATTACCTAACCTAACCCAACCTAACATCTCGGCACTAATATTTGACAACATTCCTGGCGAGTTGGCCTCTACCTCTCCGTGGGACCTTCATATACATCAATAACGTAATTTAACCTAACCTAAACCAACGTAACATCTCGGCGGTAATATTTGACAACATTCCTGTCTTGTTGGCTTCTATGTTTCCCTGGGACCTTTATATACATCAATAACGTAATATAACCTAACCTAACCCAACCCAATCTCTCGGAACTAATATTTGACAACATTCCTGGCGAGTTGGCCTCTACGTCTCCGTGGGGCTTTTATATACATCAATAACGTAATATAACCTAACCTAATCCAACCTAACATCTCGGCACTAATATTTGACAACATTCCTGGAGAGTTGGCCTCTACGTCTCCGTGGGAATTTTATATACATCAATAACGTAATATAACCTAACCTAACCCAACCTATCATCTCGGCGGTAATATTTGACAACATTTCTGGCGAGTTGGCCTCTACGTCTCCGTGGGGCCTTCATATACATCAATAACGTAGTATAACTTAACCTAACCCAACCTAACACATCGGCGGTAATATTTGACAACATTCCTGGCGAGTTGGCCTCTACATCTCCGTGGGGCCTTCATATACATCAATAACGTAATATAACCTAACCTAACCCAACCTAACATCTCGGCGGTAATATTTGACAACATTCCTGGCGAGTTGGCCTCTACGTCTCCGTGGGGCCTTCATATACATCAATAACGTAATATAACCTAACCTAACCCAACCTATCATCTCGGCACTAATATTTGACAACGTTCCTGGCGAGTTGGCCTCTACCTCTCCGTGGGACCTTCATATACATCAATAACGTAATGTAATCTAACCTAACGCAACCTAATATCTCGGCACTAATATTTGACAACATTCCTGGCGAGTTGGCCTCTACCTCTCCGTGGGACCTTCATATACTTCAATAACGTAATTTAACCTAACCTAAACCAACGTAACATCTCGGCGGTAATATTTGACAACATTCCTGGCTTGTTGGCCTCTATGTTTCCGTGGGAACTTTATATACATCAATAACGTAATATAACCTAACCTAGCCCAACCTATCATCTCGGCGGTAATATTTGACAACATTCCTGTCTTGTTGGCCTCCATGTTTCCGTGGGGCCTTCATATACATCAATAACATAATATTACCTGTCCTAACCCAACCTAACATCTCGGCGGTAATATTTGACAACATTCCTGTCTTGTTGGCCTCCATGTTTCCGTGGGACCTTCATATACATCAATAACATAATATTACCTGACCTAACCCAACCTAAGATCTCGGCACTAATATTTCACAACATTCCTGGCGAGTTGGCCTCTACGTCTCCGTGGGACCTTCACATATATCAATAACGTAATATAACCTAAACTAACCCAACCTAACCTTTCGGCGCTATTATTTGACAACATTCCTGGCGGGTTGGCCTCTACGTCTCCGCGGGGCCTTTATATACATCAATAACGTAATATAACCAAACCTAACCCAACCCAATCTCTCGGAACTAATATTTGACAACATTCCTGGCGAGTTGGCCTCTACGTCTCCGTGGGAATTTTATATACATCAATAACGTAATATAACCTAACCTAACCCAACCTATCATCTCGGCGCTAATATTTGACAACATTTCTGGCGAGTTGGCCTCTACGTCTCCGTGGGGCCTTCATATACATCAATAACGTAGTATAACCTACCCTAACCCAACCTAACACATCGGCGGTAATATTTGACAACATTCCTGGCGAGTTGGCCTCTACGTCTCCGTGGGACCTTCATATACATCAATAACTTAATATTACCTAACCTAACCCAACCTAACATCTCGGCACTAATATTTGACAACATTCCTGGCGAGTTGGCCTCTACCTCTCCGTGGGACCTTCATATACATCAATAACGTAATTTAACCTAACCTAAACCAACGTAACATCTCGGCGGTAATATTTGACAACATTCCTGTCTTGTTGGCCTCTATGTTTCCCTGGGACCTTTATATACATCAATAACGTAATATAACCTAACCTAACCCAACCCAATCTCTCGGAACTAATATTTGACAACATTCCTGGCGAGTTGGCCTCTACGTCTCCGTGGGGCTTTTATATACATCAATAACGTAATATAACCTAACCTAATCCAACCTAACATCTCGGCACTAATATTTGACAACATTCCTGGAGAGTTGGCCTCTACGTCTCCGTGGGAATTTTATATACATCAATAACGTAATATAACCTAACCTAACCCAACCTATCATCTCGGCGGTAATATTTGACAACATTTCTGGCGAGTTGGCCTCTACGTCTCCGTGGGGCCTTCATATACATCAATAACGTAGTATAACCTACCCTAACCCAACCAAACACATCGGCGGTAATATTTGACAACATTCCTGGCGAGTTGGCCTCTACGTCACCGTGGGACCTTCATATACATCAATAACGTAATATTACCTAACTTAACCCAACCTAACATCTCGGCACTAATATTTGACAACATTCCTGGCGAGTTGGCCTCTACCTCTCCGTGGGACCTTCATATACATCAATAACGTAATATAACCTAAACTAACCCAACCTAACCTTTCGGCGCTATTATTTGACAACATTCCTGGCGGGTTGGCCTCTACGTCTCCGCGGGGCCTTTATATACATCAATAACGTAATATAACCTAACCTAAGCCAACCCAATCTCTCGGCACTAATATTTGACAACATTCCTGGCGAGTTGGCCTCTACCTCTCCGTGGGACCTTCATATACATCAATAACGTAATATAACCTAAACTAACCCAACCTAACCTTTCGGCGCTATTATTTGACAGCATTCCTGGCGGGTTGGCCTCTACGTCTCCGCGGGGCCTTTATATACATCAATAACGTAATATAACCTAACCTAAGCCAACCCAATCTCTCGGCACTAATATTTGACAACATTCCTGGCGAGTTGGCCTATACCTCTCCGTGGGACCTTCATATACTTCAATAACGTAATTTAACCTAACCTAAACCAACGTAACATCTCGGCGGTAAGATTTGACAACATTCCTGTCTTTATGGCCTCCATGTTTCCGTGGGGCCTTCATATACATCAATAACGTAATATAACCTAACCTAACCCAACCTATCATCTCGGCGGTAATATTTGGCAACATTCCTGGCGAGTTGGCCTCTACGTCTCCGTGGGGCCTTCATATACGTCAATAACGTAGTATAACCTAACCTAACCCAACCTAACACATCGGCGGTAATATTTGACAGCATTCCTGTCGAGTTGGCCTCTACGTCTCCGTGAGACCTTCATATCCATCAATAACGTAATATAACCTAATATAACCCAACCTAACCTTTCGGCGTTATTATTTGACAACATTCCTGGCGAGCTGGCCTCTACGTCTCCGTGGAACTTCATATACATCAATAACGTAATATAACCTAACCTAACCCAACCTAACATCTCGGTACTAATATTTGACAATATTCCTGGCGAGTTGGCCTCTACGCCTCCGTGGGAATTTTATATACATCAATAACGTAATATAACCTAACCTAACCCAACCTAATATCTCGGCACTAATATTTGACAACATTCCTGGCGAGTTGGCCTCTACCTCTCCGTGGGACCTTTATATACATCAATAACGTAATATGACATAACCTAGCCCAACCTATCATATCGGCGGTAATATTTGACAACATTCCTGGCGAGTTGGCCTCTCCGTCTCCGTGGGGCCTTCATATACATCAATAACGTAATATAACCTAATATAACCCAACCGAACCTTTCGGCGTTATTATTTGACAACATTCCTGGCGAGCTGGCCTCTACGTCTCCGTGGAACTTCATATACATCAATAACGTAATATAACCTAACCTAACCCAACCTAACATCTCGGTACTAATATTTGACAACATTCCTGGCGAGTTGGCCTCTACCTCTCCGTGGGACCTTCATATACATCAATAACGTAATGTAATCTAACCTAACGCAACCTAATATCTCGGCACTAATATTTGACAACATTCCTGGCGAGTTGGCCTCTACCTCTCCGTGGGACCTTCATATACTTCAATAACGTAATTTAACCTAACCTAAACCAACGTAACATCTCGGCGGTAATATTTGACAACATTCCTGGCTTGTTGGCCTCTATGTTTCCGTGGGACCTTTATATACATCAATAACCTCATATAACCTAACCTAGCCCAACCTATCATATCGGCGGTAAGATTTGACAACATTCCTGGCGAGTTGGCCTCTACGTCTCCGTGGGACCTTCATATACATCAATAACGTAATATTACCTAACCTAACCCAACCTAACATCTCGGCACTAATATTTGACAACATTCCTGGCGAGTTGGCCTCTACGTCTCCGTGGGACCTTCATGTACATCAATAACATAATATAACCTAACCTAACCCAACCTATCATCTCGGCGGTAATATTTGACAACATTCCTGGCGATTTGGCCTCTACGTCTCCGTGGGACCTTCACATATATCAATAACGTAATATAACCTAAACTAACCCAACCTAACCTTTCGGCGCTATTATTTGACAACATTCCTGGCGGGTTGGCCTCTACGTCTCCGCGGGGCCTTTATATACATCAATAACGTAATATAACCAAACCTAACCCAACCCAATCTCTCGGAACTAATATTTGACAACATTCCTGGCGAGTTGGCCTCTACGTCTCCGTGGGAATTTTATATACATCAATAACGTAATATAACCTAACCTAAGCCAACCTATCATCTCGGCGCTAATATTTGACAACATTTCTGGCGAGTTGGCCTCTACGTCTCCGTGGGGCCTTCATATACATCAATAACGTAGTATAACCTACCCTAACCCAACCTAACACATCGGCGGTAATATTTGACAACATTCCTGGCGAGTTGGCCTCTACGTCTCCGTGGGACCTTCATATACATCAATAACTTAATATTACCTAACCTAACCCAACCTAACATCTCGGCACTAATATTTGACAACATTCCTGGCGAGTTGGCCTCTACCTCTCCGTGGGACCTTCATATACATCAATAACGTAATTTAACCTAACCTAAACCAACGTAACATCTCGGCGGTAATATTTGACAACATTCCTGTCTTGTTGGCTTCTATGTTTCCCTGGGACCTTTATATACATCAATAACGTAATATAACCTAACCTAACCCAACCCAATCTCTCGGAACTAATATTTGACAACATTCCTGGCGAGTTGGCCTCTACGTCTCCGTGGGGCTTTTATATACATCAATAACGTAATATAACCTAACCTAATCCAACCTAACATCTCGGCACTAATATTTGACAACATTCCTGGAGAGTTGGCCTCTACGTCTCCGTGGGAATTTTATATACATCAATAACGTAATATAACCTAACCTAACCCAACCTATCATCTCGGCGGTAATATTTGACAACATTTCTGGCGAGTTGGCCTCTACGTCTCCGTGGGGCCTTCATATACATCAATAACGTAGTATAACCTACCCTAACCCAACCAAACACATCGGCGGTAATATTTGACAACATTCCTGGCGAGTTGGCCTCTACGTCACCGTGGGGCCTTCATATACATCAATAACGTAATATTACCTAACTTAACCCAACCTAACATCTCGGCACTAATATTTGACAACATTCCTGGCGAGTTGGCCTCTACCTCTCCGTGGGACCTTCATATACATCAATAACGTAATATAACCTAAACTAACCCAACCTAACCTTTCGGCGCTATTATTTGACAACATTCCTGGCGGGTTGGCCTCTACGTCTCCGCGGGGCCTTTATATACATCAATAACGTAATATAACCTAACCTAAGCCAACCCAATCTCTCGGCACTAATATTTGACAACATTCCTGGCGAGTTGGCCTCTACCTCTCCGTGGGACCTTCATATACATCAATAACGTAATATAACCTAAACTAACCCAACCTAACCTTTCGGCGCTATTATTTGACAACATTCCTGGCGGGTTGGCCTCTACGTCTCCGCGGGGCCTTTATATACATCAATAACGTAATATAACCTAACCTAAGCCAACCCAATCTCTCGGCACTAATATTTGACAACATTCCTGGCGAGTTGGCCTATACCTCTCCGTGGGACCTTCATATACTTCAATAACGTAATTTAACCTAACCTAAACCAACGTAACATCTCGGCGGTAAGATTTGACAACATTCCTGTCTTGTTGGCCTCCATGTTTCCGTGGGGCCTTCATATACATCAATAACGTAATATAACCTAACCTAACCCAACCTATCATCTCGGCGGTAATATTTGACAACATTCCTGGCGAGTTGGCCTCTACGTCTCCGTGGGGCCTTCATATACGTCAATAACGTAGTATAACCTAACCTAACCCAACCTAACACATCGGCGGTAATATTTGACAGCATTCCTGTCGAGTTGGCCTCTACGTCTCCGTGAGACCTTCATATCCATCAATAACGTAATATAACCTAATATAACCCAACCTAACCTTTCGGCGTTATTATTTGACAACATTCCTGGCGAGCTGGCCTCTACGTCTCCGTGGAACTTCATATACATCAATAACGTAATATAATCTAACCTAACCCAACCTAACATCTCGGTACTAATATTTGACAACATTCCTGGCGAGTTGGCCTCTACGTCTCCGTGGGACCTTCATATACATCAATAACGTAATATAACCTAACCTAACCCAACCTATCATCTCGGCGGTAATATTTGAGAACATTCCTGGCGAGTTGGCCTCTACATCTCCGTGGGGCCTTCATATACATCAATAACGTAGTATAACATAACCTAACCCAACCTAACACATCGGCGGTAATATTTGACAACATTCCGGTCGAGTTGGCCTCTACGTCTCCGTGAGACCTTCATATGAATCAATAACGTAATATAACCTAATATAACCCAACCTAACCTTTCGGCGTTATTATTGTCAACATTCCTGGCGGGTTGGCCTCTACGTCTCCGCGGGGCCTTTATATACATCAATAACGTAAAATAACCTAACCTAACCCAACCTAAGATCTCGGCACTAATATTTTACAACATTCCTGGCGAGTTGGCCTCTACGTCTCCGTGGGAATTTTATATACATCAATAACGTAATATTACCTAACTTAACCCAACCTAACATCTCGGCACTAATATTTGACAACATTCCTGGCGAGTTGGCCTCTACCTCTCAGTGGGACCTTCATATACATCAATAACGTAATTTAACCTAACCTAAACCAACGTAACATCTCGGCGGTAATATTTGACAACATTCCTGGCGAGTTGGCCTCTACGTCTCCGTGGGGCCTTCATATACATCAATAACGTAATATAACCTAACCTAACCCAACCTATCATCTCGGCGGTAATATTTGACAACATTCCTCGCGAGTTGGACTCTACGTCTCCGTGGGGCCTTCATATACATCAATAACGTAATATAACCTAACCTAGCCCAACCTATCATCTCGGCGGTAATATTTGACAACATTCCTGGCGAGTTGGCCTCTACGCCTCCGTGGGATTTTTATATACATCAATAACGTAATTTAACCTAACCTAAACCAACGTAACATCTCGGCGGTAATATTTGACAACATTCCTGGCTTGTTGGCCTCTATGTTTCCGTGGGATCTTTATATACATCAATAACGTAATATAACCTAACCTAGCCCAACCTATCATCTCGGCGGTATTATTTGACAACATTCCTGGCGAGTTGGCCTCCATGTTTCCGTGGGGCCTTCATATACATCAATAACGTAATATAACCTAACCTCACCCAACCTATCATCTCGGCGGTAATGTTTGACAACACTCCTGGCGAGTTGGCCTCTACGCCTCCGTGGGACTTTTATATACATCAATAACGTAATTTAACCTAACCTAAACCAACGTAACATCTCGGCGGTAATATTTGACAACATTCCTGGCTTGTTGGCCTCTATGTTTCCGTGGGAACTTTATATACATCAATAACGTAATATAACCTAACCTAGCCCAACCTATCATCTCGGCGGTAATATTTGACAACATTCCTGTCTTGTTGGCCTCCATGTTTCCGTGGGGCCTTCATATACATCAATAACATAATATTACCTGTCCTAACCCAACCTAACATCTCGGCGGTAATATTTGACAACATTCCTGTCTTGTTGGCCTCCATGTTTCCGTGGGACCTTCATATACATCAATAACATAATATTACCTGACCTAACCCAACCTAAGATCTCGGCACTAATATTTCACAACATTCCTGGCGAGTTGGCCTCTACGTCTCCGTGGGAACTTCATATACATCAATAACGTAATATAACCTAACCTAACCCAACCCAACTTCCCGGCACTAATATTTGACAACATTCCTGGCGAGTTGGCATCTACGTCTCCGTGGGACCTTCATATACATCAATAACGTAATATAACCTAACCTAAACCAACGTAACATCTCGGCGGTAATATTTGACAACATTCCTGGCGAGTTGGCCTCTACGTCTCCGTGTGGCCTTCATATACATCAATAACGTAGTATAACCTAACCTAACCCAACCTAACACATCGGCGGTAATATTTGACAACATTCCTGGCGAGTTGGCCTCTACGTCACCGTGGGACCTTCATATACATCAATAACGTAATATTACCTAACCTAACCCAACCCAACATCTCGGCACTAATATTTGACAACATTCCTGGCGAGTTGGCCTCTACCTCTCCGTAGGACCTTCATATACATCAATAACGTAATTTAACCTAACCTAAACCAACATAACATCTCGGCGGTAATACTTGACAACATTCCTGTCTTGTTGGCCTCCATGTTTCCGTGGGACCTTCATATACATCAATAACATAATATTACCTAACTTAACCCAACCTAACATCTCGGCACTAATATTTGACAACATTCCTGGCGAGTTGGCCTCTACCTCTCAGTGGGACCTTCATATACATCAATAACGTAATTTAACCTAACCTAAACCAACGTAACATCTCGGCGGTAATATTTGACAACATTCCTGGCGAGTTGGCCTCTACGTCTCCGTGGGGCCTTCATATACATTAATAACGTAATATAACCTAACCTAACCCAACCTATCATCTCGGCGGTAATATTTGAGAACATTCCTGGCGAGTTGGCCTCTACATCTCCGTGGGGCCTTCATATACATCAATAACGTAGTATAACATAACCTAACCCAACCTAACACATCGGCGGTAATATTTGACAACATTCCTGTCGAGTTGGCCTCTACGTCTCCGTGAGACCTTCATATGAATCAATAACGTAATATAACCTAATATAACCCAACCTAACCTTTCGGCGTTATTATTGTCAACATTCCTGGCGGGTTGGCCTCTACGTCTCCGCGGGGCCTTTATATACATCAATAACGTAAAATAACCTAACCTAACCCAACCCAAACTCTCGGAACTAATATTTGACAACATTCCTGGCGAGTTGGCCTCTACGTCTCCGTGAGACCTTCATATCCATCAATAACGTAATATAACCTAATATAACCCAACTTAACCTTTCGGCGTTATTATTTGACAACATTCCTGGCGAGCTGGACTCTACGTCTCCGTGGAACTTCATATACATCAATAACGTAATATAACCTAACCTAACCCAACCTAACATCTCGGTACTAATATTTGACAACATTCCTGGCGAGTTGGCCTCTACGTCTCCGTGGGAATTTTATATACATCAATAACGTAATATAACCTAACCTAACCCAACCTAATATCTCGGCACTAATATTTGACAACATTCCTGGCGAGTTGGCCTCTACCTCTCCGTGGGACCTTTATATACATCAATAACGTAATATGACATAACCTAGCCCAACCTATCATATCGGCGGTAATATTTGACAACATTCCTGGCGAGTTGGCCTCTCCGTCTCCGTGGGGCCTTCATATACATCAATAACGTATTATAACCTAATATAACCCAACCTAACCTTTCGGCGTTATTATTTGACAACATTCCTGGCGAGCTGGCCTCTACGTCTCCGTGGAACTTCATATACATCAATAACGTAATATAACCTAACCTAACCCAACCTAACATCTCGGTACTAATATTTGACAACATTCCTGGCGAGTTGGTCTCTACGCCTCCGTGGGAATTTTATATACATCAATAACGTAATATAACCTAACCTAACCCAACCTAACATCTCGGCACTAATATTTGACAACATTCCTGGCGAGTTGGCCTCTACGTCTCCGTGGGGCCTTCATATACATCAATAACGTAATTTAACCTAACATAAACCAACGTAACATCTCGGCGGTAATATTTGACAACATTCCTGTCTTGTCGGCCTCCATGTTTCCGTGGGACCTTCATAAACATCAATAACATAATATTACCTGACCTAACCCAACCTAAGATCTCGGCACTAATATTTGACAACATTCCTGGCGAGTTGGCCTCTACGTCTCCGTGGGACCTTCATATACATCAATAACGTAATATAACCTAACCTAACCCAACCCAATCTCTCGGAACTAATATTTGACAACATTCCTGGCGAGTTGGCCTCTACGTCTCCGTGAGACCTTCATATCCATCAATAACGTAATATAACCTAATATAACCCAACTTAACCTTTCGGCGTTATTATTTGACAACATTCCTGGCGAGCTGGCCTCTACGTCTCCGTGGAACTTCATATACATCAATAACGTAATATAACCTAACCTAACCCAACCTAACATCTCGGTACGAATATTTGACAACATTCCTGGCGAGTTGGCCTCTACGTCTCCGTGGGAATTTTATATACATCAATAACGTAATATAACCTAACCTAACCCAACCTAACATCTCGGCACTAATATTTGACAACATTCCTGGCGAGTTGGCCTCTACCTCTCCGTGCGGCCTTCATATACATCAATAACATAATATTACCTGACCTAACCCAACCTAAGATCTCGGCGCTATTATTTGACAACATTCCTGGCGAGTTGGCCTCTACGTCTCCGTGGGCCCTTCATATACATCAATAACGTAATATAACCTAACCTAACCCAACCTAACATCTCGGCGGTAATATTTGACAACATTCCTGGCGAGTTGGCCTCTACGTCTCCGTGGGGCCTTCATATACATCAATAACGTAGTATAACCTAACCTAACCCAACCTAACACATCGGCAGTAATAATTGACAACATTCCTGGCGAGTAGGCCTCTACGTCACCGTGGGACCTTCATATACATCAATAACGTAATATTACCTAACTTAACCCAACCTAACATCTCGGCACTAATATTTGACAACATTCCTGGCCAGTTGGCCTCTACCTCTCCGTGGGACCTTCATATACATCAATAACGTAATGTAACCTAACCTAACGCAACCTAACATCTCGGCACTAATATTTGACAACATTCCTGGCGAGTTGGCCTATACCTTTCCGTGGGACCTTCATATACTTCAATAACGTAATTTAACCTAACCTAAACCAACGTAACATCTCGGCGGTAAGATTTGACAACATTCCTGTCTTGTTGGCCTCCATGTTTCCGTGGGGCCTTCATATACATCAATAACGTAATATAACCTAATATAACCCAACTTAACCTTTCGGCGTTATTATTTGACAACATTCCTGGCGAGCTGGCCTCTACGTCTCCGTGGAACGTCATATACATCAATAACGTAATATAACCTAACCTAACCCAACCTAACATCTCGGTACTAATATTTGACAACATTCCTGGCGAGTTGGCCTCTACGTCTCCGTGGGAATTTTATATACATCAATAACGTAATATAACCTAACCTAACCCAACCTAATATCTCGGCACTAATATTTGACAACATTCCTGGCGAGTTGGCCTCTACGTCTCCGTGGGGCCTTCATATACATCAATAACGTAATTTAACATAACCTAAACCAACCTAACATCTCGGCACTAATATTTGACAACATTCCTGGCGAGTTGGCCTCTACCTCTCCGTGGGACCTTTATATACATCAATAACGTAATATAACATAACCTAGCCCAACCTATCATATCGGCGGTAATATTTGACAACATTCCTGGCGAGTTGGCCTCTCCGTCTCCGTGGGGCCTTCATATACATCAATAACGTAATATAACCTAATATAACCCAACCTAACCTTTCGGCGTTATTATTTGACAACATTCCTGGCGAGCTGGCCTCTACGTCTCCGTGGAACTTCATATACATCAATAACGTAATATAACCTAACCTAACCCAACCTAACATCTCGGTACTAATATTTGACAACATTCCTGGCGAGTTGGCCTCTACGTCTCCGTGGGAATTTTATATACATCAATAACGTAATATAACCTAACCTAACCCAACCTAATATCTCGGCACTAATATTTGACAACATTCCTGGCGAGTTGGCCTCTACCTCTCCGTGGGACCTTTATATACATCAATAACGTAATATGACATAACCTAGCCCAACCTATCATATCGGCGGTAATATTTGACAACATTCCTGGCGAGTTGGCCTCTCCGTCTCCGTGGGGCCTTCATATACATCAATAACGTAATATAACCTAATATAACCCAACCTAACCTTTCGGCGTTATTATTTGACAACATTCCTGGCGAGCTGGCCTCTACGTCTCCGCGGGGCCTTTATATACATCAATAACGTAATATAACCTAACCTAACCCAACCCAATCTCTCGGAACTAATATTTGACAACATTCCTGGCGAGTTGGCTTCTACGTCTCCGTGAGACCTTCATATACATCAATAACGTAATATAACCTAACCTAACCCAACCTAACATCTCGGTACGAATATTTGACAACATTCCTGGCGAGTTGGCCTCTACGTCTCCGTGGGAATTTTATATACATCAATAACGTAATATAACCTAACCTAACCCAACCTAACATCTCGGCACTAATATTTGACAACATTCCTGGCGAGTTGGCCTCTACGTCTCCGTGGGACCTTCACATACATCAATAACATAATATTACCTGACCTAACCCAACCTAAGATCTCGGCGCTATTATTTGACAACATTCCTGGCGAGTTGGCCTCTACGTCTCCGTGGGGCCTTCATATACATCAATAACGTAATTTAACATAACCTAAACCAACCTAACATCTCGGCACTAATATTTGACAACATTCCTGGCGAGTTGGCCTCTACCTCTCCGTGGGACCTTTATATACATCAATAACGTAATATAACATAACCTAGCCCAACCTATCATATCGGCGGTAATATTTGACAACATTCCTGGCGAGTTGGCCTCTCCGTCTCCGTGGGGCCTTCATATACATCAATAACGTAATATAACCTAATATAACCCAACCTAACCTTTCGGCGTTATTATTTGACAACATTCCTGGCGAGCTGGCCTTTACGTCTCCGTGGAAATTCATATACATCAATAACGTAATATAACCTAACCTAACCCAACCTAACATCTCGGTACTAATATTTGACAACAATCCTGGCGAGTTGGCCTCTACGTCTCCGTGGGAATTTTATATACATCAATAACGTAATATAACCTAACCTAACCCAACCTAATATCTCGGCACTAATATTTGACAACATTCCTGGCGAGTTGGCCTCTACCTCTCCGTGGGACCTTTATATACATCAATAACGTAATATGACATAACCTAGCCCAACCTATCATATCGGCGGTAATATTTGACAACATTCCTGGCGAGTTGGCCTCTCCGTCTCCGTGGGGCCTTCATATACATCAATAACGTAATATAACCTAATATAACCCAACCTAACCTTTCGGCTTTATTATTTGACAACATTCCTGGCGAGCTGGCCTCTACGTCTCCGTGGAACTTCATATACATCAATAACGTAATATAACCTAACCTAACCCAACCTAACATCTCGGTACTAATATTTGACAACATTCCTGGCGAGTTGGTCTCTACGCCTCCGTGGGAATTTTATATACATCAATAACGTAATATAACCTAACCTAACCCAACCTAACATCTCGGCACTAATATTTGACAACATTCCTGGCGAGTTGGCCTCTACGTCTCCGTGGGACCTTCATATACATCAATAACGTAATATAACCTAACCTAACCCAACCTATCATCTCGGCGGTAATATTTGAGAACATTCCTGGCGAGTTGGACTCTACATCTCCGTGGGGCCTTCATATACATCAATAACGTAGTATAACCTAACCTAACCCAACCTAACACATCGGCGGTAATATTTGACAACATTCCTGTCGAGTTGGCCTCTACGTCTCCGTGAGACCTTCATATCCATCAATAACGTAATATAACCTAATATAACCCAACCTAACCTTTCGGCGTTATTATTTGACAACATTCCTGGCGGGTTGGCCTCTACGTCTCCGCGGGGCCTTTATATACATCAATAACGTAATATAACCTAACCTAACCCAACCCAATCTCTCGGAACTAATATTTGACAACATTCCTGGCGAGTTGGCCTCTACGTCTCCGTGAGACCTTCATATCCATCAATAACGTAATATAACCTAATATAACCCAACTTAACCTTTCGGCGTTATTATTTGACAACATTCCTGGCGAGCTGGCCTCTACGTCTCCGTGGAACTTCATATACATCAATAACGTAATATAACCTAACCTAACCCAACCTAACATCTCGGTACGAATATTTGACAACATTCCTGGCGAGTTGGCCTCTACGTCTCCGTGGGAATTTTATATACATCAATAACGTAATATAACCTAACCTAACCCAACCTAACATCTCGGCACTAATATTTGACAACATTCCTGGCGAGTTGGCCTCTACGTCTCCGTGGGACCTTCACATACATCAATAACATAATATTACCTGACCTAACCCAACCTAAGATCTCGGCGCTATTATTTGACAACATTCCTGGCGAGTTGGCCTCTACGTCTCCGTGGGACCTTCATATACATCAATAACGCAATATTACCTAACCTAACCCAACCTAACATCTCGGCACTAATATTTGACAACATTCCTGGCGAGTTGGCCTCTACCTCTCCGTGCGGCCTTCATATACATCAATAACGAAATATAATCTAACCTAACCCAACCTATCATCTCGGCGGTAATATTTGACAACATTCCTGGCCAGTTGGCCTCTACGTCTCCGTGGGCCCTTCATATACATCAATAACGTAATATAACCTAACCTAACCCAACCTAACATCTCGGCGGTAATATTTGACAACATTCCTGGCGAGTTGGCCTCTACGTCTCCGTGGAACGTCATATACATCAATAACGTAATATAACCTAACCTAACCCAACCTAACATCTCGGTACTAATATTTGACAACATTCCTGGCGAGTTGGCCTCTACGTCTCCGTGGGAATTTTATATACATCAATAACGTAATATAACCTAACCTAACCCAACCTAATATCTCGGCACTAATATTTGACAACATTCCTGGCGAGTTGGCCTCTACGTCTCCGTGGGGCCTTCATATACATCAATAACGTAATTTAACATAACCTAAACCAACCTAACATCTCGGCACTAATATTTGACAACATTCCTGGCGAGTTGGCCTCTACCTCTCCGTGGGACCTTTATATACATCAATAACGTAATATAACATAACCTAGCCCAACCTATCATATCGGCGGTAATATTTGACAACATTCCTGGCGAGTTGGCCTCTCCGTCTCCGTGGGGCCTTCATATACATCAATAACGTAATATAACCTAATATAACCCAACCTAACCTTTCGGCGTTATTATTTGACAACATTCCTGGCGAGCTGGCCTCTACGTCTCCGTGGAACTTCATATACATCAATAACGTAATATAACCTAACCTAACCCAACCTAACATCTCGGTACTAATATTTGACAACATTCCTGGCGAGTTGGTCTCTACGTCTCCGTGGGAATTTTATATACATCAATAACGTAATATAACCTAACCTAACCCAACCTAACATCTCGGCACTAATATTTGACAACATTCCTGGCGAGTTGGCCTCTACGTCTCCGTGGGGCCTTCATATACATCAATAACGTAGTATAACCTAACCTAACCCAACCTAACACATCGGCGGTAATATTTGACAACATTCCTGTCGAGTTGGCCTCTACGTCTCCGTGAGACCTTCATATCCATCAATAACGTAATATAACCTAATATAACCCAACCTAACCTTTCGGCGTTATTATTTGACAACATTCCTGGCGGGTTGGCCTCTACGTCTCCGCGGGGCCTTTATATACATCAATAACGTAATATAACCTAACCTAACCCAACCCAATCTCTCGGAACTAATATTTGACAACATTCCTGGCGAGTTGGCCTCTACGTCTCCGTGAGACCTTCATATCCATCAATAACGTAATATAACCTAATATAACCCAACTTAACCTTTCGGCGTTATTATTTGACAACATTCCTGGCGAGCTGGCCTCTACGTCTCCGTGGAACTTCATATACATCAATAACGTAATATAACCTAACCTAACCCAACCTAACATCTCGGTACGAATATTTGACAACATTCCTGGCGAGTTGGCCTCTACGTCTCCGTGGGAATTTTATATACATCAATAACGTAATATAACCTAACCTAACCCAACCTAACATCTCGGCACTAATATTTGACAACATTCCTGGCGAGTTGGCCTCTACGTCTCCGTGGGACCTTCACATACATCAATAACATAATATTACCTGACCTAACCCAACCTAAGATCTCGGCGCTATTATTTGACAACATTCCTGGCGAGTTGGCCTCTACGTCTCCGTGGGACCTTCATATACATCAATAACGTAATATTACCTAACCTAACCCAACCTAACATCTCGGCACTAATATTTGACAACATTCCTGGCGAGTTGGCCTCTACCTCTCCGTGCGGCCTTCATATACATCAATAACGAAATATAATCTAACCTAACCCAACCTATCATCTCGGCGGTAATATTTGACAACATTCCTGGCCAGTTGGCCTCTACGTCTCCGTGGGCCCTTCATATACATCAATAACGTAATATAACCTAACCTAACCCAACCTAACATCTCGGCGGTAATATTTGACAACATTCCTGGCGAGTTGGCCTCTACGTCTCCGTGGGGCCTTCATATACATCAATAACGTAGTATAACCTAACCTAACCCAACCTAACACATCGGCAGTAATAATTGACAACATTCCTGGCGAGTAGGCCTCTACGTCACCGTGGGACCTTCATATACATCAATAACGTAATATTACCTAACTTAACCCAACCTAACATCTCGGCACTAATATTTGACAACATTCCTGGCCAGTTGGCCTCTACCTCTCCGTGGGACCTTCATATACATCAATAACGTAATGTAACCTAACCTAACGCAACCTAACATCTCGGCACTAATATTTGACAACATTCCTGGCGAGTTGGCCTATACCTCTCCGTGGGACCTTCATATACTTCAATAACGTAATTTAACCTAACCTAAACCAACGTAACATCTCGGCGGTAAGATTTGACAACATTCCTGTCTTGTTGGCCTCCATGTTTCCGTGGGGCCTTCATATACATCAATAACGTAATATAACCTAATATAACCCAACTTAACCTTTCGGCGTTATTATTTGACAACATTCCTGGCGAGCTGGCCTCTACGTCTCCGTGGAACGTCATATACATCAATAACGTAATATAACCTAACCTAACCCAACCTAACATCTCGGTACTAATATTTGACAACATTCCTGGCGAGTTGGCCTCTACGTCTCCGTGGGAATTTTATATACATCAATAACGTAATATAACCTAACCTAACCCAACCTAATATCTCGGCACTAATATTTGACAACATTCCTGGCGAGTTGGCCTCTACGTCTCCGTGGGGCCTTCATATACATCAATAACGTAATTTAACATAACCTAAACCAACCTAACATCTCGGCACTAATATTTGACAACATTCCTGGCGAGTTGGCCTCTACCTCTCCGTGGGACCTTTATATACATCAATAACGTAATATAACCTAACCTAACCCAACCCAATCTCTCGGAACTAATATTTGACAACATTCCTGGCGGGTTGGCCTCTACGTCTCCGTGGGAATTTTATATACATCAATAACGTAATATAACCTAACCTAACCCAACCTATCATCTCGGCGGTAATATTTGACAACATTTCTGGCGAGTTGGCCTCTACGTCTCCGTGGGGCCTTCATATACATCAATAACGTAGTATAACTTAACCTAACCCAACCTAACACATCGGCGGTAATATTTGACAACATTCCTGGCGAGTTGGCCTCTACATCTCCGTGGGGCCTTCCTATACATCAATAACGTAATATAACCTAACCTAACCCAACCTAACATCTCGGCGGTAATATTTGACAACATTCCTGGCGAGTTGGCCTCTACGTCTCCGTGGGGCCTTCATATACATCAATAACGTAATATAACCTAACCTAACCCAACCAAACACATCGGCGGTAATATTTGACAACATTCCTGGCGAGTTGGCCTCTACGTCACCGTGGGGCCTTCATATACATGAATAACGTAATATTACCTAACTTAACCCAACCTAACATCTCGGCACTAATATTTGACAACATTCCTGGCGAGTTGGCCTCTACCTCTCCGTGGGACCTTCATATACATCAATAACGTAATATAACCTAAACTAACCCAACCTAACCTTTCGGCGCTATTATTTGACAACATTCCTGGCGGGTTGGCCTCTACGTCTCCGCGGGGCCTTTATATACATCAATAACGTAATATAACCTAACCTAAGCCAACCCAATCTCTCGGCACTAATATTTGACAACATTCCTGGCGAGTTGGCCTCTACCTCTCCGTGGGACCTTCATATACATCAATAACGTAATATAACCTAAACTAACCCAACCTAACTTTTCGGCGCTATTATTTGACAACATTCCTGGCGGGTTGGCCTCTACGTCTCCGCGGGGCCTTTATATACATCAATAACGTAATATAACTTAACCTAAGCCAACCCAATCTCTCGGCACTAATATTTGACAACATTCCTGGCGAGTTGGCCTATACCTCTCCGTGGGACCTTCATATACTTCAATAACGTAATTTAACCTAACCTAAACCAACGTAACATCTCGGCGGTAAGATTTGACAACATTCCTGTCTTGTTGGCCTCCATGTTTCCGTGGGGCCTTCATATACATCAATAACGTAATATAACCTAACCTAACCCAACCTAACATCTCGGTACTAATATTTGACAACATTCCTGGCGAGTTGGCCTCTACGTCTCCGTGGGACCTTCATATACATCAATAACGTAATATAACCTAACCTAACCCAACCTATCATCTCGGCGGTAATATTTGAGAACATTCCTGGCGAGTTGGCCTCTACATCTCCGTGGGGCCTTCATATACATCAATAACGTAGTATAACATAACCTAACCCAACCTAACACATCGGCGGTAATATTTGACAACATTCCTGTCGAGTTGGCCTCTACGTCTCCGTGAGACCTTCATATGAATCAATAACGTAATATAACCTAATATAACCCAACCTAACCTTTCGGCGTTATTATTGTCAACATTCCTGGCGGGTTGGCCTCTACGTCACCGCGGGGCCTTTATATACATCAATAACGTAAAATAACCTAACCTAACCCAACCCAAACTCTCGGAACTAATATTTGACAACATTCCTGGCGAGTTGGCCTCTACGTCTCCGTGAGACCTTCATATCCATCAATAACGTAATATAACCTAATATAACCCAACTTAACCTTTCGGCGTTATTATTTGACAACATTCCTGGCGAGCTGGCCTCTACGTCTCCGTGGAACTTCATATACATCAATAACGTAATATAACCTAACCTAACCCAACCTAACATCTCGGTACTAATATTTGACAACATTCCTGGCGAGTTGGCCTCTACGTCTCCGTGGGAATTTTATATACATCAATAACGTAATATAACCTAACCTAACCCAACCTAATATCTCGGCACTAATATTTGACAACATTCCTGGCGAATTGGCCTCTACCTCTCCGTGGGACCTTTATATACATCAATAACGTAATATGACATAACCTAGCCCAACCTATCATATCGGCGGTAATATTTGACAACATTCCTGGCGAGTTGGCCTCTCCGTCTCCGTGGGGCCTTCATATACATCAATAACGTAATATAACCTAATATAACCCAACCTAACCTTTCGGCGTTATTATTTGACAACATTCCTGGCGAGCTGGCCTCTACGTCTCCGTGGAACTTCATATACATCAATAACGTAATATAACCTAACCTAACCCAACCTAACATCTCGGTACTAATATTTGACAACATTCCTGGCGAGTTGGTCTCTACGCCTCCGTGGGAATTTTATATACATCAATAACGTAATATAACCTAACCTAACCCAACCTAACATCTCGGCACTAATATTTGACAACATTCCTGGCGAGTTGGCCTCTACGTCTCCGTGGGGCCTTCATATACATCAATAACGTAATTTAACCTAACATAAACCAACGTAACATCTCGGCGGTAATATTTGACAACATTCCTGTCTTGTCGGCCTCCATGTTTCCGTGGGACCTTCATAAACATCAATAACATAATATTACCTGACCTAACCCAACCTAAGATCTCGGCACTAATATTTGACAACATTCCTGGCGAGTTGGCCTCTACGTCTCCGTGGGACCTTCATATACATCAATAACGTAATATAACCTAACTTAACCCAACCCAATCTCTCGGAACTAATATTTGACAACATTCCTGGCGAGTTGGCCTCTACGTCTCCGTGAGACCTTCATATCCATCAATAACGTAATATAACCTAATATAACCCAACTTAAACTTTCGGCGTTATTATTTGACAACATTCCTGGCGAGCTGGCCTCTACGTCTCCGTGGAACTTCATATACATCAATAACGTAATATAACCTAACCTAACCCAACCTAACATCTCGGTACGAATATTTGACAACATTCCTGGCGAGTTGGCCTCTACGTCTCCGTGGGAATTTTATATACATCAATAACGTAATATAACCTAACCTAACCCAACCTAACATCTCGGCACTAATATTTGACAACATTCCTGGCGAGTTGGCCTCTACGTCTCCGTGGGGCCTTCATATACATCAATAACGTAATTTAACATAACCTAAACCAACCTAACATCTCGGCACTAATATTTGACAACATTCCTGGCGAGTTGGCCTCTACCTCTCCGTGGGACCTTTATATACATCAATAACGTAATATAACATAACCTAGCCCAACCTATCATATCGGCGGTAATATTTGACAACATTCCTGGCGAGTTGGCCTCTCCGTCTCCGTGGGACCTTTATATACATCAATAACGTAATGTAACCTAACCTAGCCCAACCTAACACATCGGCGGTAATATTTGACAACATTCCTGGCGAGTTGGCCTCTACATCTCCGTGGGGCCTTCCTATACATCAATAACGTAATATAACCTAACCTAACCCAACCTAACATCTCGGCGGTAATATTTGACAACATTCCTGGCGAGTTGGCCTCTACGTCTCCGTGGGGCCTTCATATACATCAATAACGTAATATAACCTAACCTAACCCAACCAAACACATCGGCGGTAATATTTGACAACATTCCTGGCGAGTTGGCCTCTACGTCACCGTGGGGCCTTCATATACATGAATAACGTAATATTACCTAACTTAACCCAACCTAACATCTCGGCACTAATATTTGACAACATTCCTGGCGAGTTGGCGTCTACCTCTCCGTGGGACCTTCATATACATCAATAACGTAATATAACCTAAACTAACCCAACCTAACCTTTCGGCGCTATTATTTGACAACATTCCTGGCGGGTTGGCCTCTACGTCTCCGCGGGGCCTTTATATACATCAATAACGTAATATAACCTAACCTAAGCCAACCCAATCTCTCGGCACTAATATTTGACAACATTCCTGGCGAGTTGGCCTCTACCTCTCCGTGGGACCTTCATATACATCAATAACGTAATATAACCTAAACTAACCCAACCTAACTTTTCGGCGCTATTATTTGACAACATTCCTGGCGGGTTGGCCTCTACGTCTCCGCGGGGCCTTTATATACATCAATAACGTAATATAACTTAACCTAAGCCAACCCAATCTCTCGGCACTAATATTTGACAACATTCCTGGCGAGTTGGCCTATACCTCTCCGTGGGACCTTCATATACTTCAATAACGTAATTTAACCTAACCTAAACCAACGTAACATCTCGGCGGTAAGATTTGACAACATTCCTGTCTTGTTGGCCTCCATGTTTCCGTGGGGCCTTCATATACATCAATAACGTAATATAACCTAACCTAACCCAACCTAACATCTCGGTACTAATATTTGACAACATTCCTGGCGAGTTGGCCTCTACGTCTCCGTGGGACCTTCATATACATCAATAACGTAATATAACCTAACCTAACCCAACCTATCATCTCGGCGGTAATATTTGAGAACATTCCTGGCGAGTTGGCCTCTACATCTCCGTGGGGCCTTCATATACATCAATAACGTAGTATAACATAACCTAACCCAACCTAACACATCGGCGGTAATATTTGACAACATTCCTGTCGAGTTGGCCTCTACGTCTCCGTGAGACCTTCATATGAATCAATAACGTAATATAACCTAATATAACCCAACCTAACCTTTCGGCGTTATTATTGTCAACATTCCTGGCGGGTTGGCCTCTACGTCACCGCGGGGCCTTTATATACATCAATAACGTAAAATAACCTAACCTAACCCAACCCAAACTCTCGGAACTAATATTTGACAACATTCCTGGCGAGTTGGCCTCTACGTCTCCGTGAGACCTTCATATCCATCAATAACGTAATATAACCTAATATAACCCAACTTAACCTTTCGGCGTTATTATTTGACAACATTCCTGGCGAGCTGGCCTCTACGTCTCCGTGGAACTTCATATACATCAATAACGTAATATAACCTAACCTAACCCAACCTAACATCTCGGTACTAATATTTGACAACATTCCTGGCGAGTTGGCCTCTACGTCTCCGTGGGAATTTTATATACATCAATAACGTAATATAACCTAACCTAACCCAACCTAATATCTCGGTACTAATATTTGACAACATTCCTGGCGAATTGGCCTCTACCTCTCCGTGGGACCTTTATATACATCAATAACGTAATATGACATAACCTAGCCCAACCTATCATATCGGCGGTAATATTTGACAACATTCCTGGCGAGTTGGCCTCTCCGTCTCCGTGGGGCCTTCATATACATCAATAACGTAATATAACCTAATATAACCCAACCTAACCTTTCGGCGTTATTATTTGACAACATTCCTGGCGAGCTGGCCTCTACGTCTCCGTGGAACTTCATATACATCAATAACGTAATATAACCTAACCTAACCCAACCTAACATCTCGGTACTAATATTTGACAACATTCCTGGCGAGTTGGTCTCTACGCCTCCGTGGGAATTTTATATACATCAATAACGTAATATAACCTAACCTAACCCAACCTAACATCTCGGCACTAATATTTGACAACATTCCTGGCGAGTTGGCCTCTACGTCTCCGTGGGGCCTTCATATACATCAATAACGTAATTTAACCTAACATAAACCAACGTAACATCTCGGCGGTAATATTTGACAACATTCCTGTCTTGTCGGCCTCCATGTTTCCGTGGGACCTTCATAAACATCAATAACATAATATTACCTGACCTAACCCAACCTAAGATCTCGGCACTAATATTTGACAACATTCCTGGCGAGTTGGCCTCTACGTCTCCGTGGGACCTTCATATACATCAATAACGTAATATAACCTAACTTAACCCAACCCAATCTCTCGGAACTAATATTTGACAACATTCCTGGCGAGTTGGCCTCTACGTCTCCGTGAGACCTTCATATCCATCAATAACGTAATATAACCTAATATAACCCAACTTAACCTTTCGGCGTTATTATTTGACAACATTCCTGGCGAGCTGGCCTCTACGTCTCCGTGGAACTTCATATACATCAATAACGTAATATAACCTAACCTAACCCAACCTAACATCTCGGTACGAATATTTGACAACATTCCTGGCGAGTTGGCCTCTACGTCTCCGTGGGAATTTTATATACATCAATAACGTAATATAACCTAACCTAACCCAACCTAACATCTCGGCACTAATATTTGACAACATTCCTGGCGAGTTGGCCTCTACGTCTCCGTGGGGCCTTCATATACATCAATAACGTAATTTAACATAACCTAAACCAACCTAACATCTCGGCACTAATATTTGACAACATTCCTGGCGAGTTGGCCTCTACCTCTCCGTGGGACCTTTATATACATCAATAACGTAATATAACATAACCTAGCCCAACCTATCATATCGGCGGTAATATTTGACAACATTCCTGGCGAGTTGGCCTCTCCGTCTCCGTGGGACCTTTATATACATCAATAACGTAATGTAACCTAACCTAGCCCAACCTATCATCTCGGCGGGAATATTTGACAACATTCCTGGCGAGTTGGCCTCTACGTCTCCGTGGGACCTTCACATACATCAATAACATAATATTACCTGACCTAACCCAACCTAAGATCTCGGCGCTATTATTTGACAACATTCCTGGCGAGTTGGCCTCTACGTCTCCGTGGGACCTTCATATACATCAATAACGTAATATTACCTAACCTAACCCAACCTAACATCTCGGCACTAATATTTGACAACATTCCTGGCGAGTTGGCCTCTACCTCTCCGTGCGGCCTTCATATACATCAATAACGAAATATAATCTAACCTAACCCAACCTATCATCTCGGCGGTAATATTTGACAACATTCCTGGCCAGTTGGCCTCTACGTCTCCGTGGGCCCTTCATATACATCAATAACGTAATATAACCTAACCTAACCCAACCTAACATCTCGGCGGTAATATTTGACAACATTCCTGGCGAGTTGGCCTCTACGTCTCCGTGGGGCCTTCATATACATCAATAACGTAGTATAACCTAACCTAACCCAACCTAACACATCGGCAGTAATAATTGACAACATTCCTGGCGAGTAGGCCTCTACGTCACCGTGGGACCTTCATATACATCAATAACGTAATATTACCTAACTTAACCCAACCTAACATCTCGGCACTAATATTTGACAACATTCCTGGCCAGTTGGCCTCTACCTCTCCGTGGGACCTTTATATACATCAATAACGTAATATAACATAACCTAGCCCAACCTATCATATCGGCGGTAATATTTGACAACATTCCTGGCGAGTTGGCCTCTCCGTCTCCGTGGGGCCTTCATATACATCAATAACGTAATATAACCTAATATAACCCAACCTAACCTTTCGGCGTTATTATTTGACAACATTCCTGGCGAGCTGGACTCTACGTCTCCGTGGAACTTCATATACATCAATAACGTAATATAACCTAACCTAACCCAACCTAACATCTCGGTACTAATATTTGACAACATTCCTGGCGGGTTGGCCTCTACGTCTCCGCGGGGCCTTTATATACATCAATAACGTAATATAACCTAACCTAACCCAACCCAATCTCTCGGAACTAATATTTGACAACATTCCTGGCGAGTTGGCCTCTACGTCTCCGTGGGACCTTCATATACATCAATAACGTAATATTACCTAACCTAACCCAACCTAACATCTCGGCACTAATATTTGACAACATTCCTGGCGAGTTGGCCTCTACCTCTCCGTGCGGCCTTCATATACATCAATAACGAAATATAATCTAACCTAACCCAACCTATCATCTCGGCGGTAATATTTGACAACATTCCTGGCCAGTTGGCCTCTACGTCTCCGTGGGCCCTTCATATACATCAATAACGTAATATAACCTAACCTAACCCAACCTAACATCTCGGCACTAATATTTGACAACATTCCTGGCGAGTTGGCCTCTACCTCTCCGTGCGGCCTTCATATACATCAATAACGTAATATAATCTAACCTAACCCAACCTATCATTTCGGCGGTAATATTTGACAACATTCCTGGCCAGTTGGCCTCTACGTCTCCGTGGGCCCTTCATATACATCAATAACGTAATATAACCTAACCTAACCCAACCTAACATCTCGGCGGTAATATTTGACAACATTCCTGGCGAGTTGGCCTCTACGTCTCCGTGGGGCCTTCATATACATCAATAACGTAGTATAACCTAACCTAACCCAACCTAACACATCGGCGGTAATATTTAACAACATTCCTGTCGAGTTGGCCTCTACGTCTCCGTGAGACCTTCATATCCATCAATGACGTAATATAACCTAATATAACCCAACCTAACCTTTCGGCGTTATTATTTGACAACATTCCTGGCGGGTTGGCCTCTACGTCTCCGCGGGGCCTTTATATACATCAATAACGTAATATAACCTAACCTAACCCAACCCAATCTCTCGGAACTAATATTTGACAACATTCCTGGCGAGTTGGCCTCTACGTCTCCGTGGGACCTTCATATACATCAATAACGTAATATAACCTAATATAACCCAACCTAACCTTTCGGCGTTATTATTTGACAACATTCCTGGCGGGTTGGCCTCTACGTCTCCGTGGGGCCTTCATATACATCAATAACGTAGTATAACCTAACCTAACCCAACCTAACACATCGGCGGTAATATTTGACAACATTCCTGTCGAGTTGGCCTCTACGTCTCCGTGAGACCTTCATATCCATCAATAACGTAATATAACCTAATATAACCCAACCTAACCTTTCGGCGTTATTATTTGACAACATTCCTGGCGGGTTGGCCTCTACGTCTCCGCGCGGCCTTTATATACATCAATAACGTAATATAACCTAACCTAACCCAACCCAATCTCTCGGAACTAATATTTGACAACATTCCTGGCGAGTTGGCCTCTACGTCTCCGTGGGACCTTCATATACATCAATAACGTAATATTACCTAACCTAACCCAACCTAACATCTCGGCACTAATATTTGACAACATTCCTGGCGAGTTGGCCTCTACCTCTCCGTGCGGCCTTCATATACATCAATAACGTAATATAATCTAACCTAACCCAACCTATCATTTCGGCGGTAATATTTGACAACATTCCTGGCCAGTTGGCCTCTACGTCTCCGTGGGCCCTTCATATACATCAATAACGTAATATAACCTAACCTAACCCAACCTAACATCTCGGCGGTAATATTTGACAACATTCCTGGCGAGTTGGCCTCTACGTCTCCGTGGGGCCTTCATATACATCAATAACGTAGTATAACCTAACCTAACCCAACCTAACACATCGGCGGTAATATTTGACAACATTCCTGTCGAGTTGGCCTCTACGTCTCCGTGAGACCTTCATATCCATCAATGACGTAATATAACCTAATATAACCCAACCTAACCTTTCGGCGTTATTATTTGACAACATTCCTGGCGGGTTGGCCTCTACGTCTCCGCGGGGCCTTTATATACATCAATAACGTAATATAACCTAACCTAACCCAACCCAATCTCTCGGAACTAATATTTGACAACATTCCTGGCGAGTTGGCCTCTACGTCTCCGTGGGACCTTCATATACATCAATAACGTAATATTACCTAACCTAACCCAACCTAACATCTCGGCACTAATATTTGACAACATTGCTGGCGAGTTGGCCTCTACCTCTCCGTGCGGCCTTCATATACATCAATAACGAAATATAATCTAACCTAACCCAACCTATCATCTCGGCGGTAATATTTGACAACATTCCTGGCCAGTTGGCCTCTACGTCTCCGTGGGCCCTTCATATACATCAATAACGTAATATAACCTAACCTAACCCAACCTAACATCTCGGTACTAATATTTGACAACATTCCTGGCGAGTTGGCCTCTACGTCTCCGTGGGAATTTTATATACATCAATAACGTAATATAACCTAACCTAACCCAACCTAATATCTCGGCACTAATATTTGACAACATTCCTGGCGAGTTGGCCTCTACGTCTCCGTGGGGCCTTCATATACATCAATAACGTAATTTAACATAACCTAAACCAACCTAACATCTCGGCACTAATATTTGACAACATTCCTGGCGAGTTGGCCTCTACCTCTCCGTGGGACCTTTATATACATCAATAACGTAATATAACATAACCTAACCCAACCTAACATCTCGGTACTAATATTTGACAACATTCCTGGCGAGTTGGCCTCTACCTCTCCGTGCGGCCTTCATATACATCAATAACGTAATATAATCTAACCTAACCCAACCTATCATTTCGGCGGTAATATTTGACAACATTCCTGGCCAGTTGGCCTCTACGTCTCCGTGGGCCCTTCATATACATCAATAACGTAATATAACCTAACCTAACCCAACCTAACATCTCGGCGGTAATATTTGACAACATTCCTGGCGAGTTGGCCTCTACGTCTCCGTGGGGCCTTCATATACATCAATAACGTAGTATAACCTAACCTAACCCAACCTAACACATCGGCAGTAATAATTGACAACATTCCTGGCGAGTAGGCCTCTACGTCACCGTGGGACCTTCATATACATCAATAACGTAATATTACCTAACTTAACCCAACCTAACATCTCGGCACTAATATTTGACAACATTCCTGGCCAGTTGGCCTCTACCTCTCCGTGGGACCTTCATATACATCAATAACGTAATGTAACCTAACCTAACGCAACCTAACATCTCGGCACTAATATTTGACAACATTCCTGGCGAGTTGGCCTATACCTCTCCGTGGGACCTTCATATACTTCAATAACGTAATTTAACCTAACCTAAACCAACGTAACATCTCGGCGGTAAGATTTGACAACATTCCTGTCTTGTTGGCCTCCATGTTTCCGTGGGGCCTTCATATACATCAATAACGTAATATAACATAACCTAACCCAACCTATCATCTCGGCGGTAATATTTGACAACATTCCTGGCGAGTTGGCCTCTACGTCTCCGTGGGACCTTCATATACATCAATAACGTAATATAACCTAACCTAACCCAACCTATCATCTCGGCGGTAATATTTGACAACATTCCTGGCGAGTTGGCACCTACGTCTCCGTGGAACCTTCATATACATCAATAACTTAATATTACCTAACCTAACCCAACCTAACATCTCGGCACTAATATTTGACAACATTCCTGGGGAGTTGGCCTCTACCTCTCCGTGGGACCTTCATATACATCAATATCTTAATTTAACCTAATCTAAACCAACGTAACATCTCGGCGGTAGTATTTGACAACATTCCTGGCTTGTTGGCCTCTATGTTTCCGTGGGACCTTTATATACATCAATAACGTAATGTAACCTAACCTAGCTCAACCTATCATCTCGGCGGGAATATTTGACAACATTCCTGGCGAGTTGGCCTCTACGTCTCCGTGGGACCTTCATATACATCAATAACATAATATTATCTGACCTAACCCAACCTAAGATCTCGGCGCTATTATTTGACAACATTCCTGGCGAGTTGGCCTCTACGTCTCTGCGGGACCTTCATATACATCAATAACGTAATATTACCTAACCTAACCCAGCCTAACATCTCGGCACTAATATTTGACAACATTCCTGGCGAGTTGGCCTCTACCTCTCCGTGCGGCCTTCATATACATCAATAACGTAATATTACCTAACCTAACCCAACCTAACATCTCGGCACTAATATTTGACAACATTCCTGGCGAGTTGGCCTCTACCTCTCCGTGCGGCCTTCATATACATCAATAACGAAATATAATCTAACCTAACCCAACCTATCATCTCGGCGGTAATATTTGACAACATTCCTGGCCAGTTGGCCTCTACGTCTCCGTGGGCCCTTCATATACATCAATAACGTAATATAACCTAACCTAACCCAACCTAACATCTCGGCGGTAATATTTGACAACATTCCTGGCGAGTTGGCCTCTACGTCTCCGTGGGGCCTTCATATACATCAATAACGTAATATAACCTAATATAACCCAACTTAACCTTTCGGCGTTATTATTTGACAACATTCCTGGCGAGCTGGCCTCTACGTCTCCGTGGAACTTCATATACATCAATAATGTAATATAACCTAACCTAACCCAACCTAACATCTCGGTACGAATATTTGACAACATTCCTGGCGAGTTGGCCTCTACGTCTCCGTGGGAATTTTATATACATCAATAACGTAATATAACCTAACCTAACCCAACCTAACATCTCGGCACTAATATTTGACAACATTCCTGGCGAGTTGTCCTCTACGTCTCCGTGGGGCCTTCATATACATCAATAACGTAATTTAACCTAACCTAAACCAACGTAACATCTCGGCGGCAATATTTGACAACATTCCTGTCTTGTCGGCCTCCATGTTTCCGTGGGACCTTCATAAAAATCTATAACATAATATTACCTGACCTAACCCAACCTAAGATCTCGGCACTAATATTTGACAACATTCCTGGCGAGTTGGCCTCTACGTCTCCGTGGGACCTTCATATACATCAATAACGTAATATAACCTAACCTAACCCAACCTATCATCTCGGCGGTAATATTTGACAACATTCCTGGCGAGTTGGCCTCTACATCTCCGTGGGGCCTTCATATACATCAATAACGTAGTATAACCTAACCTAACCCAACCTAACACATCGGCGGTAATATTTGACAACATTCCTGTCGAGTTGGCCTCTACGTCTCCGTGAGACCTTCATATCCATCAATAACGTAATATAACCTAATATAACCCAACCTAACCTTTCGGCGTTATTATTTGACAACATTCCTGGCGGGTTGGCCTCTACGTCTCCGCGGGGCCTTTATATACATCAATAACGTAATATAACCTAACCTAACCCAACCCAATCTCTCGGAACTAATATTTGACAACATTCCTGGCGAGTTGGCCTCTACGTCTCCGTGAGACCTTCATATCCATCAATAACGTATAATATAACCTAATATAACCCAACTTAACCTTTCGGCGTTATTATTTGACAACATTCCTGGCGAGTTGGCCTCTACGTCTCCGTGGGAATTTTATATACATCAATAACGTAATATAACCTAACCTAACCCAACCTAACATCTCGGCACTAATATTTGACAACATTCCTGGCGAGTTGGCCTCTACGTCTCCGTGGGGCCTTCATATACATCAATAACGTAATTTAACATAACCTAAACCAACCTAACATCTCGGCACTAATATTTGACAACATTCCTGGCGAGTTGGCCTCTACCTCTCCGTGGGACCTTTATATACATCAATAACGTAATATAACATAACCTAGCCCAACCTATCATATCGGCGGTAATATTTGACAACATTCCTGGCGAGTTGGCCTCTCCGTCTCCGTGGGACCTTTATATACATCAATAACGTAATGTAACCTAACCTAGCCCAACCTATCATCTCGGCGGGAATATTTCACAACATTCCTGGCGAGTTGGCCTCTACGTCTCCGTGGGACCTTCACATACATCAATAACATAATATTACCTGACCTAACCCAACCTAAGATCTCGGCGCTATTATTTGACAACATTCCTGGCGAGTTGGCCTCTACGTCTCCGTGGGACCTTCATATACATCAATAACGTAATATTACCTAACCTAACCCAACCTAACATCTCGGCACTAATATTTGACAACATTCCTGGCGAGTTGGCCTCTACCTCTCCGTGCGGCCTTCATATACATCAATAACGTAATATAATCTAACCTAACCCAACCTATCATCTCGGTGGTAATATTTGACAACATTCCTGGCCAGTTGGCCTCTACGTCTCCGTGGGCCCTTCATATACATCAATAACGTAATATAACCTAACCTAACCCAACCTAACATCTCGGCGGTAATATTTGACAACATTCCTGGCGAGTTGGCCTCTACGTCTCCGTGGGGCCTTCATATACATCAATAACGTAGTATAACCTAACCTAACCCAACCTAACACATCGGCGGTAATATTTGACAACATTCCTGTCGAGTTGGACTCTACGTCTCCGTGAGACCTTCATATCCATCAATAACGTAATATAACCTAATATAACCCAACCTATCATATCGGCGGTAATATTTGACAACATTCCTGGCGAGTTGGCCTCACCGTCTCCGTGGGGCCTTCATACAAATCAATAACGTAATTTAACCTAACCTACACCAACCTAACATCTCGGCACTAATATTTGACAACATTCCTGGCGAGTTGGCCTCTACCTCTCCGTGGGACCTTTATATACATCAATAACGTAATATAACCTAACCTAGCCCAACCTATCATATCGGCGGTAATATTTGACAACATTCCTGGCGAGTTGGCCTCACCGTCTCCGTGGGGCCTTCATATACATCAATAACGTAATATAACCTAACCTAACCCAACCTAACTCATCGGCGGTAATATTTGACAACATTCCTGGCGGGTTGGCTTCTACCTCTCCGTGGAACCTTCATATACATCAACATCTTAATTTAACCTAACCTAACCCAACGTAACATCTCGGCGGTAGTATTTGACAACATTCCTGGCTTGTTGGCCTCTATGTTTCCGTGGGACGTTTATATACATCAATAACGTAATATAACCTAACCTAGCCCAACCTATCATCTCGGCGGGAATATTTGACAACATTCCTGGCGAGTTGGCCTCTACGTCTTCGTGGGACCTTCATATACATCAATAACATAATATTACCTGACCTAACGCAACCTAAGATCTCGGCGCTATTATTTGACAACATTCCTGGCGTGTTGGCCTCTACGTCTCCGTGGGACCTTCATATACATCAATAACGTAATATTACCTAACCTAACCCAACCTAACATCTCGGCGGTAATATTTGACAACATTCCTGGCGAATTGGCCTCTACCTCTCCGTGCGTCCTACATATACATCAATAACGTAATATTACCTAACCTAACCCAACCTAACACATCGGCAGTAATAATTGACAACATTCCTGGCGAGTAGGCCTCTACGTCACCGTGGGACCTTCATATACATCAATAACGTAATATTACCTAACTTAACCCAACCTAACATCTCGGCACTAATATTTGACAACATTCCTGGCCAGTTGGCCTCTACCTCACCGTGGGACCTTCATATACATCAATAACGTAATGTAACCTAACCTAACGCAACCTAACATCTCGGCACTAATATTTGACAACATTCCTGGCGAGTTGGCCTATACCTCTCCGTGGGAATTTTATATACATCAATAACGTAATATAACCTAACCTAACCCAACCTAATATCTCGGCACTAATATTTGACAACATTCCTGGCGAGTTGGCCTCTACGTCTCCGTGGGGCCTTCATATACATCAATAACGTAATTTAACATAACCTAAACCAACCTAACATCTCGGCACTAATATTTGACAACATTCCTGGCGAGTTGGCCTCTACCTCTCCGTGGGACCTTTATATACATCAATAACGTAATATAACATAACCTAGCCCAACCTATCATATCGGCGGTAATATTTGACAACATTCCTGGCGAGTTGGCCTCTCCGTCTCCGTGGGGCCTTCATATACATCAATAACGTAATATAACCTAATATAACCCAACCTAACCTTTCGGCGTTATTATTTGACAACATTCCTGGCGAGCTGGCCTCTACGTCTCCGTGGAACTTCATATACATCAATAACGTAATATAACCTAACCTAACCCAACCTAACATCTCGGTACTAATATTTGACAACATTCCTGGCGAGTTGGTCTCTACGTCTCCGTGGGAATTTTATATACATCAATAACGTAATATAACCTAACCTAACCCAACCTAACATCTCGGCACTAATATTTGACAACATTCCTGGCGAGTTGGCCTCTACCTCTCCGTGAGGCCTTCATATACATCAATAACGTAATATAATCTAACCTAACCCAACCTATCATCTCGGCGGTAATATTTGACAACATTCCTGGCCAGTTGGCCTCTACGTCTCCGTGGGGCCTTCATATACATCAATAACGTAATATAACCTAACCTAACCCAACCTAACATCTCGGCGGTAATATTTGACAACATTCCTGGCGAGTTGGGCTCTACGTCTCCGTGGGGTCTTCATATACATCAATAACGTAATATAACCTAACCTAACCCAACCTAACATCTCGGCGGTAATATTTGACAACATTCCTGGCGATTTGGCCTCTACGTCTCCGTGGGGCCTTCATATACATCAATAAGGTAATATAACCTAACCTAACCCAACCTATCATCTCGGCGGTAATATTTGACAACATTCCTGGCGAGTTGGCCTCTACGTCTCCGTGAGACCTTCATATCCATCAATAACGTAATATAACCTAATATAACCCGACCTAACCACTCGGCGCTATTATGTGACAACATTCCTGGCGAGTTGGCCTCTACGTCTCCGTGGGACCTTCATATACATCAATAACATAATATTACCTGACCTAACGCAACCTAAGATGTCGGCGCTATTATTTGACAACATTCCTGGCGAGTTGGCCTCTACGTCTCCGTGGGACCTTCATATACATCAATAACGTAATATTACCTAACCTAACCCAACCGAACATCTCGGCACTAATATTTGACAACATTCCTGGCGAGTTGGCCTCTACCTCTCCGTGAGGCCTTCATATACATCAATAACGTAATATAATCTAACCTAACCCAACCTATCATCTCGGCGGTAATATTTGACAACATTCCTGGCCAGTTGGCCTCTACGTCTCCGTGGGACCTTTATATACATCAATAACGTAATATAACCTAACCTAGCCCATCCTATCATCTCGGCGGGAATATTTGACAACATTCCTGGCGAGTTGGCCTCTACGTCTCCGTGGGAATTTTATATACATCAATAACGTAATATAACCTAACCTAACCCAACCTATCATCTCGGCGGTAATATTTGACAACATTTCTGCCGAGTTGGCCTCTACGTCTCGGTGGGGCCTTCATATACATCAATAACGTAGTATAACCTAACCTAACCCAACCTAACACATCGGCGGTAATATTTGACAACATTCCTGGCGAGTTGGCCTCTACGTCACCGTGGGACCTTCATATACATCAATAACGTAATATTACCTAACTTAACCCAACCTAACATCTCGGCACTAATATTTGACAACATTCCTGGCGAGTTGGCCTCTACCTCTCCGTGCGGCCTTCATATACATCAATAACGTAATATAATCTAACCTAACCCAACCTATCATCTCGCCGGTAATATTTGACAACATTCCTGGCCAGTTGGCCTCTACGTCTCCGTGGGCCCTTCATATACATCAATAACGTAATATAACCTAACCTAACCCAACCTAACATCTCGGCGGTAATATTTGACAACATTCCTGGCGAGTTGGCCTCTACGTCTCCGTGGGGCCTTCATATACATCAATAACGTAGTATAACCTAACCTAACCCAACCTAACACATCGGCGGTAATAATTGACAACATTCCTGGCGAGTAGGCCTCTACGTCACCGTGGGACCTTCATATACATCAATAACGTAATGTAACCTAACCTAACGCAACCTCACATCTCGGCACTAATATTTGACAACATTCCTGGCGAGTTGGCCTCTACCTCTCCGTGCGGCCTTCATATACATCAATAACGTAATATAATCTAACCTAACCCAACCTATCATCTCGCCGGTAATATTTGACAACATTCCTGGCCAGTTGGCCTCTACGTCTCCGTGGGCCCTTCATATACATCAATAACGTAATATAACCTAACCTAACCCAACCTAACATCTCGGCGGTAATATTTGACAACATTCCTGGCGAGTTGGCCTCTACGTCTCCGTGGGGCCTTCATATACATCAATAACGTAATATAATCTAACCTAACCCAACCTATCATCTCGGCGGTAATATTTGACAACATTCATGGCGAATTGGCCTCTACGTCTCCGTGGGACCTTCATATACATCAATAACATAATATTACCTGACCTAACCCAACCTAAGATCTCGGCGCTATTATTTGACAACATTCCTGGCGAGTTGGCCTCTACCTCTCCGTGGGACCTTCATATACATCAATAACGTAATATTACCTAACCTAACCCAACCTAACATCTCGGCACTAATATTTGACAACATTCCTGGCGAGTTGGCCTCTACCTCTCCGTGCGGCCTTCATATACATCAATAACGTAATATAATCTAACCTAACCCAACCTATCATCTCGGCGGTAATATTTGACAACATTCCTGGCGAGTTGGCACCTACGTCTCCGTGGAACCTTCATATACATCAATAACTTAATATTACCTAACCTAACCCAACCTAACACCTCGGCACTAATATTTGACAACATTCCTGGGGAGTTGGCCTCTACCTCTCCGTGGGACCTTCATATACATCAATATCTTAATTTAACCTAACCTAAACCAACGTAACATCTCGGCGGTAGTATTTGACAACATTCCTGGCTTGTTGGCCTCTATGTTTCCGTGGGACGTTTATATACATCAATAACGTAATATAACCTAACCTAGCCCAACCTATCATCTCGGCACTAATATTTGACAACATTCCTGGCGAGTTGGCCTCTACCTCTCCGTGAGGCCTTCATATACATCAATAACGTAATATAATCTAACCTAACCCAACCTATCATCTCGGCGGTAATATTTGACAACATTCCTGGCCAGTTGGCCTCTACGTCTCCGTGGGGCCTTCATATACATCAATAACGTAATATAACCTAACCTAACCCAACCTATCATCTCGGCGGTAATATTTGACAACATTCCTGGCGAGTTGGCCTCTACGTCTCCGTGAGACCTTCATATCCATCAATAACGTAATATAACCTAATATAACCCGACCTAACCACTCGGCGCTATTATGTGACAACATTCCTGGCGAGTTGGCCTCTACGTCTCCGTGGGACCTTCATATACATCAATAACATAATATTACCTGACCTAACGCAACCTAAGATGTCGGCGCTATTATTTGACAACATTCCTGGCGAGTTGGCCTCTACGTCTCCGTGGGACCTTCATATACATCAATAACGTAATATTACCTAACCTAACCCAACCGAACATCTCGGCACTAATATTTGACAACATTCCTGGCGAGTTGGCCTCTACCTCTCCGTGAGGCCTTCATATACATCAATAACGTAATATAATCTAACCTAACCCAACCTATCATCTCGGCGGTAATATTTGACAACATTCCTGGCCAGTTGGCCTCTACGTCTCCGTGGGACCTTTATATACATCAATAACGTAATATAACCTAACCTAGCCCATCCTATCATCTCGGCGGGAATATTTGACAACATTCCTGGCGAGTTGGCCTCTACGTCTCCGTGGGAATTTTATATACATCAATAACGTAATATAACCTAACCTAACCCAACCTATCATCTCGGCGGTAATATTTGACAACATTTCTGCCGAGTTGGCCTCTACGTCTCGGTGGGGCCTTCATATACATCAATAACGTAGTATAACCTAACCTAACCCAACCTAACACATCGGCGGTAATATTTGACAACATTCCTGGCGAGTTGGCCTCTACGTCACCGTGGGACCTTCATATACATCAATAACGTAATATTACCTAACTTAACCCAACCTAACATCTCGGCACTAATATTTGACAACATTCCTGGCGAGTTGGCCTCTACATCTCCGTGGGGCCTTCATATACATCAATAACGTAGTATAACCTAACCTAACCCAACCTAACACATCGGCGGTAATATTTGACAACATTCCTGTCGAGTTGGACTCTACGTCTCCGTGAGACCTTCATATCCATCAATAACGTAATATAACCTAATATAACCCAACCTAACCTTTCGGCGTTATTATTTGACAACATACCTGGCGAGCTGGCCTCTACGTCTCCGTGGAACTTCATATACATCAATAACGTAATATAACCCAACCTAACCCAACCTAACATCTCGGCACTAATATTTGACAACATTCCTGGCGAGTTGGCCTCTACCTCTCCGTGCGGCCTTCATATACATCAATAACGTAATATAATCTAACCTAACCCAACCTATCATCTCGCCGGTAATATTTGACAACATTCCTGGCCAGTTGGCCTCTACGTCTCCGTGGGCCCTTCATATACATCAATAACGTAATATAACCTAACCTAACCCAACCTAACATCTCGGCGGTAATATTTGACAACATTCCTGGCGAGTTGGCCTCTACGTCTCCGTGGGGCCTTCATATACATCAATAACGTAGTATAACCTAACCTAACCCAACCTAACACATCGGCGGTAATAATTGACAACATTCCTGGCGAGTAGGCCTCTACGTCACCGTGGGACCTTCATATACATCAATAACGTAATGTAACCTAACCTAACGCAACCTCACATCTCGGCACTAATATTTGACAACATTCCTGGCGAGTTGGCCTCTACCTCTCCGTGCGGCCTTCATATACATCAATAACGTAATATAATCTAACCCAACCCAACCTATCATCTCGCCGGTAATATTTGACAACATTCCTGGCCAGTTGGCCTCTACGTCTCCGTGGGACCTTCATATACATCAATAACGTAATATAACCTAACCTAACCCAACCTAACATCTCGGCGGTAATATTTGACAACATTCCTGGCGAGTTGGCCTCTACGTCTCCGTGGGGCCTTCATATACATCAATAACGTAATATAATCTAACCTAACCCAACCTATCATCTCGGCGGTAATATTTGACAACATTCCTGGCGAATTGGCCTCTACGTCTCCGTGGGACCTTCATATACATCAATAACATAATATTACCTGACCTAACCCAACCTAAGATCTCGGCGCTATTATTTGACAACATTCCTGGCGAGTTGGCCTCTACCTCTCCGTGGGACCTTCATATACATCAATAACGTAATATTACCTAACCTAACCCAACCTATCATCTCGCCGGTAATATTTGACAACATTCCTGGCCAGTTGGCCTCTACGTCTCCGTGGGCCCTTCATATACATCAATAACGTAATATAACCTAACCTAACCCAACCTAATATCTCGGCACTAATATTTGACAACATTCCTGGCGAGTTGGCCTCTACGTCTCCGTGGGGCCTTCATATACATCAATAACGTAATTTAACATAACCTAAACCAACCTAACATCTCGGCACTAATATTTGACAACATTCCTGGCGAGTTGGCCTCTACCTCTCCGTGGGACCTTTATATACATCAATAACGTAATATAACATAACCTAGCCCAACCTATCATATCGGCGGTAATATTTGACAACATTCCTGGCGAGTTGGCCTCTCCGTCTCCGTGGGGCCTTCATATACATCAATAACGTAATATAACCTAATATAACCCAACCTAACCTTTCGGCGTTATTATTTGACAACATTCCTGGCGAGCTGGCCTCTACGTCTCCGTGGAACTTCATATACATCAATAACGTAATATAACCTAACCTAACCCAACCTAACATCTCGGTACTAATATTTGACAACATTCCTGGCGAGTTGGTCTCTACGTCTCCGTGGGAATTTTATATACATCAATAACCTAATATAACCTAACCTAACCCAACCTAACATCTCGGCACTAATATTTGACAACATTCCTGGCGAGTTGGCCTCTACCTCTCCGTGAGGCCTTCATATACATCAATAACGTAATATAATCTAACCTAACCCAACCTATCATCTCGGCGGTAATATTTGACAACATTCCTGGCGATTTGGCCTCTACGTCTCCGTGGGGCCTTCATATACATCAATAAGGTAATATAACCTAACCTAACCCAACCTATCATCTCGGCGGTAATATTTGACAACATTCCTGGCGAGTTGGCCTCTACGTCTCCGTGAGACCTTCATATCCATCAATAACGTAATATAACCTAATATAACCCGACCTAACCACTCGGCGCTATTATGTGACAACATTCCTGGCGAGTTGGCCTCTACGTCTCCGTGGGACCTTCATATACATCAATAACATAATATTACCTGACCTAACGCAACCTAAGATGTCGGCGCTATTATTTGACAACATTCCTGGCGAGTTGGCCTCTACGTCTCCGTGGGACCTTCATATACATCAATAACGTAATATTACCTAACCTAACCCAACCGAACATCTCGGCACTAATATTTGACAACATTCCTGGCGAGTTGGCCTCTACCTCTCCGTGAGGCCTTCATATACATCAATAACGTAATATAATCTAACCTAACCCAACCTATCATCTCGGCGGTAATATTTGACAACATTCCTGGCCAGTTGGCCTCTACGTCTCCGTGGGACCTTTATATACATCAATAACGTAATATAACCTAACCTAGCCCATCCTATCATCTCGGCGGGAATATTTGACAACATTCCTGGCGAGTTGGCCTCTACGTCTCCGTGGGAATTTTATATACATCAATAACGTAATATAACCTAACCTAACCCAACCTATCATCTCGGCGGTAATATTTGACAACATTTCTGCCGAGTTGGCCTCTACGTCTCGGTGGGGCCTTCATATACATCAATAACGTAGTATAACCTAACCTAACCCAACCTAACACATCGGCGGTAATATTTGACAACATTCCTGGCGAGTTGGCCTCTACGTCACCGTGGGACCTTCATATACATCAATAACGTAATATTACCTAACTTAACCCAACCTAACATCTCGGCACTAATATTTGACAACATTCCTGGCGAGTTGGCCGCTACATCTCCGTGGGGCCTTCATATACATCAATAACGTAGTATAACCTAACCTAACCCAACCTAACACATCGGCGGTAATATTTGACAACATTCCTGTCGAGTTGGACTCTACGTCTCCGTGAGACCTTCATATCCATCAATAACGTAATATAACCTAATATAACCCAACCTAACCTTTCGGCGTTATTATTTGACAACATTCCTGGCGAGCTGGCCTCTACGTCTCCGTGGAACTTCATATACATCAATAACGTAATATAACCCAACCTAACCCAACCTAACATCTCGGCACTAATATTTGACAACATTCCTGGCGAGTTGGCCTCTACCTCTCCGTGCGGCCTTCATATACATCAATAACGTAATATAATCTAACCTAACCCAACCTATCATCTCGCCGGTAATATTTGACAACATTCCTGGCCAGTTGGCCTCTACGTCTCCGTGGGCCCTTCATATACATCAATAACGTAATATAACCTAACCTAACCCAACCTAACATCTCGGCGGTAATATTTGACAACATTCCTGGCGAGTTGGCCTCTACGTCTCCGTGGGGCCTTCATATACATCAATAACGTAGTATAACCTAACCTAACCCAACCTAACACATCGGCGGTAATAATTGACAACATTCCTGGCGAGTAGGCCTCTACGTCACCGTGGGACCTTCATATACATCAATAACGTAATGTAACCTAACCTAACGCAACCTCACATCTCGGCACTAATATTTGACAACATTCCTGGCGAGTTGGCCTCTACCTCTCCGTGCGGCCTTCATATACATCAATAACGTAATATAATCTAACCTAACCCAACCTATCATCTCGCCGGTAATATTTGACAACATTCCTGGCCAGTTGGCCTCTACGTCTCCGTGGGCCCTTCATATACATCAATAACGTAATATAACCTAACCTAACCCAACCTAACATCTCGGCGGTAATATTTGACAACATTCCTGGCGAGTTGGCCTCTACGTCTCCGTGGGGCCTTCATATACATCAATAACGTAATATAATCTAACCTAACCCAACCTATCATCTCGGCGGTAATATTTGACAACATTCCTGGCGAATTGGCCTCTACGTCTCCGTGGAACCTTCATATACATCAATAACTTAATATTACCTAACCTAACCCAACCTAACACCTCGGCACTAATATTTGACAACATTCCTGGGGAGTTGGCCTCTACCTCTCCGTGGGACCTTCATATACATCAATATCTTAATTTAACCTAACCTAAACCAACGTAACATCTCGGCGGTAGTATTTGACAACATTCCTGGCGAGTTGGCCTCTACCTCTCCGTGCGGCCTTCATATACATCAATAACGTAATATTACCTAACCTAACCCAACCTAACATCTCGGCACTAATATTTGACAACATTCCTGGCGAGATGGCCTCTACCTCTCCGTGCGGCCTTCATATACATCAATAACGAAATATAATCTAACCTAACCCAACCTATCATCTCTTCGGTAATATTTGACAACATTCCTGGCCAGTTGGCCTCTACGTCTCCGTGGGCCCTTCATATACATCAATAACGTAATATAACCTAACCTAACCCAACCTAACATCTCGGCGGTAATATTTGACAACATTCCTGGCGAGTTGGCCTCTACGTCTCCGTGGGGCCTTCATATACATCAATAACGTAGTATAACCTAACCTAACCCAACCTAACACATCGGCAGTAATAATTGACAACATTCCTGGCGAGTAGGCCTCTACGTCACCGTGGGACCTTCATATACATCAATAACGTAATATTACCTAACTTAACCCAACCTAACATCTCGGCACTAATATTTGACAACATTCCTGGCCAGTTGGCCTCTACCTCACCGTGGGACCTTCATATACATCAATAACGTAATGTAACCTAACCTAACCCAACCTAACATCTCGGCGGTAATATTTGACAACATTCCTGGCGAGTTGGCCTCTACGTCTCCGTGGGGCCTTCATATACATCAATAACGTAGTATAACCTAACCTAACCCAACCTAACACATCGGCGGTAATAATTGACAACATTCCTGGCGAGTAGGCCTCTACGTCACCGTGGGACCTTCATATACATCAATAACGTAATGTAACCTAACCTAACGCAACCTCACATCTCGGCACTAATATTTGACAACATTCCTGGCGAGTTGGCCTCTACCTCTCCGTGCGGCCTTCATATACATCAATAACGTAATATAATCTAACCTAACCCAACCTATCATCTCGCCGGTAATATTTGACAACATTCCTGGCCAGTTGGCCTCTACGTCTCCGTGGGCCCTTCATATACATCAATAACGTAATATAACCTAACCTAACCCAACCTAACATCTCGGCGGTAATATTTGACAACATTCCTGGCGAATTGGCCTCTACGTCTCCGTGGGGCCTTCATATACATCAATAACGTAATATAATCTAACCTAACCCAACCTATCATCTCGGCGGTAATATTTGACAACATTCCTGGCGAATTGGCCTCTACGTCTCCGTGGGACCTTCATATACATCAATAACATAATATTACCTGACCTAACCCAACCTAAGATCTCGGCGCTATTATTTGACAACATTCCTGGCGAGTTGGCCTCTACCTCTCCGTGGGACCTTCATATACATCAATAACGTAATATTACCTAACCTAACCCAACCTAACATCTCGGCACTAATATTTGACAACATTCCTGGCGAGTTGGCCTCTACCTCTCCGTGCGGCCTTCATATACATCAATAACGTAATATAATCTAACCTAACCCAACCTATCATCTCGGCGGTAATATTTGACAACATTCCTGGCGAGTTGGCACCTACGTCTCCGTGGAACCTTCATATACATCAATAACTTAATATTACCTAACCTAACCCAACCTAACACCTCGGCACTAATATTTGACAACATTCCTGGGGAGTTGGCCTCTACCTCTCCGTGGGACCTTCATATACATCAATATCTTAATTTAACCTAACCTAAACCAACGTAACATCTCGGCGGTAGTATTTGACAACATTCCTGGCGAGTTGGCCTCTACCTCTCCGTGCGGCCTTCATATACATCAATAACGTAATATTACCTAACCTAACCCAACCTAACATCTCGGCACTAATATTTGACAACATTCCTGGCGAGATGGCCTCTACCTCTCCGTGCGGCCTTCATATACATCAATAACGAAATATAATCTAACCTAACCCAACCTATCATCTCTTCGGTAATATTTGACAACATTCCTGGCCAGTTGGCCTCTACGTCTCCGTGGGCCCTTCATATACATCAATAACGTAATATAACCTAACCTAACCCAACCTAACATCTCGGCGGTAATATTTGACAACATTCCTGGCGAGTTGGCCTGTACGTCTCCGTGGGGCCTTCATATACATCAATAACGTAGTATAACCTAACCTAACCCAACCTAACACATCGGCAGTAATAATTGGCAACATTCCTGGCGAGTAGGCCTCTACGTCACCGTGGGACCTTCATATACATCAATAACGTAATATTACCTAACTTAACCCAACCTAACATCTCGGCACTAATATTTGACAACATTCCTGGCCAGTTGGCCTCTACCTCACCGTGGGACCTTCATATACATCAATAACGTAATGTAACCTAACCTAACGCAACCTAACATCTCGGCACTAATATTTGACAACATTCCTGGCGAGTTGGCCTATACCTCTCCGTGGGACCTTCATATACTTCAATAACGTAATTTAACCTAACCTAAACCAACGTAACATCTCGGCGGTAAGATTTGACAACATTCCTGTCTTGTTGGCCTCCATGTTTCCGTGGGGCCTTCATATACATCAATAACGTAATATAACCTAATATAACCCAACTTAACCTTTCGGCGTTATTATTTGACAACATTCCTGGCGAGCTGGCCTCTACGTCTCCGTGGAACGTCATATACATCAATAACGTAATATAACCTAACCTAACCCAACCTAACATCTCGGTACTAATATTTGACAACATTCCTGGCGAGTTGGCCTCTACGTCTCCGTGGGAATTTTATATACATCAATAACGTAATATAACCTAACCTAACCCAACCTAATATCTCGGCACTAATATTTGACAACATTCCTGGCGAGTTGGCCTCTACGTCTCCGTGGGGCCTTCATATACATCAATAACGTAATTTAACATAACCTAAACCAACCTAACATCTCGGCACTAATATTTGACAACATTCCTGGCGAGTTGGCCTCTACCTCTCCGTGGGACCTTTATATACATCAATAACGTAATATAACATAACCTAGCCCAACCTATCATATCGGCGGTAATATTTGACAACATTCCTGGCGAGTTGGCCTCTCCGTCTCCGTGGGGCCTTCATATACATCAATAACGTAATATAACCTAATATAACCCAACCTAACCTTTCGGCGTTATTATTTGACAACATTCCTGGCGAGTAGGCCTCTACGTCACCGTGGGACCTTCATATACATCAATAACGTAATATTACCTAACTTAACCCAACCTAACATCTCGGCACTAATATTTGACAACATTCCTGGCCAGTTGGCCTCTACCTCACCGTGGGACCTTCATATACATCAATAACGTAATGTAACCTAACCTAACGCAACCTAACATCTCGGCACTAATATTTGACAACATTCCTGGCGAGTTGGCCTATACCTCTCCGTGGGACCTTCATATACTTCAATAACGTAATTTAACCTAACCTAAACCAACGTAACATCTCGGCGGTAAGATTTGACAACATTCCTGTCTTGTTGGCCTCCATGTTTCCGTGGGGCCTTCATATACATCAATAACGTAATATAACCTAATATAACCCAACTTAACCTTTCGGCGTTATTATTTGACAACATTCCTGGCGAGCTGGCCTCTACGTCTCCGTGGAACGTCATATACATCAATAACGTAATATAACCTAACCTAACCCAACCTAACATCTCGGTACTAATATTTGACAACATTCCTGGCGAGTTGGCCTCTACGTCTCCGTGGGAATTTTATATACATCAATAACGTAATATAACCTAACCTAACCCAACCTAATATCTCGGCACTAATATTTGACAACATTCCTGGCGAGTTGGCCTCTACGTCTCCGTGGGGCCTTCATATACATCAATAACGTAATTTAACATAACCTAAACCAACCTAACATCTCGGCACTAATATTTGACAACATTCCTGGCGAGTTGGCCTCTACCTCTCCGTGGGACCTTTATATACATCAATAACGTAATATAACATAACCTAGCCCAACCTATCATATCGGCGGTAATATTTGACAACATTCCTGGCGAGTTGGCCTCTCCGTCTCCGTGGGGCCTTCATATACATCAATAACGTAATATAACCTAATATAACCCAACCTAACCTTTCGGCGTTATTATTTGACAACATTCCTGGCGAGCTGGCCTCTACGTCTCCGTGGAACTTCATATACATCAATAACGTAATATAACCTAACCTAACCCAACCTAACATCTCGGTACTAATATTTGACAACATTCCTGGCGAGTTGGTCTCTACGTCTCCGTGGGAATTTTATATACTTCAATAACGTAATATAACCTAACCTAACCCAACCTAACATCTCGGCACTAATATTTGACAACATTCCTGGCGAGTTGGCCTCTACCTCTCCGTGAGGCCTTCATATACATCAATAACGTAATATAATCTAACCTAACCCAACCTATCATCTCGGCGGTAATATTTGACAACATTCCTGGCCAGTTGGCCTCTACGTCTCCGTGGGGCCTTCATATACATCAATAACGTAATATAACCTAACCTAACCCAACCTAACATCTCGGCGGTAATATTTGACAACATTCCTGGCGAGTTGGGCTCTACGTCTCCGTGGGGTCTTCATATACATCAATAACGTAATATAACCTAACCTAACCCAACCTAACATCTCGGCGGTAATATTTGACAACATTCCTGGCGATTTGGCCTCTACGTCTCCGTGGGGCCTTCATATACATCAATAAGGTAATATAACCTAACCTAACCCAACCTATCATCTCGGCGGTAATATTTGACAACATTCCTGGCGAGTTGGCCTCTACGTCTCCGTGAGACCTTCATATCCATCAATAACGTAATATAACCTAATATAACCCGACCTAACCACTCGGCGCTATTATGTGACAACATTCCTGGCGAGTTGGCCTCTACGTCTCCGTGGGACCTTCATATACATCAATAACATAATATTACCTGACCTAACCCAACCTAAGATCTCGGCGCTATTATTTGACAACATTCCTGGCGAGTTGGCCTCTACCTCTCCGTGGGACCTTCATATACATCAATAACGTAATATTACCTAACCTAACCCAACCTAACATCTCGGCACTAATATTTGACAACATTCCTGGCGAGTTGGCCTCTACCTCTCCGTGCGGCCTTCATATACATCAATAACGTAATATAATCTAACCTAACCCAACCTATCATCTCGGCGGTAATATTTGACAACATTCCTGGCGAGTTGGCACCTACGTCTCCGTGGAACCTTCATATACATCAATAACTTAATATTACCTAACCTAACCCAACCTAACACCTCGGCACTAATATTTGACAACATTCCTGGGGAGTTGGCCTCTACCTCTCCGTGGGACCTTCATATACATCAATATCTTAATTTAACCTAACCTAAACCAACGTAACATCTCGGCGGTAGTATTTGACAACATTCCTGGCGAGTTGGCCTCTACCTCTCCGTGCGGCCTTCATATACATCAATAACGTAATATTACCTAACCTAACCCAACCTAACATCTCGGCACTAATATTTGACAACATTCCTGGCGAGATGGCCTCTACCTCTCCGTGCGGCCTTCATATACATCAATAACGAAATATAATCTAACCTAACCCAACCTATCATCTCGGCGGTAATATTTGACAACATTCCTGGCGAGTTGGCCTCTACGTCTCCGTGGGGCCTTCATATACATCAATAACGTAGTATAACCTAACCTAACCCAACCTAACACATCGGTAGTAATAATTGACAACATTCCTGGCGAGTAGGCCTCTACGTCACCGTGGGACCTTCATATACATCAATAACGTAATATTACCTAACTTAACCCAACCTAACATCTCGGCACTAATATTTGACAACATTCCTGGCCAGTTGGCCTCTACCTCACCGTGGGACCTTCATATACATCAATAACGTAATGTAACCTAACCTAACGCAACCTAACATCTCGGCACTAATATTTGACAACATTCCTGGCGAGTTGGCCTATACCTCTCCGTGGGACCTTCATATACTTCAATAACGTAATTTAACCTAACCTAAACCAACGTAACATCTCGGCGGTAAGATTTGACAACATTCCTGTCTTGTTGGCCTCCATGTTTCCGTGGGGCCTTCATATACATCAATAACGTAATATAACCTAATATAACCCAACTTAACCTTTCGGCGTTATTATTTGACAACATTCCTGGCGAGCTGGCCTCTACGTCTCCGTGGAACGTCATATACATCAATAACGTAATATAACCTAACCTAACCCAACCTAACATCTCGGTACTAATATTTGACAACATTCCTGGCGAGTTGGCCTCTACGTCTCCGTGGGAATTTTATATACATCAATAACGTAATATAACCTAACCTAACCCAACCTAATATCTCGGCACTAATATTTGACAACATTCCTGGCGAGTTGGCCTCTACGTCTCCGTGGGGCCTTCATATACATCAATAACGTAATTTAACATAACCTAAACCAACCTAACATCTCGGCACTAATATTTGACAACATTCCTGGCGAGTTGGCCTCTACCTCTCCGTGGGACCTTTATATACATCAATAACGTAATATAACGTAACCTAGCCCAACCTATCATATCGGCGGTAATATTTGACAACATTCCTGGCGAGTTGGCCTCTCCGTCTCCGTGGGGCCTTCATATACATCAATAACGTAATATAACCTAATATAACCCAACCTAACCTTTCGGCGTTATTATTTGACAACATTCCTGGCGAGCTGGCCTCTACGTCTCCGTGGAACTTCATATACATCAATAACGTAATATAACCTAACCTAACCCAACCTAACATCTCGGTACTAATATTTGACAACATTCCTGGCGATTTGGCCTCTACGTCTCCGTGGGGCCTTCATATACATCAATAAGGTAATATAACCTAACCTAACCCAACCTATCATCTCGGCGGTAATATTTGACAACATTCCTGGCGAGTTGGCCTCTACGTCTCCGTGAGACCTTCATATCCATCAATAACGTAATATAACCTAATATAACCCGACCTAACCACTCGGCGCTATTATGTGACAACATTCCTGGCGAGTTGGCCTCTACGTCTCCGTGGGACCTTCATATACATCAATAACATAATATTACCTGACCTAACGCAACCTAAGATGTCGGCGCTATTATTTGACAACATTCCTGGCGAGTTGGCCTCTACGTCTCCGTGGGACCTTCATATACATCAATAACGTAATATTACCTAACCTAACCCAACCGAACATCTCGGCACTAATATTTGACAACATTCCTGGCGAGTTGGCCTCTACCTCTCCGTGGGGCCTTCATATACATCAATAACGTAATATAATCTAACCTAACCCAACCTATCATCTCGGCGGTAATATTTGACAACATTCCTGGCCAGTTGGCCTCTACGTCTCCGTGGGACCTTTATATACATCAATAACGTAATATAACCTAACCTAGCCCATCCTATCATCTCGGCGGGAATATTTGACAACATTCCTGGCGAGTTGGCCTCTACGTCTCCGTGGCAATTTTATATACATCAATAACGTAATATAACCTAACCTAACCCAACCTATCATCTCGGCGGTAATATTTGACAACATTTCTGCCGAGTTGGCCTCTACGTCTCGGTGGGGCCTTCATATACATCAATAACGTAGTATAACCTAACCTAACCCAACCTAACACATCGGCGGTAATATTTGACGACATTCCTGGCGAGTTGGCCTCTACGTCACCGTGGGACCTTCATATACATCAATAACGTAATATTACCTAACTTAACCCAACCTAACATCTCGGCACTAATATTTGACAACATTCCTGGCGAGTTGGCCTCTACATCTCCGTGGGGCCTTCATATACATCAATAACGTAGTATAACCTAACCTAACCCAACCTAACACATCGGCGGTAATATTTGACAACATTCCTGTCGAGTTGGACTCTACGTCTCCGTGAGACCTTCATATCCATCAATAACGTAATATAACCTAATATAACCCAACCTAACCTTTCGGCGTTATTATTTGACAACATTCCTGGCGAGCTGGCCTCTACGTCTCCGTGGAACTTCATATACATCAATAACGTAATATAACCCAACCTAACCCAACCTAACATCTCGGCACTAATATTTGACAACATTCCTGGCGAGTTGGCCTCTACCTCTCCGTGCGGCCTTCATATACATCAATAACGTAATATAATCTAACCTAACCCAACCTATCATCTCGCCGGTAATATTTGACAACATTCCTGGCCAGTTGGCCTCTACGTCTCCGTGGGCCCTTCATATACATCAATAACGTAATATAACCTAACCTAACCCAACCTAACATCTCGGCGGTAATATTTGACAACATTCCTGGCGAGTTGGCCTCTACGTCTCCGTGGGGCCTTCATATACATCAATAACGTAGTATAACCTAACCTAACCCAACCTAACACATCGGCGGTAATAATTGACAACATTCCTGGCGAGTAGGCCTCTACGTCACCGTGGGACCTTCATATACATCAATAACGTAATGTAACCTAACCTAACGCAACCTCACATCTCGGCACTAATATTTGACAACATTCCTGGCGAGTTGGCCTATACCTCTCCGTGGGACCTTCATATACTTCAATAACGTAATTTAACCTAACCTAAACCAACGTAACATCTCGGCGGTAAGATTTGACAACATTCCTGGCGAGTTGGCCTCTACGTCTCCGTGGGAATTTTATATACATCAATAACGTAATATAACCTAACCTAACCCAACCTAACATCTCGGCACTAATATTTGACAACATTCCTGGCGAGTTGGCCTCTACGTCTCCGTGGGGCCTTCATATACATCAATAACGTAATTTAACCTAACCTAAACCAACGTAACATCTCGGCGGTAATATTTGACAACACTCCTGTCTTGTCGGCCTCCATGTTTCCGTGGGACCTTCATATACATCAATAACATAATATTACCTGACCTAACCCAACCTAAGATCTCGGCACTAACATTTGACAACATTCCTGGCGAGTTGGCCTCTACGTCTCCGTGGGACCTTCATATACATCAATAACGTAATATAACCTAACCTGACCCAACCTATCATCTCGGCGGGAATATTTGACAACATTCCTGGCGAGTTGGCCTCTACGTCTCCGTGGGACCTTCATATACATCAATAACATAATATTACCTGACCTAACGCAACCTAAGATCTCGGCGCTATTATTTGACAACATTCCTGGCGTGTTGGCCTCTACGTCTCCGTGGGACCTTCATATACATCAATAACGTAATATTACCTAACCTAACCCAACCGAACATCTCGGCACTAATATTTGACAACATTCCTGTCGAGTTGGCCTCTACCTCTCCGTGCGGCCTTCATATACATCAATAACGTAATATAATCTAACCTAACACAACCTAACATCTCGGCGGTAATATTTGACAACATTCCTGGCGAGTTGGCCTCTACGTCTCCGTGGGGCCTTCATACAAATCAATAACGTAATTTAACCTAACCTAAACCAACCTAACATCTCGGCACTAATATTTGACAACATTCCTGGCGAGTTGGCCTCTACCTCTCCGTGGGACCTTTATATACATCAATAACGTAATATAACCTAACCTAGCCCAACCTATCATATCGGCGGTAATATTTGACAACATTTCTGGCGAGTTGGCCTCACCGTCTCCGTGGGGCCTTCATATACATCAATAACGTAATATAACCTAACCTTACCCAACCTAACTCATCGGCGGTAATATTTGACAACATTCCTGGCGAGTTGGCCTCTACCTCTCCGTGGAACCTTCATATACATCAATATCTTAATTTAACCTAACCTAAATCAACGTAACATCTCGGCGGTAGTATTTGACAACATTCCTGGCTAGTTGGCCTCTATGTTTCCGTGGGACCCTTATATACATCAATAGCGTAGTATAACCTAACCTAGCCCAACCTATCATCTCGGCGGGAATATTTGACAACATTCCTGGCGAATTGGCCTCTACGTCTCCGTGGGACCTTCATATACATCAATAACATAATATTACCTGACCTAACCCAACCTAAGATCTCGGCGCTATTATTTGATAACATTCCTGGCGAGTTGGCCTCTACGTCTCCGTGGGACCTTCATATACATCAATAACGTAATATTACCTAACCTAACCCAACCTAACATCTCGGCGGTAATATTTGACAACATTCCTGGCGAATTGGCCTCTATGTCTCCGTGGGACCTTCATATACATCAATAACGTAATATAACCTAACCTAACCCAACCTAACATCTCGGCGGTAATATTTGACAACATTCCTGTCGAGTTGGACTCTACGTCTCCGTGAGACCTTCATATCCATCAATAACGTAATATAACCTAATATAACCCAACCTAACCTTTCGGCGTTATTATTTGACAACATTCCTGGCGAGCTGGCCTCTACGTCTCCGTGGAACTTCATATACATGAATAACGTAATATAACCTAACCTAACCCAACCTAACATCTCGGTACTAATATTTGACAACATTCCTGGCGAGTTGGCCTCTACGTCTCCGTGGGAATTTTATATACATCAATAACGTAATATAACCTAACCTAACCCAACCTAACATCTCGGCACTAATATTTGACAACATTCCTGGCGAGTTGGCCTCTACGTCTCCGTGGGGCCTTCATATACATCAATAACGTAATTTAACCTAACCTAAACCAACGTAACATCTCGGCGGTAATATTTGACAACACTCCTGTCTTGTCGGCCTCCATGTTTCCGTGGGACCTTCATATACATCAATAACATAATATTACCTGACCTAACCCAACCTAAGATCTCGGCACTAACATTTGACAACATTCCTGGCGAGTTGGCCTCTACGTCTCCGTGGGACCTTCATATACATCAATAACGTAATATAACCTAACCTGACCCAACCTATCATCTCGGCGGGAATATTTGACAACATTCCTGGCGAGTTGGCCTCTACGTCTCCGTGGGACCTTCATATACATCAATAACATAATATTACCTGACCTAACGCAACCTAAGATCTCGGCGCTATTATTTGACAACATTCCTGGCGTGTTGGCCTCTACGTCTCCGTGGGACCTTCATATACATCAATAACGTAATATTACCTAACCTAACCCAACCGAACATCTCGGCACTAATATTTGACAACATTCCTGTCGAGTTGGCCTCTACCTCTCCGTGCGGCCTTCATATACATCAATAACGTAATATAATCTAACCTAACACAACCTAACATCTCGGCGGTAATATTTGACAACATTCCTGGCGAGTTGGCCTCTACGTCTCCGTGGGGCCTTCATACAAATCAATAACGTAATTTAACCTAACCTAAACCAACCTAACATCTCGGCACTAATATTTGACAACATTCCTGGCGAGTTGGCCTCTACCTCTCCGTGGGACCTTTATATACATCAATAACGTAATATAACCTAACCTAGCCCAACCTATCATATCGGCGGTAATATTTGACAACATTCCTGGCGAGTTGGCCTCACCGTCTCCGTGGGGCCTTCATATACATCAATAACGTAATATAACCTAACCTAACCCAACCTAACTCATCGGCGGTAATATTTGACAACATTCCTGGCGAGTTGGCCTCTACCTCTCCGTGGAACCTTCATATACATCAATATCTTAATTTAACCTAACCTAAACCAACGTAACATCTCGGCGGTAGTATTTGACAACATTCCTGGCTAGTTGGCCTCTATGTTTCCGTGGGACCCTTATATACATCAATAGCGTAGTATAACCTAACCTAGCCCAACCTATCATCTCGGCGGGAATATTTGACAACATTCCTGGCGAATTGGCCTCTACGTCTCCGTGGGACCTTCATATACATCAATAACATAATATTACCTGACCTAACCCAACCTAAGATCTCGGCGCTATTATTTGATAACATTCCTGGCGAGTTGGCCTCTACGTCTCCGTGGGACCTTCATATACATCAATAACGTAATATTACCTAACCTAACCCAACCTAACATCTCGGCGGTAATATTTGACAACATTCCTGGCGAATTGGCCTCTATGTCTCCGTGGGACCTTCATATACATCAATAACACAATATTACCTGACCTAACCCAACCTAAGATCTCGGCGCTATTATTTGACAACATTCCTGGCGAGTTGGACTCTACCTCTCCGTGCGGCCTTAATATACATCAATAACGTAATATAATCTAACCTAACCCAACCTATCATCTCGGCGGTAATATTTGACAACATTCCTGGCCAGTTGGCCTGTACGTCTCCGTGAGACCTTCATATCCATCAATAACGTAATATAACCTAATATAACCCAACTTACCCTTTCGGCGTTATTATTTGACAACATTCCTGGCGAGCTGGCCTCTACGTCTCCGTGGAACTTCATATACATCAATAACGTAATATAACCTAACCTAACCCAACCTAACATCTCGGTACTAATATTTGACAACATTCCTGGCGAGTTGGCCTCTACGTCTCCGTGGGAATTTTATATACATCAATAACGTAATATAACCTAACCTAACCCAACCTAACATCTCGGCACTAATATTTGACAACATTCCTGGCGAGTTGGCCTCTACGTCTCCGTGGGGCCTTCATATACATCAATAACCTAATTTAACATAACCTAAACCAACCTAACATCTCGGCACTAATATTTGACAACATTCCTGGCGAGTTGGCCTCTACCTCTCCGTGGGACCTTTATATACATCAATAACGTAATATAACATAACCTAACCCAACCTATCATATCGGCGGTAATATTTGACAACATTCCTGGCGAGTTGGCCTCTCCGTCTCCGTGGGGCCTTCATATACATCAATAACGTAATATAACCTAACCTAACCCAACCTAACATCTCGGCGGTAATATTTGACAACATGCCTGGCGAGTTGGCACCTACGTCTCCGTGGAAACTTCATATACATCAATAACGTAGTATAATCTAACCTAACCCAACCTAACACATCGGCGGTAATATTTGACAACATTCCTGTCGAGTTGGACTCTACGTCTCCGTGAGACCTTCATATCCATCAATAACGTAATATAACCTAATATAACCCAACCTTACCTTTCGGCGTTATTATTTGACAACATTCCTGGCGAGCTGGCCTCTACGTCTCCGTGGAACTTCATATACATGAATAACGTAATATAACCTAACCTAACCCAACCTAACATCTCGGTACTAATATTTGACAACATTCCTGGCGAGTTGGCCTCTACGTCTCCGTGGGAATTTTATATACATCAATAACGTAATATAACCTAACCTAACCCAACCTAACATCTCGGCACTAATATTTGACAACATTCCTGGCGAGTTGGCCTCTACGTCTCCGTGGGGCCTTCATATACATCAATAACGTAATTTAACCTAACCTAAACCAACGTAACATCTCGGCGGTAATATTTGACAACATTCCTGGCGAGTTGGCCTCTACGTCTCCGTGGGATCTTTATATACATCAATAACGTAATTTAACCTAACCCAACCCAACCTAACATCTCGGCTGTAATATTTGACAACATTCCTGGCTAGTTGGCCTCTACGTCTCCGTGGGACCTTCATATACATCAATAACGTAATATAACCTAACCTAACCCAACATATCATCTCGGCGGGAATATTTGACAACATTCCTGGCGAGTTGGCCTCTACGTCTCCGTGGGACCTTCATATACATCAATAACATAATATTACCTGACCTAACGCAACCTAAGATCTCGGCGCTATTATTTGACAACATTCCTGGCGTGTTGGCCTCTACGTCTCCGTGGGACCTTCATATACATCAATAACGTAATATTACCTAACCTAACCCAACCGAACATCTCGGCACTAATATTTGACAACATTCCTGTCGAGTTGGCCTCTACCTCTCCGTGCGGCCTTCATATACATCAATAACATAATATAATCTAACCTAACACAACCTAACATCTCGGCGGTAATATTTGACAACATTCCTGGCGAGTTGGCCTCTACGTCTCCGTGGGGCCTTCATACAAATCAATAACGTAATTTAACCTAACCTAAACCAACCTAACATCTCGGCACTAATATTTGACAACATTCCTGGCGAGTTGGCCTCTACCTCTCCGTGGGACCTTTATATACATCAATAACGTAATATAACCTAACCTAGCCCAACCTATCATATCGGCGGTAATATTTGACAACATTCCTGGCGAGTTGGCCTCACCGTCTCCGTGGGGCCTTCATATACATCAATAACGTAATATAACCTAACCTAACCCAACCTAACTCATCGGCGGTAATATTTGACAACATTCCTGGCGAGTTGGCCTCTACCTCTCCGTGGAACCTTCATATACATCAATATCTTAATTTAACCTAACCTAAACCAACGTAACATCTCGGCGGTAGTATTTGACAACATTCCTGGCTAGTTGGCCTCTATGTTTCCGTGGGACCCTTATATACATCAATAGCGTAGTATAACCTAACCTAGCCCAACCTATCATCTCGGCGGGAATATTTGACAACATTCCTGGCGAATTGGCCTCTACGTCTCCGTGGGACCTTCATATACATCAATAACATAATATTACCTGACCTAACCCAACCTAAGATCTCGGCGCTATTATTTGATAACATTCCTGGCGAGTTGGCCTCTACGTCTCCGTGGGACCTTCATATACATCAGTAACGTAATATTACCTAACCTAACCCAACCTAACATCTCGGCGGTAATATTTGACAACATTCCTGGCGAATTGGCCTCTATGTCTCCGTGGGACCTTCATATACATCAATAACACAATATTACCTGACCTAACCCAACCTAAGATCTCGGCGCTATTATTTGACAACATTCCTGGCGAGTTGGACTCTACCTCTCCGTGCGGCCTTAATATACATCAATAACGTAATATAATCTAACCTAACCCAACCTATCATCTCGGCCGTAATATTTGACAACATTCCTGGCCAGTTGGCCTGTACGTCTCCGTGTGCCCTTCATATACATCAATAACGTAATATAACCTAACCTAACCCAACCTAACATCTCGGCGGTAATATTTGACAACATTCCTGGCGAGTTGGCCTCTACGTCTCCGTGAGACCTTCATATCCATCAATAACGTAATATAACCTAATATAACCCAACTTAACCTTTCGGCGTTATTATTTGACAACATTCCTGGCGAGCTGGCCTCTACGTCTTCGTGGAACTTCATATACATCAATAACGTAATATAACCTAACCTAACCCAACCTAACATCTCGGTACTAATATTTGACAACATTCCTGGCGAGTTGGCCTCTACGTCTCCGTGGGAATTTTATATACATCAATAACGTAATATAACCTAACCTAACCCAACCTAACATCTCGGCACTAATATTTGACAACATTCCTGGCGAGTTGGCCTCTACGTCTCCGTGGGGCCTTCATATACATCAATAACCTAATTTAACATAACCTAAACCAACCTAACATCTCGGCACTAATATTTGACAACATTCCTGGCGAGTTGGCCTCTACCTCTCCGTGGGACCTTTATATACATCAATAACGTAATATAACATAACCTAGCCCAACCTATCATATCGGCGGTAATATTTGACAACATTCCTGGCGAGTTGGCCTCTCCGTCTCCGTGGGGCCTTCATATACATCAATAACGTAATATAACCTAACCTAACCCAACCTAACTCATCGGCGGTAATATTTGACAACATTCCTGGCGAGTTGGCATCTACCTCTCCGTGGTACCTTCATATACATCAATATCTTAATTTAACCTAACCTAAACCAACGTAACATCTCGGCGGTAGTATTTGACAACATTCCTGGCTAGTTGGCCTCTATGTTTCCGTGGGACCCTTATATACATCAATAGCGTAGTATAACCTAACCTAGCCCAACCTATCATCTCGGCGGGAATATTTGACAACATTCCTGGCGAATTGGCCTCTACGTCTCCGTGGGACCTTCATATACATCAATAACATAATATTACCTGACCTAACCCAACCTAAGGTCTCGGCGCTATTATTTGATAACATTCCTGGCGAGTTGGCCTCTACGTCTCCGTGGGACCTTCATATACATCAATAACGTAATATTACCTAACCTAACCCAACCTAACATCTCGGCGGTAATATTTGACAACATTCCTGGCGAATTGGCCTCTACGTCTCCGTGGGACCTTCATATACATCAATAACATAATATTACCTGACCTAACCCAACCTAAGATCTCGGCGCTATTATTTGACAACATTCCTGGCGAGTTGGCCTCTACCTCTCCGTGCGGCCTTCATATACATCAATAACGTAATATAATCTAACCTAACCCAACCTATCATCTCGGCGGTAATATTTGACAACATTCCTGGCCAGTTGGCCTGTACGTCTCCGTGTGCCCTTCATATACATCAATAACGTAATATAACCTAACCTAACCCAACCTAACATCTCGGCGGTAATATTTGACAACATTCCTGGCGAGTTGGCCTCTACGTCTCCGTGGGGCCTTCATATACATCAATAACGTAATATAACCTAACCTAACCCAACCTAACATCTCGGCGGTAATATTTGACAACATTCCTGGCGATTTGGCCTCTACGTCTCCGTGGGGCCTTCATATACATCAATAACGTAACATAACCTAACCTAACCCAACCTATCATCTCGGCGGTAATATTTGACAACATTCCTGGCGAGTTGGCCTCTACGTCTCCGTGAGACCTTCATATCCATCAATAACGTAATATAACCTAATATAACCCAACTTAACCTTTCGGCGTTATTATTTGACAACATTCCTGGCGAGCTGGCCTCTACGTCTCCGTGGAACTTCATATACATCAATAACGTAATATAACCTAACCTAACCCAACCTAACATCTCGGTACTAATATTTGACAACATTCCTGGCGAGTTGGCCTCTACGTCTCCGTGGGAATTTTATATACATCAATAACGTAATATAACCTAACCTAACCCAACCTAACATCTCGGCACTAATATTTGACAACATTCCTGGCGAATTGGCCTCTACGTCTCCGTGGGGCCTTCATATACATCAATAACGTAATTTAACATAACCTAAACCAACCTAACATCTCGGCACTAATATTTGACAACATTCCTGGCGAGTTGGCCTCTACCTCTCCGTGGGACCTTTATATACATCAATAACGTAATATAACATAACCTAGCCCAACCTATCATATCGGCGGTAATATTTGACAACATTCCTGGCGAGTTGGCCTCTCCGTCTCCGTGGGGCCTTCATATACATCAATAACGTAATATAACCTAACCTAACCCAACCTAACTCATCGGCGGTAATATTTGACAACATTCCTGGCGAGTTGGCCTCTACCTCTCCGTGGAACCTTCATATACATCAATATCTTAATTTAACCTAACCTAAACCAACGTAACATCTCGGCGGTAGTATTTGACAACATTCCTGGCTAGTTGGCCTCTATGTTTCCGTGGGACCCTTATATACATCAATAGCGTAGTATAACCTAACCTAGCCCAACCTATCATCTCGGCGGGAATATTTGACAACATTCCTGGCGAATTGGCCTCTACGTCTCCGTGGGACCTTCATATACATCAATAACATAATATTACCTGACCTAACCCAACCTAAGATCTCGGCGCTATTATTTCATAACATTCCTGGCGAGTTGGCCTCTACGTCTCCGTGGGACCTTCATATACATCAATAACGTAATATTACCTAACCTAACCCAACCTAACATCTCGGCGGTAATATTTGACAACATTCCTGGCGAATTGGCCTCTATGTCTCCGTGGGACCTTCATATACATCAATAACACAATATTACCTGACCTAACCCAACCTAAGATCTCGGCGCTATTATTTGACAACATTCCTGGCGAGTTGGACTCTACCTCTCCGTGCGGCCTTAATATACATCAATAACGTAATATAATCTAACCTAACCCAACCTATCATCTCGGCGGTAATATTTGACAACATTCCTGGCCAGTTGGCCTGTACGTCTCCGTGTGCCCTTCATATACATCAATAACGTAATATAACCTAACCTAACCCAACCTAACATCTCGGCGGTAATATTTGACAACATTCCTGGCGAGTTGGCCTCTACGTCTCCGTGGGGCCTTCATATACATCAATAACGTAATATAACCTAACCTAACCCAACCTAACATCTCGGCGGTAATATTTGACAACATTCCTGGCGATTTGGCCTCTACGTCTCCGTGGGGCCTTCATATACATCAATAACGTAACATAACCTAACCTAACCCAACCTATCATCTCGGCGGTAATATTTGACAACATTCCTGGCGAGTTGGCCTCTACGTCTCCGTGAGACCTTCATATCCATCAATAACGTAATATAACCTAATATAACCCAACTTAACCTTTCGGCGTTATTATATGACAACATTCCTGGCGAGCTGGCCTCTACGTCTCCGTGGAACTTCATATACATCAATAACGTAATATAACCTAACCTAACCCAACCTAACATCTCGGTACTAATATTTGACAACATTCCTGGCGAGTTGGCCTCTACGTCTCCGTGGGAATTTTATATACATCAATAACGTAATATAACCTAACCTAACCCAACCTAACATCTCGGCACTAATATGCGACAACATTCCTGGCGAGTTGGCCTCTACGTCCCCGTGGGGCCTTCATATACATCAATAACCTAATTTAACATAACCTAAACCAACCTAACATCTCGGCACTAATATTTGACAACATTCCTGGCGAGTTGGCCTCTACCTCTCCGTGGGACCTTTATATACATCAATAACGTAATATAACATAACCTAGCCCAACCTATCATATCGGCGGTAATATTTGACAACATTCCTGGCGAGCTGGCCTCTACGTCTCCGTGGAACTTCATATACATCAATAACGTAATATAACCTAACCTAACCCAACCTAACATCTCGGTACTAATATTTGACAACATTCCTGGCGAGTTGGCCTCTACGTCTCCGTGGGAATTTTATATACATCAATAACGTAATATAACCTAACCTAACCCAACCTAACATCTCGGCACTAATATTTGACAACATTCCTGGCGAATTGGCCTCTACGTCTCCGTGGGGCCTTCATATACATCAATAACGTAATTTAACATAACCTAAACCAACCTAACATCTCGGCACTAATATTTGACAACATTCCTGGCGAGTTGGCCTCTACCTCTCCGTGGGACCTTTATATACATCAATAACGTAATATAACATAACCTAGCCCAACCTATCATATCGGCGGTAATATTTGACAACATTCCTGGCGAGTTGGCCTCTCCGTCTCCGTGGGGCCTTCATATACATCAATAACGTAATATAACCTAACCTAACCCGACCTAACTCATCGGCGGTAATATTTGACAACATTCCTGGCGAGTTGGCATCTACCTCTCCGTGGTACCTTCATATACATCAATATCTTAATTTAACCTAACCTAAACCAACGTAACATCTCGGCGGTAGTATTTGACAACATTCCTGGCTAGTTGGCCTCTATGTTTCCGTGGGACCCTTATATACATCAATAACGTAATATAACCTAACCTAGCCCAACCTATCATCTCGGCGGGAATATTTGACAACATTCCTCGCGAATTGGCCTCTACGTCTCCGTCGGACCTTCATATACATCAATAACATAATATTACCTGACCTAACCCAACCTAAGATCTCGGCGCTATTATTTGACAACATTCCTGGCGAGTTGACCTCTACGTCTCCGTGGGACCTTCATATACATCAATAACGTAATATTACCTAACCTAACCCAACCTAACATCTCGGCGGTAATATTTGACAACATTCCTGGCGAGTTGGCACCTACGTCTCCGTGGAACCTTCATATACATCAATAACTTAATATTACCTAACCTAACCCAACCTAACATCTCGGCACTAATATTTGACAACATTCCTGGGGAGTTGGCCTCTACCTCTCCGTGGGACCTTCATATACATCAATATCTTAATTTAACCTAACCTAAACCAACGTAACATTTCGGCGGTAGTATTTGACAACATTCCTGGCGAGTTGGCCTCTACGTCTCCGTGGGACCTTCATATACATCAATAACGTAATATTACCTAACCTAACCCAACCTAACATCTCGGCGGTAATATTTGACAACATTCCTGGCGAATTGGCCTCTACGTCTCCGTGGGACCTTCATATACATCAATAACATAATATTACCTGACCTAACCCAACCTAAGATCTCGGCGCTATTATTTGACAACATTCCTGGCGAGTTGGCCTCTACCTCTCCGTGCGGCCTTCATATACATCAATAACGTAATATAATCTAACCTAACCCAACCTATCATCTCGGCGGTAATATTTGACAACATTCCTGGCCAGTTGGCCTGTACGTCTCCGTGTGCCCTTCATATACATCAATAACGTAATATAACCTAACCTAACCCAACCTAACATCTCGGCGGTAATATTTGACAACATTCCTGGCGAGTTGGCCTCTACCTCTCCGTGGGACCTTTATATACATCAATAACGTAATATAACCTAACCTAGCCCAACCTATCATATCGGCGGTAATATTTGACAACATTCCTGGCGAGTTGGCCTCACCGTCTCCGTGGGGCCTTCATATACATCAATAACGTAATATAACCTAACCTAACCCAACCTAACTCATCGGCGGTAATATTTGACAACATTCCTGGCGAGTTGGCCTCTACCTCTCCGTGGAACCTTCATATACATCAATATCTTAATTTAACCTAACCTAAACCAACGTAACATCTCGGCGGTAGTATTTGACAACATTCCTGGCTAGTTGGCCTCTATGTTTCCGTGGGACCCTTATATACATCAATAGCGTAGTATAACCTAACCTAGCCCAACCTATCATCTCGGCGGGAATATTTGACAACATTCCTGGCGAATTGGCCTCTACGTCTCCGTGGGACCTTCATATACATCAATAACATAATATTACCTGACCTAACCCAACCTAAGATCTCGGCGCTATTATTTGATAACATTCCTGGCGAGTTGGCCTCTACGTCTCCGTGGGACCTTCATATACATCAATAACGTAATATTACCTAACCTAACCCAACCTAACATCTCGGCGGTAATATTTGACAACATTCCTGGCGAATTGGCCTCTATGTCTCCGTGGGACCTTCATATACATCAATAACACAATATTACCTGACCTAACCCAACCTAAGATCTCGGCGCTATTATTTGACAACATTCCTGGCGAGTTGGACTCTACCTCTCCGTGCGGCCTTAATATACATCAATAACGTAATATAATCTAACCTAACCCAACCTATCATCTCGGCGGTAATATTTGACAACATTCCTGGCCAGTTGGCCTGTACGTCTCCGTGTGCCCTTCATATACATCAATAACGTAATATAACCTAACCTAACCCAACCTAACATCTCGGCGGTAATATTTGACAACATTCCTGGCGAGTTGGCCTCTACGTCTCCGTGGGGCCTTCATATACATCAATAACGTAATATAACCTAACCTAACCCAACCTAACATCTCGGCGGTAATATTTGACAACATTCCTGGCGATTTGGCCTCTACGTCTCCGTGGGGCCTTCATATACATCAATAACGTAACATAACCTAACCTAACCCAACCTATCATCTCGGCGGTAATATTTGACAACATTCCTGGCGAGTTGGCCTCTACGTCTCCGTGAGACCTTCATATCCATCAATAACGTAATATAACCTAATATAACCCAACTTAACCTTTCGGCGTTATTATTTGACAACATTCCTGGCGAGCTGGCCTCTACGTCTCCGTGGAACTTCATATACATCAATAACGTAATATAACCTAACCTAACCCAACCTAACATCTCGCTACTAATATTTGACAACATTCCTGGCGAGTTGGACTCTACGTCTCCGTGGGAATTTTATATACATCAATAACGTAATATAACCTAACCTAACCCAACCTAACATCTCGGCACTAATATTTGACAACATTCCTGGCGAGTTGGCCTCTACGTCTCCGTGGGGCCTTCATATACATCAATAACCTAATTTAACATAACCTAAACCAACCTAACATCTCGGCACTAATATTTGACAACATTCCTGGCGAGTTGGCCTCTACCTCTCCGTGGGACCTTTATATACATCAATAACGTAATATAACATAACCTAGCCCAACCTATCATATCGGCGGTAATATTTGACAACATTCCTGGCGAGTTGGCCTCTCCGTCTCCGTGGGGCCTTCATATACATCAATAACGTAATATAACCTAACCTAACCCAACCTAACTCATCGGCGGTAATATTTGACAACATTCCTGGCGAGTTGGCATCTACCTCTCCGTGGTACCTTCATATACATCAATATCTTAATTTAACCTAACCTAAACCAACGTAACATCTCGGCGGTAGTATTTGACAACATTCCTGGCTAGTTGGCCTCTATGTTTCCGTGGGACCCTTATATACATCAATAGCGTAGTATAACCTAACCTAGCCCAACCTATCATCTCGGCGGGAATATTTGACAACATTCCTGGCGAATTGGCCTCTACGTCTCCGTGGGACCTTCATATACATCAATAACATAATATTACCTGACCTAACCCAACCTAAGGTCTCGGCGCTATTATTTGATAACATTCCTGGCGAGTTGGCCTCTACGTCTCCGTGGGACCTTCATATACATCAATAACGTAATATTACCTAACCTAACCCAACCTAACATCTCGGCGGTAATATTTGACAACATTCCTGGCGAATTGGCCTCTACGTCTCCGTGGGACCTTCATATACATCAATAACATAATATTACCTGACCTAACCCAACCTAAGATCTCGGCGCTATTATTTGACAACATTCCTGGCGAGTTGGCCTCTACCTCTCCGTGCGGCCTTCATATACATCAATCACGTAATATAATCTAACCTAACCCAACCTATCATCTCGGCGGTAATATTTGACAACATTCCTGGCCAGTTGGCCTGTACGTCTCCGTGTGCCCTTCATATACATCAATAACGTAATATAACCTAACCTAACCCAACCTAACATCTCGGCGGTAATATTTGACAACATTCCTGGCGAGTTGGCCTCTACGTCTCCGTGGGGCCTTCATATACATCAATAACGTAATATAACCTAACCTAACCCAACCTAACATCTCGGCGGTAATATTTGACAACATTCCTGGCGATTTGGCCTCTACGTCTCCGTGGGGCCTTCATATACATCAATAACGTAACATAACCTAACCTAACCCAACCTATCATCTCGGCGGTAATATTTGACAACATTCCTGGCGAGTTGGCCTCTACGTCTCCGTGAGACCTTCATATCCATCAATAACGTAATATAACCTAATATAACCCAACTTAACCTTTCGGCGTTATTATTTGACAACATTCCTGGCGAGCTGGCCTCTACGTCTCCGTGGAACTTCATATACATCAATAACGTAATATAACCTAACCTAACCCAACCTAACATCTCGGTACTAATATTTGACAACATTCCTGGCGAGTTGGCCTCTACGTCTCCGTGGGAATTTTATATACATCAATAACGTAATATAACCTAACCTAACCCAACCTAACATCTCGGCACTAATATTTGACAACATTCCTGGCGAATTGGCCTCTACGTCTCCGTGGGGCCTTCATATACATCAATAACGTAATTTAACATAACCTAAACCAACCTAACATCTCGGCACTAATATTTGACAACATTCCTGGCGAGTTGGCCTCTACCTCTCCGTGGGACCTTTATATACATCAATAACGTAATATAACATAACCTAGCCCAACCTATCATATCGGCGGTAATATTTGACAACATTCCTGGCGAGTTGGCCTCTCCGTCTCCGTGGGGCCTTCATATACATCAATAACGTTAATATAACCTAACCTAACCCAACCTAACTCATCGGCGGTAATATTTGACAACATTCCTGGCGAGTTGGCATCTACCTCTCCGTGGTACCTTCATATACATCAATATCTTAATTTAACCTAACCTAAACCAACGTAACATCTCGGCGGTAGTATTTGACAACATTCCTGGCTAGTTGGCCTCTATGTTTCCGTGGGACCCTTATATACATCAATAACGTAATATAACCTAACCTAGCCCAACCTATCATCTCGGCGGGAATATTTGACAACATTCCTCGCGAATTGGCCTCTACGTCTCCGTGGGACCTTCATATACATCAATAACATAATATTACCTGACCTAACCCAACCTAAGATCTCGGCGCTATTATTTGACAACATTCCTGGCGAGTTGACCTCTACGTCTCCGTGGGACCTTCATATACATCAATAACGTAATATTACCTAACCTAACCCAACCTAACATCTCGGCGGTAATATTTGACAACATTCCTGGCGAGTTGGCACCTACGTCTCCGTGGAACCTTCATATACATCAATAACTTAATATTACCTAACCTAACCCAACCTAACATCTCGGCACTAATATTTGACAACATTCCTGGGGAGTTGGCCTCTACCTCTCCGTGGGACCTTCATATACATCAATATCTTAATTTAACCTAACCTAAACCAACGTAACATCTCGGCGGTAGTATTTGACAACATTCCTGGCGAGTTGGCCTCTACGTCTCCGTGGGACCTTCATATACATCAATAACGTAATATTACCTAACCTAACCCAACCTAACATCTCGGCGGTAATATTTGACAACATTCCTGGCGAATTGGCCTCTACGTCTCCGTGGGACCTTCATATACATCAATAACATAATATTACCTGACCTAACCCAACCTAAGATCTCGGCGCTATTATTTGACAACATTCCTGGCGAGTTGGCCTCTACCTCTCCGTGCGGCCTTCATATACATCAATAACGTAATATAATCTAACCTAACCCAACCTATCATCTCGGCGGTAATATTTGACAACATTCCTGGCCAGTTGGCCTGTACGTCTCCGTGTGCCCTTCATATACATCAATAACGTAATATAACCTAACCTAACCCAACCTAACATCTCGGCGGTAATATTTGACAACATTCCTGGCGAGTTGGCCTCTACGTCTCCGTGGGGCCTTCATATACATCAATAACGTAATATAACCTAACCTAACGCAACCTAACATCTCGGCACTAATATTTGACAACATTCCTGGCGAGTTGGCCTATACCTCTCCGTGGGACCTTCGTATACTTCAATAACGTAATTTAGCCTAACCTAAACCAACGTAACATCTCGGCGGTAAGATTTGACAACATTCCTGTCTGGTTGGCCTCCATGTTTCCGTGGGGCCTTCATATACATCAATAACGTAATATAACCTAACCTAACCCAACCTAACACATCGGCGGTAATATTTGACAACATTCCTGGCGAGTTGGCCTCTACCTCTCCGTGGGACCTTTATATACATCAATAACGTAATATAACCTAACCTAGACCAACCTATCATATCGGCGGTAATATTTGACAACATTCCTGGCGAGTTGGCCTCACCGTCTCCGTGGGGCCTTCGTATACATCAATAACGTAATATAACCTAACCTAACCCAACCTAACTCATCGGCGGTAATATTTGACAACATTCCTGGCGAGTTGGCTTCTACCTCTCCGTGGAACCTTCATATACATCAATATATTAATTTAACCTAACCTAAACCAACGTAACATCTCGGCGGTAGTATTTGACAACATTCCTGGCTTGTTGGCCTCTATGTTTCCGTGGGACGTTTATATACATCAATAACGTAATATAACCTAACCTAACCCAACCTATCATCTCGGCGGTAATATTTGACAACATTCCTGGCGAGTTGGCCTCTACGTCTCCGTGAGACCTTCATATCCATCAATAACGTAATATAACCTAATATAACCCGACCTAACCACTCGGCGCTATTATGTGACAACATTCCTGGCGAGTTGGCCTCTACCTCTCCGTGGGACCTTCATATACATCAATAACGTAATATAACCTAAACTAACCCAACCTAACCTTTCGGCGCTATTATTTGACAACATTCCTGGCGGGTTGGCCTCTACGTCTCCGCGGGGCCTTTATATACATCAATAACGTAATATAACCTAACCTAACCCAACCCAATGTCTCGGAACTAATATTTGACAACATTCCTGGCGAGTTGGCCTCTACGTCACCGTGGGACCTTCATATACATCAATAACTTAATATTACCTAACCTAACACAACCTAACATCTCGGCACTAATATTTGACAACATTCCTGGCGAGTTGGCCTCTACCTCTCCGTGGGACCTTCATATACATCAATATCTTAATTTAACCTAACCTAAACCAACGCAACATCTCGGCGGTAGTATTTGACAGCATTCCTGGCTTGTTGGCCTCTATGTTTCCGTGGGACCTTTATATACATCAATAACGTAATATAACCTAACCTAGCCCATCCTATCATCTCGGCGGGAATATTTGACAACATTCCTGGCGAGTTGGCCTCTACGTCTCCGTGGGAATTTTATATACATCAATAACGTAATATAACCTAACCTAACCCAACCTATCATCTCGGCGGTAATATTTGACAACATTTCTGCCGAGTTGGCCTCTACGTCTCGGTGGGGCCTTCATATACATCAATAACGTAGTATAACCTAACCTAACCCAACCTAACACATCGGCGGTAATATTTGACAACATTCCTGGCGAGTTGGCCTCTACGTCTCCGTGGGACCTTCATATACATCAATAACGTAATATTACCTAACCTAACCCAACCGAACATCTCGGCACTAATATTTGACAACATTCCTGGCGAGTTGGCCTCCACCTCTCCGTGCGGCCTTCATATACATCAATAACGTAATATAATCTAACCTAACCCAACCTAACATCTCGGCGGTAATATTTGACAACATTCCTGGCCAGTTGGCCTCTACGTCTCCGTGGGGCCTTCATATACATCAATAACGTAATATAACCTAACCTAACCCAACCTAACATCTCGGCGGTAATATTTGACAACATTCCTGGCAAGTTGGCCTCTACGTGTCCGTGGGGCCTTCATATACATCAATAACGTAATATAACCTAACCTAACCCAACCTACCATCTCGGCGGTAATATTTGACAACATTCCTGGCGATTTGGCCTCTACGTCTCCGTGGGGCCTTCATATACATCAATAACGTAATATAACCTAACCTAACCCAACCTATCATCTCGGCGGTAATATTTGACAACATTCCTGGCGAGTTGGCCTCTACGTCTCCGTGAGACCTTCATATCCATCAATAACGTAATATAACCTAATATAACCCAACTTAACCTTTCGGCGTTATTATTTGACAACATTCCTGGCGAGCTGGCCTCTACGTCTCCGTGGAACTTCATATACATCAATAACGTAATATAACCTAACCTAACCCAACCTAACATCTCGGTACTAATATTTGACAACATTCCTGGCGAGTTGGCCTCTACGTCTCCGTGGGAATTTTATATACATCAATAACGTAATATAACCTAACCTAACCCAACCTAACATCTCGGCACTAATATTTGACAACATTCCTGGCGAGTTGGCATCTACGTCTCCGTGGGGCCTTCATATACATCAATAACGTAATTTAACATAACCTAAACCAACCTAACATCTCGGCACTAATATTTGACAACATTCCTGGCGAGTTGGCCTCTACCTCTCCGTGGGACCTTTATATACATCAATAACGTAATATAACATAACCTAACCCAACCGAACATCTCGGCACTAATATTTGACAACATTCCTGGCGAGTTGGCCTCTACCTCTCCGTGCGGCCTTCATATACATCAATAACGTAATATAATCTAACCTAACCCAACCTAACATCTCGGCGGTAATATTTGACAACATTCCTGGCCAGTTGGCCTCTACGTCTCCGTGGGGCCTTCATATACATCAATAACGTAATATAACCTAACCTAACCCAACCTAACATCTCGGCGGTAATATTTGACAACATTCCTGGCAAGTTGGCCTCTACGTCTCCGTGGGGCCTTCATATACATCAATAACGTAATATAACCTAACCTAACCCAACCTACCATCTCGGCGGTCATATTTGACAACATTCCTGGCGATTTGGCCTCTACGTCTCCGTGGGGCCTTCATATACATCAATAACGTAATATAACCTAACCTAACCCAACCTATCATCTCGGCGGTAATATTTGACAACATTCCTGGCGAGTTGGCCTCTACGTCTCCGTGAGACCTTCATATCCATCAATAACGTAATATAACCTAATATAACCCAACTTAACCTTTCGGCGTTATTATTTGACAACATTCCTGGCGAGCTGGCCTCTACGTCTCCGTGGGAATTTTATATACATCAATAACATAATATTACCTGACCTAACGCAACCTAAGATGTCGGCGCTATTATTTGACAACATTCCTGGCGAGTTGGCGTCTACGTCTCCGTGGGACCTTCATATACATCAATAACGTAATATTACCTAACCTAACCCAACCGAACATCTCGGCGGTAATATTTGACAACATTCCTGGCGAGTTGGCCTCTACGTCTCCGTGGGGTCTTCATATACATCAATAACGTAATATAACCTAACCTAACCCAACCTAACATCTCGGCGGTAATATTTGACAACATTCCTGGCGATTTGGCCTCTACGTCTCCGTGGGGCCTTCATATACATCAATAACGTAATATAACCTAACCTAACCCAACTTATCATCTCGGCGGTAATATTTGACAACATTCCTGGCGAGTTGGCCTCTACGTCTCCGTGAGACCTTCATATCCATCAATAACGTAATATAACCTAATATAACCCGACCTAACCACTCGGCGCTATTATGTGACAACATTCCTGGCGAGTTGGCCTCTACCTCTCCGTGGGACCTTCATATACATCAATAACGTAATATAACCTAACCTAACCCAACCTAACATCTCGGCACTAATATTTGACAACATTCCTGGCGAGTTGGCCTCTACGTCTCCGTGGGGCCTTCATACAAATCAATAACGTAATTTAACCTAACCTAAACCAACCTAACATCTCGGCACTAATATTTGACAACATTCCTGGCGAGTTGGCCTCTACCTCTCCGTGGGACCTTTATATACATCAATAACGTAATATAACCTAACCTAGACCAACCTATCATATCGGCGGTAATATTTGACAACATTCCTGGCGAGTTGGCCTCACCGTCTCCGTGGGGCCTTCGTATACGTCAATAACGTAATATAACCTAACCTAACCCAACCTAACTCATCGGCGGTAATATTTGACAACATTCCTGGCGAGTTGGCTTCTACCTCTCCGTGGAACCTTCATATACATCAATATATTAATTTAACCTAACCTAAACCAACGTAACATCTCGGCGGTAGTATTTGACAACATTCCTGGCTTGTTGGCCTCTATGTTTCCGTGGGACGTTTATATACATCAATAACGTAATATAACCTAACCTAGCCCAACCTATCATCTCGGCGGGAATATTTGACAACATTCCTGGCGAGTTGGCCTCTACGTCTCCGTGGGACCTTCATATACATCAATAACATAATATTACCTGACCTAACGCAACCTAAGATGTCGGCGCTATTATTTGACAACATTCCTGGCGAGTTGGCGTCTACGTCTCCGTGGGACCTTCATATACATCAATAACGTAATATTACCTAACCTAACCCAACCGAACATCTCGGCACTAATATTTGACAACATTCCTGGCGAGTTGGCCTCTACCTCTCCGTGAGGCCTTCATATACATCAATAACGTAATATAATCTAACCTAACCCAACCTATCATCTCGGCGGTAATATTTGACAACATTCCTGGCCAGTTGGCCTCTACGTCTCCGTGGGGCCTTCATATACATCAATAACGTAATATAACCTAACCGAACCCAACCTAACATCTCGGCGGTAATATTTGACAACATTCCTGGCGAGTTGGCCTCTACGTCTCCGTGGGGTCTTCATATACATCAATAACGTAATATAACCCAACCTAACCCAACCTAACATCTCGGCGGTAATATTTGACAACATTCCTGGCGATTTGGCCTCTACGTCTCCGTGGGGCCTTCATATACATCAATAACGTAATATAACCTAACCTAACCCAACCTATCATCTCGGCGGTAATATTTGACAACATTCCTGGCGAGTTGGCATCTACGTCTCCGTGAGACCTTCATATCCATCAATAACGTAATATAACCTAATATAACCCGACCTAACCACTCGGCGCTATTATGTGACAACATTCCTGGCGAGTTGGCCTCTACCTCTCCGTGGGACCTTCATATACATCAATAACGTAATATAACCTAAACTAACCCAACCTAACCTTTCGGCGCTATTATTTGACAACATTCCTGGCGGGTTGGCCTCTACGTCTCCGCGGGGCCTTTATATACATCAATAACGTAATATAACCTAACCTAACCCAACCCAATGTCTCGGAACTAATATTTGACAACATTCCTGGAGAGTTGGCCTCTACGTCACCGTGGGACCTTCATATACATCAATAACTTAATATTACCTAACCTAACCCAACCTAACATCTCGGCACTAATATTTGACAACATTCCTGGCGAGTTGGCCTCTACCTCTCCGTGGGACCTTCATATACATCAATATCTTAATTTAACCTAACCTAAACCAACGTAACATCTCGGCGGTAGTATTTGACAGCATTACTGGCTTGTTGGCCTCTATGTTTCCGTGGGACCTTTATATACATCAATAACGTAATATAACATAACCTAGCCCATCCTATCATCTCGGCGGGAATATTTGACAACATTCCTGGCGAGTTGGCCTCTACGCCTCCGTGCGAATTTTATATACATCAATAACGTAATATAACATAACCTAACCCAACCTATCATCTCGGCGGTAATATTTGACATCATTTCTGCCGAGTTGGCCTCTACGTCTCGGTGGGGCCTTCATATACATCAATAACGTAGTATAACCTAACCTAACCCAACCTAACACATCGGCGGTAATATTTGACAACATTCCTGGCGAGTTGGCCTCTACGTTACCGTGGGACCTTCATATACATCAATAACGTAATATTACCTAACTTAACCCAACCTAACATCTCGGCACTAATATTTGACAACATTCCTGTCGAGTTGGCCTCTACCTCTCAGTGGGACCTTCATATACATCAATAACGTAATTTAACCTAACCTAAACCAACGTAACATCTCGGCGGTAATATTTGACAGCATTCCTGTCTTGTTGGCCTCCATGTTTCCGTGGGACCTTCATATACATCAATAACATAATATTACCTGACCTAACCCAACCTAAGATCTCGGCACTAATATTTGACAACATTCCTGGCGAGTTGGCCTCTACGTCTCCGTGGGACCTTCATATACATCAATAACGTAATATAACCTAACCTAACCCAACCTATCATCTCGGCGGTAATATATGAGAACATTCCTGGCGAGTTGGCTTCTACATCTCCGTGGGGCCTTCATATACATCAATAACGTAATATAACCTAACCTAACCCAACCTAACATCTCGGCACTAATATTTGACAACATTCCTGGCGAGTTGGCCTCTACGTCTCCGTGGGGCCTTCATACAAATCAATAACGTAATTTAACCTAACCTAAACCAACCTAACATCTCGGCACTAATATTTGACAACATTCCTGGAGAGTTGGCCTCTACCTCTCCGTGGGACCTTTATATACATCAATAACGTAATATAACCTAACCTAACCCAACCTAACTCATCGGCGGTAATATTTGACAACATTCCTGGCGAGTTGGCCTCTACGTCTCCGTGGGACCTTCATATACATAAATAACGTAATATAACCTAACCTAACCCAACCTATCATCTCGGCGGTAATATTTGACAACATTCCTGGCGAGTTGGCCTCTACGTCTCCGTGGGACCTTCATATACATAAATAACGTAATATAACCTAACCTAACCCAACCTATCATCTCGGCGGTAATATTTGAGAACATTCCTGGCGAGTTGGCTTCTACATCTCCGTGGGGCCTTCATATACATCAATAACGTAGTATAACCTAACCTAACCAAACCTAACACATCGGCGGTAATATTTGACAACATTCCTGGCGAGTTGGCCTCTACGTCTCCGTGGGACCTTCATATACATCAATAACATAATATTACCTGACCTAACGCAACCTAAGATCTCGGCGCTATTATTTGACAACATTCCTGGCGAGTTGGCCTCTACGTCTCCGTGGAACTTCACATACATCAATAACGTAATATAACCTAACCTAACCCAACCTAACATCTCGGTACTAATATTTGACAACATTCCTGGCGAGTTGGCCTCTACGTCTCCGTGGGAATTTTATATACATCAATAACGTAATATAACCTAACCTAACCCAACCTAACATCTCGGCACTAATATTTGACAACATTCCTGGCGAGTTGGCCTCTACGTCTCCGTGGGGCCTTCATATACATCAATAACGTAATTTAACCTAACCTAAACCAACGTAACATCTCGGCGGTAATATTTGACAAAACTCCTGTCTTGTCGGCGTCCATGTTTCCGTGGGACCTTCATATACATCAATAACATAATATTACCTGACCTAACCCAACCTAAGATCTCGGCACTAATATTTGACAACATTCCTGGCGAGTTGGCCTCTACGTCTCCGTGGGACCTTCATATACATCAGTAACATAATATAACCTAACCTAACCCAACCTATCATCTCGGCGGTAATATTTGAGAACATTCCTGGCGAGTTGGCTTCTACATCTCCGTGGGGCCTTCATATACATCAATAACGTAGTATAACCTAACCTAACCCAACCTAACACATCGGCGGTAATATTTGACAACATTCCTGGCGAGTTGGCCTCTACGTCTCCGTGGGACCTTCATATACATCAATAACGTAATATTACCTAACCTAACCCAACCGAACATCTCGGCACTAATATTTGACAACATTCCTGGCGAGTTGGCCTCTACCTCTCCGTGCGGCCTTCATATACATCAATAACGTAATATAATCTAACCTAACCCAACCTAACATCTCGGCGGTAATATTTGACAACATTCCTGGCCAGTTGGCCTCTACGTCTCCGTGGGGCCTTCATATACATCAATAACGTAATATAACCTAACCTAACCCAACCTAACATCTCGGCGGTAATACGTGACAACATTCCTGGCAAGTTGGCCTCTACGTCTCCGTGGGGCCTTCATATACATCAATAACGTAATATAACCTAACCTAACCCAACCTACCATCTCGGCGGTAATATTTGACAACATTCCTGGCGATTTGGCCTCTACGTCTCCGTGGGGCCTTCATATACATCAATAACGTAATATAACCTAACCTAACCCAACCTATCATCTCGGCGGTAATATTTGACAACATTCCTGGCGAGTTGGCCTCTACGTCTCCGTGAGACCTTCATATCCATCAATAACGTAATATAACCTAATATAACCCAACTTAACCTTTCGGCGTTATTATTTGACAACATTCCTGGCGAGCTGGCCTCTACGTCTCCGTGGAACTTCATATACATCAATAACGTAATATAACCTAACCTAACCCAACCTAACATCTCGGTACTAATATTTGACAACATTCCTGGCGAGTTGGCGTCTACGTCTCCGTGGGAATTTTATATACATCAATAACGTAATATAACCTAACCTAACCCAACCTAACATCTCGGCACTAATATTTGACAACATTCCTGGCGAGTTGGCATCTACGTCTCCGTGGGGCCTTCATATACATCAATAACGTAATTTAACATAACCTAAACCAACCTAACATCTCGGCACTAATATTTGACAACATTCCTGGCGAGTTGGCCTCTACGTCTCCGTGGGGCCTTCATACAAATCAATAACGTAATTTAACCTAACCTAAACCAACCTAACATCTCGGCACTAATATTTGACAACATTCCTGGCGAGTTGGCCTCTACCTCTCCGTGGGACCTTTATATACATCAATAACGTAATATAACCTAACCTAGACCAACCTATCATATCGGCGGTAATATTTGACAACATTCCTGGCGAGTTGGCCTCACCGTCTCCGTGGGGCCTTCGTATACGTCAATAACGTAATATAACCTAACCTAACCCAACCTAACTCATCGGCGGTAATATTTGACAACATTCCTGGCGAGTTGGCTTCTACCTCTCCGTGGAACCTTCATATACATCAATATATTAATTTAACCTTACCTAAACCAACGTAACATCTCGGCGGTAGTATTTGACAACATTCCTGGCTTGTTGGCCTCTATGTTTCCGTGGGACGTTTATATACATCAATAACGTAATATAACCTAACCTAGCCCAACCTATCATCTCGGCGGGAATATTTGACAACATTCCTGGCGAGTTGGCCTCTACGTCTCCGTGGGACCTTCATATACATCAATAACATAATATTACCTGACCTAACGCAACCTAAGATGTCGGCGCTATTATTTGACAACATTCCTGGCGAGTTGGCGTCTACGTCTCCGTGGGACCTTCATATACATCAATAACGTAATATTACCTAACCTAACCCAACCGAACATCTCGGCACTAATATTTGACAACATTCCTGGCGAGTTGGCCTCTACCTCTCCGTGAGGCCTTCATATACATCAATAACGTAATATAATCTAACCTAACCCAACCTATCATCTCGGCGGTAATATTTGACAACATTCCTGGCCAGTTGGCCTCTACGTCTCCGTGGGGCCTTCATATACATCAATAACGTAATATAACCTAACCGAACCCAACCTAACATCTCGGCGGTAATATTTGACAACATTCCTGGCGAGTTGGCCTCTACGTCTCCGTGGGGTCTTCATATACATCAATAACGTAATATAACCTAACCTAACCCAACCTAACATCTCGGCGGTAATATTTGACAACATTCCTGGCGATTTGGCCTCTACGTCTCCGTGGGGCCTTCATATACATCAATAACGTAATATAACCTAACCTAACCCAACCTATCATCTCGGCGGTAATATTTGACAACATTCCTGGCGAGTTGGCCTCTACGTCTCCGTGAGACCTTCATATCCATCAATAACGTAATATAACCTAATATAACCCGACCTAACCACTCGGCGCTATTATGTGACAACATTCCTGGCGAGTTGGCCTCTACCTCTCCGTGGGACCTTCATATACATCAATAACGTAATATAACCTAAACTAACCCAACCTAACCTTTCGGCGCTATTATTTGACAACATTCCTGGCGGGTTGGCCTCTACGTCTCCGCGGGGCCTTTATATACATCAATAACGTAATATAACCTAACCTAACCCAACCCAATGTCTCGGAACTAATATTTGACAACATTCCTGGAGAGTTGGCCTCTACGTCACCGTGGGACCTTCATATACATCAATAACTTAATATTACCTAACCTAACCCAACCTAACATCTCGGCACTAATATTTGACAACATTCCTGGCGAGTTGGCCTCTACCTCTCCGTGGGACCTTCATATACATCAATATCTTAATTTAACCTAACCTAAACCAACGTAACATCTCGGCGGTAGTATTTGACAGCATTACTGGCTTGTTGGCCTCTATGTTTCCGTGGGACCTTTATATACATCAATAACGTAATATAACATAACCTAGCCCATCCTATCATCTCGGCGGGAATATTTGACAACATTCCTGGCGAGTTGGCCTCTACGTCTCCGTGGGACCTTCATATACATCAATAACGTAATATTACCTAACTTAACCCAACCTAACATCTCGGCACTAATATTTGACAACATTCCTGTCGAGTTGGCCTCTACCTCTCAGTGGGACCTTCATATACATCAATAACGTAATTTAACCTAACCTAAACCAACGTAACATCTCGGCGGTAATATTTGACAGCATTCCTGTCTTGTTGGCCTCCATGTTTCCGTGGGACCTTCATATACATCAATAACATAATATTACCTGACCTAACCCAACCTAAGATCTCGGCACTAATATTTGACAACATTCCTGGCGAGTTGGCCTCTACGTCTCCGTGGGACCTTCATATACATCAATAACGTAATATAACCTAACCTAACCCAACCTATCATCTCGGCGGTAATATATGAGAACATTCCTGGCGAGTTGGCTTCTACATCTCCGTGGGGCCTTCATATACATCAATAACGTAATATAACCTAACCTAACCCAACCTAACATCTCGGCACTAATATTTGACAACATTCCTGGCGAGTTGGCCTCTACGTCTCCGTGGGGCCTTCATACAAATCAATAACGTAATTTAACCTAACCTAAACCAACCTAACATCTCGGCACTAATATTTGACAACATTCCTGGCGAGTTGGCCTCTACCTCTCCGTGGGACCTTTATATACATCAATAACGTAATATAAACTAACCTAGCCCAACCTATCATATCGGCGGTAATATTTGACAACATTCCTGGCGAGTTGGCCTCACCGTCTCCGTGGGGCCTTCATATACGTCAATAACGTAATATAACCTAACCTAACCCAACCTAACTCATCGGCGGTAATATTTGACAACATTCCTGGCGAGTTGGCCTCTACGTCTCCGTGGGACCTTCATATACATAAATAACGTAATATAACCTAACCTAACCCAACCTATCATCTCGGCGGTAATATTTGAGAACATTCCTGGCGAGTTGGCTTCTACATCTCCGTGGGGCCTTCATATACATCAATAACGTAGTATAACCTAACCTAACCAAACCTAACACATCGGCGGTAATATTTGACAACATTCCTGGCGAGTTGGCCTCTACGTCTCCGTGGGACCTTCATATACATCAATAACATAATATTACCTGACCTAACGCAACCTAAGATCTCGGCGCTATTATTTGACAACATTCCTGGCGAGTTGGCCTCTACGTCTCCGTGGAACTTCATATACATCAATAACGTAATATAACCTAACCTAACCCAACCTAACATCTCGGTACTAATATTTGACAACATTCCTGGCGAGTTGGCCTCTACGTCTCCGTGGGAATTTTATATACATCAATAACGTAATATAACCTAACCTAACCCAACCTAACATCTCGGCACTAATATTTGACAACATTCCTGGCGAGTTGGCCTCTACGTCTCCGTGGGGCCTTCATATACATCAATAACGTAATTTAACCTAACCTAAACCAACGTAACATCTCGGCGGTAATATTTGACAACACTCCTGTCTTGTCGGCCTCCATGTTTCCGTGGGACCTTCATATACATCAATAACATAATATTACCTGACCTAACCCAACCTAAGATCTCGGCACTAATATTTGACAACATTCCTGGCGAGTTGGCCTCTACGTCTCCGTGGGACCTTCATATACATCAGTAACATAATATAACCTAACCTAACCCAACCTATCATCTCGGCGGTAATATTTGAGAACATTCCTGGCGAGTTGGCTTCTACATCTCCGTGGGGCCTTCATATACATCAATAACGTAGTATAACCTAACCTAACCCAACCTAACACATCGGCGGTAATATTTGACAACATTCCTGGCGAGTTGGCCTCTACGTCTCCTTGGGACCTTCATATACATCAATAACGTAATATTACCTAACCTAACCCAACCGAACATCTCGGCACTAATATTTGACAACATTCCTGGCGAGTTGGCCTCTACCTCTCCGTGCGGCCTTCATATACATCAATAACGTAATATAATCTAACCTAACCCAACCTAACATCTCGGCGGTAATATTTGACAACATTCCTGGCCAGTTGGCCTCTACGTCTCCGTGGGGCCTTCATATACATCAATAACGTAATTTAACATAACCTAAACCAACCTAACATCTCGGCACTAATATTTGACAACATTCCTGGCGATTTGGCCTCTACCTCTCCGTGGGACCTTTACATACATCAATAACGTAATATAACATAACCTAGCCCAACCTATCATATCGGCGGTAATATTTGACAACATTCCTGGCGAGTTGGCCTCTCCGTCTCCGTGGGGCCTTCATATACATCAATAACGTAATATCACCTAACCTAACCCAACCTAACTCATCGGCGGTAATATTTGACAACATTCCTGGCGAGTTGGCATCTACCTCTCCGTGGGACCTTCATATACATCAATATCTTAATTTAACCTAACCTAAACCAACGTAACATCTCGGCGGTAGTATTTGACAACATTCCTGGCTAGTTGGCCTCTATGTTTCCGTGGGACGTTTATATACATCAATAACGTAATATAACCTAACCTAGCCCAACCTATCATCTCGGCGGGAATATTTGACAACATTCCTGGCGAGTTGGCCTCTACGTCTCCGTGGGACCTTCATATACATCAATAACATAATATTACCTGACCTAACGCAACCTAAGATGTCGGCGCTATTATTTGACAACATTCCTGGCGAGTTGGCATCTACGTCTCCGTGGGACCTTCATATACATCAATAACGTAATATTACCTAACCTAACCCAACCGAACATCTCGGCACTAATATTTGACAACATTCCTGGCGAGTTGGCCTCTACCTCTCCGTGAGGCCTTCATATACATCAATAACGTAATATAATCTAACCTAACCCAACCTATCATCTCGGCGGTAATATTTGACAACATTCCTGGCCAGTTGGCCTCTACGTCTCCGTGGGGCCTTCATATACATCAATAACGTAATATAACCTAACCGAACCCAACCTAACATCTCGGCGGTAATATTTGACAACATTCCTGGCGAGTTGGCCTCTACGTCTCCGTGGGGTCTTCATATACATCAATAACGTAATATAACCTAACCTAACCCAACCTAACATCTCGCCGGTAATATTTGACAACATTCCTGGCGATTTGGCCTCTACGTCTCCGTGGGGCCTTCATATACATCAATAACGTAATATAACCTAACCTAACCCAACTTATCATCTCGGCGGTAATATTTGACAACATTCCTGGCGAGTTGGCCTCTACGTCTCCGTGGGACCTTCATATACATCAATAACATAATATTACCAGACCTAACCCAACCTAAGATCTCGGCACTAATATTTGACAACATTCCTGGCGAGTTGGCCTCTACGTCTCCGTGGGACCTTCATATACATCAATAACGTAATATAACCTAAACTAACCCAACCTAACCTTTCGGCGCTATTATTTGACAACATTCCTGGCGGGTTGGCCTCTACGTCTCCGCGGGGCCTTTATATACATCAATAACGTAATATAACCTAACCTAACCCAACCCAATGTCTCGGAACTAATATTTGACAACATTCCTGGCGAGTTGGCCTCTACGTCACCGTGGGACCTTCATATACATCAATAACTTAATATTACCTAACCTAACCCAACCTAACATCTCGGCACTAATATTTGACAACATTCCTGGCGAGTTGGCCTCTACCTCTCCGTGGGACCTTGATATACATCAATATCTTAATTTAACCTAACCTAAACCAACGTAACATCTCGGCGGTAGTATTTGACAGCATTACTGGGTTGTTGGCCTCTATGTTTCCGTGGGACCTTTATATACATCAATAACGCAATATAACATAACCTAGCCCATCCTATCATCTCGGCGGGAATATTTGACAACATTCCTGGCGAGTTGGCCTCTACGTCTCCGTGGGAATTTTATATACATCAATAACGTAATATAACATAACCTAACCCAACCTATCATCTCGGCGGTAATATTTGACATCATTTCTGCCGAGTTGGCCTCTACGTCTCGGTGGGGCCTTCATATACATCAATAACGTAGTATAACCTAACCTAACCCAACCTAACACATCGGCGGTAATATTTGACAACATTCCTGGCGAGTTGGCCTCTACGTTACCGTGGGACCTTCATATACATCAATAACGTAATATTACCTAACTTAACCCAACCTAACATCTCGGCACTAATATTTGACAACATTCCTGTCGAGTTGGCCTCTATCTCTCAGTGGGACCTTCATATACATCAATAACGTAATTTAACCTAACCTAAACCAACGTAACATCTCGGCGGTAATATTTGACAGCATTCCTGTCTTGTTGGCCTCCATGTTTCCGTGGGACCTTCATATACATCAATAACATAATATTAACTGACCTAACCCAACCTAAGATCTCGGCACTAATATTTTACAACATTCCTGGCGAGTTGGCCTCTACGTCTCCGTGGGACCTTCATATACATCAATAACGTAATATAACCTAACCTAACCCAACCTATCATCTCGGCGGTAATATTTGAGAACATTCCTGGCGAGTTGGCTTCTACATCTCCGTGGGGCCTTCATATACATCAATAACGTAATATAACCTAACCTAACCCAACCTAACATCTCGGCACTAATATTTGACAACATTCCTGGCGAGTTGGCCTCTACGTCTCCGTGGGGCCTTCATACAAATCAATAACGTAATTTAACCTAACCTAAACCAACCTAACATCTCGGCACTAATATTTGACAACATTCCTGGCGAGTTGGCCTCTACCTCTCCGTGGGACCTTTATATACATCAATAACGTAATATAAACTAACCTAGCCCAACCTATCATATCGGCGGTAATATTTGACAATATTCCTGGCGAGTTGGCCTCACCGTCTCCGTGGGGCCTTCATATACATCAATAACGTAATATAACCTAACCTAACCCAACCTAACTCATCGGCGGTAATATTTGACAACATTCCTGGCGAGTTGGCCTCTACGTCTCCGTGGGACCTTCATATACATCAATAACGTAATATAACCTAACCTAACCCAACCTATCATCTCGGCGGTAATATTTGAGAACATTCCTGGCGAGTTGGCTTCTACATCTCCGTGGGGCCTTCATATACATCAATAACGTAGTATAACCTAACCTAACCAAACCTAACACATCGGCGGTAATATTTGACAACATTCCTGGCGAGTTGGCCTCTACGTCTCCGTGGGACCTTCATATACATCAATAACATAATATTACCTGACCTAACGCAACCTAAGATCTCGGCGCTATTATTTGACAACATTCCTGGCGAGTTGGCCTCTACGTCTCCGTGGAACTTCATATACATCAATAACGTAATATAACCTAACCTAACCCAACCTAACATCTCGGTACTAATATTTGACAACATTCCTGGCGAGTTGGCCTCTACGTCTCCGTGGGAATTTTATATACATCAATAACGTAATATAACCTAACCTAACCCAACCTAACATCTCGGCACTAATATTTGACAACATTCCTGGCGAGTTGGCCTCTACGTCTCCGTGGGGCCTTCATATACATCAATAACGTAATTTAACCTAACCTAAACCAACGTAACATCTCGGCGGTAATATTTGACAACACTCCTGTCTTGTCGGCCTCCATGTTTCCGTGGGACCTTCATATACATCAATAACATAATATTACCTGACCTAACCCAACCTAAGATCTCGGCACTAATATTTGACAACATTCCTGGCGAGTTGGCCTCTACGTCTCCGTGGGACCTTCATATACATCAGTAACATAATATAACCTAACCTAACCCAACCTATCATCTCGGCGGTAATATTTGAGAACATTCCTGGCGAGTTGGCTTCTACATCTCCGTGGGGCCTTCATATACATCAATAACGTAGTATAACCTAACCTAACCCAACCTAACACATCGGCGGTAATATTTGACAACATTCCTGTCGAGTTGGAATCTACGTCTCCGTGAGACCTTCATATCCATCAATAACGTAATATAACCTAATATAACCCAACCTAACCTTTCGGCGTTATTATTTGACAACATTCCTGGCGAGCTGGCCTCTACGTCTCCGTGGAACTTCATATACATCAATAACGTAATATAACCTAACCTAACCCAACCTAACATCTCGGTACTAATATTTGACAACATTCCTGGCGAGTTGGCCTCTACGTCTCCGTGGGAATTTTATATACATCAATAACGTAATATAACCTAACCTAACCCAACCTAACATCTCGGTACTAATATTTGACAACATTCCTGGCGAGTTGGCCTCTACGTCTCCGTGGGAATTTTATATACATCAATAACGTAATATAACCTAACCTAACCCAACCTATCATCTCGGCGGTAATATTTGAGAACATTCCTGGCGAGTTGGCTTCTACATCTCCGTGGGGCCTTCATATACATCAATAACGTAATATAACCTAACCTAACCCAACCTAACATCTCGGCGGTAATATTTGACAACATTCCTGGCGATTTGGCCTCTACGTCTCCGTGGGGCCTTCATATACATCAATAACGTAGTATAACCTAACCTAACCCAACCTAACACATCGGCGGTAATATTTGACAACATTCCTGTCGAGTTGGACTTTACGTCTCCGTGAGACCTTCATATCCATCAATAACGTAGTATAACCTAACCTAACCCAACCTAACACATCGGCGGTAATATTTGACAACATTCCTGTCGAGTTGGCCTCTACGTCTCCGTGAGACCTTCATATCCATCAATAACGTAATATAACCTAATATAACCCAACCTAACCTTTCGGCGTTATTATTTGACAACATTCCTGGCGGGTTGGCCTCTACGTTTCCGCGGGGCCCTTATATACATCAATAACGTAATATAACCTAACCTAACCCAACCCAATCTCTCGGAACTAATATTTGACAACATTCCTGGCGAGTTGGCCTCTACGTCTCCGTGAGACCTTCATATCCATCAATAACGTAATATAACCTAATATAACTCAACTTAACCTTTCGGCGTTATTATTTGACAACATTCCTGGCGAGCTGGCCTCTACGTCTCCGTGGAACTTCATATACATCAATAACGTAATATAACCTAACCTAACCCAACCTAACATCTCGGTACTAATATTTGACAACATTCCTGGCGAGTTGGCTTCTACGTCTCCGTGGGAATTTTATATACATCAATAACGTAATATAACCTAACCTAACCCAACCTAACATCTCGGCACTAATATTTGACAACATTCCTGGCGAGTTGGCCTCTACGTCTCCGTGGGGCCTTCATATACATCAATAACGTAATTTAACATAACCTAAACCAACCTAACATCTCGGCACTAATATTTGACAACATTCCTGGCGAGTTGGCCTCTACCTGTCCGTGGGAATTTTATATACATCAATAACGTAATATAACCTAACCTAACCCAACCTAACATCTCGGCACTAATATTTGACAACATTCCTGGCGAGTTGGCCTCTACGTCTCCGTGGGGCCTTCATACAAATCAATAACGTAATTTAACCTAACCTAAACCAACCTAACATCTCGGCACTAATATTTGACAACATTCCTGGCGAGTTGGCCTCTACCTCTCCGTGGGACCTTTATATACATCAATAAAGTAATATAACCTAACCTAGCCCAACCTATCATATCGGCGGTAATATTTGACAACATTCCTGGCGAGTTGGCCCCACCGTCTCCGTGGGGCCTTCATATACATCAATAACGTAATATAACCTAACCTAACCCAACCTAACTCATCGGCGGTAATATTTGACAACATTCCTGGCGAGTTGGCCTCTACCTCTCCGTGGAACCTTCATATACATCAATATCTTAATTTAACCTAACCTAAACCAACGTAACATCTCGGCGGTAATATTTGACAACATTCCTGGCGAGTTGGCCTCTACGTCTCCGTGGGGCCTTCATATACATCAATAACGTAATATAACCTAACCTAACCCAACCTAACATCTCGGCGGTAATATTTGACAACATTCCTGGCGATTTGGCCTCTACGTCTCCGTGGGGCCTTCATATACATCAATAACGTAATATAACCTAACCTAACCCAACCTATCATCTCGGCGGTAATATTTGACAACATTCCTGGCGAGTTGGCCTCTACGTCTCCGTGAGACCTTCATATCCATCAATAACGTAATATAACCTAATATAACCCGACCTAACCACTCGGCGCTATTATGTGACAACATTCCTGCCGAGTTGGCCTCTACGTCTCGGTGGGGCCTTCATATACATCAATAACGTAGTATAACCTAACTTAACCCAACCTAACATCTCGGCACTAATATTTGACAACATTCCTGGCGAGTTGGCCTCTACCTCTCAGTGGGACCTTCATATACATCAATAACGTAATTTAACCTAACCTAAACCAACGTAACATCTCGGCGGTAATATTTGACAGCATTCCTGTCTTGTTGGCCTCCATGTTTCCGTGGGACCTTCATATACATCAATAACATAATATTACCTGACCTAACCCAACCTAAGATCTCGGCGGTAATATTTGACAACATTCCTGGCGATTTGGCCTCTACGTCTCCGTGGGGCCTTCATATACATCAATAACGTAATATAACCTAACCTAACCCAACCTAACATCTCGGCGGTAATATTTGACAACATTCCTGGCGATTTGGCCTCTACGTCTCCGTGGGGCCTTCATATACATCAATAACGTAGTATAACCTAACCTAACCCAACCTAACACATCGGCGGTAATATTTGACAACATTCCTGTCGAGTTGGCCTCTACGTCTCCGTGAGACCTTCATATCCATCAATAACGTAATATAACCTAATATAACCCAACCTAACCTTTCGGCGTTATTATTTGACAACATTCCTGGCGGGTAGGCCTCTACGTTTCCGTGGGGCCTTTATATACATCAATAACGTAATATAACCTAACCTAACCCAACCCAATCTCTCGGAACTAATATTTGACAACATTCCTGGCGAGTTGGCCTCTACGTCTCCGTGAGACCTTCATATCCATCAATAACGTAATATAACCTAATATAACTCAACTTAACCTTTCGGCGTTATTATTTGACAACATTCCTGGCGAGCTGGCCTCTACGTCTCCGTGGAACTTCATATACATCAATAACGTAATATAACCTAACCTAACCCAACCTAACATCTCGGTACTAATATTTGACAACATTCCTGGCGAGTTGGCCTCTACGTCTCCGTGGGAATTTTATATACATCAATAACGTAATATAACCTAACCTAACCCAACCTAACATCTCGGCACTAATATTTGACAACATTCCTGGCGAGTTGGCCTCTACGTCTCCGTGGGGCCTTCATATACATCAATAACGTAATATAACCTAACCTAACCCAACCTAACATCTCGGCGGTAATATTTGACAACATTCCTGGCGATTTGGCCTCACCGTCTCCGTGGGGCCTTCGTATACGTCAATAACGTAATATAACCTAACCTAACCCAACCTAACTCATCGGCGGTAATATTTGACAACATACCTGACGAGTTGGCTTCTACCTCTCCGTGGAACCTTCATATACATCAATATATTAATTTAACCTAACCTAAACCAACGTAACATCTCGGCGGTAGTATTTGACAACATTCCTGGCTTGTTGGCCTCTATGTTTCCGTGGGACGTTTATATACATCAATAACGTAATATAACCTAACCTAGCCCAACCTATCATCTCGGCAGGAATATTTGACAACATTCCTGGCGAGTTGGCCTCTACGTCTCCGTGGGACCTTCATATACATCAATAACATAATATTACCTGACCTAACGCAACCTAAGATGTCGGCGCTATTATTTGACAACATTCCTGGCGAGTTGGCGTCTACGTCTCCGTGGGACCTTCATATACATCAATAACGTAATATTACCTAACCTAACCCAACCGAACATCTCGGCACTAATATTTGACAACATTCCTGGCGAGTTGGCCTCTACCTCTCCGTGAGGCCTTCATATACATCAATAACGTAATATAATCTAACCTAACCCAACCTATCATCTCGGCGGTAATATTTGACAACATTCCTGGCCAGTTGGCCTCTACGTCTCCGTGGGGCCTTCATATACATCAATAACGTAATATAACCTAACCTAACCCAACCTAACATCTCGGCGGTAATATTTGACAACATTCCTGGCGATTTGGCCTCTACGTCTCCGTGGGGCCTTCATATACATCAATAACGTAATATAACCTAACCTAACCCAACCTATCATCTCGGCGGTAATATTTGACAACATTCCTGGCGAGTTGGCCTCTACGTCTCCGTGAGACCTTCATATCCATCAATAACGTAATATAACCTAATATAACCCGACCTAACCACTCGGCGCTATTATGTGACAACATTCCTGGCGAGTTGGCCTCTACCTCTCCGTGGGACCTTCATATACATCAATAACGTAATATAACCTAAACTAACCCAACCTAACCTTTCGGCGCTATTATTTGACAACATTCCTGGCGGGTTGGCCTCTACGTCTCCGCGGGGCCTTTATATACATCAATAACGTAATATAACCTAACCTAACCCAACCCAATGTCTCGGAACTAATATTTGACAACATTCCTGGCGAGTTGGCCTCTACGTCACCGTGGGACCTTCATATACATCAATAACTTAATATTACCTAACCTAACCCAACCTAACATCTCGGCACTAATATTTGACAACATTCCTGGCGAGTTGGCCTCTACCTCTCCGTGGGACCTTCATATACATCAATATCTTAATTTAACCTAACCTAAACCAACGTAACATCTCGGCGGTAGTATTTGACAGCATTACTGGCTTGTTGGCCTCTATGTTTCCGTGGGACCTTTATATACATCAATAACGCAATATAACATAACCTAGCCCATCCTATCATCTCGGCGGGAATATTTGACAACATTCCTGGCGAGTTGGCCTCTACGTCTCCGTGGGAATTTTATATACATCAATAACGTAATATAACATAACCTAACCCAACCTATCATCTCGGCGGTAATATTTGACATCATTTCTGCCGAGTTGGCCTCTACGTCTCGGTGGGGCCTTCATATACATCAATAACGTAGTATAACCTAACCTAACCCAACCTAACACATCGGCGGTAATATTTGACAACATTCCTGGCGAGTTGGCCTCTACGTTACCGTGGGACCTTCATATACATCAATAACGTAATATTAACTAACTTAACCCAACCTAACATCTCGGCACTAATATTTGACAACATTCCTGTCGAGTTGGCCTCTACCTCTCAGTGGGACCTTCATATACATCAATAACGTAATTTAACCTAACCTAAACCAACGTAACATCTCGGCGGTAATATTTGACAGCATTCCTGTCTTGTTGGCCTCCATGTTTCCGTGGGACCTTCATATACATCAATAACATAATATTACCTGACCTAACCCAACCTAAGGTCTCGGCACTAATATTTTACAACATTCCTGGCGAGTTGGCCTCTACGTCTCCGTGGGACCTTCATATACATCAATAACGTAATATAACCTAACCTAACCCAACCTATCATCTCGGCGGTAATATTTGAGAACATTCCTGGCGAGTTGGCTTCTACATCTCCGTGGGGCCTTCATATACATCAATAACGTAATATAACCTAACCTAACCCAACCTAACATCTCGGCACTAATATTTGACAACATTCCTGGCGAGTTGGCCTCTACGTCTCCGTGGGGCCTTCATACAAATCAATAACGTAATTTAACCTAACCTAAACCACCCTAACATCTCGGCACTAATATTTGACAACATTCCTGGCGAGTTGGCCTCTACCTCTCCGTGGGACCTTTATATACATCAATAACGTAATATAAACTAACCTAGCCCAACCTATCATATCGGCGGTAATATTTGACAATATTCCTGGCGAGTTGGCCTCACCGTCTCCGTGGGGCCTTCATATACATCAATAACGTAATATAACCTAACCTAACCCAACCTAACTCATCGGCGGTAATATTTGACAACATTCCTGGCGAGTTGGCCTCTACGTCTCCGTGGGACCTTCATATACATCAATAACGTAATATAACCTAACCTAACCCAACCTATCATCTCGGCGGTAATATTTGAGAACATTCCTGGCGAGTTGGCTTCTACATCTCCGTGGGGCCTTCATATACATCAATAACGTAGTATAACCTAACCTAACCAAACCTAACACATCGGCGGTAATATTTGACAACATTCCTGGCGAGTTGGCCTCTACGTCTCCGTGGGACCTTCATATACATCAATAACATAATATTACCTGACCTAACGCAACCTAAGATCTCGGCGCTATTATTTGACAACATTCCTGGCGAGTTGGCCTCTACGTCTCCGTGGAACTTCATATACATCAATAACGTAATATAACCTAACCTAACCCAACCTAACATCTCGGTACTAATATTTGACAACATTCCTGGCGAGTTGGCCTCTACGTCTCCGTGGGAATTTTATATACATCAGTAACATAATATAACCTAACCTAACCCAACCTATCATCTCGGCGGTAATATTTGAGAACATTCCTGGCGAGTTGGCTTCTACATCTCCGTGGGGCCTTCATATACATCAATAACGTAGTATAACCTAACCTAACCCAACCTAACACATCGGCGGTAATATTTGACAACATTCCTGTCGAGTTGGAATCTACGTCTCCGTGAGACCTTCATATCCATCAATAACGTAATATAACCTAATATAACCCAACCTAACCTTTCGGCGTTATCATTTGACAACATTCCTGGCGAGCTGGCCTCTACGTCTCCGTGGAACTTCATATACATCAATAACGTAATATAACCTAACCTAACCCAACCTAACATCTCGGTACTAATATTTGACAACATTCCTGGCGAGTTGGCCTCTACGTCTCCGTGGGAATTTTATATACATCAATAACGTAATATAACCTAACCTAACCCAACCTAACATCTCGGTACTAATATTTGACAACATTCCTGGCGAGTTGGCCTCTACGTCTCCGTGGGAATTTTATATACATCAATAAAGTAATATAACCTTACCTAACCCAACCTATCATCTCGGCGGTAATATTTGAGAACATTCCTGGCGAGTTGGCTTCTACATCTCCGTGGGGCCTTCATATACATCAATAACGTAATATAACCTAACCTAACCCAACCTAACATCTCGGCGGTAATATTTGACAACATTCCTGGCGATTTGGCCTCTACGTCTCCGTGGGGCCTTCATATACATCAATAACGTAGTATAACCTAACCTAACCCAACCTAACACATCGGCGGTAATATTTGACAACATTCCTGTCGAGTTGGACTCTACGTCTCCGTGAGACCTTCATCTCCATCAATAACGTAGTATAACCTAACCTAACCCAACCTAACACATCGGCGGTAATATTTGACAACATTCCTGTCGAGTTGGCCTCTACGTCTCCGTGAGACCTTCATATCCATCAATAACGTAATATAACCTAATATAACCCGACCTAACCACTCGGCGCTATTATGTGACAACATTCCTGGCGAGTTGGCCTCTACGTCTCCGTGGGACCTTCACATATATCAATAACATAGTATAACCTAAACTAACTCAACCTATCATCTCGGCGGTAATATTTGACAACATTCCTGGCGAGTTGGCCTCTACGTCTCCGTGAGACCTTCATATCCATCAATAACGTAATATAACCTAACTTAACCCAACCTAACATCTCGGCACTAATATTTGACAACATTCCTAGCGAGTTGGCCTCTATCTCTCAGTGGGACCTTCATATACATCAATAACGTAATTTTACCTAACCTAAACCAACGTAACATCTCGGCGGTAATATTTGACAGCATTCCTGTCTTGTTGGCCTCCATGTTTCCGTGGGACCTTCATATACATCAATAACATAATATTACCTGACCTAACCCAACCTAAGATCTCGGCGGTAATATTTGACAACATTCCTGGCGAGTTGGCCTCTACGTCTCCGTGGGGCCTTCATATACATCAATAACGTAATATAACCTAACCTAACCCAACCTAACATCTCGGCGGTAATATTTGACAACATTCCTGGCGATTTGGCCTCTACGTCTCCGTGGGGCCTTCATATACATCAATAACGTAGTATAACCTAACCTAACCCAACCTAACACATCGGCGGTAATTTTTGACAACATTCCTGTCGAGTTGGACTTTACGTCTCCGTGAGACCTTCATATCCATCAATAACGTAGTATAACCTAACCTAACCCAACCTAACACATCGGCGGTAATATTTGACAACATTCCTGTCGAGTTGGCCTCTACGTCTCCGTGAGACATTCATATCCATCAATAACGTAATATAACCTAATATAACCCAACCTAACCTTTCGGCGTTATTATTTGACAACATTCCTGGCGAGTTGGCCTCTACGTCTCCGTGGGAATTTTATATACATCAGTAACATAATATAACCTAACCTAACCCAACCTATCATCTCGGCGGTAATATTTGAGAACATTCCTGGCGAGTTGGCTTCTACATCTCCGTGGGGCCTTCATATACATCAATAACGTAGTATAACCTAACCTAACCCAACCTAACTCATCGGCGGTAATATTTGACAACATTCCTGTCGAGTTGGAATCTACGTCTCCGTGAGACCTTCATATCCATCAATAACGTAATATAACCTAATATAACCCAACCTAACCTTTCGGCGTTATCATTTGACAACATTCCTGGCGAGCTGGCCTCTACGTCTCCGTGGAACTTCATATACATCAATAACGTAATATAACCTAACCTAACCCAACCTAACATCTCGGTACTAATATTTGACAACATTCCTGGCGAGTTGGCCTCTACGTCTCCGTGGGAATTTTATATACATCAATAACGTAATATAACCTAACCTAACCCAACCTAACATCTCGGTACTAATATTTGACAACATTCCTGGCGAGTTGGCCTCTACGTCTCCGTGGGAATTTTATATACATCAATAACGTAATATAACCTAACCTAACCCAACCTATCATCTCGGCGGTAATATTTGAGAACATTCCTGGCGAGTTGGCTTCTACATCTCCGTGGGGCCTTCATATACATCAATAACGTAATATAACCTAACCTAACCCAACCTAACATCTCGGCGGTAATATTTGACAACATTCCTGGCGATTTGGCCTCTACGTCTCCGTGGGGCCTTCATATACATCAATAACGTAGTATAACCTAACCTAACCCAACCTAACACATCGGCGGTAATATTTGACAACATTCCTGTCGAGTTGGACTCTACGTCTCCGTGAGACCTTCATCTCCATCAATAACGTAGTATAACCTAACCTAACCCAACCTAACACATCGGCGGTAATATTTGACAACATTCCTGTCGAGTTGGCCTCTACGTCTCCGTGAGACCTTCATATCCATCAATAACGTAATATAACCTAATATAACCCAACCTAACCTTTCGGCGTTATTATTTGACAACATTCCTGGCGAGTTGGCCTCTACGTCTCCGTGGGAATTTTATATACATCAGTAACATAATATAACCTAACCTAACCCAACCTATCATCTCGGCGGTAATATTTGAGAACATTCCTGGCGAGTTGGCTTCTACATCTCCGTGGGGCCTTCATATACATCAATAACGTAGTATAACCTAACCTAACCCAACCTAACACATCGGCGGTAATATTTGACAACATTCCTGTCGAGTTGGAATCTACGTCTCCGTGAGACCTTCATATCCATCAATAACGTAATATAACCTAATATAACCCAACCTAACCTTTCGGCGTTATCATTTGACAACATTCCTGGCGAGCTGGCCTCTACGTCTCCGTGGAACTTCATATACATCAATAACGTAATATAACCTAACCTAACCCAACCTAACATCTCGGTACTAATATTTGACAACATTCCTGGCGAGTTGGCCTCTACGTCTCCGTGGGAATTTTATATACATCAATAACGTAATATAACCTAACCTAACCCAACCTAACATCTCGGTACTAATATTTGACAACATTCCTGGCGAGTTGGCCTCTACGTCTCCGTGGGGCCTTCATATACATCAATAACGTAATATAACCTAACCTAACCCAACCTAACATCTCGGCGGTAATATTTGACAACATTCCTGGCGATTTGGCCTCTGCGTCTCCGTGGGGCCTTCATATACATCAATAACGTAGTATAACCTAACCTAACCCAACCTAACACATCGGCGGTAATATTTGACAACATTCCTGTCGAGTTGGACTCTACGTCTCCGTGAGACCTTCATCTCCATCAATAACGTAGTATAACCTAACCTAACCCAACCTAACACATCGGCGGTAATATTTGACAACATTCCTGTCGAGTTGGCCTCTACGTCTCCGTGAGACCTTCATATCCATCAATAACGTAATATAACCTAATATAACCCGACCTAACCACTCGGCGCTATTATGTGACAACATTCCTGGCGAGTTGGCCTCTACGTCTCCGTGGGACCTTCACATATATCAATAACATAGTATAACCTAAACTAACTCAACCTATCATCTCGGCGGTAATATTTGACAACATTCCTGGCGAGTTGGCCTCTACGTCTCCGTGAGACCTTCATATCCATCAATAACGTAATATAACCTAACTTAACCCAACCTAACATCTCGGCACTAATATTTGACAACATTCCTAGCGAGTTGGCCTCTATCTCTCAGTGGGACCTTCATATACATCAATAACGTAATTTAACCTAACCTAAACCAACGTAACATCTCGGCGGTAATATTTGACAGCATTCCTGTCTTGTTGGCCTCCATGTTTCCGTGGGACCTTCATATACATCAATAACATAATATTACCTGACCTAACCCAACCTAAGATCTCGGCGGTAATATTTGACAACATTCCTGGCGAGTTGGCCTCTACGTCTCCGTGGGGCCTTCATATACATCAATAACGTAATATAACCTAACCTAACCCAACCTAACATCTCGGCGGTAATATTTGACAACATTCCTGGCGATTTGGCCTCTACGTCTCCGTGGGGCCTTCATATACATCAATAACGTAGTATAACCTAACCTAACCCAACCTAACACATCGGCGGTAATATTTGACAACATTCCTGTCGAGTTGGACTTTACGTCTCCGTGAGACCTTCATATCCATCAATAACGTAGTATAACCTAACCTAACCCAACCTAACACATCGGCGGTAATATTTGACAACATTCCTGTCGAGTTGGCCTCTACGTCTCCGTGAGGCCTTCATATCCATCAATAACGTAATATAACCTAATATAACCCAACCTAACCTTTCGGCGTTATTATTTGACAACATTCCTGGCGGGTTGGCCTCTACGTTTCCGCGGGGCCTTTATATACATCAATAACGTAATATAACCTAACCTAACCCAACCCAATCTCTCGGAACTAATATTTGACAACATTCCTGGCGAGTTGGCCTCTACGTCTCCGTGAGACCTTCATATCCATCAATAACGTAATATAACCTAATATAACTCAACTTAACCTTTCGGCGTTATTATTTGACAACATTCCTGGCGAGCTGGCCTCTACGTCTCCGTGGAACTTCATATACATCAATAACGTAATATAACCTAACCTAACCCAACCTAACATCTCGGCACTAATATTTGACAACATTCCTGGCGAGTTGGCCTCTACCTGTCCGTGGGAATTTTATATACATCAATAACGTAATATAACCTAACCTAACCCAACCTAACATCTCGGCGGTAATATTTGACAACATTCCTGGCGAGTTGGCCTCTACGTCTCCGTGGGGCCTTCATATACATCAATAACGTAATATTACCTAACTTAACCCAACCTAACATCTCGGCACTAATATTTGACAACATTCCTGGCCAGTTGGCCTCTACCTCTCCGTGGGACCTTCATATACATCAATAACGTAATGTAACCTAACCTAACGCAACCTAACATCTCGGCACTAATATTTGACAACATTCCTGGCGAGTTGGCCTATACCTCTCCGTGGGACCTTCGTATACTTCAATAACGTAATTTAGCCTAACCTAAACCAACGTAACATCTCGGCGGTAAGATTTGACAACATTCCTGTCTTGTTGGCCTCCATGTTTCCGTGGGGCCTTCATATACATCAATAACGTAATATAACCTAACCTAACCCAACCTAACACATCGGCGGTAATATTTGACAACATTCCTGGCGAGTTGGCTTCTACATCTCCGTGGGGCCTTCATATACATCAATAACGTAGTATAACCTAACCTAACCCAACCTAACACATCGGCGGTAATATTTGACAACATTCCTGTCGAGTTGGAATCTACGTCTCCGTGAGACCTTCATATCCATCAATAACGTAATATAACCTAATATAACCCAACCTAACCTTTCGGCGTTATCATTTGACAACATTCCTGGCGAGCTGGCCTCTACGTCTCCGTGGAACTTCATATACATCAATAACGTAATATAACCTAACCTAACCCAACCTAACATCTCGGTACTAATATTTGACAACATTCCTGGCGAGTTGGCCTCTACGTCTCCGTGGGAATTTTATATACATCAATAACGTAATATAACCTAACCTAACCCAACCTAACATCTCGGTACTAATATTTGACAACATTCCTGGCGAGTTGGCCTCTACGTCTCCGTGGGAATTTTATATACATCAATAACGTAATATAACCTAACCTAACCCAACCTATCATCTCGGCGGTAATATTTGAGAACATTCCTGGCGAGTTGGCTTCTACATCTCCGTGGGGCCTTCATATACATCAATAACGTAATATAACCTAACCTAACCCAACCTAACATCTCGGCGGTAATATTTGACAACATTCCTGGCGATTTGGCCTCTACGTCTCCGTGGGGCCTTCATATACATCAATAACGTAGTATAACCTAACCTAACCCAACCTAACACATCGGCGGTAATATTTGACAACATTCCTGTCGAGTTGGACTCTACGTCTCCGTGAGACCTTCATCTCCATCAATAACGTAGTATAACCTAACCTAACCCAACCTAACACATCGGCGGTAATATTTGACAACATTCCTGTCGAGTTGGCCTCTACGTCTCCGTGAGACCTTCATATCCATCAATAACGTAATATAACCTAATATAACCCAACCTAACCTTTCGGCGTTATTATTTGACAACATTCCTGGCGAGTTGGCCTCTACGTCTCCGTGGGAATTTTATATACATCAGTAACATAATATAACCTAACCTAACCCAACCTATCATCTCGGCGGTAATATTTGAGAACATTCCTGGCGAGTTGGCTTCTACATCTCCGTGGGGCCTTCATATACATCAATAACGTAGTATAACCTAACCTAACCCAACCTAACACATCGGCGGTAATATTTGACAACATTCCTGTCGAGTTGGAATCTACGTCTCCGTGAGACCTTCATATCCATCAATAACGTAATATAACCTAATATAACCCAACCTAACCTTTCGGCGTTATCATTTGACAACATTCCTGGCGAGCTGGCCTCTACGTCTCCGTGGAACTTCATATACATCAATAACGTAATATAACCTAACCTAACCCAACCTAACATCTCGGTACTAATATTTGACAACATTCCTGGCGAGTTGGCCTCTACGTCTCCGTGGGAATTTTATATACATCAATAACGTAATATAACCTAACCTAACCCAACCTAACATCTCGGTACTAATATTTGACAACATTCCTGGCGAGTTGGCCTCTACGTCTCCGTGGGGCCTTCATATACATCAATAACGTAATATAACCTAACCTAACCCAACCTAACATCTCGGCGGTAATATTTGACAACATTCCTGGCGATTTGGCCTCTGCGTCTCCGTGGGGCCTTCATATACATCAATAACGTAGTATAACCTAACCTAACCCAACCTAACACATCGGCGGTAATATTTGACAACATTCCTGTCGAGTTGGACTCTACGTCTCCGTGAGACCTTCATCTCCATCAATAACGTAGTATAACCTAACCTAACCCAACCTAACACATCGGCGGTAATATTTGACAACATTCCTGTCGAGTTGGCCTCTACGTCTCCGTGAGACCTTCATATCCATCAATAACGTAATATAACCTAATATAACCCGACCTAACCACTCGGCGCTATTATGTGACAACATTCCTGGCGAGTTGGCCTCTACGTCTCCGTGGGACCTTCACATATATCAATAACATAGTATAACCTAAACTAACTCAACCTATCATCTCGGCGGTAATATTTGACAACATTCCTGGCGAGTTGGCCTCTACGTCTCCGTGAGACCTTCATATCCATCAATAACGTAATATAACCTAACTTAACCCAACCTAACATCTCGGCACTAATATTTGACAACATTCCTAGCGAGTTGGCCTCTATCTCTCAGTGGGACCTTCATATACATCAATAACGTAATTTAACCTAACCTAAACCAACGTAACATCTCGGCGGTAATATTTGACAGCATTCCTGTCTTGTTGGCCTCCATGTTTCCGTGGGACCTTCATATACATCAATAACATAATATTACCTGACCTAACCCAACCTAAGATCTCGGCGGTAATATTTGACAACATTCCTGGCGAGTTGGCCTCTACGTCTCCGTGGGGCCTTCATATACATCAATAACGTAATATAACCTAACCTAACCCAACCTAACATCTCGGCGGTAATATTTGACAACATTCCTGGCGATTTGGCCTCTACGTCTCCGTGGGGCCTTCATATACATCAATAACGTAGTATAACCTAACCTAACCCAACCTAACACATCGGCGGTAATATTTGACAACATTCCTGTCGAGTTGGACTTTACGTCTCCGTGAGACCTTCATATCCATCAATAACGTAGTATAACCTAACCTAACCCAACCTAACACATCGGCGGTAATATTTGACAACATTCCTGTCGAGTTGGCCTCTACGTCTCCGTGAGGCCTTCATATCCATCAATAACGTAATATAACCTAATATAACCCAACCTAACCTTTCGGCGTTATTATTTGACAACATTCCTGGCGGGTTGGCCTCTACGTTTCCGCGGGGCCTTTATATACATCAATAACGTAATATAACCTAACCTAACCCAACCCAATCTCTCGGAACTAATATTTGACAACATTCCTGGCGAGTTGGCCTCTACGTCTCCGTGAGACCTTCATATCCATCAATAACGTAATATAACCTAATATAACTCAACTTAACCTTTCGGCGTTATTATTTGACAACATTCCTGGCGAGCTGGCCTCTACGTCTCCGTGGAACTTCATATACATCAATAACGTAATATAACCTAACCTAACCCAACCTAACATCTCGGCACTAATATTTGACAACATTCCTGGCGAGTTGGCCTCTACCTGTCCGTGGGAATTTTATATACATCAATAACGTAATATAACCTAACCTAACCCAACCTAACATCTCGGCGGTAATATTTGACAACATTCCTGGCGAGTTGGCCTCTACGTCTCCGTGGGGCCTTCATATACATCAATAACGTAATATTACCTAACTTAACCCAACCTAACATCTCGGCACTAATATTTGACAACATTCCTGGCCAGTTGGCCTCTACCTCTCCGTGGGACCTTCATATACATCAATAACGTAATGTAACCTAACCTAACGCAACCTAACATCTCGGCACTAATATTTGACAACATTCCTGGCGAGTTGGCCTATACCTCTCCGTGGGACCTTCGTATACTTCAATAACGTAATTTAGCCTAACCTAAACCAACGTAACATCTCGGCGGTAAGATTTGACAACATTCCTGTCTTGTTGGCCTCCATGTTTCCGTGGGGCCTTCATATACATCAATAACGTAATATAACCTAACCTAACCCAACCTAACACATCGGCGGTAATATTTGACAACATTCCTGGCGAGTTGGCTTCTACATCTCCGTGGGGCCTTCATATACATCAATAACGTAGTATAACCTAACCTAACCCAACCTAACACATCGGCGGTAATATTTGACAACATTCCTGTCGAGTTGGAATCTACGTCTCCGTGAGACCTTCATATCCATCAATAACGTAATATAACCTAATATAACCCAACCTAACCTTTCGGCGTTATCATTTGACAACATTCCTGGCGAGCTGGCCTCTACGTCTCCGTGGAACTTCATATACATCAATAACGTAATATAACCTAACCTAACCCAACCTAACATCTCGGTACTAATATTTGACAACATTCCTGGCGAGTTGGCCTCTACGTCTGCGTGGGAATTTTATATACATCAATAACGTAATATAACCTAACCTAACCCAACCTAACATCTCGGCGGTAATATTTGACAACATTCCTGGCGATTTGGCCTCTACGTCTCCGTGGGGCCTTCATATACATCAATAACGTAGTATAACCTAACCTAACCCAACCTAACACATCGGCGGTAATATTTGACAACATTCCTGTCGAGTTGGACTCTACGTCTCCGTGAGACCTTCATCTCCATCAATAACGTAGTATAACCTAACCTAACCCAACCTAACACATCGGCGGTAATATTTGACAACATTCCTGTCGAGTTGGCCTCTACGTCTCCGTGAGACCTTCATATCCATCAATAACGTAATATAACCTAATATAACCCGACCTAACCACTCGGCGCTATTATGTGACAACATTCCTGGCGAGTTGGCCTCTACGTCTCCGTGGGACCTTCACATATATCAATAACATAGTATAACCTAAACTAACTCAACCTATCATCTCGGCGGTAATATTTGACAACATTCCTGGCGAGTTGGCCTCTACGTCTCCGTGAGACCTTCATATCCATCAATAACGTAATATAACCTAACTTAACCCAACCTAACATCTCGGCACTAATATTTGACAACATTCCTAGCGAGTTGGCCTCTATCTCTCAGTGGGACCTTCATATACATCAATAACGTAATTTAACCTAACCTAAACCAACGTAACATCTCGGCGGTAATATTTGACAGCATTCCTGTCTTGTTGGCCTCCATGTTTCCGTGGGACCTTCATATACATCAATAACATAATATTACCTGACCTAACCCAACCTAAGATCTCGGCGGTAATATTTGACAACATTCCTGGCGAGTTGGCCTCTACGTCTCCGTGGGGCCTTCATATACATCAATAACGTAATATAACCTAACCTAACCCAACCTAACATCTCGGCGGTAATATTTGACAACATTCCTGGCGATTTGGCCTCTACGTCTCCGTGGGGCCTTCATATACATCAATAACGTAGTATAACCTAACCTAACCCAACCTAACACATCGGCGGTAATATTTGACAACATTCCTGTCGAGTTGGACTTTACGTCTCCGTGAGACCTTCATATCCATCAATAACGTAGTATAACCTAACCTAACCCAACCTAACACATCGGCGGTAATATTTGACAACATTCCTGTCGAGTTGGCCTCTACGTCTCCGTGAGGCCTTCATATCCATCAATAACGTAATATAACCTAATATAACCCAACCTAACCTTTCGGCGTTATTATTTGACAACATTCCTGGCGGGTTGGCCTCTACGTTTCCGCGGGGCCTTTATATACATCAATAACGTAATATAACCTAACCTAACCCAACCCAATCTCTCGGAACTAATATTTGACAACATTCCTGGCGAGTTGGCCTCTACGTCTCCGTGAGACCTTCATATCCATCAATAACGTAATATAACCTAATATAACTCAACTTAACCTTTCGGCGTTATTATTTGACAACATTCCTGGCGAGCTGGCCTCTACGTCTCCGTGGAACTTCATATACATCAATAACGTAATATAACCTAACCTAACCCAACCTAACATCTCGGCACTAATATTTGACAACATTCCTGGCGAGTTGGCCTCTACCTGTCCGTGGGAATTTTATATACATCAATAACGTAATATAACCTAACCTAACCCAACCTAACATCTCGGCGGTAATATTTGACAACATTCCTGGCGAGTTGGCCTCTACGTCTCCGTGGGGCCTTCATATACATCAATAACGTAATATTACCTAACTTAACCCAACCTAACATCTCGGCACTAATATTTGACAACATTCCTGGCCAGTTGGCCTCTACCTCTCCGTGGGACCTTCATATACATCAATAACGTAATGTAACCTAACCTAACGCAACCTAACATCTCGGCACTAATATTTGACAACATTCCTGGCGAGTTGGCCTATACCTCTCCGTGGGACCTTCGTATACTTCAATAACGTAATTTAGCCTAACCTAAACCAACGTAACATCTCGGCGGTAAGATTTGACAACATTCCTGTCTTGTTGGCCTCCATGTTTCCGTGGGGCCTTCATATACATCAATAACGTAATATAACCTAACCTAACCCAACCTAACACATCGGCGGTAATATTTGACAACATTCCTGTCGAGTTGGCCTCTACGTCTCCGTGAGACCTTCATATCCATCAATAACGTAATATAACCTAATATAACCCAACCTAACCTTTCGGCGTTATTATTTGACAACATTCCTGGCGAGCTGGCCTCTACGTCTCCGTTGAAGTTCATATACATCAGTAACGTAATATAACCTAACCTAACCCAACCTAACATCTCGGTACTAATATTTGACAACATTCCTGGCGAGTTGGCCTCTACGTCTCCGTGGGAATTTTATATACATCAATAACGTAATATAACCTAACCTAACCCAACCTAACATCTCGGCACTAATATTTGACAACATTCCTGGCCAGTTGGCCTCTACCTCTCCGTGGGACCTTCATATACATCAATAACGTAATGTAACCTAACCTAACGCAACCTAACATCTCGGCACTAATATTTGACAACATTCCTGGCGAGTTGGCCTCTACCTCTCCGTGGGACCTTTATATACATCAATAACGTAATATAACCTAACCTAGACCAACCTATCATATCGGCGGTAATATTTGACAACATTCCTGGCGAGTTGGCCTCACCGTCTCCGTGGGGCCTTCGTATACATCAATAACGTAATATAACCTAACCTAACCCAACCTAACTCATCGGCGGTAATATTTGACAACATTCCTGGCGAGTTGGCTTCTACCTCTCCGTGGAACCTTCATATACATCAATATATTAATTTAACCTAACCTAAACCAACGTAACATCTCGGCGGTAGTATTTGACAACATTCCTGGCTTGTTGGCCTCTATGTTTCCGTGGGACGTTTATATACATCAATAACGTAATATAACCTAACCTAATCCAACCTATCATCTCGGCGGTAATATTTGACAACATTCCTGGCGAGTTGGCCTCTACGTCTCCGTGAGACCTTCATATCCATCAATAACGTAATATAACCTAATATAACCCGACCTAACCACTCGGCGCTATTATGTGACAACATTCCTGGCGAGTTGGCCTCTACCTCTCCGTGGGACCTTCATATACATCAATAACGTAATATAACCTAAACTAACCCAACCTAACCTTTCGGCGCTATTATTTGACAACATTCCTGGCGGGTTGGCCTCTACGTCTCCGCGGGGCCTTTATATACATCAATAACGTAATATAACCTAACCTAACCCAACCCAATGTCTCGGAACTAATATTTGACAACATTCCTGGCGAGTTGGCCTCTACGTCACCGTGGGACCTTCATATACATCAATAACTTAATATTACCTAACCTAACACAACCTAACATCTCGGCACTAATATTTGACAACATTCCTGGCGAGTTGGCCTCTACCTCTCCGTGGGACCTTCATATACATCAATATCTTAATTTAACCTAACCTAAACCAACGCAACATCTCGGCGGTAGTATTTGACAGCATTCCTGGCTTGTTGGCCTCTATGTTTCCGTGGGACCTTTATATACATCAATAACGTAATATAACCTAACCTAACCCAACCTATCATCTCGGCGGTAATATTTGACAACATTTCTGCCGAGTTGGCCTCTACGTCTCGGTGGGGCCTTCATATACATCAATAACGTAGTATAACCTAACCTAACCCAACCTAACACATCGGCGGTAATATTTGACAACATTCCTGGCGAGTTGGCCTCTACGTCTCCGTGGGACCTTCATATACATCAATAACGTAATATTACCTAACCTAACCCAACCGAACATCTCGGCACTAATATTTGACAACATTCCTGGCGAGTTGGCCTCCACCTCTCCGTGCGGCCTTCATATACATCAATAACGTAATATAATCTAACCTAACCCAACCTAACATCTCGGCGGTAATATTTGACAACATTCCTGGCCAGTTGGCCTCTACGTCTCCGTGGGGCCTTCATATACATCAATAACGTAATATAACCTAACCTAACCCAACCTAACATCTCGGCGGTAATATTTGACAACATTCCTGGCAAGTTGGCCTCTACGTCTCCGTGGGGCCTTCATATACATCAATAACGTAATATAACCTAACCTAACCCAACCTACCATCTCGGCGGTAATATTTGACAACATTCCTGGCGATTTGGCCTCTACGTCTCCGTGGGGCCTTCATATACATCAATAACGTAATATAACCTAACCTAACCCAACCTATCATCTCGGCGGTAATATTTGACAACATTCCTGGCGAGTTGGCCTCTACGTCTCCGTGAGACCTTCATATCCATCAATAACGTAATATAACCTAATATAACCCAACTTAACCTTTCGGCGTTATTATTTGACAACATTCCTGGCGAGCTGGCCTCTACGTCTCCGTGGAACTTCATATACATCAATAACGTAATATAACCTAACCTAACCCAACCTAACATCTCGGTACTAATATTTGACAACATTCCTGGCGAGTTGGCCTCTACGTCTCCGTGGGAATTTTATATACATCAATAACGTAATATAACCTAACCTAACCCAACCTAACATCTCGGCACTAATATTTGACAACATTCCTGGCGAGTTGGCATCTACGTCTCCGTGGGGCCTTCATATACATCAATAACGTAATTTAACATAACCTAAACCAACCTAACATCTCGGCACTAATATTTGACAACATTCCTGGCGAGTTGGCCTCTACCTCTCCGTGGGACCTTTATATACATCAATAACGTAATATAACATAACCTAACCCAACCGAACATCTCGGCACTAATATTTGACAACATTCCTGGCGAGTTGGCCTCTACCTCTCCGTGCGGCCTTCATATACATCAATAACGTAATATAATCTAACCTAACCCAACCTAACATCTCGGCGGTAATATTTGACAACATTCCTGGCCAGTTGGCCTCTACGTCTCCGTGGGGCCTTCATATACATCAATAACGTAATATAACCTAACCTAACCCAACCTAACATCTCGGCGGTAATATTTGACAACATTCCTGGCAAGTTGGCCTCTACGTCTCCGTGGGGCCTTCATATACATCAATAACGTAATATAACCTAACCTAACCCAACCTAACATCTCGGCACTAATATTTGACAACATTCCTGGCGAGTTGGCCTCTACCTCTCCGTGGGACCTTTATATACATCAATAACGTAATATAAACTAACCTAGCCCAACCTATCATATCGGCGGTAATATTTGACAATATTCCTGGCGAGTTGGCCTCACCGTCTCCGTGGGGCCTTCATATACATCAATAACGTAATATAACCTAACCTAACCCAACCTAACTCATCGGCGGTAATATTTGACAACATTCCTGGCGAGTTGGCCTCTACGTCTCCGTGGGACCTTCATATACATCAATAACGTAATATTACCTAACCTAACCCAACCGAACATCTCGGCGGTAATATTTGACAACATTCCTGGCGAGTTGGCTTCTACATCTCCGTGGGGTCTTCATATACATCAATAACGTAATATAACCTAACCTAACCCAACCTAACATCTCGGCGGTAATATTTGACAACATTCCTGGCGATTTGGCCTCTACGTCTCCGTGGGGCCTTCATATACATCAATAACGTAATATAACCTAACCTAACCCAACTTATCATCTCGGCGGTAATATTTGACAACATTCCTGGCGAGTTGGCCTCTACGTCTCCGTGAGACCTTCATATCCATCAATAACGTAATATAACCTAATATAACCCGACCTAACCACTCGGCGCTATTATGTGACAACATTCCTGGCGAGTTGGCCTCTACCTCTCCGTGGGACCTTCATATACATCAATAACGTAATATAACCTAACCTAACCCAACCTAACATCTCGGCACTAATATTTGACAACATTCCTGGCGAGTTGGCCTCTACGTCTCCGTGGGGCCTTCATACAAATCAATAACGTAATTTAAACTAACCTAAACCAACCTAACATCTCGGCACTAATATTTGACAACATTCCTGGCGAGTTGGCCTCTACCTCTCCGTGGGACCTTTATATACATCAATAACGTAATATAACCTAACCTAGACCAACCTATCATATCGGCGGTAATATTTGACAACATTCCTGGCGAGTTGGCCTCACCGTCTCCGTGGGGCCTTCGTATACGTCAATAACGTAATATAACCTAACCTAACCCAACCTAACTCATCGGCGGTAATATTTGACAACATTCCTGGCGAGTTGGCTTCTACCTCTCCGTGGAACCTTCATATACATCAATATATTAATTTAACCTAACCTAAACCAACGTAACATCTCGGCGGTAGTATTTGACAACATTCCTGGCTTGTTGGCCTCTATGTTTCCGTGGGACGTTTATATACATCAATAACGTAATATAACCTAACCTAGCCCAACCTATCATCTCGGCGGGAATATTTGACAACATTCCTGGCGAGTTGGCCTCTACGTCTCCGTGGGACCTTCATATACATCAATAACATAATATTACCTGACCTAACGCAACCTAAGATGTCGGCGCTATTATTTGACAACATTCCTGGCGAGTTGGCGTCTACGTCTCCGTGGGACCTTCATATACATCAATAACGTAATATTACCTAACCTAACCCAACCGAACATCTCGGCACTAATATTTGACAACATTCCTGGCGAGTTGGCCTCTACCTCTCCGTGAGGCCTTCATATACATCAATAACGTAATATAATCTAACCTAACCCAACCTATCATCTCGGCGGTAATATTTGACAACATTCCTGGCCAGTTGGCCTCTACGTCTCCGTGGGGCCTTCATATACATCAATAACGTAATATAACCTAACCGAACCCAACCTAACATCTCGGCGGTAATATTTGACAACATTCCTGGCGAGTTGGCCTCTACGTCTCCGTGGGGTCTTCATATACATCAATAACGTAATATAACCTAACCTAACCCAACCTAACATCTCGGCGGTAATATTTGACAACATTCCTGGCGATTTGGCCTCTACGTCTCCGTGGGGCCTTCATATACATCAATAACATAATATTAACTGACCTAACCCAACCTAAGATCTCGGCACTAATATTTTACAACATTCCTGGCGAGTTGGCCTCTACGTCTCCGTGGGACCTTCATATACATCAATAACGTAATATAACCTAACCTAACCCAACCTATCATCTCGGCGGTAATATTTGAGAACATTCCTGGCGAGTTGGCTTCTACATCTCCGTGGGGCCTTCATATACATCAATAACGTAATATAACCTAACCTAACCCAACCTAACATCTCGGCACTAATATTTGACAACATTCCTGGCGAGTTGGCCTCTACGTCTCCGTGGGGCCTTCATACAAATCAATAACGTAATTTAACCTAACCTAAACCAACCTAACATCTCGGCACTAATATTTGACAACATTCCTGGCGAGTTGGCCTCTACCTCTCCGTGGGACCTTTATATACATCAATAACGTAATATAAACTAACCTAGCCCAACCTATCATATCGGCGGTAATATTTGACAATATTCCTGGCGAGTTGGCCTCACCGTCTCCGTGGGGCCTTCATATACATCAATAACGTAATATAACCTAACCTAACCCAACCTAACTCATCGGCGGTAATATTTGACAACATTCCTGGCGAGTTGGCCTCTACGTCTCCGTGGGACCTTCATATACATCAATAACGTAATATAACCTAACCTAACCCAACCTATCATCTCGGCGGTAATATTTGAGAACATTCCTGGCGAGTTGGCTTCTACATCTCCGTGGAACTTCATATACATCAATAACGTAATATAACCTAACCTAACCCAACCTAACATCTCGGTACTAATATTTGACAACATTCCTGGCGAGTTGGCCTCTACGTCTCCGTGGGAATTTTATATACATCAATAACGTAATATAACCTAACCTAACCCAACCTAACATCTCGGCACTAATATTTGACAACATTCCTGGCGAGTTGGCCTCTACGTCTCCGTGGGGCCTTCATATACATCAATAACGTAATTTAACCTAACCTAAACCAACGTAACATCTCGGCGGTAATATTTGACAACACTCCTGTCTTGTCGGCCTCCATGTTTCCGTGGGACCTTCATATACATCAATAACATAATATTACCTGACCTAACCCAACCTAAGATCTCGGCACTAATATTTGACAACATTCCTGGCGAGTTGGCCTCTACGTCTCCGTGGGACCTTCATATACATCAGTAACATAATATAACCTAACCTAACCCAACCTATCATCTCGGCGGTAATATTTGAGAACATTCCTGGCGAGTTGGCTTCTACATCTCCGTGGGGCCTTCATATACATCAATAACGTAGTATAACCTAACCTAACCCAACCTAACACATCGGCGGTAATATTTGACAACATTCCTGTCGAGTTGGAATCTACGTCTCCGTGGGACCTTCACATATATCAATAACATAGTATAACCTAAACTAACCCAACCTATCATCTCGGCGGTAATATTTGACAGCATTCCTGTCTTGTTGGCCTCCATGTTTCCGTGGGACCTTCATATACATCAATAACATAATATTACCTGACCTAACCCAACCTAAGATCTCGGCGGTAATATTTGACAACATTCCTGGCGAGTTGGCCTCTACGTCTCCGTGGGGCCTTCATATACATCAATAACGTAATATAACCTAACCTAACCCAACCTAACATCTCGGCGGTAATATTTGACAACATTCCTGGCGATTTGGCCTCTACGTCTCCGTGGGGCCTTCATATACATCAATAACGTAGTATAACCTAACCTAACCCAAACTAACACATCGGCGGTAATATTTGACAACATTCCTGTCGAGTTGGACTTTACGTCTCCGTGAGACCTTCATATCCATCAATAACGTAGTATAACCTAACCTAACCCAACCTAACACATCGGCGGTAATATTTGACAACATTCCTGTCGAGTTGGCCTCTACGTCTCCGTGAGACCTTCATATCCATGAATAACGTAATATAACCTAATATAACCCAACCTAACCTTTCGGCGTTATTATTTGACAACATTCCTGGCGGGTTGGCCTCTACGTTTCCGCGGGGCCCTTATATACATCAATAACGTAATATAACCTAACCTAACCCAACCCAATCTCTCGGAACTAATATTTGACAACATTCCTGGCGAGTTGGCCTCTACGTCTCCGTGAGACCTTCATATCCATCAATAACGTAATATAACCTAATATAACTCAACTTAACCTTTCGGCGTTATTATTTGACAACATTCCTGGCGAGCTGGCCTCTACGTCTCCGTGGAACTTCATATACATCAATAACGTAATATAACCTAACCTAACCCAACCTAACATCTCGGTACTAATATTTGACAACATTCCTGGCGAGTTGGCTTCTACGTCTCCGTGGGAATTTTATATACATCAATAACGTAATATAACCTAACCTAACCCAACCTAACATCTCGGCACTAATATTTGACAACATTCCTGGCGAGTTGGCCTCTACGTCTCCGTGGGGCCTTCATATACATCAATAACGTAATTTAACATAACCTAAACCAACCTAACATCTCGGCACTAATATTTGACAACATTCCTGGCGAGTTGGCCTCTACCTGTCCGTGGGAATTTTATATACATCAATAACGTAATATAACCTAACCTAACCCAACCTAACATCTCGGCACTAATATTTGACAACATTCCTGGCGAGTTGGCCTCTACGTCTCCGTGGGGCCTTCATACAAATCAATAACGTAATTTAACCTAACCTAAACCAACCTAACATCTCGGCACTAATATTTGACAACATTCCTGGCGAGTTGGCCTCTACCTCTCCGTGGGACCTTTATATACATCAATAAAGTAATATAACCTAACCTAACCCAACCTAACATCTCGGCGGTAATATTTGACAACATTCCTGGCGATTTGGCCTCTACGTCTCCGTGGGGCCTTCATATACATCAATAACGTAATATAACCTAACCTAACCCAACCTAACTCATCGGCGGTAATATTTGACAACATTCCTGGCGAGTTGGCCTCTACCCCTCCGTGGAACCTTCATATACATCAATATCTTAATTTAACCTAACCTAAACCAACGTAACATCTCGGCGGTAGTATTTGACAACATTCCTGGCTTGTTGGCCTCTATGTTTCCGTGGGACGTTTATATACATCAATAACGTAATATAACCTAACCTAGCCCAACCTATCATCTCGGCGGGAATATTTGACAACATTCCTGGCGAGTTGGCCTCTACGTCTCCGTGGGACCTTCATATACATCAATAACATAATATTACCTGACCTAACGCAACCTAAGATCTCGGCGCTATTATTTGACAACATTCCTGGCGAGTTGGCCTCTACGTCTCCGTGGGACCTTCATATACATCAATAACGTAATATTACCTAACCTAACCCAACCGAACATATCGGCACTAATATTTGACAACATTCCTGGCGAGTTGGCCTCTACCTCTCCGTGCGGCCTTCATATACATCAATAACGTAATATAATCTAACCTAACCCAACCTATCATCTCGGCGGTAACATTTGACAACATTTCTGGACAGTTGGCCTCTACGTCTCCGTGGGGCCTTCATATACATCAATAACGTAATATAACCTAACCTAACCCAACCTAACATCTCGGCGGTAATATTTGACAACATTCCTGGCGAGTTGGCCTCTACGTCTCCGTGGGGCCTTCATATACATCAATAACGTAATATAACCTAACCTAACCCAACCTAACATCTCGGCGGTAATATTTGACAACATTCCTGGCGATTTGGCCTCTACGTCTCCGTGGGGCCTTCATATACATCAATAACGTAATATAACCTAACCTAACCCAACCTATCATCTCGGCGGTAATATTTGACAACATTCCTGGCGAGTTGGCCTCTACGTCTCCGTGAGACCTTCATATCCATCAATAACGTAATATAACCTAATATAACCCGACCTAACCACTCGGCGCTATTATGTGACAACATTCCTGCCGAGTTGGCCTCTACGTCTCGGTGGGGCCTTCATATACATCAATAACGTAGTATAACCTAACTTAACCCAACCTAACATCTCGGCACTAATATTTGACAACATTCCTGGCGAGTTGGCCTCTACCTCTCAGTGGGACCTTCATATACATCAATAACGTAATTTAACCTAACCTAAACCAACGTAACATCTCGGCGGTAATATTTGACAGCATTCCTGTCTTGTTGGCCTCCATGTTTCCGTGGGACCTTCATATACATCAATAACATAATATTACCTGACCTAACCCAACCTAAGATCTCGGCGGTAATATTTGACAACATTCCTGGCGATTTGGCCTCTACGTCTCCGTGGGGCCTTCATATACATCAATAACGTAATATAACCTAACCTAACCCAACCTAACATCTCGGCGGTAATATTTGACAACATTCCTGGCGATTTGGCCTCTACGTCTCCGTGGGGCCTTCATATACATCAATAACGTAGTATAACCTAACCTAACCCAACCTAACACATCGGCGGTAATATTTGACAACATTCCTGTCGAGTTGGCCTCTACGTCTCCGTGAGACCTTCATATCCATCAATAACGTAATATAACCTAATATAACCCAACCTAACCTTTCGGCGTTATTATTTGACAACATTCCTGGCGGGTAGGCCTCTACGTTTCCGTGGGGCCTTTATATACATCAATAACGTAATATAACCTAACCTAACCCAACCCAATCTCTCGGAACTAATATTTGACAACATTCCTGGCGAGTTGGCCTCTACGTCTCCGTGAGACCTTCATATCCATCAATAACGTAATATAACCTAATATAACTCAACTTAACCTTTCGGCGTTATTATTTGACAACATTCCTGGCGAGGTGGCCTCTACGTCTCCGTGGAACTTCATATACATCAATAACGTAATATAACCTAACCTAACCCAACCTAACATCTCGGTACTAATATTTGACAACATTCCTGGCGAGTTGACCACTACGTCTCCGTGGGAATTTTATATACATCAATAACGTAATATAACCTAACCTAACCCAACCTAACATCTCGGCACTAATATTTGACAACATTCCTGGCGAGTTGGCCTCTACGTCTCCGTGGGGCCTTCATATACATCAATAACGTAATATAACCTAACCTAACCCAACCTAACATCTCGGCGGTAATATTTGACAACATTCCTGGCGATTTGGCCTCACCGTCTCCGTGGGGCCTTCGTATACGTCAATAACGTAATATAACCTAACCTAACCCAACCTAACTCATCGGCGGTAATATTTGACAACATTCCTGACGAGTTGGCTTCTACCTCTCCGTGGAACCTTCATATACATCAATATATTAATTTAACCTAACCTAAACCAACGTAACATCTCGGCGGTAGTATTTGACAACATTCCTGGCTTGTTGGCCTCTATGTTTCCGTGGGACGTTTATATACATCAATAACGTAATATAACCTAACCTAGCCCAACCTATCATCTCGGCGGGAATATTTGACAACATTCCTGGCGAGTTGGCCTCTACGTCTCCGTGGGACCTTCATATACATCAATAACATAATATTACCTGACCTAACGCAACCTAAGATGTCGGCGCTATTATTTGACAACATTCCTGGCGAGTTGGCGTCTACGTCTCCGTGGGACCTTCATATACATCAATAACGTAATATTACCTAACCTAACCCAACCGAACATCTCGGCACTAATATTTGACAACATTCCTGGCGAGTTGGCCCCTACCTCTCCGTGAGGCCTTCATATGCATCAATAACGTAATATAATCTAACCTAACCCAACCTATCATCTCGGCGGTAATATTTGACAACATTCCTGGCCAGTTGGCCTCTACGTCTCCGTGGGGCCTTCATATACATCAATAACGTAATATAACCTAACCTAACCCAACCTAACATCTCGGCGGTAATATTTGACAACATTCCTGGCGATTTGGCCTCTACGTCTCCGTGGGGCCTTCATATACATCAATAACGTAATATAACCTAACCTAACCCAACCTATCATCTCGGCGGTAATATTTGACAACATTCCTGGCGAGTTGGCCTCTACGTCTCCGTGAGACCTTCATATCCATCAATAACGTAATATAACCTAACCTAACCCAACCCAATGTCTCGGAACTAATATTTGACAACATTCCTGGCGAGTTGGCCTCTACGTCACCGTGGGACCTTCATATACATCAATAACTTAATATTACCTAACCTAACCCAACCTAACATCTCGGCACTAATATTTGACAACATTCCTGGCGAGTTGGCCTCTACCTCTCCGTGGGACCTTCATATACATCAATATCTTAATTTAACCTAACCTAAACCAACGTAACATCTCGGCGGTAGTATTTGACAGCATTACTGGCTTGTTGGCCTCTATGTTTCCGTGGGACCTTTATATACATCAATAACGCAATATAACATAACCTAGCCCATCCTATCATCTCGGCGGGAATATTTGACAACATTCCTGGCGAGTTGGCCTCTACGTCTCCGTGGGAATTTTATATACATCAATAACGTAATATAACATAACCTAACCCAACCTATCATCTCGGCGGTAATATTTGACATCATTTCTGCCGAGTTGGCCTCTACGTCTCGGTGGGGCCTTCATATACATCAATAACGTAGTATAACCTAACCTAACCCAACCTAACACATCGGCGGTAATATTTGACAACATTCCTGGCGAGTTGGCCTCTACGTTACCGTGGGACCTTCATATACATCAATAACGTAATATTACCTAACTTAACCCAACCTAACATCTCGGCACTAATATTTGACAACATTCCTGTCGAGTTGGCCTCTACCTCTCAGTGGGACCTTCATATACATCAATAACGTAATTTAACCTAACCTAAACCAACGTAACATCTCGGCGGTAATATTTGACAGCATTCCTGTCTTGTTGGCCTCCATGTTTCCGTGGGACCTTCATATACATCAATAACATAATATTACCTGACCTAACCCAACCTAAGATCTCGGCACTAATATTTTACAACATTCCTGGCGAGTTGGCCTCTACGTCTCCGTGGGACCTTCATATACATCAATAACGTAATATAACCTAACCTAACCCAACCTATCATCTCGGCGGTAATATTTGAGAACATTCCTGGCGAGTTGGCTTCTACATCTCCGTGGGGCCTTCATATACATCAATAACGTAATATAACCTAACCTAACCCAACCTAACATCTCGGCACTAATATTTGACAACATTCCTGGCGAGTTGGCCTCTACGTCTCCGTGGGGCCTTCATACAAATCAATAACGTAATTTAACCTAACCTAAACCAACCTAACATCTCGGCACTAATATTTGACAACATTCCTGGCGAGTTGGCCTCTACCTCTCCGTGGGGCCTTCATATACATCAATAACGTAATATAACCTAACCTAACCCAACCTAACATCTCGGCGGTAATATTTGACAACATTCCTGGCGATTTGGCCTCACCGTCTCCGTGGGGCCTTCGTATACGTCAATAACGTAATATAACCTAACCTAACCCAACCTAACTCATCGGCGGTAATATTTGACAACATTCCTGACGAGTTGGCTTCTACCTCTCCGTGGAACCTTCATATACATCAATATATTAATTTAACCTAACCTAAACCAACGTAACATCTCGGCGGTAGTATTTGACAACATTCCTGGCTTGTTGGCCTCTATGTTTCCGTGGGACGTTTATATACATCAATAACGTAATATAACCTAACCTAGCCCAACCTATCATCTCGGCGGGAATATTTGACAACATTCCTGGCGAGTTGGCCTCTACGTCTCCGTGGGACCTTCATATACATCAATAACATAATATTACCTGACCTAACGCAACCTAAGATGTCGGCGCTATTATTTGACAACATTCCTGGCGAGTTGGCGTCTACGTCTCCGTGGGACCTTCATATACATCAATAACGTAATATTACCTAACCTAACCCAACCGAACATCTCGGCACTAATATTTGACAACATTCCTGGCGAGTTGGCCTCTACCTCTCCGTGAGGCCTTCATATACATCAATAACGTAATATAATCTAACCTAACCCAACCTATCATCTCGGCGGTAATATTTGACAACATTCCTGGCCAGTTGGCCTCTACGTCTCCGTGGGGCCTTCATATACATCAATAACGTAATATAACCTAACCTAACCCAACCTAACATCTCGGCGGTAATATTTGACAACATTCCTGGCGATTTGGCCTCTACGTCTCCGTGGGGCCTTCATATACATCAATAACGTAATATAACCTAACCTAACCCAACCTATCATCTCGGCGGTAATATTTGACAACATTCCTGGCGAGTTGGCCTCTACGTCTCCGTGAGACCTTCATATCCATCAATAACGTAATATAACCTAACCTAACCCAACCCAATGTCTCGGAACTAATATTTGACAACATTCCTGGCGAGTTGGCCTCTACGTCACCGTGGGACCTTCATATACATCAATAACTTAATATTACCTAACCTAACCCAACCTAACATCTCGGCACTAATATTTGACAACATTCCTGGCGAGTTGGCCTCTACCTCTCCGTGGGACCTTCATATACATCAATATCTTAATTTAACCTAACCTAAACCAACGTAACATCTCGGCGGTAGTATTTGACAGCATTACTGGCTTGTTGGCCTCTATGTTTCCGTGGGACCTTTATATACATCAATAACGCAATATAACATAACCTAGCCCATCCTATCATCTCGGCGGGAATATTTGACAACATTCCTGGCGAGTTGGCCTCTACGTCTCCGTGGGAATTTTATATACATCAATAACGTAATATAACATAACCTAACCCAACCTATCATCTCGGCGGTAATATTTGACATCATTTCTGCCGAGTTGGCCTCTACGTCTCGGTGGGGCCTTCATATACATCAATAACGTAGTATAACCTAACCTAACCCAACCTAACACATCGGCGGTAATATTTGACAACATTCCTGGCGAGTTGGCCTCTACGTTACCGTGGGACCTTCATATACATCAATAACGTAATATTACCTAACTTAACCCAACCTAACATCTCGGCACTAATATTTGACAACATTCCTGTCGAGTTGGCCTCTACCTCTCAGTGGGACCTTCATATACATCAATAACGTAATTTAACCTAACCTAAACCAACGTAACATCTCGGCGGTAATATTTGACAGCATTCCTGTCTTGTTGGCCTCCATGTTTCCGTGGGACCTTCATATACATCAATAACATAATATTACCTGACCTAACCCAACCTAAGATCTCGGCACTAATATTTTACAACATTCCTGGCGAGTTGGCCTCTACGTCTCCGTGGGACCTTCATATACATCAATAACGTAATATAACCTAACCTAACCCAACCTATCATCTCGGCGGTAATATTTGAGAACATTCCTGGCGAGTTGGCTTCTACATCTCCGTGGGGCCTTCATATACATCAATAACGTAATATAACCTAACCTAACCCAACCTAACATCTCGGCACTAATATTTGACAACATTCCTGGCGAGTTGGCCTCTACGTCTCCGTGGGGCCTTCATACAAATCAATAACGTAATTTAACCTAACCTAAACCAACCTAACATCTCGGCACTAATATTTGACAACATTCCTGGCGAGTTGGCCTCTACCTCTCCGTGGGACCTTTATATACATCAATAACGTAATATAAACTAACCTAGCCCAACCTATCATATCGGCGGTAATATTTGACAATATTCCTGGCGAGTTGGCCTCACCGTCTCCGTGGGGCCTTCATATACATCAATAACGTAATATAACCTAACCTAACCCAACCTAACTCATCGGCGGTAATATTTGACAACATTCCTGGCGAGTTGGCCTCTACGTCTCCGTGGGACCTTCATATACATCAATAACGTAATATAACCTAACCTAACCCAACCTATCATCTCGGCGGTAATATTTGAGAACATTCCTGGCGAGTTGGCTTCTACATCTCCGTGGGGCCTTCATATACATCAATAACGTAGTATAACCTAACCTAACCAAACCTAACACATCGGCGGTAATATTTGACAACATTCCTGGCGAGTTGGCCTCTACGTCTCCGTGGGACCTTCATATACATCAATAACATAATATTACCTGACCTAACGCAACCTAAGATCTCGGCGCTATTATTTGACAACATTCCTGGCGAGTTGGCCTCTACGTCTCCGTGGAACTTCATATACATCAATAACGTAATATAACCTAACCTAACCCAACCTAACATCTCGGTACTAATATTTGACAACATTCCTGGCGAGTTGGCCTCTACGTCTCCGTGGGAATTTTATATACATCAGTAACATAATATAACCTAACCTAACCCAACCTATCATCTCGGCGGTAATATTTGAGAACATTCCTGGCGAGTTGGCTTCTACATCTCCGTGGGGCCTTCATATACATCAATAACGTAGTATAACCTAACCTAACCCAACCTAACACATCGGCGGTAATATTTGACAACATTCCTGTCGAGTTGGAATCTACGTCTCCGTGAGACCTTCATATCCATCAATAACGTAATATAACCTAATATAACCCAACCTAACCTTTCGGCGTTATCATTTGACAACATTCCTGGCGAGCTGGCCTCTACGTCTCCGTGGAACTTCATATACATCAATAACGTAATATAACCTAACCTAACCCAACCTAACATCTCGGTACTAATATTTGACAACATTCCTGGCGAGTTGGCCTCTACGTCTCCGTGGGAATTTTATATACATCAATAACGTAATATAACCTAACCTAACCCAACCTAACATCTCGGTACTAATATTTGACAACATTCCTGGCGAGTTGGCCTCTACGTCTCCGTGGGAATTTTATATACATCAATAACGTAATATAACCTAACCTAACCCAACCTATCATCTCGGCGGTAATATTTGAGAACATTCCTGGCGAGTTGGCTTCTACATCTCCGTGGGGCCTTCATATACATCAATAACGTAATATAACCTAACCTAACCCAACCTAACATCTCGGCGGTAATATTTGACAACATTCCTGGCGATTTGGCCTCTACGTCTCCGTGGGGCCTTCATATACATCAATAACGTAGTATAACCTAACCTAACCCAACCTAACATATCGGCGGTAATATTTGACAACATTCCTGTCGAGTTGGACTCTACGTCTCCGTGAGACCTTCATCTCCATCAATAACGTAGTATAACCTAACCTAACCCAACCTAACACATCGGCGGTAATATTTGACAACATTCCTGTCGAGTTGGCCTCTACGTCTCCGTGAGACCTTCATATCCATCAATAACGTAATATAACCTAATATAACCCGACCTAACCACTCGGCGCTATTATGTGACAACATTCCTGGCGAGTTGGCCTCTACGTCTCCGTGGGACCTTCACATATATCAATAACATAGTATAACCTAAACTAACTCAACCTATCATCTCGGCGGTAATATTTGACAACATTCCTGGCGAGTTGGCCTCTACGTCTCCGTGAGACCTTCATATCCATCAATAACGTAATATAACCTAACTTAACCCAACCTAACATCTCGGCACTAATATTTGACAACATTCCTAGCGAGTTGGCCTCTATCTCTCAGTGGGACCTTCATATACATCAATAACGTAATTTAACCTAACCTAAACCAACGTAACATCTCGGCGGTAATATTTGACAGCATTCCTGTCTTGTTGGCCTCCATGTTTCCGTGGGACCTTCATATACATCAATAACATAATATTACCTGACCTAACCCAACCTAAGATCTCGGCGGTAATATTTGACAACATTCCTGGCGAGTTGGCCTCTACGTCTCCGTGGGGCCTTCATATACATCAATAACGTAATATAACCTAACCTAACCCAACCTAACATCTCGGCGGTAATATTTGACAACATTCCTGGCGATTTGGCCTCTACGTCTCCGTGGGGCCTTCATATACATCAATAACGTAGTATAACCTAACCTAACCCAACCTAACACATCGGCGGTAATTTTTGACAACATTCCTGTCGAGTTGGACTTTACGTCTCCGTGAGACCTTCATATCCATCAATAACGTAGTATAACCTAACCTAACCCAACCTAACACATCGGCGGTAATATTTGACAACATTCCTGTCGAGTTGGCCTCTACGTCTCCGTGAGACCTTCATATCCATCAATAACGTAATATAACCTAATATAACCCAACCTAACCTTTCGGCGTTATTATTTGACAACATTCCTGGCGAGTTGGCCTCTACGTCTCCGTGGGAATTTTATATACATCAGTAACATAATATAACCTAACCTAACCCAACCTATCATCTCGGCGGTAATATTTGAGAACATTCCTGGCGAGTTGGCTTCTACATCTCCGTGGGGCCTTCATATACATCAATAACGTAGTATAACCTAACCTAACCCAACCTAACACATCGGCGGTAATATTTGACAACATTCCTGTCGAGTTGGAATCTACGTCTCCGTGAGACCTTCATATCCATCAATAACGTAATATAACCTAATATAACCCAACCTAACCTTTCGGCGTTATCATTTGACAACATTCCTGGCGAGCTGGCCTCTACGTCTCCGTGGAACTTCATATACATCAATAACGTAATATAACCTAGCCTAACCCAACCTAACATCTCGGTACTAATATTTGACAACATTCCTGGCGAGTTGGCCTCTACGTCTCCGTGGGAATTTTATATACATCAATAACGTAATATAACCTAACCTAACCCAACCTAACATCTCGGTACTAATATTTGACAACATTCCTGGCGAGTTGGCCTCTACGTCTCCGTGGGAATTTTATATACATCAATAACGTAATATAACCTAACCTAACCCAACCTATCATCTCGGCGGTAATATTTGAGAACATTCCTGGCGAGTTGGCTTCTACATCTCCGTGGGGCCTTCATATACATCAATAACGTAATATAACCTAACCTAACCCAACCTAACATCTCGGCGGTAATATTTGACAACATTCCTGGCGATTTGGCCTCTACGTCTCCGTGGGGCCTTCATATACATCAATAACGTAGTATAACCTAACCTAACCCAACCTAACATATCGGCGGTAATATTTGACAACATTCCTGTCGAGTTGGACTCTACGTCTCCGTGAGACCTTCATCTCCATCAATAACGTAGTATAACCTAACCTAACCCAACCTAACACATCGGCGGTAATATTTGACAACATTCCTGTCGAGTTGGCCTCTACGTCTCCGTGAGACCTTCATATCCATCAATAACGTAATATAACCTAATATAACCCGACCTAACCACTCGGCGCTATTATGTGACAACATTCCTGGCGAGTTGGCCTCTACGTCTCCGTGGGACCTTCACATATATCAATAACATAGTATAACCTAAACTAACTCAACCTATCATCTCGGCGGTAATATTTGACAACATTCCTGGCGAGTTGGCCTCTACGTCTCCGTGAGACCTTCATATCCATCAATAACGTAATATAACCTAACTTAACCCAACCTAACATCTCGGCACTAATATTTGACAACATTCCTAGCGAGTTGGCCTCTATCTCTCAGTGGGACCTTCATATACATCAATAACGTAATTTAACCTAACCTAAACCAACGTAACATCTCGGCGGTAATATTTGACAGCATTCCTGTCTTGTTGGCCTCCATGTTTCCGTGGGACCTTCATATACATCAATAACATAATATTACCTGACCTAACCCAACCTAAGATCTCGGCGGTAATATTTGACAACATTCCTGGCGAGTTGGCCTCTACGTCTCCGTGGGGCCTTCATATACATCAATAACGTAATATAACCTAACCTAACCCAACCTAACATCTCGGCGGTAATATTTGACAACATTCCTGGCGATTTGGCCTCTACGTCTCCGTGGGGCCTTCATATACATCAATAACGTAGTATAACCTAACCTAACCCAACCTAACACATCGGCGGTAATTTTTGACAACATTCCTGTCGAGTTGGACTTTACGTCTCCGTGAGACCTTCATATCCATCAATAACGTAGTATAACCTAACCTAACCCAACCTAACACATCGGCGGTAATATTTGACAACATTCCTGTCGAGTTGGCCTCTACGTCTCCGTGAGACCTTCATATCCATCAATAACGTAATATAACCTAATATAACCCAACCTAACCTTTCGGCGTTATTATTTGACAACATTCCTGGCGAGTTGGCCTCTACGTCTCCGTGGGAATTTTATATACATCAGTAACATAATATAACCTAACCTAACCCAACCTATCATCTCGGCGGTAATATTTGAGAACATTCCTGGCGAGTTGGCTTCTACATCTCCGTGGGGCCTTCATATACATCAATAACGTAGTATAACCTAACCTAACCCAACCTAACACATCGGCGGTAATATTTGACAACATTCCTGTCGAGTTGGAATCTACGTCTCCGTGAGACCTTCATATCCATCAATAACGTAATATAACCTAATATAACCCAACCTAACCTTTCGGCGTTATCATTTGACAACATTCCTGGCGAGCTGGCCTCTACGTCTCCGTGGAACTTCATATACATCAATAACGTAATATAACCTAGCCTAACCCAACCTAACATCTCGGTACTAATATTTGACAACATTCCTGGCGAGTTGGCCTCTACGTCTCCGTGGGAATTTTATATACATCAATAACGTAATATAACCTAACCTAACCCAACCTAACATCTCGGTACTAATATTTGACAACATTCCTGGCGAGTTGGCCTCTACGTCTCCGTGGGAATTTTATATACATCAATAACGTAATATAACCTAACCTAACCCAACCTATCATCTCGGCGGTAATATTTGAGAACATTCCTGGCGAGTTGGCTTCTACATCTCCGTGGGGCCTTCATATACATCAATAACGTAATATAACCTAACCTAACCCAACCTAACATCTCGGCGGTAATATTTGACAACATTCCTGGCGATTTGGCCTCTACGTCTCCGTGGGGCCTTCATATACATCAATAACGTAGTATAACCTAACCTAACCCAACCTAACACATCGGCGGTAATATTTGACAACATTCCTGTCGAGTTGGCCTCTACGTCTCCGTGAGACCTTCATATCCATCAATAACGTAATATAACCTAATATAACCCAACCTAACCTTTCGGCGTTATTATTTGACAACATTCCTGGCGGGTAGGCCTCTACGTTTCCGTGGGGCCTTTATATACATCAATAACGTAATATAACCTAACCTAACCCAACCCAATCGCTCGGAACTAATATTTGACAACATTCCTGGCGAGTTGGCCTCTACGTCTCCGTGAGACCTTCATATCCATCAATAACGTAATATAACCTAATATAACTCAACTTAACCTTTCGGCGTTATTATTTGACAACATTCCTGGCGAGGTGGCCTCTACGTCTCCGTGGAACTTCATATACATCAATAACGTAATATAACCTAACCTAACCCAACCTAACATCTCGGTACTAATATTTGACAACATTCCTGGCGAGTTGACCTCTACGTCTCCGTGGGAATTTTATATACATCAATAACGTAATATAACCTAACCTAACCCAACCTAACATCTCGGCACTAATATTTGACAACATTCCTGGCGAGTTGGCCTCTACGTCTCCGTGGGGCCTTCATATACATCAATAACGTAATATAACCTAACCTAACCCAACCTAACATCTCGGCGGTAATATTTGACAACATTCCTGGCGATTTGGCCTCACCGTCTCCGTGGGGCCTTCGTATACGTCAATAACGTAATATAACCTAACCTAACCCAACCTAACTCATCGGCGGTAATATTTGACAACATTCCTGACGAGTTGGCTTCTACCTCTCCGTGGAACCTTCATATACATCAATATATTAATTTAACCTAACCTAAACCAACGTAACATCTCGGCGGTAGTATTTGACAACATTCCTGGCTTGTTGGCCTCTATGTTTCCGTGGGACGTTTATATACATCAATAACGTAATATAACCTAACCTAGCCCAACCTATCATCTCGGCGGGAATATTTGACAACATTCCTGGCGAGTTGGCCTCTACGTCTCCGTGGGACCTTCATATACATCAATAACATAATATTACCTGACCTAACGCAACCTAAGATGTCGGCGCTATTATTTGACAACATTCCTGGCGAGTTGGCGTCTACGTCTCCGTGGGACCTTCATATACATCAATAACGTAATATTACCTAACCTAACCCAACCGAACATCTCGGCACTAATATTTGACAACATTCCTGGCGAGTTGGCCTCTACCTCTCCGTGAGGCCTTCATATACATCAATAACGTAATATAATCTAACCTAACCCAACCTATCATCTCGGCGGTAATATTTGACAACATTCCTGGCCAGTTGGCCTCTACGTCTCCGTGGGGCCTTCATATACATCAATAACGTAATATAACCTAACCTAACCCAACCTAACATCTCGGCGGTAATATTTGACAACATTCCTGGCGATTTGGCCTCTACGTCTCCGTGGGGCCTTCATATACATCAATAACGTAATATAACCTAACCTAACCCAACCTATCATCTCGGCGGTAATATTTGACAACATTCCTGGCGAGTTGGCCTCTACGTCTCCGTGAGACCTTCATATCCATCAATAACGTAATATAACCTAATATAACCCGACCTAACCACTCGGCGCTATTATGTGACAACATTCCTGGCGAGTTGGCTTCTACCTCTCCGTGGGACCTTCATATACATCAATAACGTAATATAACCTAAACTAACCCAACCTAACCTTTCGGCGCTATTATTTGACAACATTCCTGGCGGGTTGGCCACTACGTCTCCGCGGGGCCTTTATATACATCAATAACGTAATATAACCTAACCTAACCCAACCCAATGTCTCGGAACTAATATTTGACAACATTCCTGGCGAGTTGGCCTCTACGTCACCGTGGGACCTTCATATACATCAATAACTTAATATTACCTAACCTAACCCAACCTAACATCTCGGCACTAATATTTGACAACATTCCTGGCGAGTTGGCCTCTACCTCTCCGTGGGACCTTCATATACATCAATATCTTAATTTAACCTAACCTAAACCAACGTAACATCTCGGCGGTAGTATTTGACAGCATTACTGGCTTGTTGGCCTCTATGTTTCCGTGGGACCTTTATATACATCAATAACGCAATATAACATAACCTAGCCCATCCTATCATCTCGGCGGGAATATTTGACAACATTCCTGGCGAGTTGGCCTCTACGTCTCCGTGGGAATTTTATATACATCAATAACGTAATATAACATAACCTAACCCAACCTATCATCTCGGCGGTAATATTTGACATCATTTCTGCCGAGTTGGCCTCTACGTCTCGGTGGGGCCTTCATATACATCAATAACGTAGTATAACCTAACCTAACCCAACCTAACACATCGGCGGTAATATTTGACAACATTCCTGGCGAGTTGGCCTCTACGTTACCGTGGGACCTTCATATACATCAATAACGTAATATTACCTAACTTAACCCAACCTAACATCTCGGCACTAATATTTGACAACATTCCTGTCGAGTTGGCCTCTACCTCTCAGTGGGACCTTCATATACATCAATAACGTAATTTAACCTAACCTAAACCAACGTAACATCTCGGCGGTAATATTTGACAGCATTCCTGTCTTGTTGGCCTCCATGTTTCCGTGGGACCTTCATATACATCAATAACATAATATTACCTGACCTAACCCAACCTAAGATCTCGGCACTAATATTTTACAACATTCCTGGCGAGTTGGCCTCTACGTCTCCGTGGGACCTTCATATACATCAATAACGTAATATAACCTAACCTAACCCAACCTATCATCTCGGCGGTAATATTTGAGAACATTCCTGGCGAGTTGGCTTCTACATCTCCGTGGGGCCTTCATATACATCAATAACGTAATATAACCTAACCTAACCCAACCTAACATCTCGGCACTAATATTTGACAACATTCCTGGCGAGTTGGCCTCTACGTCTCCGTGGGGCCTTCATACAAATCAATAACGTAATTTAACCTAACCTAAACCAACCTAACATCTCGGCACTAATATTTGACAACATTCCTGGCGAGTTGGCCTCTACCTCTCCGTGGGACCTTTATATACATCAATAACGTAATATAAACTAACCTAGCCCAACCTATCATATCGGCGGTAATATTTGACAATATTCCTGGCGAGTTGGCCTCACCGTCTCCGTGGGGCCTTCATATACATCAATAACGTAATATAACCTAACCTAACCCAACCTAACTCATCGGCGGTAATATTTGACAACATTCCTGGCGAGTTGGCCTCTACGTCTCCGTGGGACCTTCATATGCATCAATAACGTAATATAACCTAACCTAACCCAACCTATCATCTCGGCGGTAATATTTGAGAACATTCCTGGCGAGTTGGCTTCTACATCTCCGTGGGGCCTTCATATACATCAATAACGTAGTATAACCTAACCTAACCAAACCTAACACATCGGCGGCAATATTTGACAACATTCCTGGCGAGTTGGCCTCTACGTCTCCGTGGGACCTTCATATACATCAATAACATAATATTACCTGACCTAACGCAACCTAAGATCTCGGCGCTATTATTTGACAACATTCCTGGCGAGTTGGCCACTACGTCTCCGTGGAACTTCATATACATCAATAACGTAATATAACCTAACCTAACCCAACCTAACATCTCGGTACTAATATTTGACAACATTCCTGGCGAGTTGGCCTCTACGTCTCCGTGGGAATTTTATATACATCAGTAACATAATATAACCTAACCTAACCCAACCTATCATCTCGGCGGTAATATTTGAGAACATTCCTGGCGAGTTGGCTTCTACATCTCCGTGGGGCCTTCATATACATCAATAACGTAGTATAACCTAACCTAACCCAACCTAACACATCGGCGGTAATATTTGACAACATTCCTGTCGAGTTGGAATCTACGTCTCCGTGAGACCTTCATATCCATCAATAACGTAATATAACCTAATATAACCCAACCTAACCTTTCGGCGTTATCATTTGACAACATTCCTGGCGAGCTGGCCTCTACGTCTCCGTGGAACTTCATATACATCAATAACGTAATATAACCTAACCTAACCCAACCTAACATCTCGGTACTAATATTTGACAACATTCCTGGCGAGTTGGCCTCTACGTCTCCGTGGGAATTTTATATACATCAATAACGTAATATAACCTAACCTAACCCAACCTAACATCTCGGTACTAATATTTGACAACATTCCTGGCGAGTTGGCCTCTACGTCTCCGTGGGAATTTTATATACATCAATAACGTAATATAACCTAACCTAACCCAACCTATCATCTCGGCGGTAATATTTGAGAACATTCCTGGCGAGTTGGCTTCTACATCTCCGTGGGGCCTTCATATACATCAATAACGTAATATAACCTAACCTAACCCAACCTAACATCTCGGCGGTAATATTTGACAACATTCCTGGCGATTTGGCCTCTACGTCTCCGTGGGGCCTTCATATACATCAATAACGTAGTATAACCTAACCTAACCCAACCTAACACATCGGCGGTAATATTTGACAACATTCCTGTCGAGTTGGACTCTACGTCTCCGTGAGACCTTCATCTCCATCAATAACGTAGTATAACCTAACCTAACCCAACCTAACACATCGGCGGTAATATTTGACAACATTCCTGTCGAGTTGGCCTCTACGTCTCCGTGAGACCTTCATATCCATCAATAACGTAATATAACCTAATATAACCCGACCTAACCACTCGGCGCTATTATGTGACAACATTCCTGGCGAGTTGGCCTCTACGTCTCCGTGGGACCTTCACATATATCAATAACATAGTATAACCTAAACTAACTCAACCTATCATCTCGGCGGTAATATTTGACAACATTCCTGGCGAGTTGGCCTCTACGTCTCCGTGAGACCTTCATATCCATCAATAACGTAATATAACCTAACTTAACCCAACCTAACATCTCGGCACTAATATTTGACAACATTCCTAGCGAGTTGGCCTCTATCTCTCAGTGGGACCTTCATATACATCAATAACGTAATTTAACCTAACCTAAACCAACGTAACATCTCGGCGGTAATATTTGACAGCATTCCTGTCTTGTTGGCCTCCATGTTTCCGTGGGACCTTCATTTACATCAATAACATAATATTACCTGACCTAACCCAACCTAAGATCTCGGCGGTAATATTTGACAACATTCCTGGCGAGTTGGCCTCTACGTCTCCGTGGGGCCTTCATATACATCAATAACGTAATATAACCTAACCTAACCCAACCTAACATCTCGGCGGTAATATTTGACAACATTCCTGGCGATTTGGCCTCTACGTCTCCGTGGGGCCTTCATATACATCAATAACGTAGTATAACCTAACCTAACCCAACCTAACACATCGGCGGTAATTTTTGACAACATTCCTGTCGAGTTGGACTTTACGTCTCCGTGAGACCTTCATATCCATCAATAACGTAGTATAACCTAACCTAACCCAACCTAACACATCGGCGGTAATATTTGACAACATTCCTGTCGAGTTGGCCTCTACGTCTCCGTGAGACCTTCATATCCATCAATAACGTAATATAACCTAATATAACCCAACCTAACCTTTCGGCGTTATTATTTGACAACATTCCTGGCGAGTTGGCCTCTACGTCTCCGTGGGAATTTTATATACATCAGTAACATAATATAACCTAACCTAACCCAACCTATCATCTCGGCGGTAATATTTGAGAACATTCCTGGCGAGTTGGCTTCTACATCTCCGTGGGGCCTTCATATACATCAATAACGTAGTATAACCTAACCTAACCCAACCTAACACATCGGCGGTAATATTTGACAACATTCCTGTCGAGTTGGAATCTACGTCTCCGTGAGACCTTCATATCCATCAATAACGTAATATAACCTAATATAACCCAACCTAACCTTTCGGCGTTATCATTTGACAACATTCCTGGCGAGCTGGCCTCTACGTCTCCGTGGAACTTCATATACATCAATAACGTAATATAACCTAGCCTAACCCAACCTAACATCTCGGTACTAATATTTGACAACATTCCTGGCGAGTTGGCCTCTACGTCTCCGTGGGAATTTTATATACATCAATAACGTAATATAACCTAACCTAACCCAACCTAACATCTCGGTACTAATATTTGACAACATTCCTGGCGAGTTGGCCTCTACGTCTCCGTGGGAATTTTATATACATCAATAACGTAATATAACCTAACCTAACCCAACCTATCATCTCGGCGGTAATATTTGAGAACATTCCTGGCGAGTTGGCTTCTACATCTCCGTGGGGCCTTCATATACATCAATAACGTAATATAACCTAACCTAACCCAACCTAACATCTCGGCGGTAATATTTGACAACATTCCTGGCGATTTGGCCTCTACGTCTCCGTGGGGCCTTCATATACATCAATAACGTAGTATAACCTAACCTAACCCAACCTAACACATCGGCGGTAATATTTGACAACATTCCTGTCGAGTTGGACTCTACGTCTCCGTGAGACCTTCATCTCCATCAATAACGTAGTATAACCTAACCTAACCCAACCTAACACATCGGCGGTAATATTTGACAACATTCCTGTCGAGTTGGCCTCTACGTCTCCGTGAGACCTTCATATCCATCAATAACGTAATATAACCTAATATAACCCGACCTAACCACTCGGCGCTATTATGTGACAACATTCCTGGCGAGTTGGCCTCTACGTCTCCGTGGGACCTTCACATATATCAATAACATAGTATAACCTAAACTAAATCAACCTATCATCTCGGCGGTAATATTTGACAACATTCCTGGCGAGTTGGCCTCTACGTCTCCGTGAGACCTTCATATCCATCAATAACGTAATATAACCTAACTTAACCCAACCTAACATCTCGGCACTAATATTTGACAACATTCCTAGCGAGTTGGCCTCTATCTCTCAGTGGGACCTTCATATACATCAATAACGTAATTTAACCTAACCTAAACCAACGTAACATCTCGGCGGTAATATTTGACAGCATTCCTGTCTTGTTGGCCTCCATGTTTCCGTGGGACCTTCATATACATCAATAACATAATATTACCTGACCTAACCCAACCTAAGATCTCGGCGGTAATATTTGACAACATTCCTGGCGAGTTGGCCTCTACGTCTCCGTGGGGCCTTCATATACATCAATAACGTAATATAACCTAACCTAACCCAACCTAACATCTCGGCGGTAATATTTGACAACATTCCTGGCGATTTGGCCTCTACGTCTCCGTGGGGCCTTCATATACATCAATAACGTAGTATAACCTAACCTAACCCAACCTAACACATCGGCGGTAATATTTGACAACATTCCTGTCGAGTTGGACTTTACGTCTCCGTGAGACCTTCATATCCATCAATAACGTAGTATAACCTAACCTAACCCAACCTAACACATCGGCGGTAATATTTGACAACATTCCTGTCGAGTTGGCCTCTACGTCTCCGTGAGACCTTCATATCCATCAATAACGTAATATAACCTAATATAACCCAACCTAACCTTTCGGCGTTATTATTTGACAACATTCCTGGCGGGTTGGCCTCTACGTTTCCGCGGGGCCTTTATATACATCAATAACGTAATATAACCTAACCTAACCCAACCCAATCTCTCGGAACTAATATTTGACAACATTCCTGGCGAGTTGGCCTCTACGTCTCCGTGAGACCTTCATATCCATCAATAACGTAATATAACCTAATATAACTCAACTTAACCTTTCGGCGTTATTATTTGACAACATTCCTGGCGAGCTGGCCTCTACGTCTCCGTGGAACTTCATATACATCAATAACGTAATATAACCTAACCTAACCCAACCTAACATCTCGGCACTAATATTTGACAACATTCCTGGCGAGTTGGCCTCTACCTGTCCGTGGGAATTTTATATACATCAATAACGTAATATAACCTAACCTAACCCAACCTAACATCTCGGCACTAATATTTGACAACATTCCTGGCGAGTTGGCCTCTACGTCTCCGTGGGGCCTTCATACAAATCAATAACGTAATTTAACCTAACCTAAACCAACCTAACATCTCGGCACTAATATTTGACAACATTCCTGGCGAGTTGGCCTCTACCTCTCCGTGGGACCTTTATATACATCAATAAAGTAATATAACCTAACCTAGCCCAACCTATCATATCGGCGGTAATATTTGACAACATTCCTGGCGAGTTGGCCCCACCGTCTCCGTGGGGCCTTCATATACATCAATAACGTAATATAACCTAACCTAACCCAACCTAACTCATCGGCGGTAATATTTGACAACATTCCTGGCGAGTTGGCCTCTACCTCTCCGTGGAACCTTCATATACATCAATATCTTAATTTAACCTAACCTAAACCAACGTAACATCTCGGCGGTAGTATTTGACAACATTCCTGGCTTGTTGGCCTCTATGTTTCCGTGGGACGTTTATATACATCAATAACGTAATATAACCTAACCTAGCCCAACCTATCATCTCGGCGGGAATATTTGACAAACATTCCTGGCGAGTTGGCCTCTACGTCTCCGTGGGACCTTCATATACATCAATAACGTAATATAACCTAGCCTAACCCAACCTAACATCTCGGTACTAATATTTGACAACATTCCTGGCGAGTTGGCCTCTACGTCTCCGTGGGAATTTTATATACATCAATAACGTAATATAACCTAACCTAACCCAACCTAACATCTCGGTACTAATATTTGACAACATTCCTGGCGAGTTGGCCTCTACGTCTCCGTGGGAATTTTATATACATCAATAACGTAATATAACCTAACCTAACCCAACCTATCATCTCGGCGGTAATATTTGAGAACATTCCTGGCGAGTTGGCTTCTACATCTCCGTGGGGCCTTCATATACATCAATAACGTAATATAACCTAACCTAACCCAACCTAACATCTCGGCGGTAATATTTGACAACATTCCTGGCGATTTGGCCTCTACGTCTCCGTGGGGCCTTCATATACATCAATAACGTAGTATAACCTAACCTAACCCAACCTAACACATCGGCGGTAATATTTGACAACATTCCTGTCGAGTTGGACTCTACGTCTCCGTGAGACCTTCATCTCCATCAATAACGTAGTATAACCTAACCTAACCCAACCTAACACATCGGCGGTAATATTTGACAACATTCCTGTCGAGTTGGCCTCTACGTCTCCGTGAGACCTTCATATCCATCAATAACGTAATATAACCTAATATAACCCGACCTAACCACTCGGCGCTATTATGTGACAACATTCCTGGCGAGTTGGCCTCTACGTCTCCGTGGGACCTTCACATATATCAATAACATAGTATAACCTAAACTAAATCAACCTATCATCTCGGCGGTAATATTTGACAACATTCCTGGCGAGTTGGCCTCTACGTCTCCGTGAGACCTTCATATCCATCAATAACGTAATATAACCTAACTTAACCCAACCTAACATCTCGGCACTAATATTTGACAACATTCCTAGCGAGTTGGCCTCTATCTCTCAGTGGGACCTTCATATACATCAATAACGTAATTTAACCTAACCTAAACCAACGTAACATCTCGGCGGTAATATTTGACAGCATTCCTGTCTTGTTGGCCTCCATGTTTCCGTGGGACCTTCATATACATCAATAACATAATATTACCTGACCTAACCCAACCTAAGATCTCGGCGGTAATATTTGACAACATTCCTGGCGAGTTGGCCTCTACGTCTCCGTGGGGCCTTCATATACATCAATAACGTAATATAACCTAACCTAACCCAACCTAACATCTCGGCGGTAATATTTGACAACATTCCTGGCGATTTGGCCTCTACGTCTCCGTGGGGCCTTCATATACATCAATAACGTAGTATAACCTAACCTAACCCAACCTAACACATCGGCGGTAATATTTGACAACATTCCTGTCGAGTTGGACTTTACGTCTCCGTGAGACCTTCATATCCATCAATAACGTAGTATAACCTAACCTAACCCAACCTAACACATCGGCGGTAATATTTGACAACATTCCTGTCGAGTTGGCCTCTACGTCTCCGTGAGACCTTCATATCCATCAATAACGTAATATAACCTAATATAACCCAACCTAACCTTTCGGCGTTATTATTTGACAACATTCCTGGCGGGTTGGCCTCTACGTTTCCGCGGGGCCTTTATATACATCAATAACGTAATATAACCTAACCTAACCCAACCCAATCTCTCGGAACTAATATTTGACAACATTCCTGGCGAGTTGGCCTCTACGTCTCCGTGAGACCTTCATATCCATCAATAACGTAATATAACCTAATATAACTCAACTTAACCTTTCGGCGTTATTATTTGACAACATTCCTGGCGAGCTGGCCTCTACGTCTCCGTGGAACTTCATATACATCAATAACGTAATATAACCTAACCTAACCCAACCTAACATCTCGGCACTAATATTTGACAACATTCCTGGCGAGTTGGCCTCTACCTGTCCGTGGGAATTTTATATACATCAATAACGTAATATAACCTAACCTAACCCAACCTAACATCTCGGCACTAATATTTGACAACATTCCTGGCGAGTTGGCCTCTACGTCTCCGTGGGGCCTTCATACAAATCAATAACGTAATTTAACCTAACCTAAACCAACCTAACATCTCGGCACTAATATTTGACAACATTCCTGGCGAGTTGGCCTCTACCTCTCCGTGGGACCTTTATATACATCAATAAAGTAATATAACCTAACCTAGCCCAACCTATCATATCGGCGGTAATATTTGACAACATTCCTGGCGAGTTGGCCCCACCGTCTCCGTGGGGCCTTCATATACATCAATAACGTAATATAACCTAACCTAACCCAACCTAACTCATCGGCGGTAATATTTGACAACATTCCTGGCGAGTTGGCCTCTACCTCTCCGTGGAACCTTCATATACATCAATATCTTAATTTAACCTAACCTAAACCAACGTAACATCTCGGCGGTAGTATTTGACAACATTCCTGGCTTGTTGGCCTCTATGTTTCCGTGGGACGTTTATATACATCAATAACGTAATATAACCTAACCTAGCCCAACCTATCATCTCGGCGGGAATATTTGACAAACATTCCTGGCGAGTTGGCCTCTACGTCTCCGTGGGACCTTCATATACATCAATAACGTAATATAACCTAGCCTAACCCAACCTAACATCTCGGTACTAATATTTGACAACATTCCTGGCGAGTTGGCCTCTACGTCTCCGTGGGAATTTTATATACATCAATAACGTAATATAACCTAACCTAACCCAACCTAACATCTCGGTACTAATATTTGACAACATTCCTGGCGAGTTGGCCTCTACGTCTCCGTGGGAATTTTATATACATCAATAACGTAATATAACCTAACCTAACCCAACCTATCATCTCGGCGGTAATATTTGAGAACATTCCTGGCGAGTTGGCTTCTACATCTCCGTGGGGCCTTCATATACATCAATAACGTAATATAACCTAACCTAACCCAACCTAACATCTCGGCGGTAATATTTGACAACATTCCTGGCGATTTGGCCTCTACGTCTCCGTGGGGCCTTCATATACATCAATAACGTAGTATAACCTAACCTAACCCAACCTAACACATCGGCGGTAATATTTGACAACATTCCTGTCGAGTTGGACTCTACGTCTCCGTGAGACCTTCATCTCCATCAATAACGTAGTATAACCTAACCTAACCCAACCTAACACATCGGCGGTAATATTTGACAACATTCCTGTCGAGTTGGCCTCTACGTCTCCGTGAGACCTTCATATCCATCAATAACGTAATATAACCTAATATAACCCGACCTAACCACTCGGCGCTATTATGTGACAACATTCCTGGCGAGTTGGCCTCTACGTCTCCGTGGGACCTTCACATATATCAATAACATAGTATAACCTAAACTAAATCAACCTATCATCTCGGCGGTAATATTTGACAACATTCCTGGCGAGTTGGCCTCTACGTCTCCGTGAGACCTTCATATCCATCAATAACGTAATATAACCTAACTTAACCCAACCTAACATCTCGGCACTAATATTTGACAACATTCCTAGCGAGTTGGCCTCTATCTCTCAGTGGGACCTTCATATACATCAATAACGTAATTTAACCTAACCTAAACCAACGTAACATCTCGGCGGTAATATTTGACAGCATTCCTGTCTTGTTGGCCTCCATGTTTCCGTGGGACCTTCATATACATCAATAACATAATATTACCTGACCTAACCCAACCTAAGATCTCGGCGGTAATATTTGACAACATTCCTGGCGAGTTGGCCTCTACGTCTCCGTGGGGCCTTCATATACATCAATAACGTAATATAACCTAACCTAACCCAACCTAACATCTCGGCGGTAATATTTGACAACATTCCTGGCGATTTGGCCTCTACGTCTCCGTGGGGCCTTCATATACATCAATAACGTAGTATAACCTAACCTAACCCAACCTAACACATCGGCGGTAATATTTGACAACATTCCTGTCGAGTTGGACTTTACGTCTCCGTGAGACCTTCATATCCATCAATAACGTAGTATAACCTAACCTAACCCAACCTAACACATCGGCGGTAATATTTGACAACATTCCTGTCGAGTTGGCCTCTACGTCTCCGTGAGACCTTCATATCCATCAATAACGTAATATAACCTAATATAACCCAACCTAACCTTTCGGCGTTATTATTTGACAACATTCCTGGCGGGTTGGCCTCTACGTTTCCGCGGGGCCTTTATATACATCAATAACGTAATATAACCTAACCTAACCCAACCCAATCTCTCGGAACTAATATTTGACAACATTCCTGGCGAGTTGGCCTCTACGTCTCCGTGAGACCTTCATATCCATCAATAACGTAATATAACCTAATATAACTCAACTTAACCTTTCGGCGTTATTATTTGACAACATTCCTGGCGAGCTGGCCTCTACGTCTCCGTGGAACTTCATATACATCAATAACGTAATATAACCTAACCTAACCCAACCTAACATCTCGGCACTAATATTTGACAACATTCCTGGCGAGTTGGCCTCTACCTGTCCGTGGGAATTTTATATACATCAATAACGTAATATAACCTAACCTAACCCAACCTAACATCTCGGCACTAATATTTGACAACATTCCTGGCGAGTTGGCCTCTACGTCTCCGTGGGGCCTTCATACAAATCAATAACGTAATTTAACCTAACCTAAACCAACCTAACATCTCGGCACTAATATTTGACAACATTCCTGGCGAGTTGGCCTCTACCTCTCCGTGGGACCTTTATATACATCAATAAAGTAATATAACCTAACCTAGCCCAACCTATCATATCGGCGGTAATATTTGACAACATTCCTGGCGAGTTGGCCCCACCGTCTCCGTGGGGCCTTCATATACATCAATAACGTAATATAACCTAACCTAACCCAACCTAACTCATCGGCGGTAATATTTGACAACATTCCTGGCGAGTTGGCCTCTACCTCTCCGTGGAACCTTCATATACATCAATATCTTAATTTAACCTAACCTAAACCAACGTAACATCTCGGCGGTAGTATTTGACAACATTCCTGGCTTGTTGGCCTCTATGTTTCCGTGGGACGTTTATATACATCAATAACGTAATATAACCTAACCTAGCCCAACCTATCATCTCGGCGGGAATATTTGACAAACATTCCTGGCGAGTTGGCCTCTACGTCTCCGTGGGACCTTCATATACATCAATAACGTAATATAACCTAGCCTAACCCAACCTAACATCTCGGTACTAATATTTGACAACATTCCTGGCGAGTTGGCCTCTACGTCTCCGTGGGAATTTTATATACATCAATAACGTAATATAACCTAACCTAACCCAACCTAACATCTCGGTACTAATATTTGACAACATTCCTGGCGAGTTGGCCTCTACGTCTCCGTGGGAATTTTATATACATCAATAACGTAATATAACCTAACCTAACCCAACCTATCATCTCGGCGGTAATATTTGAGAACATTCCTGGCGAGTTGGCTTCTACATCTCCGTGGGGCCTTCATATACATCAATAACGTAATATAACCTAACCTAACCCAACCTAACATCTCGGCGGTAATATTTGACAACATTCCTGGCGATTTGGCCTCTACGTCTCCGTGGGGCCTTCATATACATCAATAACGTAGTATAACCTAACCTAACCCAACCTAACACATCGGCGGTAATATTTGACAACATTCCTGTCGAGTTGGACTCTACGTCTCCGTGAGACCTTCATCTCCATCAATAACGTAGTATAACCTAACCTAACCCAACCTAACACATCGGCGGTAATATTTGACAACATTCCTGTCGAGTTGGCCTCTACGTCTCCGTGAGACCTTCATATCCATCAATAACGTAATATAACCTAATATAACCCGACCTAACCACTCGGCGCTATTATGTGACAACATTCCTGGCGAGTTGGCCTCTACGTCTCCGTGGGACCTTCACATATATCAATAACATAGTATAACCTAAACTAAATCAACCTATCATCTCGGCGGTAATATTTGACAACATTCCTGGCGAGTTGGCCTCTACGTCTCCGTGAGACCTTCATATCCATCAATAACGTAATATAACCTAACTTAACCCAACCTAACATCTCGGCACTAATATTTGACAACATTCCTAGCGAGTTGGCCTCTATCTCTCAGTGGGACCTTCATATACATCAATAACGTAATTTAACCTAACCTAAACCAACGTAACATCTCGGCGGTAATATTTGACAGCATTCCTGTCTTGTTGGCCTCCATGTTTCCGTGGGACCTTCATATACATCAATAACATAATATTACCTGACCTAACCCAACCTAAGATCTCGGCGGTAATATTTGACAACATTCCTGGCGAGTTGGCCTCTACGTCTCCGTGGGGCCTTCATATACATCAATAACGTAATATAACCTAACCTAACCCAACCTAACATCTCGGCGGTAATATTTGACAACATTCCTGGCGATTTGGCCTCTACGTCTCCGTGGGGCCTTCATATACATCAATAACGTAGTATAACCTAACCTAACCCAACCTAACACATCGGCGGTAATATTTGACAACATTCCTGTCGAGTTGGACTTTACGTCTCCGTGAGACCTTCATATCCATCAATAACGTAGTATAACCTAACCTAACCCAACCTAACACATCGGCGGTAATATTTGACAACATTCCTGTCGAGTTGGCCTCTACGTCTCCGTGAGACCTTCATATCCATCAATAACGTAATATAACCTAATATAACCCAACCTAACCTTTCGGCGTTATTATTTGACAACATTCCTGGCGGGTTGGCCTCTACGTTTCCGCGGGGCCTTTATATACATCAATAACGTAATATAACCTAACCTAACCCAACCCAATCTCTCGGAACTAATATTTGACAACATTCCTGGCGAGTTGGCCTCTACGTCTCCGTGAGACCTTCATATCCATCAATAACGTAATATAACCTAATATAACTCAACTTAACCTTTCGGCGTTATTATTTGACAACATTCCTGGCGAGCTGGCCTCTACGTCTCCGTGGAACTTCATATACATCAATAACGTAATATAACCTAACCTAACCCAACCTAACATCTCGGCACTAATATTTGACAACATTCCTGGCGAGTTGGCCTCTACCTGTCCGTGGGAATTTTATATACATCAATAACGTAATATAACCTAACCTAACCCAACCTAACATCTCGGCACTAATATTTGACAACATTCCTGGCGAGTTGGCCTCTACGTCTCCGTGGGGCCTTCATACAAATCAATAACGTAATTTAACCTAACCTAAACCAACCTAACATCTCGGCACTAATATTTGACAACATTCCTGGCGAGTTGGCCTCTACCTCTCCGTGGGACCTTTATATACATCAATAAAGTAATATAACCTAACCTAGCCCAACCTATCATATCGGCGGTAATATTTGACAACATTCCTGGCGAGTTGGCCCCACCGTCTCCGTGGGGCCTTCATATACATCAATAACGTAATATAACCTAACCTAACCCAACCTAACTCATCGGCGGTAATATTTGACAACATTCCTGGCGAGTTGGCCTCTACCTCTCCGTGGAACCTTCATATACATCAATATCTTAATTTAACCTAACCTAAACCAACGTAACATCTCGGCGGTAGTATTTGACAACATTCCTGTCTTGTTGGCCTCTATGTTTCCGTGGGACGTTTATATACATCAATAACGTAATATAACCTAACCTAGCCCAACCTATCATCTCGGCGGGAATATTTGACAAACATTCCTGGCGAGTTGGCCTCTACGTCTCCGTGGGACCTTCATATACATCAATAACATAATATTACCTGACCTAACGCAACCTAAGATCTCGGCGCTATTATTTGACAACATTCCTGGCGAGTTGGCCTCTACGTCTCCGTGGGACCTTCATATACATCAATAACGTAATATTACCTAACCTAACCCAACCGAACATATCGGCACTAATATTTGACAACATTCCTGGCGAGTTGGCCTCTACCTCTCCGTGCGGCCTTCATATACATCAATAACGTAATATAATCTAACCTAACCCAACCTATCATCTCGGCGGTAACATTTGACAACATTTCTGGACAGTTGGCCTCTACGTCTCCGTGGGGCCTTCATATACATCAATAACGTAATATAACCTAACCTAACCCAACCTAACATCTCGGCGGTAATATTTGACAACATTCCTGGCGAGTTGGCCTCTACGTCTCCGTGGGGCCTTCATATACATCAATAACGTAATATAACCTAACCTAACCCAACCTAACATCTCGGCGGTAATATTTGACAACATTCCTGGCGATTTGGCCTCTACGTCTCCGTGGGGCCTTCATATACATCAATAACGTAATATAACCTAACCTAACCCAACCTATCATCTCGGCGGTAATATTTGACAACATTCCTGGCGAGTTGGCCTCTACGTCTCCGTGAGACCTTCATATCCATCAATAACGTAATATAACCTAATATAACCCGACCTAACCACTCGGCGCTATTATGTGACAACATTCCTGCCGAGTTGGCCTCTACGTCTCGGTGGGGCCTTCATATACATCAATAACGTAGTATAACCTAACTTAACCCAACCTAACATCTCGGCACTAATATTTGACAACATTCCTGGCGAGTTGGCCTCTACCTCTCAGTGGGACCTTCATATACATCAATAACGTAATTTAACCTAACCTAAACCAACGTAACATCTCGGCGGTAATATTTGACAGCATTCCTGTCTTGTTGGCCTCCATGTTTCCGTGGGACCTTCATATACATCAATAACATAATATTACCTGACCTAACCCAACCTAAGATCTCGGCGGTAATATTTGACAACATTCCTGGCGATTTGGCCTCTACGTCTCCGTGGGGCCTTCATATACATCAATAACGTAATATAACCTAACCTAACCCAACCTAACATCTCGGCGGTAATATTTGACAACATTCCTGGCGATTTGGCCTCTACGTCTCCGTGGGGCCTTCATATACATCAATAACGTAGTATAACCTAACCTAACCCAACCTAACACATCGGCGGTAATATTTGACAACATTCCTGTCGAGTTGGCCTCTACGTCTCCGTGAGACCTTCATATCCATCAATAACGTAATATAACCTAATATAACCCAACCTAACCTTTCGGCGTTATTATTTGACAACATTCCTGGCGGGTTGGCCTCTACGTTTCCGTGGGGCCTTTATATACATCAATAACGTAATATAACCTAACCTAACCCAACCCAATCTCTCGGAACTAATATTTGACAACATTCCTGGCGAGTTGGCCTCTACGTCTCCGTGAGACCTTCATATCCATCAATAACGTAATATAACCTAATATAACTCAACTTAACCTTTCGGCGTTATTATTTGACAACATTCCTGGCGAGCTGGCCTCTACGTCTCCGTGGAACTTCATATACATCAATAACGTAATATAACCTAACCTAACCCAACCTAACATCTCGGTACTAATATTTGACAACATTCCTGGCGAGTTGGCCTCTACGTCTCCGTGGGAATTTTATATACATCAATAACGTAATATAACCTAACCTAACCCAACCTAACATCTCGGCACTAATATTTGACAACATTCCTGGCGAGTTGGCCTCTACGTCTCCGTGGGGCCTTCATATACATCAATAACGTAATATAACCTAACCTAACCCAACCTAACATCTCGGCGGTAATATTTGACAACATTCCTGGCGATTTGGCCTCTACGTCTCCGTGGGGCCTTCATATACATCAATAACGTAGTATAACCTAACCTAACCCAACCTAACACATCGGCGGTAATATTTGACAACATTCCTGTCGAGTTGGACTCTACGTCTCCGTGAGACCTTCATCTCCATCAATAACGTAGTATAACCTAACCTAACCCAACCTAACACATCGGCGGTAATATTTGACAACATTCCTGTCGAGTTGGCCTCTACGTCTCCGTGAGACCTTCATATCCATCAATAACGTAATATAACCTAATATAACCCAACCTAACCTTTCGGCGTTATTATTTGACAACATTCCTGGCGGGTTGGCCTCTACGTTTCCGCGGGGCCTTTATATACATCAATAACGTAATATAACCTAACCTAACCCAACCCAATCTCTCGGAACTAATATTTGACAACATTCCTGGCGAGTTGGCCTCTACGTCTCCGTGAGACCTTCATATCCATCAATAACGTAATATAACCTAATATAACTCAACTTAACCTTTCGGCGTTATTATTTGACGACATTCCTGGCGAGCTGGCCTCTACGTCTCCGTGGAACTTCATATACATCAATAACGTAATATAACCTAACCTAACCCAACCTAACATCTCGGTACTAATATTTGACAACATTCCTGGCGAGTTGGCCTCTACGTCTCCGTGGGAATTTTATATACATCAATAACGTAATATAACCTAATCTAACCCAACCTAACATCTCGGCACTAATATTTGACAACATTCCTGGCGAGTTGGCCTCTACGTCTCCGTGGGGCCTTCATATACATCAATAACGTAATATAACCTAACCTAACCCAACCTAACATCTCGGCGGTAATATTTGACAACATTCCTGGCGATTTGGCCTCTACGTCTCCGTGGGGCCTTCATATACATCAATAACGTAGTATAACCTAACCTAACCCAACCTAACACATCGGCGGTAATTTTTGACAACATTCCTGTCGAGTTGGACTTTACGTCTCCGTGAGACCTTCATATCCATCAATAACGTAGTATAACCTAACCTAACCCAACCTAACACATCGGCGGTAATATTTGACAACATTCCTGTCGAGTTGGCCTCTACGTCTCCGTGAGACCTTCATATCCATCAATAACGTAATATAACCTAATATAACCCAACCTAACCTTTCGGCGTTATTATTTGACAACATTCCTGGCGAGTTGGCCTCTACGTCTCCGTGGGAATTTTATATACATCAGTAACATAATATAACCTAACCTAACCCAACCTATCATCTCGGCGGTAATATTTGAGAACATTCCTGGCGAGTTGGCTTCTACATCTCCGTGGGGCCTTCATATACATCAATAACGTAGTATAACCTAACCTAACCCAACCTAACACATCGGCGGTAATATTTGACAACATTCCTGTCGAGTTGGAATCTACGTCTCCGTGAGACCTTCATATCCATCAATAACGTAATATAACCTAATATAACCCAACCTAACCTTTCGGCGTTATCATTTGACAACATTCCTGGCGAGCTGGCCTCTACGTCTCCGTGGAACTTCATATACATCAATAACGTAATATAACCTAGCCTAACCCAACCTAACATCTCGGTACTAATATTTGACAACATTCCTGGCGAGTTGGCCTCTACGTCTCCGTGGGAATTTTATATACATCAATAACGTAATATAACCTAACCTAACCCAACCTAACATCTCGGTACTAATATTTGACAACATTCCTGGCGAGTTGGCCTCTACGTCTCCGTGGGAATTTTATATACATCAATAACGTAATATAACCTAACCTAACCCAACCTATCATCTCGGCGGTAATATTTGAGAACATTCCTGGCGAGTTGGCTTCTACATCTCCGTGGGGCCTTCATATACATCAATAACGTAATATAACCTAACCTAACCCAACCTAACATCTCGGCGGTAATATTTGACAACATTCCTGGCGATTTGGCCTCTACGTCTCCGTGGGGCCTTCATATACATCAATAACGTAGTATAACCTAACCTAACCCAACCTAACACATCGGCGGTAATATTTGACAACATTCCTGTCGAGTTGGACTCTACGTCTCCGTGAGACCTTCATCTCCATCAATAACGTAGTATAACCTAACCTAACCCAACCTAACACATCGGCGGTAATATTTGACAACATTCCTGTCGAGTTGGCCTCTACGTCTCCGTGAGACCTTCATATCCATCAATAACGTAATATAACCTAATATAACCCGACCTAACCACTCGGCGCTATTATGTGACAACATTCCTGGCGAGTTGGCCTCTACGTCTCCGTGGGACCTTCACATATATCAATAACATAGTATAACCTAAACTAAATCAACCTATCATCTCGGCGGTAATATTTGACAACATTCCTGGCGAGTTGGCCTCTACGTCTCCGTGAGACCTTCATATCCATCAATAACGTAATATAACCTAACTTAACCCAACCTAACATCTCGGCACTAATATTTGACAACATTCCTAGCGAGTTGGCCTCTATCTCTCAGTGGGACCTTCATATACATCAATAACGTAATTTAACCTAACCTAAACCAACGTAACATCTCGGCGGTAATATTTGACAGCATTCCTGTCTTGTTGGCCTCCATGTTTCCGTGGGACCTTCATATACATCAATAACATAATATTACCTGACCTAACCCAACCTAAGATCTCGGCGGTAATATTTGACAACATTCCTGGCGAGTTGGCCTCTACGTCTCCGTGGGGCCTTCATATACATCAATAACGTAATATAACCTAACCTAACCCAACCTAACATCTCGGCGGTAATATTTGACAACATTCCTGGCGATTTGGCCTCTACGTCTCCGTGGGGCCTTCATATACATCAATAACGTAGTATAACCTAACCTAACCCAACCTAACACATCGGCGGTAATATTTGACAACATTCCTGTCGAGTTGGACTTTACGTCTCCGTGAGACCTTCATATCCATCAATAACGTAGTATAACCTAACCTAACCCAACCTAACACATCGGCGGTAATATTTGACAACATTCCTGTCGAGTTGGCCTCTACGTCTCCGTGAGACCTTCATATCCATCAATAACGTAATATAACCTAATATAACCCAACCTAACCTTTCGGCGTTATTATTTGACAACATTCCTGGCGGGTTGGCCTCTACGTTTCCGCGGGGCCTTTATATACATCAATAACGTAATATAACCTAACCTAACCCAACCCAATCTCTCGGAACTAATATTTGACAACATTCCTGGCGAGTTGGCCTCTACGTCTCCGTGAGACCTTCATATCCATCAATAACGTAATATAACCTAATATAACTCAACTTAACCTTTCGGCGTTATTATTTGACAACATTCCTGGCGAGCTGGCCTCTACGTCTCCGTGGAACTTCATATACATCAATAACGTAATATAACCTAACCTAACCCAACCTAACATCTCGGCACTAATATTTGACAACATTCCTGGCGAGTTGGCCTCTACCTGTCCGTGGGAATTTTATATACATCAATAACGTAATATAACCTAACCTAACCCAACCTAACATCTCGGCACTAATATTTGACAACATTCCTGGCGAGTTGGCCTCTACGTCTCCGTGGGGCCTTCATACAAATCAATAACGTAATTTAACCTAACCTAAACCAACCTAACATCTCGGCACTAATATTTGACAACATTCCTGGCGAGTTGGCCTCTACCTCTCCGTGGGACCTTTATATACATCAATAAAGTAATATAACCTAACCTAGCCCAACCTATCATATCGGCGGTAATATTTGACAACATTCCTGGCGAGTTGGCCCCACCGTCTCCGTGGGGCCTTCATATACATCAATAACGTAATATAACCTAACCTAACCCAACCTAACTCATCGGCGGTAATATTTGACAACATTCCTGGCGAGTTGGCCTCTACCTCTCCGTGGAACCTTCATATACATCAATATCTTAATTTAACCTAACCTAAACCAACGTAACATCTCGGCGGTAGTATTTGACAACATTCCTGGCTTGTTGGCCTCTATGTTTCCGTGGGACGTTTATATACATCAATAACGTAATATAACCTAACCTAGCCCAACCTATCATCTCGGCGGGAATATTTGACAAACATTCCTGGCGAGTTGGCCTCTACGTCTCCGTGGGACCTTCATATACATCAATAACGTAATATAACCTAGCCTAACCCAACCTAACATCTCGGTACTAATATTTGACAACATTCCTGGCGAGTTGGCCTCTACGTCTCCGTGGGAATTTTATATACATCAATAACGTAATATAACCTAACCTAACCCAACCTAACATCTCGGTACTAATATTTGACAACATTCCTGGCGAGTTGGCCTCTACGTCTCCGTGGGAATTTTATATACATCAATAACGTAATATAACCTAACCTAACCCAACCTATCATCTCGGCGGTAATATTTGAGAACATTCCTGGCGAGTTGGCTTCTACATCTCCGTGGGGCCTTCATATACATCAATAACGTAATATAACCTAACCTAACCCAACCTAACATCTCGGCGGTAATATTTGACAACATTCCTGGCGATTTGGCCTCTACGTCTCCGTGGGGCCTTCATATACATCAATAACGTAGTATAACCTAACCTAACCCAACCTAACACATCGGCGGTAATATTTGACAACATTCCTGTCGAGTTGGACTCTACGTCTCCGTGAGACCTTCATCTCCATCAATAACGTAGTATAACCTAACCTAACCCAACCTAACACATCGGCGGTAATATTTGACAACATTCCTGTCGAGTTGGCCTCTACGTCTCCGTGAGACCTTCATATCCATCAATAACGTAATATAACCTAATATAACCCGACCTAACCACTCGGCGCTATTATGTGACAACATTCCTGGCGAGTTGGCCTCTACGTCTCCGTGGGACCTTCACATATATCAATAACATAGTATAACCTAAACTAAATCAACCTATCATCTCGGCGGTAATATTTGACAACATTCCTGGCGAGTTGGCCTCTACGTCTCCGTGAGACCTTCATATCCATCAATAACGTAATATAACCTAACTTAACCCAACCTAACATCTCGGCACTAATATTTGACAACATTCCTAGCGAGTTGGCCTCTATCTCTCAGTGGGACCTTCATATACATCAATAACGTAATTTAACCTAACCTAAACCAACGTAACATCTCGGCGGTAATATTTGACAGCATTCCTGTCTTGTTGGCCTCCATGTTTCCGTGGGACCTTCATATACATCAATAACATAATATTACCTGACCTAACCCAACCTAAGATCTCGGCGGTAATATTTGACAACATTCCTGGCGAGTTGGCCTCTACGTCTCCGTGGGGCCTTCATATACATCAATAACGTAATATAACCTAACCTAACCCAACCTAACATCTCGGCGGTAATATTTGACAACATTCCTGGCGATTTGGCCTCTACGTCTCCGTGGGGCCTTCATATACATCAATAACGTAGTATAACCTAACCTAACCCAACCTAACACATCGGCGGTAATATTTGACAACATTCCTGTCGAGTTGGACTTTACGTCTCCGTGAGACCTTCATATCCATCAATAACGTAGTATAACCTAACCTAACCCAACCTAACACATCGGCGGTAATATTTGACAACATTCCTGTCGAGTTGGCCTCTACGTCTCCGTGAGACCTTCATATCCATCAATAACGTAATATAACCTAATATAACCCAACCTAACCTTTCGGCGTTATTATTTGACAACATTCCTGGCGGGTTGGCCTCTACGTTTCCGCGGGGCCTTTATATACATCAATAACGTAATATAACCTAACCTAACCCAACCCAATCTCTCGGAACTAATATTTGACAACATTCCTGGCGAGTTGGCCTCTACGTCTCCGTGAGACCTTCATATCCATCAATAACGTAATATAACCTAATATAACTCAACTTAACCTTTCGGCGTTATTATTTGACAACATTCCTGGCGAGCTGGCCTCTACGTCTCCGTGGAACTTCATATACATCAATAACGTAATATAACCTAACCTAACCCAACCTAACATCTCGGCACTAATATTTGACAACATTCCTGGCGAGTTGGCCTCTACCTGTCCGTGGGAATTTTATATACATCAATAACGTAATATAACCTAACCTAACCCAACCTAACATCTCGGCACTAATATTTGACAACATTCCTGGCGAGTTGGCCTCTACGTCTCCGTGGGGCCTTCATACAAATCAATAACGTAATTTAACCTAACCTAAACCAACCTAACATCTCGGCACTAATATTTGACAACATTCCTGGCGAGTTGGCCTCTACCTCTCCGTGGGACCTTTATATACATCAATAAAGTAATATAACCTAACCTAGCCCAACCTATCATATCGGCGGTAATATTTGACAACATTCCTGGCGAGTTGGCCCCACCGTCTCCGTGGGGCCTTCATATACATCAATAACGTAATATAACCTAACCTAACCCAACCTAACTCATCGGCGGTAATATTTGACAACATTCCTGGCGAGTTGGCCTCTACCTCTCCGTGGAACCTTCATATACATCAATATCTTAATTTAACCTAACCTAAACCAACGTAACATCTCGGCGGTAGTATTTGACAACATTCCTGGCTTGTTGGCCTCTATGTTTCCGTGGGACGTTTATATACATCAATAACGTAATATAACCTAACCTAGCCCAACCTATCATCTCGGCGGGAATATTTGACAAACATTCCTGGCGAGTTGGCCTCTACGTCTCCGTGGGACCTTCATATACATCAATAACATAATATTACCTGACCTAACGCAACCTAAGATCTCGGCGCTATTATTTGACAACATTCCTGGCGAGTTGGCCTCTACGTCTCCGTGGGACCTTCATATACATCAATAACGTAATATTACCTAACCTAACCCAACCGAACATATCGGCACTAATATTTGACAACATTCCTGGCGAGTTGGCCTCTACCTCTCCGTGCGGCCTTCATATACATCAATAACGTAATATAATCTAACCTAACCCAACCTATCATCTCGGCGGTAACATTTGACAACATTTCTGGACAGTTGGCCTCTACGTCTCCGTGGGGCCTTCATATACATCAATAACGTAATATAACCTAACCTAACCCAACCTAACATCTCGGCGGTAATATTTGACAACATTCCTGGCGAGTTGGCCTCTACGTCTCCGTGGGGCCTTCATATACATCAATAACGTAATATAACCTAACCTAACCCAACCTAACATCTCGGCGGTAATATTTGACAACATTCCTGGCGATTTGGCCTCTACGTCTCCGTGGGGCCTTCATATACATCAATAACGTAATATAACCTAACCTAACCCAACCTATCATCTCGGCGGTAATATTTGACAACATTCCTGGCGAGTTGGCCTCTACGTCTCCGTGAGACCTTCATATCCATCAATAACGTAATATAACCTAATATAACCCGACCTAACCACTCGGCGCTATTATGTGACAACATTCCTGCCGAGTTGGCCTCTACGTCTCGGTGGGGCCTTCATATACATCAATAACGTAGTATAACCTAACTTAACCCAACCTAACATCTCGGCACTAATATTTGACAACATTCCTGGCGAGTTGGCCTCTACCTCTCAGTGGGACCTTCATATACATCAATAACGTAATTTAACCTAACCTAAACCAACGTAACATCTCGGCGGTAATATTTGACAGCATTCCTGTCTTGTTGGCCTCCATCTTTCCGTGGGACCTTCATATACATCAATAACATAATATTACCTGACCTAACCCAACCTAAGATCTCGGCGGTAATATTTGACAACATTCCTGGCGATTTGGCCTCTACGTCTCCGTGGGGCCTTCATATACATCAATAACGTAATATAACCTAACCTAACCCAACCTAACATCTCGGCGGTAATATTTGACAACATTCCTGGCGATTTGGCCTCTACGTCTCCGTGGGGCCTTCATATACATCAATAACGTAGTATAACCTAACCTAACCCAACCTAACACATCGGCGGTAATATTTGACAACATTCCTGTCGAGTTGGCCTCTACGTCTCCGTGAGACCTTCATATCCATCAATAACGTAATATAACCTAATATAACCCAACCTAACCTTTCGGCGTTATTATTTGACAACATTCCTGGCGGGTTGGCCTCTACGTTTCCGTGGGGCCTTTATATACATCAATAACGTAATATAACCTAACCTAACCCAACCCAATCTCTCGGAACTAATATTTGACAACATTCCTGGCGAGTTGGCCTCTACGTCTCCGTGAGACCTTCATATCCATCAATAACGTAATATAACCTAATATAACTCAACTTAACCTTTCGGCGTTATTATTTGACAACATTCCTGGCGAGCTGGCCTCTACGTCTCCGTGGAACTTCATATACATCAATAACGTAATATAACCTAACCTAAGCCAACCTAACATCTCGGTACTAATATTTGACAACATTCCTGGCGAGTTGGCCTCTACGTCTCCGTGGGAATTTTATATACATCAATAACGTAATATAACCTAACCTAACCCAACCTAACATCTCGGCACTAATATTTGACAACATTCCTGGCGAGTTGGCCTCTACGTCTCCGTGGGGCCTTCATATACATCAATAACGTAATATAACCTAACCTAACCCAACCTAACATCTCGGCGGTAATATTTGACAACATTCCTGGCGATTTGGCCTCTACGTCTCCGTGGGGCCTTCATATACATCAATAACGTAGTATAACCTAACCTAACCCAACCTAACACATCGGCGGTAATATTTGACAACATTCCTGTCGAGTTGGACTCTACGTCTCCGTGAGACCTTCATCTCCATCAATAACGTAGTATAACCTAACCTAACCCAACCTAACACATCGGCGGTAATATTTGACAACATTCCTGTCGAGTTGGCCTCTACGTCTCCGTGAGACCTTCATATCCATCAATAACGTAATATAACCTAATATAACCCAACCTAACCTTTCGGCGTTATTATTTGACAACATTCCTGGCGGGTTGGCCTCTACGTTTCCGCGGGGCCTTTATATACATCAATAACGTAATATAACCTAACCTAACCCAACCCAATCTCTCGGAACTAATATTTGACAACATTCCTGGCGAGTTGGCCTCTACGTCTCCGTGAGACCTTCATATCCATCAATAACGTAATATAACCTAATATAACTCAACTTAACCTTTCGGCGTTATTATTTGACGACATTCCTGGCGAGCTGGCCTCTACGTCTCCGTGGAACTTCATATACATCAATAACGTAATATAACCTAACCTAACCCAACCTAACATCTCGGTACTAATATTTGACAACATTCCTGGCGAGTTGGCCTCTACGTCTCCGTGGGAATTTTATATACATCAATAACGTAATATAACCTAATCTAACCCAACCTAACATCTCGGCACTAATATTTGACAACATTCCTGGCGAGTTGGCCTCTACGTCTCCGTGGGGCCTTCATATACATCAATAACGTAATTTAACATAACCTAAACCAACCTAACATCTCGGCACTAATATTTGACAACATTCCTGGCGAGTTGGCCTCTACCTGTCCGTGGGACCTTTATATACATCAATAACGTAATATAACATAACCTAGCCCAACCTATCATATCGGCGGTAATATTTGACAACATTCCTGGTGAGTTGGCATCTACGTCTCCGTGGGACCTTCATATACATCAATAACGTAATATTACCTAACCTAACCCAACCTAACATCTCGGCACTAATATTTGACAACATTCCTGGCGAGTTGGCCTCTACCTCTCCGTGGGACCTTCATATACATCAATATCTTAATTTAACCTAACCTAAACCAACGTAACATCTCGGCGGTAGTATTTGACAACATTCCTGGCTTGTTGGCCTCTACGTCTCCGTGGGGCCTTCATATACGTCAATAACGTAATATAACCTAATATAACCCAACCTAACCTTTCGGCGTTATTATTTGACAACATTCCTGGCGAGCTGGCCTCTACGTCTCCGTGGAACTTCATATACATCAATAACGTAATATAACCTAACCTAACCCAACCTAACATCTCGGTACTAATATTTGACAACATTCCTGGCGAGTTGGCCTCTACGTCTCCGTGGGAATTTTATATACATCAATAACGTAATATAACCTAACCTAACCCAACCTAACATCTCGGCACTAATATTTGACAACATTCCTGGCGAGTTGGCCTCTACGTCTCCGTGGGGCCTTCATACAAATCAATAACGTAATTTAACCTAACCTAAACCAACCTAACATCTCGGCACTAATATTTGACAACATTCCTGGCGAGTTGGCCTCTACCTCTACGTGGGACCTTTATATACATCAATAACGTAATATAACCTAACCTAGCCCAACCTATCATATCGGCGGTAATATTTGACAACATTCCTGGCGAGTTGGCCTCACCGTCTCCGTGGGGCCTTCATATACATCAATAACGTAATATAACCTAACCTAACCCAACCTAACTCATCGGCGGTAATATTTGACAACATTCCTGGCGAGTTGGCCTCTACCTCTCCGTGGAACCTTCATATACATCAATATCTTAATTTAACCTAACCTAAACCAACGTAACATCTCGGCGGTAGTATTTGACAACATTCCTGGCTTGTTGGCCTCTATGTTTCCGTGGGACGTTTACATACATCAATAACGTAATATAACCTAACCTAGCCCAACCTATCATCTCGGCGGGAATATTTGACAACATTCCTGGCGAGTTGGCCTCTACGTCTCCGTGGGACCTTCATATACATCAATAACATAATATTACCTGACCTAACGCAACCTAAGATCTCGGCGCTATTATTTGACAACATTCCTGGCGAGTTGGCCTCTACGTCTCCGTGGGACCTTCATATACATCAATAACGTAATATTACCTAACCTAACCCAACCGAACATATCGGCACTAATATTTGACAACATTCCTGGCGAGTTGGCCTCTACCTCTCCGTGCGGCCTTCATATACATCAATAACGTAATATAATCTAACCTAACCCAACCTATCATCTCGGCGGTAACATTTGACAACATTTCTGGACAGTTGGCCTCTACGTCTCCGTGGGGCCTTCATATACATCAATAACGTAATATAACCTAACCTAACCCAACCTAACATCTCGGCGGTAATATTTGACAACATTCCTGGCGAGTTGGCCTCTACGTCTCCGTGGGGCCTTCATATACATCAATAACGTAATATAACCTAACCTAACCCAACCTAACATCTCGGCGGTAATATTTGACAACATTCCTGGCGATTTGGCCTCTACGTCTCCGTGGGGCCTTCATATACATCAATAACGTAATATAACCTAACCTAACCCAACCTATCATCTCGGCGGTAATATTTGACAACATTCCTGGCGAGTTGGCCTCTACGTCTCCGTGAGACCTTCATATCCATCAATAACGTAATATAACCTAATATAACCCGACCTAACCACTCGGCGCTATTATGTGACAACATTCCTGCCGAGTTGGCCTCTACGTCTCGGTGGGGCCTTCATATACATCAATAACGTAGTATAACCTAACTTAACCCAACCTAACATCTCGGCACTAATATTTGACAACATTCCTGGCGAGTTGGCCTCTACCTCTCAGTGGGACCTTCATATACATCAATAACGTAATTTAACCTAACCTAAACCAACGTAACATCTCGGCGGTAATATTTGACAACATTCCTGGCGAGTTGGCCTCTACCTCTCCGTGGGACCTTCATATACATCAATATCTTAATTTAACCTAACCTAAACCAACGTAACATCTCGGCGGTAGTATTTGACAACATTCCTGGCTTGTTGGCCTCTACGTCTCCGTGGGGCCTTCATATACGTCAATAACGTAATATAACCTAATATAACCCAACCTAACCTTTCGGCGTTATTATTTGACAACATTCCTGGCGAGCTGGCCTCTACGTCTCCGTGGAACTTCATATACATCAATAACGTAATATAACCTAACCTAACCCAACCTAACATCTCGGTACTAATATTTGACAACATTCCTGGCGAGTTGGCCTCTACGTCTCCGTGGGAATTTTATATACATCAATAACGTAATATAACCTAACCTAACCCAACCTAACATCTCGGCACTAATATTTGACAACATTCCTGGCGAGTTGGCCTCTACGTCTCCGTGGGGCCTTCATACAAATCAATAACGTAATTTAACCTAACCTAAACCAACCTAACTCATCGGCGGTAATATTTGACAACATTCCTGGCGAGTTGGCCTCTACCTCTCCGTGGAACCTTCATATACATCAATATCTTAATTTAACCTAACCTAAACCAACGTAACATCTCGGCGGTAGTATTTGACAACATTCCTGGCTTGTTGGCCTCACCGTCTCCGTGGGGCCTTCATATACATCAATAACGTAATATAACCTAACCTAACCCAACCTAACTCATCGGCGGTAATATTTGACAACATTCCTGGCGAGTTGGCCTCTACCTCTCCGTGGAACCTTCATATACATCAATATCTTAATTTAACCTAACCTAAACCAACGTAACATCTCGGCGGTAGTATTTGACAACATTCCTGGCTTGTTGGCCTCTATGTTTCCGTGGGACGTTTATATACATCAATAACGTAATATAACCTAACCTAGCCCAACCTATCATCTCGGCGGGAATATTTGACAACATTCCTGGCGAGTTGGCCTCTACGTCTCCGTGGGACCTTCATATACATCAATAACATAATATTACCTGACCTAACGCAACCTAAGATCTCGGCGCTATTATTTGACAACATTCCTGGCGAGTTGGCCTCTACGTCTCCGTGGGACCTTCATATACATCAATAACGTAATATTACCTAACCTAACCCAACCGAACATATCGGCACTAATATTTGACAACATTCCTGGCGAGTTGGCCTCTACCTCTCCGTGCGGCCTTCATATACATCAATAACGTAATATAATCTAACCTAACCCAACCTATCATCTCGGCGGTAACATTTGACAACATTTCTGGACAGTTGGCCTCTACGTCTCCGTGGGGCCTTCATATACATCAATAACGTAATATAACCTAACCTAACCCAACCTAACATCTCGGCGGTAATATTTGACAACATTCCTGGCGATTTGGCCTCTACGTCTCCGTGGGGCCTTCATATACATCAATAACGTAATATAACCTAACCTAACCCAACCTATCATCTCGGCGGTAATATTTGACAACATTCCTGGCGAGTTGGCCTCTACGTCTCCGTGGGGCCTTCATATACATCAATAACGTAATATAACCTAACCTAACCCAACCTAACATCTCGGCGGTAATATTTGACAACATTCCTGGCGATTTGGCCTCTACGTCTCCGTGGGGCCTTCATATACATCAATAACGTAGTATAACCTAACCTAACCCAACCTAACACATCGGCGGTAATATTTGACAACATTCCTGTCGAGTTGGCCTCTACGTCTCCGTGAGACCTTCATATCCATCAATAACGTAATATAACCTAATATAACCCAACCTAACCTTTCGGCGTTATTATTTGACAACATTCCTGGCGGGTTGGCCTCTACGTTTCCGTGGGGCCTTTATATACATCAATAACGTAATATAACCTAACCTAACCCAACCCAATCTCTCGGAACTAATATTTGACAACATTCCTGGCGAGTTGGCCTCTACGTCTCCGTGAGACCTTCATATCCATCAATAACGTAATATAACCTAATATAACTCAACTTAACCTTTCGGCGTTATTATTTGACAACATTCCTGGCGAGCTGGCCTCTACGTCTCCGTGGAACTTCATATACATCAATAACGTAATATAACCTAACCTAACCCAACCTAACATCTCGGTACTAATATTTGACAACATTCCTGGCGAGTTGGCCTCTACGTCTCCGTGGGAATTTTATATACATCAATAACGTAATATAACCTAACCTAACCCAACCTAACATCTCGGCACTAATATTTGACAACATTCCTGGCGAGTTGGCCTCTACGTCTCCGTGGGGCCTTCATATACATCAATAACGTAATATAACCTAACCTAACCCAACCTAACATCTCGGCGGTAATATTTGACAACATTCCTGGCGATTTGGCCTCTACGTCTCCGTGGGGCCTTCATATACATCAATAACGTAGTATAACCTAACCTAACCCAACCTAACACATCGGCGGTAATATTTGACAACATTCCTGTCGAGTTGGACTCTACGTCTCCGTGAGACCTTCATCTCCATCAATAACGTAGTATAACCTAACCTAACCCAACCTAACACATCGGCGGTAATATTTGACAACATTCCTGTCGAGTTGGCCTCTACGTCTCCGTGAGACCTTCATATCCATCAATAACGTAATATAACCTAATATAACCCAACCTAACCTTTCGGCGTTATTATTTGACAACATTCCTGGCGGGTTGGCCTCTACGTTTCCGCGGGGCCTTTATATACATCAATAACGTAATATAACCTAACCTAACCCAACCCAATCTCTCGGAACTAATATTTGACAACATTCCTGGCGAGTTGGCCTCTACGTCTCCGTGAGACCTTCATATCCATCAATAACGTAATATAACCTAATATAACTCAACTTAACCTTTCGGCGTTATTATTTGACGACATTCCTGGCGAGCTGGCCTCTAGGTCTCCGTGGAACTTCATATACATCAATAACGTAATATAACCTAACCTAACCCAACGTAACATCTCGGCGGTAGTATTTGACAACATTCCTGGCTTGTTGGCCTCTATGTTTCCGTGGGACGTTTATATACATCAATAACGTAATATAACCTAACCTAGCCCAACCTATCATCTCGGCGGGAATATTTGACAACATTCCTGGCGAGTTGGCCTCTACGTCTCCGTGGGACCTTCATATACATCAATAACATAATATTACCTGACCTAACGCAACCTAAGATCTCGGCGCTATTATTTGACAACATTCCTGGCGAGTTGGCCTCTACGTCTCCGTGGGACCTTCATATACATCAATAACGTAATATTACCTAACCTAACCCAACCGAACATATCGGCACTAATATTTGACAACATTCCTGGCGAGTTGGCCTCTACGTCTCCGTGGGACCTTCATATACATCAATAACGTAATATTACCTAACCTAACCCAACCGAACATATCGGCACTAATATTTGACAACATTCCTGGCGAGTTGGCCTCTACCTCTCCGTGCGGCCTTCATATACATCAATAACGTAATATAACCTAACCTAACCCAACCTAACATCTCGGCGGTAATATTTGACAACATTCCTGGCGAGTTGGCCTCTACGTCTCCGTGGGGCCTTCATATACATCAATAACGTAATATAACCTAACCTAACCCAACCTAACATCTCGGCGGTAATATTTGACAACATTCCTGGCGATTTGGCCTCTACGTCTCCGTGGGGCCTTCATATACATCAATAACGTAATATAACCTAACCTAACCCAACCTATCATCTCGGCGGTAATATTTGACAACATTCCTGGCGAGTTGGCCTCTACGTCTCCGTGAGACCTTCATATCCATCAATAACGTAATATAACCTAATATAACCCGACCTAGCCACTCGGCGCTATTATGTGACAACATTCCTGCCGAGTTGGCCTCTACGTCTCGGTGGGGCCTTCATATACATCAATAACGTAGTATAACCTAACTTAACCCAACCTAACATCTCGGCACTAATATTTGACAACATTCCTGGCGAGTTGGCCTCTACCTCTCAGTGGGACCTTCATATACATCAATAACGTAATTTAACCTAACCTAAACCAACGTAACATCTCGGCGGTAATATTTGACAGCATTCCTGTCTTGTTGGCCTCCATGTTTCCGTGGGACCTTCATATACATCAATAACATAATATTACCTGACCTAACCCAACCTAAGATCTCGGCGGTAATATTTGACAACATTCCTGGCGATTTGGCCTCTACGTCTCCGTGGGGCCTTCATATACATCAATAACGTAATATAACCTAACCTAACCCAACCTAACATCTCGGCGGTAATATTTGACAACATTCCTGGCGATTTGGCCTCTACGTCTCCGTGGGGCCTTCATATACATCAATAACGTAGTATAACCTAACCTAACCCAACCTAACACATCGGCGGTAATATTTGACAACATTCCTGTCGAGTTGGCCTCTACGTCTCCGTGAGACCTTCATATCCATCAATAACGTAATATAACCTAATATAACCCAACCTAACCTTTCGGCGTTATTATTTGACAACATTCCTGGCGGGTTGGCCTCTACGTTTCCGCGGGGCCTTTATATACATCAATAACGTAATATAACCTAACCTAACCCAACCCAATCTCTCGGAACTAATATTTGACAACATTCCTGGCGAGTTGGCCTCTACGTCTCCGTGAGACCTTCATATCCATCAATAACGTAATATAACCTAATATAACTCAACTTAACCTTTCGGCGTTATTATTTGACAACATTCCTGGCGAGCTGGCCTCTACGTCTCCGTGGAACTTCATATACATCAATAACGTAATATAACCTAACCTAACCCAACCTAACATCTCGGTACTAATATTTGACAACATTCCTGGCGAGTTGGCCTCTACGTCTCCGTGGGAATTTTATATACATCAATAACGTAATATAACCTAATCTAACCCAACCTAACATCTCGGCACTAATATTTGACAACATTCCTGGCGAGTTGGCCTCTACGTCTCCGTGGGGCCTTCATATACATCAATAACGTAATTTAACATATCCTAAACCAACCTAACATCTCGGCACTAATATTTGACAACATTCCTGGCGAGTTGGCCTCTACGTCTCCGTGGGGCCTTCATATACGTCAATAACGTAGCATAACCTAACCTAACCCAACCTAACACATCGGCGGTAATATTTGACAACATTCCTGTCGAGTTGGCCTCTACGTCTCCGTGAGACCTTCATATCCATCAATAAAGTAATATAACCTAATATAACCCAACCTAACCTTTCGGCGTTATTATTTGACAACATTCCTGGCGGGTTGGCCTCTACGTCCCCGCGGGGCCTTTAAGTACATCAATAACGTAATATAACCTAACCTAACCCAACCCAATGTCTCGGAAGTAATATTTGACAACATTCCTGGCGAGTTGGCCTCTACGTCTCCGTGGGAATTTTATATACATCAATAACGTAATATAACCTAACCTAACCCAACCTATCATCGCGGCGGTAATATTTGACAACATTTGTGCCGAGTTGGCCTCTACGTCTCGGTGGGGCCTTCATATACATCAATAACGTAGTATAACCTAACCTAACCCAACCTAACACATCGGCGGTAATATTTGACAACATTCCTGGCGAGTTGGCCTCTACGTCTCCGTGGGACCTTCATATACATCAATAACGTAATATAACCTAACCTAACCCAACCTATCATCTCGGCGGTAATATTTGAGAACATTCCTGGCGAGTTGGCCTCTACATCTCCGTGGGGCCTTCATATACATCAATAACGTAGTGTAACCTAACCTAACCCAACCTAACACATCGGCGGTAATATTTGACAACATTCCTGCCGAGTTGGACTCTACGTCTCCGTGAGACCTTCATATCCATCAATAACGTAGTATAACCTAACCTAACCCAACCTAACACATCGGCGGTAATATTTGACAACATTCCTGTCGAGTTGGCCTCTACGTCTCCGTGAGACCTTCATATCCATCGATAACGTAATATAACCTAATATAACCCAACCTCACCTTTCGGCGTTATTATTTGACAACATTCCTGGCGGGTTGGCCTCTACTTTTCCGCGGGGCCTTTATATACATCAATAACGTAATATAACCTAACCTAACCCAACCCAATCTCTCGGAACTAATATGTGACAACATTCCTGGCGAGTTGGCCTCTACGTCTCCGTGAGACCTTCATATCCATCAATAACGTAATATAACCTAATATAACCCAACTTAAACTTTCGGCGTTATTATTTGACAACATTCCTGGCGAGCTGGCCTCTACGTCTCCGTGGAACTTCATATACATCAATAACGTAATATAACCTAACCTAACCCAACCTAACATCTCGGTACTAATATTTGACAACATTCCTGGCGAGTTGGCCTCTACGTCTCCGTGGGAATTTTATATACATCAATAACGTAATATAACCTAACCTAACCCAACCTAACATCTCGGCACTAATATTTGACAACATTCCTGGCGAGTTGGCCTCTACGTCTCCGTGGGGCCTTCATATACATCAATAACGTAATTTAACATAACCTAAACCAACCTAACATCTCGGCACTAATATTTGACAACATTCCTGGCGAGTTGGCCTCTACGTCTCCGTGGGACCTTCATATACATCAATAACGTAATATTACCTAACCTAACCCAACCTAACATCTCGGCGGTAATATTTGACAACATTCCTGGCGAGTTGGCACCTACGTCTCCGTGGAACCTTCATATACATCAATAACTTAATATTACCTAACCTAACCCAACCTAACAACTCGGCACTAATATTTGACAACATTTCTGGCGAGTTGGCCTCTACCTCTCCGTGGGACCTTCATATACATCAATATCTTAATTTAACCTAACCTAAACCAACGTAACATCTCGGCGGTAGTATTTGACAACATTCCTGGCTTGTTGGCCTCTATGTTTCCGTGGGACCTTTATATACATCAATAACGTAATGTAACCTAACCTAGCCCAACCTAGCATCTCGGCGGGAATATTTGACAACATTCCTGGCGAGTTGGCCTCTACGTCTCCGTGGGACCTTCATATACATCAATAACATAATATTACCTGACCTAACGCAACCTAAGATCTCGGCGCTATTATTTGACAACATTCCTGGCGAGTTGGCCTCTACGTCTCCGTGGGACCTTCATATACATCAATAACGTAATATTACCTAACCTAACCCAACCTAACATCTCGGCACTAATATTTGACAACATTCCTGGCGAGTTGGCCTCTACCTCTCCGTGGGACCTTCATATACATCAATATCTTAATTTAACCTAACCTAAACCAACGTAACATCTCGGCGGTAGTATTTGACAACATTCCTGGCTTGTTGGCCTCTATGTTTCCGTGGGACGTTTATATACATCAATAACGTAATATAACCTAACCTAGCCCAACCTATCATCTCGGCGGGAATATTTGACAACATTCCTGGCGAGTTGGCCTCTTCGTCTCCGTGGGGCCTTCATATACATCAATAACGTAATATAACCTAACCTAACCCAACCTAATTCATCGGCGGTAATATTTGACAACATTCCTGGCGAGTTGGCCTCTTCGTCTCCGTGGGGCCTTCATATACATCAATAACGTAATATAACCTAACCTAACCCAACCTAATTCATCGGCAGTAATATTTGACAACATTCCTGGCGAGTTGGCCTCTACCTCTCCGTGGGACCTTCATATACATCAATATCTTAATTTAACCTAACCTAAACCAACGTAACATCTCGGCGGTAGTATTTGACAACATTCCTGGCTTGTTGGCCTCTATGTTTCCGTGGGACCTTTATATACATCAATAACGTAATGTAACCTAACCTAGCCCAACCTAGCATCTCGGCGGGAATATTTGACAACATTCCTGGCGAGTTGGCCTCTTCGTCTCCGTGGGGCCTTCATATACATCAATAACGTAGTATAACCTAACCTAACCCAACCTAACACATCGGCGGTAATATTTGACAACATTCCTGGCGAGTTGGCCTCTACGCCACCGTGGGACCTTCATATACATCAATAACGTAATATTACCTAACTTAACCCAACCTAACCTTTCGGCGTTATTATTTGACAACATTCCTGGCGGGTTGGTCTCTACGTTTCCGCGGGGCCTTTATATACATCAATAACGTAATATAACCTAACCTAACCCAACCCAATCTCTCGGAACTAATATTTGACAACATTCCTGGCGAGTTGGCCTCTACGTCTCCGTGAGACCTTCATATCCATCAATAACGTAATATAACCTAATATAACTCAACTTAACCTTTCGGCGTTATTATTTGACAACATTCCTGGCGAGCTGGCCTCTACGTCTCCGTGGAACTTCATATACATCAATAACGTAATATAACCTAACCTAACCCAACCTAACATCTCGGTACTAATATTTGACAACATTCCTGGCGAGTTGGCCTCTACGTCTCCGTGGGAATTTTATATACATCAATAACGTAATATAACCTAATCTAACCCAACCTAACATCTCGGCACTAATATTTGACAACATTCCTGGCGAGTTGGCCTCTACGTCTCCGTGGGGCCTTCATATACATCAATAACGTAATTTAACATAACCTAAACCAACCTAACATCTCGGCACTAATATTTGACAACATTCCTGGCGAGTTGGCCTCTACCTGTCCGTGGGACCTTTATATACATCAATAACGTAATATAACATAACCTAGCCCAACCTATCATATCGGCGGTAATATTTGACAACATTCTTGGTGAGTTGGCATCTACGTCTCCGTGGGACCTTCATATACATCAATAACGTAATATTACCTAACCTAACCCAACCTAACATCTCGGCACTAATATTTGACAACATTCCTGGCGAGTTGGCCTCTACCTCTCCGTGGGACCTTCATATACATCAATATCTTAATTTAACCTAACCTAAACCAACGTAACATCTCGGCCGTAGTATTTGACAACATTCCTGGCTTGTTGGCCTCTATGTTTCCGTGGGACCTTTATATACATCTATAACGTAATGTAACCTAACCTAGCCCAACCTATCATCTCGGCGGGAATATTTGACAACATTCCTGGCGAGTTGGCCTCTACGTCTCCGTGGGACCTTCATATACATCAATAACATAATATTACCTGACCTAACCCAACCTATCATCTCGGCGGTAATATTTGACAACATTCCTGGCCAGTTGGCCTCTACGTCTCCGTGGGCCCTTCATATACATCAATAACGTAATATTACCTAACTTAACCCAACCTAACATCTCGGCACAAATATTTGACAACATTCCTGGCCAGTTGGCCTCTACCTCTCCGTAGGACCTTCATACACATCAATAACGTAATGTAACCTAACCTAACGCAACCTAACATCTCGGCACTAATATTTGACAACATTCCTGGCGAGTTGGCCTATACCTCTCCGTGGGACCATCATATACTTCAATAACGTAATTTAACCTAACCTAAACCAACGTAACATCTCGGCGGTAAGATTTGACAACATTCCTGTCTTGTTGGCCTCCATGTTTCCGTGGGGCCTTCATATACATCAATAACGTAATATAACCTAACCTAACCCAACCTATCATCTCGGCGGTAATATTTGCCAACATTCCTGGCGAGTTGGCCTCTACGTCTCCGTGGGGCCTTCATATACGTCAATAACGTAGCATAACCTAACCTAACCCAACCTAACACATCGGCGGTAATATTTGACAACATTCCTGTCGAGTTGGCCTCTACGTCTCCGTGAGACCTTCATATCCATCAATAACGTAATATAACCTAATATAACCCAACCTAACCTTTCGGCGTTATTATTTGACAACATTCCTGGCGAGCTGGCCTCTACGTCTCCGTGGAACTTCATATACATCAATAACGTAATATAACCTAACCTAACCCAACCTAACATCTCGGTACTAATATTTGACAACATTCCTGGCGAGTTGGCCTCTACGTCTCCGTGGGAATTTTATATACATCAATAACGTAATTTAACCCAACCTAACCCAACCTAACATCTCGGCGGTAATATTTGACAACATTCCTGGCCAGTTGGCCTCTACGTCTCCGTGGGGCCTTCGTATACATCAATAACGTAATATAACCTAACCTAACCGAACCTATCATCTCGGCGGTAATATTTGACAAAATTCCTGGCGAGTTGGCCTCTACGTCTCCGTGAGACCTTCATATCCATCAATAACGTAATATAACCTAATATAACCCGACCTAACCACTCGGCGCTATTATGTGACAACATTCCTGGCGAGTTGGCCTCTACGTCTCCGTGGGACCTTCACATATATCAATAACATAGTATAACCTAAACTAACCCAACCTAACCTTTCGGCGCTATTATTTGACAACATTCCTGGCGGGTTGGCCTCTACGTCCCCGCGGGGCCTTTATATACATCAATAACGTAATATAACCTAACCTAACCCAACCCAATGTCTCGGAAGTAATATTTGACAACATTCCTGGCGAGTTGGCCTCTACGTCTCCGTGGGAATTTTATATACATCAATAACGTAATATAACCTAACCTAACCCAACCTATCATCTCGGCGCTAATATTTGACAACATTTCTGCCGAGTTGGCCTCTACGTCTCGGTGGGGCCTTCATATACATCAATAACGTAGTATAACCTAACCTAACCCAACCTAACACATCGGCGGTAATATTTGACAACATTCCTGGCGAGTTGGCCTCTACGTCACCGTGGGACCTTCATATACATCAATAACGTAATATTACCTAACTTAACCCAACCTAACATCTCGGCACTAATATTTGACAACATTCCTGGCGAGTTGGCCTCTACCTCTCAGTGGGACCTTCATATACATCAATAACGTAATTTAACCTAACCTAAACCAACGTAACATCTCGGCGGTAATATTTGACAGCATTCCTGTCTTGTTGGCCTCCATGTTTCCGTGGTACCTTCATATACATCAATAACATAATATTACCTGACCTAACCCAACCTAAGATCTCGGCACTAATATTTGACAACATTCCTGGCGAGTTGGCCTCTACGTCTCCGTGGGACCTTCATATACATCAATAACGTAATATAACCTAACCTAACCCAACCTATCATCTCGGCGGTAATATTTGAGAACATTCCTGGCGAGTTGGCCTCTACATCTCCGTGGGGCCTTCATATACATCAATAACGTAGTGTAACCTAACCTAACCCAACCTAACACATCGGCGGTAATATTTGACAACATTCCTGTCGAGTTGGACTCTACGTCTCCGTGAGACCTTCATATCCATCAATAACGTAGTATAACCTAACCTAACCCAACCTAACACATCGGCGGTAATATTTGACAACATTCCTGTCGAGTTGGCCTCTACGTCTCCGTGAGACCTTCATATCCATCAATAACGTAATATAACCTAATATAACCCAACTTAAACTTTCGGCGTTATTATTTGACAACATTCCTGGCGAGCTGGCCTCTACGTCTCCGTGGAACTTCATATACATCAATAACGTAATATAACCTAACCTAACCCAACCTAACATCTCGGTACTAATATTTGACAACATTCCTGGCGAGTTGGCCTCTACGTCTCCGTGGGAATTTTATATACATCAATAACGTAATATAACCTAACCTAACCCAACCTAACATCTCGGCACTAATATTTGACTACATTCCTGGCGAGTTGGCCTCTACGTCTCCGTGGGGCCTTCATATACATCAATAACGTAATTTAACATAACCTAAACCAACCTAACATCTCGGCACTAATATTTGACAACATTCCTGGCGAGTTGGCCTCTACCTGTCCGTGGGACCTTTATATACATCAATAACGTAATATAACATAACCTAGCCCAACCTATCATATCGGCGGTAATATTTGACAACATTCGCGGCGAGTTGGCCTCTACGTCTCCGTGGGACCTTCATATACATCAATAACGTAATATTACCTAACCTAACCCAACCTAACATCTCGGCGGTAATATTTGACAACATTCCTGGCGAGTTGGCACCTACGTCTCCGTGGAACCTTCATATACATCAATAACTTAATATTACCTAACCTAACCCAACCTAACAACTCGGCACTAATATTTGACAACATTTCTGGCGAGTTGGCCTCTACCTCTCCGTGGGACCTTCATATACATCAATATCTTAATTTAACCTAACCTAAACCAACGTAACATCTCGGCGGTAGTATTTGACAACATTCCTGGCTTGTTGGCCTCTATGTTTCCGTGGGACCTTTATATACATCAATAACGTAATGTAACCTAACCTAGCCCAACCTAGCATCTCGGCGGGAATATTTGACAACATTCCTGGCGAGTTGGCCTCTACGTCTCCGTGGGACCTTCATATACATCAATAACATAATATTACCTGACCTAACGCAACCTAAGATCTCGGCGCTATTATTTGACAACATTCCTGGCGAGTTGGCCTCTACGTCTCCGTGGGACCTTCATATACATCAATAACGTAATATTACCTAACCTAACCCAACCTAACATCTCGGCACTAATATTTGACAACATTCCTGGCGAGTTGGCCTCTACCTCTCCGTCCGGCCTTCATATACATCAATAACGTAATATAATCTAACCTAACCCAACCTATCATCTCGGCGGTAATATTTGACAACATTCCTGGCGAGTTGGCCTCTACGTCACCGTGGGACCTTCATATACATCAATAACTTAATATTACCTAACCTAACCCAACCTAACATCTCGGCACTAATATTTGACAACATTCCTGGCGAGTTGGCCTCTACCTCTCCGTGGGACCTTCATATACATCAATATCTTAATTTAACCTAACCTAAACCAACGTAACATCTCGGCGGTAGTATTTGACAACATTCCTGGCTTGTTGGCCTCTATGTTTCCGTGGGACGTTTATATACATCAATAACGTAATATAACCTAACCTAGCCCAACCTATCATCTCGGCGGGAATATTTGACAACATTCCTGGCGAGTTGGCCTCTTCGTCTCCGTGGGGCCTTCATATACATCAATAACGTAATATAACCTAACCTAACCCAACCTAATTCATCGGCGGTAATATTTGATAACATTCCTGGCGAGTTGGCCTCTACGTCACCGTGGGACCTTCATATACATCAATAACTTAATATTACCTAACCTAACCCAACCTAACATCTCGGCACTAATATTTGACAACATTCCTGGCGAGTTGGCCTCTACCTCTCCGTGGGACCTTCATATACATCAATATCTTAATTTAACCTAACCTAAACCAACGTAACATCTCGGCGGTAGTATTTGACAACATTCCTGGCTTGTTGGCCTCTATGTTTCCGTGGGACGTTTATATACATCAATAACGTAATATAACCTAACCTAGCCCAACCTATCATCTCGGCGGGAATATTTGACAACATTCCTGGCGAGTTGGCCTCTACCTCTCCGTGGGACCTTTATATACATCAATAACGTAATATAACCTAACCTAGCCCAACCTATCATATCGGCGGTAATATTTGACAACATTCCTGGCGAGTTGGCCTCTCCGTCTCCGTGGGGCCTTCATATACATCAATAACGTAATATCACCTAACCTAACCCAACCTAATTCATCGGCAGTAATATTTGACAACATTCCTGGCGAGTTGGCCTCTACCTCTCCGTGGGACCTTCATATACATCAATATCTTAATTTAACCTAACCTAAACCAACGTAACATCTCGGCGGCAGTATTTGACAACATTCCTGGCTTGTTGGCCTCTATGTTTCCGTGGGACCTTTATATACATCAATAACGTAATGTAACCTAACCTAGCCCAACCTAGCATCTCGGCGGGAATATTTGACAACATTCCTGGCGATTTGGCCTCTACGTCTCCGTGGGCCCTTCATATACATCAATAACGTAATATAACCTAACCTCACCCAACCTAACATCTCGGCGGTAATATTTGACAACATTTCTGCCGAGTTGGCCTCTACGTCTCGGTGGGGCCTTCATATACATCAATAACGTAGTATAACCTAACCTAACCCAACCTAACACATCGGCGGTAATATTTGACAACATTCCTGGCGAGTTGGCCTCTACGCCACCGTGGGACCTTCATATACATCAATAACGTAATATTACCTAACTTAACCCAACCTAACATCTCGGCACTAATATTTGACAACATTCCTGGCGAGTTGGCCTCTACCTCTCCGTGGGACCTTTATATACATCAATAACGTAATATAACCTAACCTAGCCCAACCTATCATATCGGCGGTAATATTTGACAACATTCCTGGCGAGTTGGCCTCTCCGTCTCCGTGGGGCCTTCATATACATCAATAACGTAATATAACCTAACCTAACCCAACCTAATTCATCGGCGGTAATATTTGACAACATTCCTGGCGAGTTGGCCTCTACGTCACCGTGGGACCTTCATATACATCAATAACTTAATATTACCTAACCTAACCCAACCTAACATCTCGGCACTAATATTTGACAACATTCCTGGCGAGTTGGCCTCTACCTCTCCGTGGGACCTTCATATACATCAATATCTTAATTTAACCTAACCTAAACCAACGTAACATCTCGGCGGTAGTATTTGACAACATTCCTGGCTTGTTGGCCTCTATGTTTCCGTAGGACGTTTATATACATCAATAACGTAATATAACCTAACCTAGCCCAACCTATCATCTCGGCGGGAATATTTGACAACATTCCTGGCGAGTTGGCCTCTACGTCTCCGTGGGACCTTCATATACATCAATAACATAATATTACCTAACCTAACCAAACCTAACATCTCGGCACTAATATTTGACAACATTCCTGGCGAGTTGGCCTCTACGTCTCCGTGGGGCCTTCATATACATCAATAACGTAATTTAACCTAACCTAAACCAACCTAACATCTCGGCACTAATATTTGACAACATTCCTGGCGAGTTGGCCTCTACCTCTCCGTGGGACCTTTATATACATCAATAACGTAATATAACCTAACCTAGCCCAACCTATCATATCGGCGGTAATATTTGACAACATTCCTGGCGAGTTGGCCTCTCCGTCTCCGTGGGGCCTTCATATACATCAATATCTTAATTTAACCTAACCTAAACCAACGTAACATCTCGGCGGTAGTATTTGACAACATTCCTGGCTTGTTGGCCACTATGTTTCCGTGGGACGTTTATATACATCAATAACGTAATATAACCTAACCTAGCCCAACCTATCATCTCGGCGGGAATATTTGACAACATTCCTGGCGAGTTGGCCTCTTCGTCTCCGTGGGGCCTTCATATACATCAATAACGTAATATAACCTAACCTAAGCCAACCTAATTCATCGGCGGTAATATTTGACAACATTCCTGGCGAGTTGGCCTCTACGTCACCGTGGGACCTTCATATACATCAATAACTTAATATTACCTAACCTAACCCAACCTAACATCTCGGCACTAATATTTGACAACATTCCTGGCGAGTTGGCCTCTACCTCTCCGTGGGACCTTCATATACATCAATATCTTAATTTAACCTAACCTAAACCAACCTAACATCTCGGCACTAATATTTGACAACATTCCTGGCGAGTTGGCCTCTACCTCTCCGTGGGACCTTTATATACATCAATAACGTAATATAACCTAACCTAGCCCAACCTATCATATCGGCGGTAATATTTGACAACATTCCTGGCGAGTTGGCCTCTCCGTCTCCGTGGGGCCTTCATATACATCAATATCTTAATTTAACCTAACCTAAACCAACGTAACATCTCGGCGGTAGTATTTGACAACATTCCTGGCTTGTTGGCCACTATGTTTCCGTGGGACGTTTATATACATCAATAACGTAATATAACCTAACCTAGCCCAACCTATCATCTCGGCGGGAATATTTGACAACATTCCTGGCGAGTTGGCCTCTTCGTCTCCGTGGGGCCTTCATATACATCAATAACGTAATATAACCTAACCTAAGCCAACCTAATTCATCGGCGGTAATATTTGACAACATTCCTGGCGAGTTGGCCTCTACGTCACCGTGGGACCTTCATATACATCAATAACTTAATATTACCTAACCTAACCCAACCTAACATCTCGGCACTAATATTTGACAACATTCCTGGCGAGTTGGCCTCTACCTCTCCGTGGGACCTTCATATACATCAATATCTTAATTTAACCTAACCTAAACCAACGTAACATCTCGGCGGTAGTATTTGACAACATTCCTGGCTTGTTGGCCTCTATGTTTCCGTGGGACGTTTATATACATCAATAACGTAATATAACCTAACCTAGCCCAACCTATCATCTCGGCGGGAATATTTGACAACATTCCTGGCGAGTTGGCCTCTACGTCTCCGTGGGACCTTCATATACATCAATAACGTATTATTACCTAACCTAACCCAACCTAACATCTCGGCACTAATATTTGACAACATTCCTGGCGAGTTGGCCTCTACCTCTCCGTGCAGCCTTCATATACATCAATAACGTAATATAATCTAACCTAACCCAACCTATCATCTCGGCGGTAATATTTGACAACATTCCTGGCCAGTTGGCCTCTACGTCTCCGTGGGGCCTTCAAATACATCAATAACGTAATATAACCTTACCTAAACCAACCTAACATCTCGGCGGTAATATTTGACAACATTCCTGGCGAGTTGGCCTCTACGTCTCCGTGAGACCTTCATATCCATGAATAACGTAATATAACCTAATATAACCCAACCTAACCTTTCGGCGTTATTATTTGACAACATTCCTGGCGAGCTGGCCTCTACGTCTCCGTGGAACTTCATATACATCAATAACGTAATATAACCTAACCTAGCCCAACCTATCATATCGGCGGTAATATTCGGCAACATTCCTGGCGAGTTGGCCTCTCCGTCTCCGTGGGGCCTTCATATACATCAATATCGTAATATAACCTAACCTAACCCAACCTAACCACTCGGCGCTATTATGTGACAACATTCCTGGCGAGTTGGCATCTACGTTTCCGTGGGACCTTCACATATATCAATAACGTAATATAACCTACACTAACCCAACCTAACATTTCTGCGCTATTATTTGACAACATTCCTGGCGGGTTGGCCTCTACGTCTCCGTGGGACTTTTATATACGTCAATAACGTAATATAACCTAACCTAACCCAATCTCATATCTCAGCGGTAATATTTGACGACATTCCTGGCTTATTGGCCTCATGGTTTCCGTGGGACTTTTATATACATCAATAGCGTAATATAACCTAACCTAACCCAACCTAACATCTCGGTACTAATATTTGACAACATTCCTGGCGAGTTGGCCTCTACGTCTCCGTGAGACCTTCATATCCATCAGTAACGTAATGTAACCTAATATAACCCGACCTAACCACTCGGCGGTAATATTTAACAACATTCCTGGCGAGTTGGCCTCTACGTCTCCGTGAGACCTTCATATCCATGAATAACGTAATATAACCTAATATAACCCAACCTAACCTTTCGGCGTAATTATTTGACAACATTCCTGGCGAGCTGGCCTCTACGTCTCCGTGGAACTTCATATACATCAATAACGTAATATAACCTAACCTAGCCCAACCTATCATATCGGCGGTAATATTTGGCAACATTCCTGGCGAGTTGGCCTCTCCGTCTCCGTGGGGCCTTCATATACATCAATATCGTAATATAACCTAACCTAACCCAACCTAACTCATCGGCGGTAATATTTGACAACATTCCTGGCGAGTTGGCTTCTACGTCACCGTGGGACCTTCATATACATCAATAACTTAATATTACCTAACCTAACCCAACCTAACATCTCGGCACTAATATTTGACAACATTCCTGGCGAGTTGGCCTCTACCTCTCCGTGGGACCTTCATATACATCAATATCTTAATTTAACCTAACCTAAACCAACGTAACATTTCGGCGGTAGTATTTGACAACATTCCTGGCTTGTTGGCCACTATGTTTCCGTGGGACCTTTATATACATCAATAACGTAATATAACCTAACCTAGCCCAACCTATCATCTCGGCGGTAATATTTGACAACATTCCTGGCGAGTTGGCCTCTACGTATCCGTGGGGCCTTCATATACATCAATATCGTAATATAACCTAACCTAACCCAACCTAACTCATCGGCGGTAATATTTGACAACATTCCTGGCGAGTTGGCCTCTACGTCACCGTGGGACCTTCATATACATCAATAACTTAATATTACCTAACCTAACCCAATCTAACATCTCGGCACTAATATTTGACAACATTCCTGGCGAGTTGGCCTCTACCTCTCCGTGGGACCTTCATATACATCAATATCTTAATTTAACCTAACCTAAACCAACGTAACATTTCGGCGGTAGTATTTGACAACATTCCGGGCTTGTTGGCCACTATGTTTCCGTGGGACCTTTATATACATCAATAACGTAATATAACCTAACCTAGCCCAACCTATCATCTCGGCGGGAATATTTGACAACATTCCTGGCGAGTTGACCTCTACGTCTCCGTGGGGCCTTCATATACATCAATAACGTAATATAACCTAACCTAACCCAACCTATCATATCGTCGGTAATATTTGACAACATTCCTGGCGAGTTGGCATCTACGTTTCCGTGGGACCTTCACATATATCAATAACGTAATATAACCTACACTAACCCAACCTAACATTTCTGCGCTATTATTTGACAACATTCCTGGCGGGTTGGCCTCTACGTCTCCGTGGGACTTTTATATACGTCAATAACGTAATATAACCTAACCTAACCCAATCTCATATCTCAGCGGTAATATTTGACGACATTCCTGGCTTATTGGCCTCATGGTTTCCGTGGGACTTTTATATACATCAATAGCGTAATATAACCTAACCTAACCCAACCTAACATCTCGGTACTAATATTTGACAACATTCCTGGCGAGTTGGCCTCTACGTCTCCGTGAGACCTTCATATCCATCAGTAACGTAATGTAACCTAATATAACCCGACCTAACCACTCGGCGGTAATATTTAACAACATTCCTGGCGAGTTGGCCTCTACGTCTCCGTGAGACCTTCATATCCATGAATAACGTAATATAACCTAATATAACCCAACCTAACCTTTCGGCGTAATTATTTGACAACATTCCTGGCGAGCTGGCCTCTACGTCTCCGTGGAACTTCATATACATCAATAACGTAATATAACCTAACCTAGCCCAACCTATCATATCGGCGGTAATATTTGGCAACATTCCTGGCGAGTTGGCCTCTCCGTCTCCGTGGGGCCTTCATATACATCAATATCGTAATATAACCTAACCTAACCCAACCTAACTCATCGGCGGTAATATTTGACAACATTCCTGGCGAGTTGGCTTCTACGTCACCGTGGGACCTTCATATACATCAATAACTTAATATTACCTAACCTAACCCAACCTAACATCTCGGCACTAATATTTGACAACATTCCTGGCGAGTTGGCCTCTACCTCTCCGTGGGACCTTCATATACATCAATATCTTAATTTAACCTAACCTAAACCAACGTAACATTTCGGCGGTAGTATTTGACAACATTCCTGGCTTGTTGGCCACTATGTTTCCGTGGGACCTTTATATACATCAATAACGTAATATAACCTAACCTAGCCCAACCTATCATCTCGGCGGTAATATTTGACAACATTCCTGGCGAGTTGGCCTCTACGTATCCGTGGGGCCTTCATATACATCAATATCGTAATATAACCTAACCTAACCCAACCTAACTCATCGGCGGTAATATTTGACAACATTCCTGGCGAGTTGGCCTCTACGTCACCGTGGGACCTTCATATACATCAATAACTTAATATTACCTAACCTAACCCAATCTAACATCTCGGCACTAATATTTGACAACATTCCTGGCGAGTTGGCCTCTACCTCTCCGTGGGACCTTCATATACATCAATATCTTAATTTAACCTAACCTAAACCAACGTAACATTTCGGCGGTAGTATTTGACAACATTCCGGGCTTGTTGGCCACTATGTTTCCGTGGGACCTTTATATACATCAATAACGTAATATAACCTAACCTAGCCCAACCTATCATCTCGGCGGGAATATTTGACAACATTCCTGGCGAGTTGACCTCTACGTCTCCGTGGGGCCTTCATATACATCAATAACGTAATATAACCTAACCTAACCCAACCTATCATATCGTCGGTAATATTTGACAACATTCCTGGCGGGTTGGCATCTACGTCTCCGCGGGGCCTTTATATACATCAATAACGTAATATAACCTAACCTAACCCAACCCAAAGTCTCGGAACTAATATTTGACAACATTCCTGGCGAGTTGGCCTCAACGTCTCCGTGGGGCTTTTATATACATCAATAACGTAATATAACCTAACCTAATCCAACCTAACATCTCGGCACTAATATTTGACAAAATTCCTGGCGAGTCGGCCTCTACGTCTCCGTGGGAATTTTATATACATCAATAACGTAATATAACCTAACCTAACCCAACCTGTCATCTCGGCGGTAATATTTGACAACATTTCTGCCGAGTTGGCCTCTACGTCTCCGTGGGGCCTTCATATACATCAATAACGTAGTATAACCTAACCTAACCCAACCTAACATCTCGGTACTAATATTTGACAACATTCCTGGCGAGTTGGCCTCTACGTCTCCGTGAGACCTTCATATCCATCAGTAACGTAATGTAACCTAACTTAACCCAACCTAACATCTCGGCACTAATATTTGACAACATTCCTGGCGAGTTGCCCTCTACCTCTCAGTGGGTCCTTCATATACATCAATAACGTAATTTAACCTAACCTAAACCAACGTAACATCTCGGCGGTAATATTTGACAACATTCCTGTCTTGTTGGCCTCCATGTTTCCGTGGGATCTTCATATACATCAATAACATAATATTACCTGACCTAACCCAACCTAAGATCTCGGCACTAATATTTGACAACATTCCTGGCGAGTTGGCCTCTACATCTCCGTGGGACCTTCATATACATCAATAACGTAATATAACCTAACCTAACCCAACCTATCATCTCGGCGGTAATATTTGACAACATTTCTGGCGAGTTGGCCTCTACGTCTCCGTGGGACCTTCATATACATCAATAACGTAATATAACCTAACCTAACCCAACCTATCATCTCGGCGGTAATATTTGACAACATTCCTGGCGAGTTGGCCTCTACATCTCCGTGGGGCCTTCATATACATCAATAACGTAGTATAACCTAACCTAACCCAATCTAACACATCGGCGGTAATATTTGACAACATTCCTGGCGAATTGGCCTCTACGTCACCGTGGGACCTTCATATACATCAATAACGTAATATTACCTAACTTAACCCAACCTAACATCTCGGCACTAATATTTGACAACATTCCTGGCGAGTTGGCCTCTACCTCTCAGTGGGACCTTCATATACATCAATAACGTAATTTAACATAACCTAAACCAACCTAAAATCTCGGCACTAATATTTGACAACATTCCTGGCGAGTTGGCCTCTACGTCACCGTGGGTCCTTCATATACAGCAATAACGTAATATTACCTAACTTAACCCAACCTAACATCTCGGCACTAATATTTGACAACATTCCTGGCGAGTTGGCCTCTACCTCTCCGTGCGGCCTTCATATACATCAATAACGTAATATAACCTAACCTAACCCAACCTATCATCTCGGCGGTAATATTTGACAACATTCCTGGCGAGTTGACCTCTACGTCTCCGTGGGACCTTCATATACATCAATAACGTAATATAACATTACATGACCCAGCCTAACACATCGGCGGTAATATTTGACAACATTCCTGGCGAGTTGGCCTCTACGTCACCGTGGGACCTTCATATACATCAATAACTTAATATTACCTAACCTAACCCAACCTAACATCTCGGCACTAATATTTGACAACATTCCTGGCGAGTTGGCCTCTACCTCTCCGTGGGACCTTCATATACATCAATATCTTAATTTAACCTAACCTAAACCAACGTAACATTTCGGCGGTAGTATTTGACAACATTCCTGGCTTGTTGGCCACTATGTTTCCGTGGGACCTTTATATACATCAATAACGTAATATAACCTAACCTACCCCAACCTATCATCTCGGCGGGAATATTTGACAACATTCCTGGCGAGTTGACCTCTACGTCTCCGTGGGGCCTTCATATACATCAATAACGTAATATAACCTAACCTAACCCAACCTATCATACCGGCGGTAATATTTGACAACATTCCTGGCGGGTTGGCCTCTACGTCTCCGCGGGGCATTTATATACATCAATAACGTAATATAACCTAACCTAACCCAACCCAATGTCTCGGAACTAATATTTGACAACATTCCTGGCGAGTTGGCCTCAACGTCTCCGTGGGGCTTTTATATACATCAATAACGTAATATAACCTAACCTAATCCAACCTAACATCTCGGCACTAATATTTGACAAAATTCCTGGCGAGTCGGCCTCTACGTCTCCGTGGGAATTTTATATACATCAATAACGTAATATAACCTAACCTAACCCAACCTGTCATCTCGGCGGTAATATTTGACAACATTTCTGCCGAGTTGGCCTCTACGTCTCCGTGGGGCCTTCATATACATCAATAACGTAGTATAACCTAACCTAACCCAACCTAACACATCGGCGGTAATATTTGACAACATTCCAGGCGAGTTGGCCTCTACGTCACCGTGGGACCTTCATATACATCAATAACGTAATATTACCTAACTTAACCCAACCTAACATCTCGGCACTAATATTTGACAACATTCCTGGCGAGTTGCCCTCTACCTCTCAGTGGGACCTTCATATACATCAATAACGTAATTTAACCTAACCTAAACCAACGTAACACCTCGGCGGTAATATTTGACAACATTCCTGTCTTGTTGGCCTCCATGTTTCCGTGGGACCTTCATATACATCAATAACATAATATTACCTGACCTAACACAACCTATCATTTCGGCGGTAATATTTGACAACATTCCTGGCGAGTTGGCCTCTACCTCTCAGTGGGACCTTCATATACATCAATAACGTAATTTAACATAACCTAAACCAACCTAAAATCTCGGCACTAATATTTGACAACATTCCTGTCTTGTTGGCCTCCATGTTTCCGTGGGACCTTCATATACATCAATAACATAATATTACCTGACCTAACACAACCTAAGATCTCGGCAGTAATATTTGACAACATTCCTGGCGAGTTGACCTCTACCTCTCCGTGCGGCCTTCATATACATCAATAACGTAATATAACCTAACCTAACCCAACCTATCATCTCGGCGGTAATATTTGACAACATTCCTGGCGAGTTGGCCTCTGCGTCTCCGTGGGACCTTCATATACATAAATAACGTAATATAACATTACATGACCCAGCCTAACCTTTCGGCGCTATTATTTGACGACATTCCTGGCTTATTGGCATTATGGTTTCCGTGGGACTTTGATATACATCAATAGCGTAATATAAACTAACCTAACCCAACCTAACCACTCGGCGCTATTATGTGACAACATTCCTGGCGAGTTGGCATCTACGTTTCCGTGGGACCTTCACATATATCAATAACGTAATATAACCTACACTAACCCAACCTAACCTTTCTGCGCTATTATTTGACAACATTCCTGGCGGGTTGGCCTCTACGTCTCCGTGAGATCTTCATATCCATCAGTAACGTAATGTAACCTAATATAACCCGACCTAACCACTCGGCGGTAATATTTAACAACATTCCTGGCGAGTTGGCCTCTACGTCTCCGTGAGACCTTCATATCCATGAATAACGTAATATAACCTAATATAACCCAACCTAACCTTTCGGCGTTATTATTTGACAACATTCCTGGCTTGTTGGCCACTATGTTTCCGTGGGACCTTTATATACATCAATAACGTAATATAACCTAACCTAGCCCAACCTATCATCTCGGCGGGAATATTTGACAACATTCCTGGCGAGTTGACCTCTACGTCTCCGTGGGGCCTTCATATACATCAATAACGTAATATAACCTAACCTAACCCAACCTATCATACCGGCGGTAATACATGACAACATTCCTGGCGGGTTGGCCTCTACGTCTCCGCGGGGCCTTTATATACATCAATAACGTAATATAACCTAACCTAACCCAACCCAATGTCGTGGAACTAATATTTGACAACATTCCTGGCGAGTTGGCCTCAACGTCTCCGTGGGGCTTTTATATACATCAATAACGTAATATAACCTAACCTAATCCAACCTAACATCTCGGCACTAATATTTGACAAAATTCCTGGCGAGTCGGCCTCTACGTCTCCGTGGGAATTTTATATACATCAATAACGTAATATAACCTAACCTAACCCAACCTGTCATCTCGGCGATAATATTTGACAACATTTCTGCCGAGTTGGCCTCTACGTCTCCGTGGGGCCTTCATATACATCAATAACGTAGTATAACCTAACCTAACCCAACCTAACACATCGGCGGTAATATTTGACAACATTCCTGGCGAGTTGGCCTCTACATCTCCGTGGGGCCTTCATATACATCAATAACGTAGTATAACCTAACCTAACCCAACCTAACACATCGGCGGTAATATTTGACAACATTCCTGGCGAGTTGGCCTCTACGTCACCGTGGGACCTTCATATACATCAATAACGTAATATTACCTAACTTAACCCAACCTAACATCTCGGCACTAATATTTGACAACATTCCTGGCGAGTTGGCCTCTACCTCTCAGTGGGACCTTCATATACATCAATAACGTAATTTAACATAACCTAAACCAACCTAAAATCTCGGCACTAATATTTGACAACATTCCTGGCGAGTTGGCCTCTACGTCACCGTGGGTCCTTCATATTCAGCAGTAACGTAATATCACCGAACTTAACCCAACCTAACATCTCGGCACTAATATTTGACAACATTCCTGGCGAGTTGACCTCTACCTCTCCGTGCGGCCTTCATATACATCAATAACGTAATATAACCTAACCTAACCCAACCTATCATCTCGGCGGTAATATTTGACAACATTCCTGGCGAGTTGGCCTCTACGTCTCCGTGGGACCTTCATATACATCAATAACGTAATATAACATTACATGACCCAGCCTAACCTTTCGGCGCTATTATTTGACGACATTCCTGGCTTATTGGCATTATGGTTTCCGTGGGACTTTGATATACATCAATAGCGTAATATAAACTAACCTAACCCAACCTAACCACTCGGCGCTATTATGTGACAACATTCCTGGCGAGTTGGCATCTACGTTTCCGTGGGACCTTCACATATATCAATAACGTAATATAACGTACACTAACCCAACCTAACCTTTCTGCGCTATTATTTGACAACATTCCTGGCGAGTTGGCCTCTACCTCTCAGTGGGACCTTCATATACATCAATAACGTAATTTAACCTAATCTAAACCAACGTAACATCTCGGCGGTAATATTTGACAACATTCCTGTATTGTTAGCCTCCATGTTTCCGTGGGACCTTCATATACATCAATAACATAATATTACCTGACCCAACCCAACCTAAGATCTCGGCACTAATATTTGACAACATTCCTGGCGAGTTGGCCTCTACATCTCCGTGGGACCTTCATATACATCAATAACGTAATATAACCTAACCTAACCCAACCTATCATCTCGGCGGTAATATTTGACAACATTACTGGCGAGTTGGCCTCTACGTCTCCGTGGGACCTTCATATACATCAATAACGTAATATTACCTAACCTAACCCAACCTAACATCTCGGCACTAATATTTGACAACATTCCTGGCGAGTTGGCCTCTACCTCTCCGTGGGACCTTCATATACATCAATATCTTAATTTAACCTAACCTAACCCAACCTATCATCTCGGCGGTAATATTTGACAACATTCCTGGCGAGTTGGCCTCTATGTCTCCGTGGGACCTGCATATACATCAATAACGTAATATAACATTACACGACCCAGCCTAACCTTTCGGCGCTATTATTTGACGACATTCCTGGCTTATTGGCATTATGGTTTCCGTGGGACTTTGATATACATCAATAGCGTAATATAAACTAACCTAACCCAACCTAACCACTCGGCGCTATTATGTGACAACATTCCTGGCGAGTTGGCATCTACGTTTCCGTGGGACCTTCACATATATCAATAACGTAATATAACCTACACTAACCCAACCTAACCTTTCTGCGCTATTATTTGACAACATTCCTGGCGGGTTGGCCTCTACGTCTCCGTGGGACTTTTATATACGTCAATAACGTAATATAACCTAACCTAACCCAATCTCATATCTCAGCGGTAATATTTGACGACATTCCTGGCTTATTGGCCTCATGGTTTCCGTGGGGCCTTCATATACATCAATATCGTAGTATAACCTAACCTAACCCAACCTAACTCATCGGCGGTAATATTTGACAACATTCCTGGCGAGTTGGCCTCTACGTCACCGTGGGACCTTCATATACATCAATAACTTAATATTACCTAACCTAACCCAACCTAACATCTCGGCACTAATATTTGACAACATTCCTGGCGAGTTGGCCTCTACCTCTCCGTGGGACCTTCATATACATCAATATCTTAATTTAACCTAACCTAAACCAACGTAACATTTCGGCGGTAGTATTTGACAACATTCCTGGCGAGTTGACCTCTACGTCTCCGTGGGGCCTTCATATACATCAATAACGTAATATAACCTAACCTAACCCAACCTATCATACCGGCGGTAATATTTGACAACATTCCTGGCGGGTTGGCCTCTACGTCTCCGCGGGGCCTTTATATACATCAATAACGTAATATAACCTAACCTAACCCAACCCAATGTCTCCGAACTAATATTTGACAACATTCCTGGCGAGTTGGCCTCAACGTCTCCGTGGGGCTTTTATATACATCAATAACGTAATATAACCTAACCTAATCCAACCTAACATCTCGGCACTAATATTTGACAAAATTCCTGGCGAGTCGGCCTCTACGTCTCCGTGGGAATTTTATATACATCAATAACGTAATATAACCTAACCTAACCCAACCTGTCATCTCGGCGGTAATATTTGACAACATTTCTGCCGAGTTGGCCTCTACGTCTCCGTGGGGCCTTCATATACATCAATAACGTAGTATAACCTAACCTAACCCAACCTAACACATCGGCGGTAATATTTGACAACATTCCAGGCGAGTTGGCCTCTACGTCACCGTGGGACCTTCATATACATCAATAACGTAATATTACCTAACTTAACCCAACCTAACATCTCGGCACTAATATTTGACAACATTCCTGGCGAGTTGCCCTCTACCTCTCAGTGGGACCTTCATATACATCAATAACGTAATTTAACCTAACCTAAACCAACGTAACATCTCGGCGGTAATATTTGACAACATTCCTGTCTTGTTGGCCTCCATGTTTCCGTGGGACCTTCATATACATCAATAACATAATATTACCTGACCTAACACAACCTATCATCTCGGCGGTAATATTTGACAACATTCCTGGCGAGTTGGCCTCTACCTCTCAGTGGGACCTTCATATACATCAATAACGTAATTTAACATAACCTAAACCAACCTAAAATCTCGGCACTAATATTTGACAACATTCCTGGCGAGTTGGCCTCTACGTCACCGTGGGTCCTTCATATTCAGCAATAACGTAATATTACCTAACTTAACCCAACCTAACATCTCGGCACTAATATTTGACAACATTCCTGGCGAGTTGACCTCTACCTCTCCGTGCGGCCTTCATATACATCAATAACGTAATATAACCTAACCTAACCCAACCTATCATCTCGGAGGTAATATTTGACAACATTCCTGGCGAGTTGGCCTCTGCGTCTCCGTGGGACCTTCATATACATCAATAACGTAATATAACATTACATGACCCAGCCTAACCTTTCGGCGCTATTATTTGACGACATTCCTGGCTTATTGGCATTATGGTTTCCGTGGGACTTTGATATACATCAATAGCGTAATATAAACTAACCTAACCCAACCTAACCACTCGGCGCTATTATGTGACAACATTCCTGGCGAGTTGGCATCTACGTTTCCGTGGGACCTTCACATATATCAATAACGTAATATAACCTACACTAACCCAACCTAACCTTTCTGCGCTATTATTTGACAACATTCCTGGCGGGTTGGCCTCTACGTCTCCGTGAGACCTTCATATCCATCAGTAACGTAATGTAACCTAATATAACCCGACCTAACCACTCGGCGGTAATATTTAACAACATTCCTGGCGAGTTGGCCTCTACGTCTCCGTGAGACCTTCATATCCATGAATAACGTAATATAACCTAATATAACCCAACCTAACCTTTCGGCGTTATTATTTGACAACATTCCTGGCTTGTTGGCCACTATGTTTCCGTGGGACCTTTATATACATCAATAACGTAATATAACCTAACCTAGCCCAACCTATCATCTCGGCGGGAATATTTGACAACATTCCTGGCGAGTTGACCTCTACGTCTCCGTGGGGCCTTCATATACATCAATAACGTAATATAACCTAACCAAACCCAACCTATCATACCGGCGGTAATACTTGACAACATTCCTGGCGGGTTGGCCTCTACGTCTCCGCGGGGCCTTTATATACATCAATAACGTAATATAACCTAACCTAACCCAACCCAATGTCTTGGAACTAATATTTGACAACATTCCTGGCGAGTTGGCCTCAACGTCTCCGTGGGGCTTTTATATACATCAATAACGTAATATAACCTAACCTAATCCAACCTAACATCTCGGCACTAATATTTGACAAAATTCCTGGCGAGTCGGCCTCTACGTCTCCGTGGGAATTTTATATACATCAATAACGTAATATAACCTAACCTAACCCAACCTGTCATCTCGGCGATAATATTTGACAACATTTCTGCCGAGTTGGCCTCTACGTCTCCGTGGGGCCTTCATATACATCAATAACGTAGTATAACCTAACCTAACCCAACCTAACACATCGGCGGTAATATTTGACAACATTCCTGGCGAGTTGGCCTCTACGTCACCGTGGGACCTTCATATACATCAGTAACGTAATATTACCTAACTTAACCCAACCTAACATCTCGGCACTAATATTTGACAACATTCCTGGCGAGTTGCCCTCTACCTCTCAGTGGGACCTTCGTATACATCAATAACGTAATTTAACCTAACCTAAACCAACGTAACATCTCGGCGGTAATATTTGACAACATTCCTGTCTTGTTGGCCTCCATGTTTCCGTGGGACCTTCATATACATCAATAACATAATATTACCTGACCTAACACAACCTAAGATCTCGGCAGTAATATTTGACAACATTCCTGGCGAGTTGGCCTCTACATCTCCGTGGGACCTTCATATACATCAATAACGTAATATAACCTAACCTAACCCAACCTATCATCTCGGCGGTAATATTTGACAACATTTCTGGCGAGTTGGCCTCTACGTCTCCGTGGGACCTTCATATACATCAATAACGTAATATAACCTAACCTAACCCAACCTATCATCTCGGCGGTAATATTTGACAACATTCCTGGCGAGTTGGCCTCTACATCTCCGTGGGGCCTTCATATACATCAATAACGTAGTATAACCTAACCTAACCCAACCTAACACATCGGCGGTAATATTTGACAACATTCCTGGCGAGTTGGCCTCTACGTCACCGTGGGACCTTCATATACATCAATAACGTAATATTACCTAACTTAACCCAACCTAACATCTCGGCACTAATATTTGACAACATTCCTGGCGAGTTGGCCTCTACCTCTCAGTGGGACCTTCATATACATCAATAACGTAATTTAACATAACCTAAACCAACCTAAAATCTCGGCACTAATATTTGACAACATTCCTGGCGAGTTGGCCTCTACGTCACCGTGGGTCCTTCATATTCAGCAGTAACGTAATATTACCGAACTTAACCCAACCTAACATCTCGGCACTAATATTTGACAACATTCCTGGCGAGTTGACCTCTACCTCTCCGTGCGGCCTTCATATACATCAATAACGTAATATAACCTAACCTAACCCAACCTATCATCTCGGCGGTAATATTTGACAACATTCCTGGCGAGCTGGCCTCTACGTCTCCGTGGGACCTTCATATACATCAATAACGTAATATAACATTACATGACCCAGCCTAACCTTTCGGCGCTATTATTTGACGACATTCCTGGCTTATTGGCATTATGGTTTCCGTGGGACTTTGATATACATCAATAGCGTAATATAAACTAACCTAACCCAACCTAACCACTCGGCGCTATTATGTGACAACATTCCTGGCGAGTTGGCATCTACGTTTCCGTGGGACCTTCACATATATCAATAACGTAATATAACCTACACTAACCCAACCTAACCTTTCTGCGCTATTATTTGACAACATTCCTGGCGAGTTGGCCTCTACCTCTCCGTGGGACCTTCATATACATCAATATCTTAATTTAACCTAACCGAACCCAACCTATCATCTCGGCGGTAATATTTGACAACATTCCTGGCGAGTTGGCCTCTACGTCTCCGTGGGACCTGCATATACATCAATAACGTAATATAACATTACATGACCCAGCCTAACCTTTCGGCGCTATTATTTGACGACATTCCTGGCTTATTGGCATTATGGTTTCCGTGGGACTTTGATATACATCAATAGCGTAATATAAACTAACCTAACCCAACCTAACCACCAGGCGCTATTATGTGACAACATTCCTGGCGAGTTGGCATCTACGTTTCCGTGGGACCTTCACATATATCAATAACGCAATATAACCTACACTAACCCAACCTAACCTTTCTGCGCTATTATTTGACAACATTCCTGGCGGGTTGGCCTCTACGTCTCCGTGGGACTTTTATATACGTCAATAACGTAATATAACCTAACCTAACCCAACCTCATATCTCAGCGGTAATATTTGACGACATTCCTGGCTTATTGGCCTCATGGTTTCCGTGGGGCCTTCATATACATCAATATCGTAGTATAACCTAACCTAACCCAACCTAACTCATCGGCGGTAATATTTGACAACATTCCTGGCGAGTTGGCCTCTACGTCACCGCGGGACCTTCATATACATCAATAACTTAATATTACCTAACCTAACCCAACCTAACATCTCGGCACTAATATTTGACAACATTACTGGCGAGTTGGCCTCTACCTCTCCGCGGGACCTTCATATACATCAATATCTTAATTTAACCTAACCTAAACCAACGTAACATTTCGGCGGTAGTATTTGACAACATTCCTGGCTTGTTGGCCACTATGTTTCCGTGGGACCTTTATATACATCAATAACGTAATATAACCTAACCTAGCCCAACCTATCATCTCGGCGGGAATATTTGACAACATTCCTGGCGAGTTGGCCTCTACGTCTCCGTGGGGCCTTCATATACATCAATAACGTAATATAACCTAACCTAACCCAACCTAACATCTCGGCACTAATATTTGGCAACATTCCTGGCGAGTTGGCCTCTACCTCTCCGTGCGGCCTTCATATACATCAATAACGTAATATAATCTAACCTAACCCAACCTATCATCTCGGCGGTAATATTTGACAACATTCCTGGCGAGTTGGCCTCAACGTCTCCGTGGGGCTTTTATATACATCAATAACGTAATATAACCTAACCTAATCCAACCTGACATCTCGGCACTAATATTTGACAACATTTCTGGCGAGTTGGCCTCTACGTCTCCGTGGGACCTTCATATACATCAATAACGTAATATAACCTAACCTAACCCAACCTATCATCTCGGCGGTAATATTTGACAACATTCCTGGCGAGTTGGCCTCTACATCTCCGTGGGGCCTTCATATACATCAATAACGTAGTATAACCTAACCTAACCCAACCTAACACATCGGCGGTAATATTTGACAACATTGCTGGCGAGTTGGCCTCTACGTCACGGTGGGACCTTCATATACATCAATAACGTAATATTACCTAACTTAACCCAACCTAACATCTCGGCACTAATATTTGACAACATTCCTGGCGAGTTGGCCTCTACCTCTCAGTGGGACCTTCATATACATCAATAACGTAATTTAACCTAACCTAAACCAACGTAACATCTCGGCGGTAATATTTGACAACATTCCTGTCTTGTTGGCCTCCATGTTTCCGTGGGACCTTCATATACATCAATAACATAATATTACCTGACCTAACCCAACCTAAGATCTCCGCACTAATATTTGACAACATTCCTGGCGAGTTGGCCTCTACATCTCCGTGGGACCTTCATATACATCAATAACGTAATATAACCTAACCTAACCCAACCTATCATCTCGGCGGTAATATTTGACAACATTTCTGGCGAGTTGGCCTCTACGTCTCCGTGGGACCTTCATATACATCAATAACGTAATATAACCTAACCTAACCCAACCTATCATCTCGGCGGTAATATTTGACAACATTCCTGGCGAGTTGGCCTCTACATCTCCGTGGGGCCTTCATATACATCAATAACGTAATATAACATTACATGACCCAGCCTAACCTTTCGGCGCTATTATTTGACGACATTCCTGGCTTATTGGCATTATGGTTTCCGTGGGACTTTGATATACATCAATAGCGTAATATAAACTAACCTAACCCAACCTAACCACTCGGCGCTATTATGTGACAACATTCCTGGCGAGTTGGCATCTACGTTTCCGTGGGACCTTCACATATATCAATAACGTAATATAACCTACACTAACCCAACCTAACCTTTCTGCGCTATTATTTGACAACATTCCTGGCGGGTTGGCCTCTACGTCTCCGTGGGACTTTTATATACGTCAATAACGTAATATAACCTAACCTAACCCAATCTCATATCTCAGCGGTAATATTTGACGACATTCCTGGCTTATTGGCCTCATGGTTTCCGTGGGACTTTTATATACATCAATAGCGTAATATAACCTAATCTAACCCAACCTAACATCTCGGTACTAATATTTGACAACATTCCTGGCGAGTTGGCCTCTACGTCTTCGTGAGACCTTCATATCCATCAGTAACGTAATGTAACCTAATATAACCCGACCTAACCACTCGGCGGTAATATTTAACAACATTCCTGGCGAGTTGGCCTCTACGTCTCCGTGAGACCTTCATAGCCATCAATAACGTAATATAACCTAATATAACCCAACCTAACCTTTCGGCGTTATTATTTGACAACATTCCTGGCGAGCTGACCTCTACGTCTCCGTGGAACTTCATATACATCAATAACGTAATATAACCTAACCTAGCCCAACCTATCATATCGGCGGTAATATTTGACAACATTCCTGGCGAGTTGGCCTCTCCGTCTCCGTGGGGCGTTCATATACATCAATATCGTAATATAACCTAACCTAACCCAACCTAACTCATCGGCGGTAATATTTGACAACATTCCTGGCGAGTTGGCCTCTACGTCACCGTGGGACCTTCATATACATCAATAACTTAATATTACCTAACCTAACCCAACCTAACATCTCGGCACTAATATTTGACAACATTCCTGGCGAGTTGGCCTCTACCTCTCCGCGGGACCTTCATATACATCAATATCTTAATTTAACCTAACCTAAACCAACGTAACATTTCGGCGGCAGTATTTGACAACATTCCTGGCTTGTTGGCCACTATGTTTCCGTGGGACCTTTATATACATCAATAACGTAATATAACCTAACCTAGCCCAACCTATCATCTCGGCGGGAATATTTGACAACATTCCTGGCGAGTTGGCCTCTACGTCTCCGTGGGGCCTTCATATACATCAATAACGTAATATAACCTAACCTAACCCAACCTATCATATCGGCGGTAATATTTGACAACATTCCTGGTGGGTTGGCCTCTACGTCTCCGCGGGGCCTTTATATACATCAATAACGTAATATAACCTAACCTAACCCAACCCAATGTCTCGGAACTAATATTTGACAACATTCCTGGCGAGTTGGCCTCAACGTCTCCGTGGGACCTTCATATACATCAATAACGTAGTATAACCTAACCTAACCCAACCTAACACATCGGCGGTAATATTTGACAACATTCCTGGCGAGTTGGCCTCTTCGTCACCGTGGGACCTTCATATACATCAATAACGTAATATTACCTAACTTAACCCAACCTAACATCTCGGCACTAATATTTGACAACATTCCTGGCGAGTTGGCCTCTACGTCTCCGTGAGACCTTCATATCTATCAGTAACGTAATGTAACCTAATATAACCCGACCTAACCACTCGGCGGTAATATTTAACAACATTCCTGGCGAGTTGGCCTCTACGTCTCCGTGAGACCTTCATATCCATCAATAACGTAATATAACCTAATATAACCCAACCTAACCTTTCGGCGTTATTATTTGACAACATTCCTGGCGAGCTGACCTCTACGTCTCCGTGGAACTTCATATACATCAATAACGTAATATAACCTAACCTAGCCCAACCTATCATATCGGCGGTAATATTTGACAACATTCCTGGCGAGTTGGCCTCTACGTCTCCGTGGGACCTTCATATACATCAATAACGTAGTATAACATTACATGACCCAGCCTAACCTTTCGGCGCTATTATTTGACGACATTCCTGGCTTATTGGCATTATGGTTTCCGTGGGACTTTGATATACATCAATAGCGTAATATAAACTAACCTAACCCAACCTAACCACTCGGCGCTATTATGTGACAACATTCCTGGCGAGTTGGCATCTACGTTTCCGTGGGACCTTCACATATATCAATAACGTAATATAACCTACACTAACCCAACCTAACCTTTCTGCGCTATTATTTGACAACATTCCTGGCGAGTTGGCCTCTACCTCTCAGTGGGACCTTCATATACATCAATAACGTAATTTAACCTAATCTAAACCAACGTAACATCTCGGCGGTAATATTTGACAACATTCCTGTATTGTTAGCCTCCATGTTTCCGTGGGACCTTCATATACATAAATAACATAATATTACCTGACCTAACCCAACCTAAGATCTCGGCACTAATATTTGACAACATTCCTGGCGAGTTGGGCTCTACATCTCCGTGGGACCTTCATATACATCAATAACGTAATATAACCTAACCTAACCCAACCTATCATCTCGGCGGTAATATTTGACAACATTTCTGGCGAGTTGGCCTCTACGTCTCCGTGGGACCTTCATATACATCAATAACGTAATATTACCTAACCTAACCCAACCTAACATCTCGGCACTAATATTTGACAACATTCCTGGCGAGTTGGCCTCTACCTCTCCGTGGGACCTTCATATACATCAATATCTTAATTTAACCTAACCTAACCCAACCTATCATCTCGGCGGTAATATTTGACAACATTCCTGGCGAGTTGGCCTCTACGTCTCCGTGGGACCTGCATATACATCAATAACGTAATATAACATTACATGACCCAGCCTAACCTTTCGGCGCTATTATTTGACGACATTCCTGGCTTATTGGCATTATGGTTTCCGTGGGACTTTGATATACATCAATAGCGTAATATAAACTAACCTAACCCAACCTAACCACCAGGCGCTATTATGTGACAACATTCCTGGCGAGTTGGCATCTACGTTTCCGTGGGACCTTCACATATATCAATAACGTAATATAACCTACACTAACCCAACCTAACCTTTCTGCGCTATTATTTGACAACATTCCTGGCGGGTTGGCCTCTACGTCTCCGTGGGACTTTTATATACGTCAATAACGTAATATAACCTAACCTAACCCAATCTCATATCTCAGCGGTAATATTTGACGACATTCCTGGCTTATTGGCCTCATGGTTTCCGTGGGGCCTTCATATACATCAATATCGTAGTATAACCTAACCTAACCCAACCTAACTCATCGGCGGTAATATTTGACAACATTCCTGGCGAGTTGGCCTCTACGTCACCGTGGGACCTTCATATACATCAATAACTTAATATTACCTAACCTAACCCAACCTAACATCTCGGCACTAATATTTGACAACATTCCTGGCGAGTTGGCCTCTACCTCTCCGCGGGACCTTCATATACATCAATATCTTAATTTAACCTAACCTAAACCAACGTAACATTTCGGCGGTAGTATTTGACAACATTCCTGGCTTGTTGGCCACTATGTTTCCGTGGGACCTTTATATACATCAATAACGTAATATAACCTAACCTAGCCCAACCTATCATCTCGGCGGGAATATTTGACAACATTCCTGGCGAGTTGGCCTCTACGTCTCCGTGGGGCCTTCATATACATCAATAACGTAATATAACCTAACCTAACCCAACCTAACATCTCGGCACTAATATTTGGCAACATTCCTGGCGAGTTGGCCTCTACCTCTCCGTGCGGCCTTCATATACATCAATAACGTAATATAATCTAACCTAACCCAACCTATCATCTCGGCGGTAATATTTGACAACATTCCTGGCGAGTTGGCCTCAACGTCTCCGTGGGGCTTTTATATATATCAATAACGTAATATAACCTAACCTAATCCAACCTGACATCTCGGCACTAATATTTGACAACATTTCTGGCGAGTTGGCCTCTACGTCTCCGTGGGACCTTCATATACATCAATAACGTAATATAACCTAACCTAACCCAACCTATCATCTCGGCGGTAATATTTGACAACATTCCTGGCGAGGTGGCCTCTACATCTCCGTGGGGCCTTCATATACATCAATAACGTAGTATAACCTAACCTAACCCAACCTAACACATCGGCGGTAATATTTGACAACATTGCTGGCGAGTTGGCCTCTACGTCACGGTGGGACCTTCATATACATCAATAACGTAATATTACCTAACTTAACCCAACCTAACATCTCGGCACTAATATTTGACAACATTCCTGGCGAGTTGGCCTCTACCTCTCAGTGGGACCTTCATATACATCAATAACGTAATTTAACCTAACCTAAACCAACGTAACATCTCGGCGGTAATATTTGACAACATTCCTGTCTTGTTGGCCTCCATGTTTCCGTGGGACCTTCATATACATCAATAACATAATATTACCTGACCTAACCCAACCTAAGATCTCCGCACTAATATTTGACAACATTCCTGGCGAGTTGGCCTCTACATCTCCGTGGGACCTTCATATACATCAATAACGTAATATAACCTAACCTAACCCAACCTATCATCTCGGCGGTAATATTTGACAACATTTCTGGCGAGTTGGCCTCTACGTCTCCGTGGGACCTTCATATACATCAATAACGTAATATAACCTAACCTAACCCAACCTATCATCTCGGCGGTAATATTTGACAACATTCCTGGCGAGTTGGCCTCTACATCTCCGTGGGGCCTTCATATACATCAATAACGTAATATAACATTACATGACCCAGCCTAACCTTTCGGCGCTATTATTTGACGACATTCCTGGCTTATTGGCATTATGGTTTCCGTGGGACTTTGATATACATCAATAGCGTAATATAAACTAACCTAACCCAACCTAACCACTCGGCGCTATTATGTGACAACATTCCTGGCGAGTTGGCATCTACGTTTCCGTGGGACCTTCACATATATCAATAACGTAATATAACCTACACTAACCCAACCTAACCTTTCTGCGCTATTATTTGACAACATTCCTGGCGGGTTGGCCTCTACGTCTCCGTGGGACTTTTATATACGTCAATAACGTAATATAACCTAACCTAACCCAATCTCATATCTCAGCGGTAATATTTGACGACATTCCTGGCTTATTGGCCTCATGGTTTCCGTGGGACTTTTATATACATCAATAGCGTAATATAACCTAATCTAACCCAACCTAACATCTCGGTACTAATATTTGACAACATTCCTGGCGAGTTGGCCTCTACGTCTTCGTGAGACCTTCATATCCATCAGTAACGTAATGTAACCTAATATAACCCGACCTAACCACTCGGCGGTAATATTTAACAACATTCCTGGCGAGTTGGCCTCTACGTCTCCGTGAGACCTTCATAGCCATCAATAACGTAATATAACCTAATATAACCCAACCTAACCTTTCGGCGTTATTATTTGACAACATTCCTGGCGAGCTGACCTCTACGTCTCCGTGGAACTTCATATACATCAATAACGTAATATAACCTAACCTAGCCCAACCTATCATATCGGCGGTAATATTTGACAAAATTCCTGGCGAGTTGGCCTCTCCGTCTCCGTGGGGCGTTCATATACATCAATATCGTAATATAACCTAACCTAACCCAACCTAACTCATCGGCGGTAATATTTGACAACATTCCTGGCGAGTTGGCCTCTACGTCACCGTGGGACCTTCATATACATCAATAACTTAATATTACCTAACCTAACCCAACCTAACATCTCGGCACTAATATTTGACAACATTCCTGGCGAGTTGGCCTCTACCTCTCCGCGGGACCTTCATATACATCAATATCTTAATTTAACCTAACCTAAACCAACGTAACATTTCGGCGGTAGTATTTGACAACATTCCTGGCTTGTTGGCCACTATGTTTCCGTGGGACCTTTATATACATCAATAACGTAATATAACCTAACCTAGCCCAACCTATCATCTCGGCGGGAATATTTGACAACATTCCTGGCGAGTTGGCCTCTACGTCTCCGTGGGGCCTTCATATACATCAATAACGTAATATAACCTAACCTAACCCAACCTATCATATCGGCGGTAATATTTGACAACATTCCTGGCGGGTTGGCCTCTACGTCTCCGCGGGGCCTTTATATACATCAATAACGTAATATAACCTAACCTAACCCAACCCAATGTCTCGGAACTAATATTTGACAACATTCCTGGCGAGTTGGCCTCAACGTCTCCGTGGGACCTTCATATACATCAATAACGTAGTATAACCTAACCTAACCCAACCTAACACATCGGCGGTAATATTTGACAACATTCCTGGCGAGTTGGCCTCTTCGTCACCGTGGGACCTTCATATACATCAATAACGTAATATTACCTAACTTAACCCAACCTAACATCTCGGCACTAATATTTGACAACATTCCTGGCGAGTTGGCCTCTACGTCTCCGTGAGACCTTCATATCCATCAGTAACGTAATGTAACCTAATATAACCCGACCTAACCACTCGGCGGTAATATTTAACAACATTCCTGGCGAGTTGGCCTCTACGTCTCCGTGAGACCTTCATATCCATCAATAACGTAATATAACCTAATATAACCCAACCTAACCTTTCGGCGTTATTATTTGACAACATTCCTGGCGAGCTGACCTCTACGTCTCCGTGGAACTTCATATACATCTATAACGTAATATAACCTAACCTAGACCAACCTATCATATCGGCGGTAATATTTGACAACATTCCTGGCGAGTTGGCCTCTACGTCTCCGTGGGACCTTCATATACATCAATAACGTAATATAACATTACATGACCCAGCCTAACCTTTCGGCGCTATTATTTGACGACATTCCTGGCTTATTGGCATTATGGTTTCCGTGGGACTTTGATATACATCAATAGCGTAATATAAACTAACCTAATCCAACCTAACCACTCGGCGCTATTATGTGACAACATTCCTGGCGAGTTGGCATCTACGTTTCCGTGGGACCTTCACATATATCAATAACGTAATATAACCTACACTAACCCAACCAAACCTTTCTGCGCTATTATTTGACAACATTCCTGGCGGGTTGGCCTCTACGTCTCCGTGGGACTTTTATATACGTCAATAACGTAATATAACCTAACCTAACCCAATCTCATATCTCAGCGGTAATATTTGACGACATTCCTGGCTTATTGGCCTCATGGTTTCCGTGGGACTTTTATATACATCAATAGCGTAATATAACCTAACCTAACCCAACCTAACACCACGGCGGTAATATTTGACAACATTCCTGGCGATTTGGCCTCTACGTCTCCGTGAGACCTTCATATCCATCAATAACGTAATATAACCTAATATAACCCAACCTAACCTTTCGGCGTTATTATTTGACAACATTCCTGGCGAGCTGGCTTCTACGTCTCCGTGGAACTTCATATACATCAATAACGTAATATAACCTAACCTAACCCAACCTAACGCATCGGCGGTAATATTTGACAACATTCCTGGCGAGTTGGCCTCTACGTCACCGTGGGACCTTCATCTACATTAATAACTTAATATTACCTAACCTAACCCAAGCTAACATCTCGGCACTAATATTTGACCACATTCCTGGCGAGTTGGCCTCTACCTCTCCGTGGGACCTTCATATACATCAATATCTTAATTTAACCTAACCTAAACCAACGTAACACCTCGGCGGTAGTATTTGACAACATTCCTGCCTTGTTGGCCTCTATGTTTCCGTGGGACCTTTATATACATCAATAACATAATATTACCTGACCTAACCCAACCTAAGATCTCGGCACTAATATTTGACAACATTCCTGGCGGGTTGGCCTCTACTTCTCCGTGGGACCTTCATATACATCAATAACGTAATATAACCTAACCTAACCCAACCTATCATCTCGGCGGTAATATTTGACAACATTCCTGGCTAGTTGGCCTCTACGTCTCCGTGGGAATTTTATATACATCAATAACGTAATATAACCTAACCTAACCCAACCTATCATCTCGGCGGTAATATTTGACAACATTTCTGGCGAGTTGACCTCTACGTCTCCGTGGAGCCTTCATATACATCAATAACGTAGTATAACCTAACCTAACCCAACCTAACACATGGGCGGTAATATTTGACAACATTCCTGGCGAGTTGGCCTCTACGTCACCCTGGGACCTTCATATACATCAATAACGTAATATTACATAACTTATTCCAACCTAACATCTCGGCACTAATATTTGACAACATTCCTGGCGAGTTGGCTTCTACCTCTCAGTGGGACCTTCATATACATCAATAACGTAGTTTAACCTAACCTAAACCAACGTCACATCTCGGCGGTAATATTTGACAACATTCCTGTCTTGTTGGCCTCCATGTTTCCGTGGGACCTTCATATACATCAATAACATAATATTACCTGACCTAACCCAACCTAAGATCTCGGCACTAATATTTGACAACATTCCTGGCGAGTTGGCCTCTACGTCACCGTGGGACCTTCATCTACATCAATAACTTAATATTACCTAACCTAACCCAACCTAACATCTCGGCACTAATATTTGACCACATTCCTGGCGAGTTGGCCTCTACCTCTCCGTGGGACCTTCATATACATCAATATCTTAATTTAACCTAACCTAAACCAACGTAACACCTCGGCGGTAGTATTTGACAACATTCCTGCCTTGTTGGCCTCTATGTTTCCGTGGGACCTTTATATACATCAATAACATAATATTACCTGACCTAACCCAACCTAAGATCTCGGCACTAATATTTGACAACATTCCTGGCGGGTTGGCCTCTACTTCTCCGTGGGACCTTCATATACATCAATAACGTAATATAACCTAACCTAACCCAACCTATCATCTCGGCGGTAATATTTGACAACATTCCTGGCTAGTTGGCCTCTACGTCTCCGTGGGAATTTTATATACATCAATAACGTAATATAACCTAACCTAACCCAACCTATCATCTCGGCGGTAATATTTGACAACATTTCTGGCGAGTTGACCTCTACGTCTCCGTGGAGCCTTCATATACATCAATAACGTAGTATAACCTAACCTAACCCAACCTAACACATCGGCGGTAATATTTGACAACATTCCTGGCGAGTTGGCCTCTACGTCACCGTGGGACATTCATATTCATCAATAACGTAATATTACATAACTTATTCCAACCTAACATCTCGGCACTAATATTTGACAACATTCCTGGCGAGTTGGCTTCTACCTCTCAGTGGGACCTTCATATACATCAATAACGTAATTTAACCTAACCTAAACCAACGTAACATCTCGGCGGTAATATTTGACAACATTCCTGTCTTGTTGGCCTCCATGTTTCCGTGGGACCTTCATATACATCAATAACATAATATTACCTGACCTAACCCAACCTAAGATCTCGGCATTAATATTTGACAACATTCCTGGCGAGTTGGCCTCTGCCTCTCCGTGCGGCCTTCATATACATCAATAACGTAATATAATCTAACCTAACCCAACCTATCATCTCGGCGGTAATATTTGACAACATTCCTGGCCAGTTGGCCTCTACGTCTCCGTGGGGCCTTCATATACATCAATAACGTAATGTAACCTGACCTAACCCAACCTAAGATCTCGGCACTAATATTTGACAACATTCCCGGCGAGTTGGCCTCTACGTCACCGTGGGACCTTCATATACATCAATAACGTAATATAACCTAACCTAACCCAACCTAAGATCTCGGCACTAATATTTTACAACATTCCTGGCGAGTTGGCCTCTACGTCTCCGTGGGAATTTTATATACATCAATAACGTAATATAACCTAACCTAACCCAACCCAACTTCCCGGCACTAATATTTGACAACATTCCTGGCGAGTTGGCCTCTACCTCTCCGTGGGATCTTCATATACATCAATAACGTAATTTAACCTAACCTAACCCAACCTCACATCTCGGCACTAATATTTGACAACATTCCTGGCGAGTTGGCCTCTACCTCTTCGTGGCACCTTCATATTCATCAATATCTTAATTTAACCTAACCTAAACCAACGTAACATCTCGGCGGTAGTATTTGACAACATTCCTGGCTTGTTGGCCTCTATGTTTCCGTGGGACCTTTATATACATCAATAACGTAATATAACCTAACCTAGCCCAACCTATCATGTCGGCGGGAATATTTGACAAAATTCCTGGCGAGTTGGCCTCTACGTCTCCGTGGGACCTTCATATGCATTAATAACATAATATTACCTGACCTAACCCGACCTAAGGTCTCGGCGCTATTATTTGACAACATTCCTGGCGAGTTGACCTCTACGACTCCGTGGGACTTTTATATACATCAATAACGTAATTTAACCTAACCTAAACCAACGTAACACCTCGGCGGTAATATTTGACAACATTGCTGGCTTGTTGGCCTCTATGTTTCCGTGGGACCTTTATATACATCAATAACGTCATATAACCTAACCTAGCCCAACCTATCATATCGGCGGTAATATTTGACAACATTCCTGGCGAGTTGGCCTCTACGTCTCCGTGGAACCTTCATATACATCAATAACGTAATATTACCTAACCTTACCCAACCTAACATCTCGGCACTAATATTTGACAACATTCCTGGCGAGTTGGCCTCTGCCTCTCCGTGCGGCCTTCATATACATCAATAACGTAATATAATCTAAGCTAACCCAACCTATCATCTCGGCGGTAATATTTGACAACATTCCTGGCCAGTTGACCTCTACGTCTCCGTGGGGCCTTCATATACATCAATAACGTAATGTAACCTAACGTAACCCAACCTAACATCTCGGCGGTAATATTTGACAACATTCCTGGCGAGTTGGCCTCTACGTCTCCGTGGGGCCTTCATATACATCAATAACGTAATATAACCTAACCTAATCCAACCTAACACATCGGCGGTAATATTTGACAACATTCCTGGCGAGTTGGCCTCTACGTCACCGTGGGACCTTCATATACATCAATAACGTAATATTATCTAACTTAACCCAACCTAACATCTCGGCACTAATATTTGACAACATTCCTGGCGAGTTGGCCTCTACCTCTCAGTGGGACCTTCATATACATCAATAACGTAATTTAACCTAACCTAAACCAACGTAACATCTCGGCGGTAATATTTGACAACATTCCTGTCTTGTTGGCCTCCATGTTTCCGTGGGACCTTCATATACATCAATAACATAATATTACCTGACCTAACCCAACCTAAGATCTCGGCACTAATATTTGACAACATTCCTGGCGGGTTGGCCTCTACTTCTCCGTGGGACCTTCATATACATCAATAACGTAATATAACCTAACCTAAGCCAACCTATCATCTAGGCGGTAATATTTGACAACATTCCTGGCGAGTTGGCCTCTACGTCTCCGTGGGGCCTTCATATACATCAATAACGTAATATAACATTACATGACCCAGCCTAACCTTTCGGCGCTATTATTTGACGACATTCCTGGCTTACTGGCATTATGGTTTCCGTGGGACTTTGATATACATCAATAGCGTAATATAACCTAACCTAACCCAACCTAACCACTCGGCGCTATTATGTGACAACATTCCTGGCGAGTTGGCATCTACGTCTCCGTGGGACCTTCACATATATCAATAACGTAATATAACCTACACTAACCCAACCAAACCTTTCTGCGCTATTATTTGACAACATTCCTGGCGGGTTGGCCTCTACGTCACCGTGGGACTTTTATATACGTCAATAACGTAATATAACCTAACCTAACCCAATCTCACATCACAGCGGTAATATTTGACGACATTCCTGGCTTATTGGCCTCATGGTTTCCCTGGGACTTTTATATACATCAATAGCGTAATATAACCTAACCTAACCCAACCTAACATCTCGGTACTAATATTTGACAACATTCCTGGCGAGTTGGCCTCTACGTCTCCGTGAGACCTTCATATCCATCAGTAACGTAATATAACCTAATATAACCCGACCTAACCACTCGGCGGTAATATTTGACAACATTCCTGGCGATTTGGCCTCTACGTCTCCGTGAGACCTTCATATCCATCAATAACGTAATATAACCTAATATAACCCAACCTAACCTTTCGGCGTTATTATTTGACAACATTCCTGGCGAGCTGGCTTCTACGTCTCCGTGGAACTTCATATACATCAATAACGTAATATAACCTAACCTAACCCAACCTAACGCATCGGCGGTAATATTTGACAACATTCCTGGCGAGTTGGCCTCTACGTCACCGTGGGACCTTCATCTACATCAATAACTTAATATTACCTAACCTAACCCAACCTAACATCTCGGCACTAATATTTGACCACATTCCTGGCGAGTTGGCCTCTACCTCTCCGTGGGACCTTCATATACATCAATATCTTAATTTAACCTAACCTAAACCAACGTAACACCTCGGCGGTAGTATTTGACAACATTCCTGCCTTGTTGGCCTCTATGTTTCCGTGGGACCTTTATATACATCAATAACATAATATTACCTGACCTAACCCAACCTAAGATCTCGGCACTAATATTTGACAACATTCCTGGCGGGTTGGCCTCTACTTCTCCGTGGGACCTTCATATACATCAATAACGTAATATAACCTAACCTAACCCAACCTATCATCTCGGCGGTAATATTTGACAACATTCCTGGCTAGTTGGCCTCTACGTCTCCGTGGGAATTTTATATACATCAATAACGTAATATAACCTAACCTAACCCAACCTATCATCTCGGCGGTAATATTTGACAACATTTCTGGCGAGTTGACCTCTACGTCTCCGTGGAGCCTTCATATACATCAATAACGTAGTATAACCTAACCTAACCCAACCTAACACATCGGCGGTAATATTTGACAACATTCCTGGCGAGTTGGCCTCTACGTCACCGTGGGACATTCATATACATCAATAACGTAATATTACATAACTTATTCCAACCTAACATCTCGGCACTAATATTTGACAACATTCCTGGCGAGTTGGCTTCTACCTCTCAGTGGGACCTTCATATACATCAATAACGTAATTTAACCTAACCTAAACCAACGTAACATCTCGGCGGTAATATTTGACAACATTCCTGTCTTGTTGGCCTCCATGTTTCCGTGGGACCTTCATATACATCAATAACATAATATTACCTGACCTAACCCAACCTAAGATCTCGGCACTAATATTTTACAACATTCCTGGCGAGTTGGCCTCTACGTCTCCGTGGGAATTTTATATACATCAATAACGTAATATAACCTAACCTAACCCAACCCAACTTCCCGGCACTAATATTTGACAACATTCCTGGCGAGTTGGCCTCTACCTCTCCGTGGGATCTTCATATACATCAATAACGTAATTTAACCTAACCTAACCCAACCTCACATCTCGGCACTAATATTTGACAACATTCCTGGCGAGTTGGCCTCTACCTCTTCGTGGGACCTTCATATTCATCAATATCTTAATTTAACCTAACCTAAACCAATGTAACATCTCGGCGGTAGTATTTGACAACATTCCTGGCTTGTTGGCCTCTATGTTTCCGTGGGACCTTTATATACATCAATAACGTAATATAACCTAACCTAGCCCAACCTATCATGTCGGCGGGAATATTTGACAAAATTCCTGGCGAGTTGGCCTCTACGTCTCCGTGGGACCTTCATATACATTAATAACATAATATTACCTGACCTAACCCGACCTAAGATCTCGGCGCTATTATTTGACAACAATCCTGGCGAGTTGACCTCTACGACTCCGTGGGACTTTTATATACATCAATAACGTAATTTAACCTAACCTAAACCAACGTAACACCTCGGCGGTAATATTTGACAACATTGCTGGCTTGTTGGCCTCTATGTTTCCGTGGGACCTTTATATACATCAATAACGTCATATAACCTAACCTAGCCCAACCTATCATATCGGCGGTAATATTTGACAACATTCCTGGCGAGTTGGCCTCTACGTCTCCGTGGGACCTTCATATACATCAATAACGTAATATTACCTAACCTAACCCAACCTAACATCTCGGCACTAATATTTGACAACATTCCTGGCGAGTTGGCCTCTGCCTCTCCGTGCGGCCTTCATATACATCAATAACGTAATATAATCTAAGCTAACCCAACCTATCATCTCTGCGGTAATATTTGACAACATTCCTGGCCACTTGACCTCTACGTCTCCGTGGGGCCTTCATATACATCAATAACGTAATGTAACCTAACGTAACCGAACCTAACATCTCGGCGGTAATATTTGACAACATTCCTGGCGAGTTGGCCTCTACGTCTCCGTGGGGCCTTCATATACATCAATAACGTAATATAACCTAACCTAATCAAACCTAACACATCGGCGGTAATATTTGACAACATTCCTGGCGAGTTGGCCTCTACGTCACCGTGGGACCTTCATATACATCAATAACGTAATATTACCTAACTTAACCCAACCTCACATCTCGGCACTAATATTTGACAACATTCCTGGCCAGTTGACCTCTACGTCTCCGTGGGGCCTTCATATACATCAATAACGTAATGTAACCTAACGTAACCCAACCTAACATCTCGGCGGTAATATTTGACAACATTCCTGGCGAGTTGGCCTCTACGTCTCCGTGGGGCCTTCATATACATCAATAACGTAATATAACCTAACCTAATCCAACCTAACACATCGGCGGTAATATTTGACAACATTCCTGGCGAGTTGGCCTCTACGTCACCGTGGGACCTTCATATACATCAATAACGTAATATTATCTAACTTAACCCAACCTAACATCTCGGCACTAATATTTGACAACATTCCTGGCGAGTTGGCCTCTACCTCTCAGTGGGACCTTCATATACATCAATAACGTAATTTAACCTAACCTAAACCAACGTAACATCTCGGCGGTAATATTTGACAACATTCCTGTCTTGTTGGCCTCCATGTTTCCGTGGGACCTTCATATACATCAATAACATAATATTACCTGACCTAACCCAACCTAAGATCTCGGCACTAATATTTGACAACATTCCTGGCGGGTTGGCCTCTACTTCTCCGTGGGACCTTCATATACATCAATAACGTAATATAACCTAACCTAAGCCAACCTATCATCTAGGCGGTAATATTTGACAACATTCCTGGCGAGTTGGCCTCTACGTCTCCGTGGGGCCTTCATATACATCAATAACGTAATATAACATTACATGACCCAGCCTAACCTTTCGGCGCTATTATTTGACGACATTCCTGGCTTACTGGCATTATGGTTTCCGTGGGACTTTGATATACATCAATAGCGTAATATAACCTAACCTAACCCAACCTAACCACTCGGCGCTATTATGTGACAACATTCCTGGCGAGTTGGCATCTACGTCTCCGTGGGACCTTCACATATATCAATAACGTAATATAACCTACACTAACCCAACCAAACCTTTCTGCGCTATTATTTGACAACATTCCTGGCGGGTTGGCCTCTACGTCACCGTGGGACTTTTATATACGTCAATAACGTAATATAACCTAACCTAACCCAATCTCACATCACAGCGGTAATATTTGACGACATTCCTGGCTTATTGGCCTCATGGTTTCCCTGGGACTTTTATATACATCAATAGCGTAATATAACCTAACCTAACCCAACCTAACATCTCGGTACTAATATTTGACAACATTCCTGGCGAGTTGGCCTCTACGTCTCCGTGAGACCTTCATATCCATCAGTAACGTAATATAACCTAATATAACCCGACCTAACCACTCGGCGGTAATATTTGACAACATTCCTGGCGATTTGGCCTCTACGTCTCCGTGAGACCTTCATATCCATCAATAACGTAATATAACCTAATATAACCCAACCTAACCTTTCGGCGTTATTATTTGACAACATTCCTGGCGAGCTGGCTTCTACGTCTCCGTGGAACTTCATATACATCAATAACGTAATATAACCTAACCTAACCCAACCTAACGCATCGGCGGTAATATTTGACAACATTCCTGGCGAGTTGGCCTCTACGTCACCGTGGGACCTTCATCTACATCAATAACTTAATATTACCTAACCTAACCCAACCTAACATCTCGGCACTAATATTTGACCACATTCCTGGCGAGTTGGCCTCTACCTCTCCGTGGGACCTTCATATACATCAATATCTTAATTTAACCTAACCTAAACCAACGTAACACCTCGGCGGTAGTATTTGACAACATTCCTGCCTTGTTGGCCTCTATGTTTCCGTGGGACCTTTATATACATCAATAACATAATATTACCTGACCTAACCCAACCTAAGATCTCGGCACTAATATTTGACAACATTCCTGGCGGGTTGGCCTCTACTTCTCCGTGGGACCTTCATATACATCAATAACGTAATATAACCTAACCTAACCCAACCTATCATCTCGGCGGTAATATTTGACAACATTCCTGGCTAGTTGGCCTCTACGTCTCCGTGGGAATTTTATATACATCAATAACGTAATATAACCTAACCTAACCCAACCTATCATCTCGGCGGTAATATTTGACAACATTTCTGGCGAGTTGACCTCTACGTCTCCGTGGAGCCTTCATATACATCAATAACGTAGTATAACCTAACCTAACCCAACCCAACTTCCCGGCACTAATATTTGACAACATTCCTGGCGAGTTGGCCTCTACCTCTCCGTGGGATCTTCATATACATCAATAACGTAATTTAACCTAACCTAACCCAACCTCACATCTCGGCACTAATATTTGACAACATTCCTGGCGAGTTGGCCTCTACCTCTTCGTGGGACCTTCATATTCATCAATATCTTAATTTAACCTAACCTAAACCAATGTAACATCTCGGCGGTAGTATTTGACAACATTCCTGGCTTGTTGGCCTCTATGTTTCCGTGGGACCTTTATATACATCAATAACGTAATATAACCTAACCTAGCCCAACCTATCATGTCGGCGGGAATATTTGACAAAATTCCTGGCGAGTTGGCCTCTACGTCTCCGTGGGACCTTCATATACATTAATAACATAATATTACCTGACCTAACCCGACCTAAGATCTCGGCGCTATTATTTGACAACAATCCTGGCGAGTTGACCTCTACGACTCCGTGGGACTTTTATATACATCAATAACGTAATTTAACCTAACCTAAACCAACGTAACACCTCGGCGGTAATATTTGACAACATTGCTGGCTTGTTGGCCTCTATGTTTCCGTGGGACCTTTATATACATCAATAACGTCATATAACCTAACCTAGCCCAACCTATCATATCGGCGGTAATATTTGACAACATTCCTGGCGAGTTGGCCTCTACGTCTCCGTGGGACCTTCATATACATCAATAACGTAATATTACCTAACCTAACCCAACCTAACATCTCGGCACTAATATTTGACAACATTCCTGGCGAGTTGGCCTCTGCCTCTCCGTGCGGCCTTCATATACATCAATAACGTAATATAATCTAAGCTAACCCAACCTATCATCTCTGCGGTAATATTTGACAACATTCCTGGCCACTTGACCTCTACGTCTCCGTGGGGCCTTCATATACATCAATAACGTAATGTAACCTAACGTAACCGAACCTAACATCTCGGCGGTAATATTTGACAACATTCCTGGCGAGTTGGCCTCTACGTCTCCGTGGGGCCTTCATATACATCAATAACGTAATATAACCTAACCTAATCAAACCTAACACATCGGCGGTAATATTTGACAACATTCCTGGCGAGTTGGCCTCTACGTCACCGTGGGACCTTCATATACATCAATAACGTAATATTACCTAACTTAACCCAACCTCACATCTCGGCACTAATATTTGACAACATTCCTGGCCAGTTGACCTCTACGTCTCCGTGGGGCCTTCATATACATCAATAACGTAATGTAACCTAACGTAACCCAACCTAACATCTCGGCGGTAATATTTGACAACATTCCTGGCGAGTTGGCCTCTACGTCTCCGTGGGGCCTTCATATACATCAATAACGTAATATAACCTAACCTAATCCAACCTAACACATCGGCGGTAATATTTGACAACATTCCTGGCGAGTTGGCCTCTACGTCACCGTGGGACCTTCATATACATCAATAACGTAATATTATCTAACTTAACCCAACCTAACATCTCGGCACTAATATTTGACAACATTCCTGGCGAGTTGGCCTCTACCTCTCAGTGGGACCTTCATATACATCAATAACGTAATTTAACCTAACCTAAACCAACGTAACATCTCGGCGGTAATATTTGACAACATTCCTGTCTTGTTGGCCTCCATGTTTCCGTGGGACCTTCATATACATCAATAACATAATATTACCTGACCTAACCCAACCTAAGATCTCGGCACTAATATTTGACAACATTCCTGGCGGGTTGGCCTCTACTTCTCCGTGGGACCTTCATATACATCAATAACGTAATATAACCTAACCTAAGCCAACCTATCATCTAGGCGGTAATATTTGACAACATTCCTGGCGAGTTGGCCTCTACGTCTCCGTGGGGCCTTCATATACATCAATAACGTAATATAACATTACATGACCCAGCCTAACCTTTCGGCGCTATTATTTGACGACATTCCTGGCTTACTGGCATTATGGTTTCCGTGGGACTTTGATATACATCAATAGCGTAATATAACCTAACCTAACCCAACCTAACCACTCGGCGCTATTATGTGACAACATTCCTGGCGAGTTGGCATCTACGTCTCCGTGGGACCTTCACATATATCAATAACGTAATATAACCTACACTAACCCAACCAAACCTTTCTGCGCTATTATTTGACAACATTCCTGGCGGGTTGGCCTCTACGTCTCCGTGGGACTTTTATATACGTCAATAACGTAATATAACCTAACCTAACCCAATCTCACATCACAGCGGTAATATTTGACGACATTCCTGGCTTATTGGCCTCATGGTTTCCCTGGGACTTTTATATACATCAATAGCGTAATATAACCTAACCTAACCCAACCTAACATCTCGGTACTAATATTTGACAACATTCCTGGCGAGTTGGCCTCTACGTCTCCGTGAGACCTTCATATCCATCAGTAACGTAATATAACCTAATATAACCCGACCTAACCACTCGGCGGTAATATTTGACAACATTCCTGGCGATTTGGCCTCTACGTCTCCGTGAGACCTTCATATCCATCAATAACGTAATATAACCTAATATAACCCAACCTAACCTTTCGGCGTTATTATTTGACAACATTCCTGGCGAGCTGGCTTCTACGTCTCCGTGGAACTTCATATACATCAATAACGTAATATAACCTAACCTAACCCAACCTAACGCATCGGCGGTAATATTTGACAACATTCCTGGCGAGTTGGCCTCTACGTCACCGTGGGACCTTCATCTACATCAATAACTTAATATTACCTAACCTAACCCAACCTAACATCTCGGCACTAATATTTGACCACATTCCTGGCGAGTTGGCCTCTACCTCTCCGTGGGACCTTCATATACATCAATATCTTAATTTAACCTAACCTAAACCAACGTAACACCTCGGCGGTAGTATTTGACAACATTCCTGCCTTGTTGGCCTCTATGTTTCCGTGGGACCTTTATATACATCAATAACATAATATTACCTGACCTAACCCAACCTAAGATCTCGGCACTAATATTTGACAACATTCCTGGCGGGTTGGCCTCTACTTCTCCGTGGGACCTTCATATACATCAATAACGTAATATAACCTAACCTAACCCAACCTATCATCTCGGCGGTAATATTTGACAACATTCCTGGCTAGTTGGCCTCTACGTCTCCGTGGGAATTTTATATACATCAATAACGTAATATAAACTAACCTAACCCAACCTATCATCTCGGCGGTAATATTTGACAACATTTCTGGCGAGTTGACCTCTACGTCTCCGTGGAGCCTTCATATACATCAATAACGTAGTATAACCTAACCTAACCCAACCTAACACATCGGCAGTAATATTTGACAACATTCCTGGCGAGTTGGCCTCTACGTCACCGTGGGACATTCATATACATCAATAACGTAATATTACATAACTTATTCCAACCTAACATCTCGGCACTAATATTTGACAACATTCCTGGCGAGTTGGCTTCTACCTCTCAGTGGGACCTTCATATACATCAATAACGTAATTTAACCTAACCTAAACCAACGTAACATCTCGGCGGTAATATTTGACAACATTCCTGTCTTGTTGGCCTCCATGTTTCCGTGGGACCTTCATATACATCAATAACATAATATTACCTGACCTAACCCAACCTAAGATCTCGGCACTAATATTTTACAACATTCCTGGCGAGTTGGCCTCTACGTCTCCCTGGGAATTTTATATACATCAATAACGTAATATAACCTAACCTAACCCAACCCAACTTCCCGGCACTAATATTTGACAACATTCCTGGCGAGTTGGCCTCTACCTCTCCGTGGGATCTTCATATACATCAATAACGTAATTTAACCTAACCTAACCCAACCTCACATCTCGGCACTAATATTTGACAACATTCCTGGCGAGTTGGCCTCTACCTCTTCGTGGGACCTTCATATTCATCAATATCTTAATTTAACCTAACCTAAACCAACGTAACATCTCGGCGGTAGTATTTGACAACATTCCTGGCTTGTTGGCCTCTATGTTTCCGTGGGACCTTTATATACATCAATAACGTAATATAACCTAACCTAGCCCAACCTATCATGTCGGCGGGAATATTTGACAAAATTCCTGGCGAGTTGGCCTCTACGTCTCCGTGGGACCTTCATATACATTAATAACATAATATTACCTGACCTAACCCGACCTAAGATCTCGGCGCTATTATTTGACAACAATCCTGGCGAGTTGACCTCTACGACTCCGTGGGACTTTTATATACATCAATAACGTAATTTAACCTAACCTAAACCAACGTAACACCTCGGCGGTAATATTTGACAACATTGCTGGCTTGTTGGCCTCTATGTTTCCGTGGGACCTTTATATACATCAATAACGTCATATAACCTAACCTAGCCCAACCTATCATATCGGCGGTAATATTTGACAACATTCCTGGCGAGTTGGCCTCTACGTCTCCGTGGGACCTTCATATACATCAATAACGTAATATTACCTAACCTAACCCAACCTAACATCTCGGCACTAATATTTGACAACATTCCTGGCGAGTTGGCCTCTGCCTCTCCGTGCGGCCTTCATATACATCAATAACGTAATATAATCTAAGCTAACCCAACCTATCATCTCGGCGGTAATATTTGACAACATTCCTGGCCACTTGACCTCTACGTCTCCGTGGGGCCTTCATATACATCAATAACGTAATGTAACCTAACGTAACCCAACCTAACATCTCGGCGGTAATATTTGACAACATTCCTGGCGAGTTGGCCTCTACGTCTCCGTGGGGCCTTCATATACATCAATAACGTAATATAACCTAACCTAATCAAACCTAACACATCGGCGGTAATATTTGACAACATTCCTGGCGAGTTGGCCTCTACGTCACCGTGGGACCTTCATATACATCAATAACGTAATATTACCTAACTTAACCCAACCTAACATCTCAGCACTAATATTTGACAACATTCCTGGCGAGTTGGCCTCTACCTCTCAGTGGGACCTTCATATACATCAATAACGTAATTTAACCTAACCTAAACCAACGTAACATCTCGGCGGTAATATTTGACAACATTCCTGTCTTGTTGGCCTCTATGTTTCCGTGGGACCTTCATATACATCAATAACATAATATTACCTGACCTAACCCAACCTAAGAACTCGGCACTAATATTTGACAACATTCCCGGCGAGTTGGCCTCTACGTCACCGTGGGACCTTCATATACATCAATAACGTAATATAACCTAACCTAACCCAACCTAAGATCTCGGCACTAATATTTTACAACATTCCTGGCGAGTTGGCCTCTACGTCTCCGTGGGAATTTTATATACATCAATAACGTAATATAACCTAACCTGACCCAACCCAACTTCCCGGCACTAATATTTGACAACATTCCTGGCGAGTTGGCGTCTACCTCTCCGTGGGATCTTCATATACATCAATAACGTAATTTAACCTAACCTAACCCAACCTCACATCTCGGCACTAATATTTGACAACATTCCTGGCGAGTTGGCCTCTACCTCTTCGTGGGACCTTCATATTCATCAATATCTTAATTTAACCTAACCTAAACCAACGTAACATCTCGGCGGTAGTATTTGACAACATTCCTGGCTTGTTGGCCTCTATGTTTCCGTGGGACCTTTATATACATCAATAACGTCATATAACCTAACCTAGCCCAACCTATCATATCGGCGGTAATATTTGACAACATTCCTGGCGAGTTGGCCTCTACGTCTCCGTGGGACCTTCATATACATCAATAACGTAATATTACCTAACCTAACCCAACCTAACATCTCGGCACTAATATTTGACAACATTCCTGGCGAGTTGGCCTCTGCCTCTCCGTGCGGCCTTCATATACATCAATAACGTAATATAATCTAAGCTAACCCAACCTATCATCTCGGCGGTAATATTTGACAACATTCCTGGCCAGTTGACCTCTACGTCTCCGTGGGGCCTTCATATACATCAATAACGTAATGTAACCTAACCTAACCCAACCTAACATCTCGGCGGTAATATTTGACAACATTCCTGGCGAGTTGGCCTCTACGTCTCCGTGGGCCTTCATATACATCAATAACGTAATATAACCTAACCTAATCCAAACTAACACATCGGCGGTAATATTTGACAACATTCCTGGCGAGTTGGCCTCTACGTCACGGTGGGACCTTCATATACATCAATAACGTAATATTACCTAACTTAACCCAACCTAACATCTCGGCACTAATATTTGACAACATTCCTGGCGAGTTGGCCTCTACCTCTCAGTGGGACCTTCATATACATCAATAACGTAATTTAACCTAACCTAAACCAACGTAACATATCGGCGGTAATATTTGACAACATTCCTGTCTTGTTGGCCTCCATGTTTCCGTGGGACCTTCATATACATCAATAACATAATATTACCTGACCTAACCCAACCTAAGATCTCGGCACTAATATTTTACAACATTCCTGGCGAGTTGGCCTCTACGTCTCCGTGGGACCTTCATATGCATCAATAACGTAATATAACCTAACCTAACCCAACCTATCATCTCGGCGGTAATATTTGACAACATTCCTGGCGAGTTGTCCTCTACGTCTCCGTGGGAATTTTATATACATCAATAACGTAATATAAACTAACCTAACCCAACCTATCATCTCGGCGGTAATATTTGACAACATTTCTGGCGAGTTGACCTCTACGTCTCCGTGGAGCCTTCATATACATCAATAACGTAGTATAACCTAACCTAACCCAACCTAACACATCGGCAGTAATATTTGACAACATTCCTGGCGAGTTGGCCTCTACGTCACCGTGGGACATTCATATACATCAATAACGTAATATTACATAACTTATTCCAACCTAACATCTCGGCACTAATATTTGACAACATTCCTGGCGAGTTGGCTTCTACCTCTCAGTGGGACCTTCATATACATCAATAACGTAATTTAACCTAACCTAAACCAACGTAACATCTCGGCGGTAATATTTGACAACATTCCTGTCTTGTTGGCCTCCATGTTTCCGTGGGACCTTCATATACATCAATAACATAATATTACCTGACCTAACCCAACCTAAGATCTCGGCACTAATATTTTACAACATTCCTGGCGAGTTGGCCTCTACGTCTCCCTGGGAATTTTATATACATCAATAACGTAATATAACCTAACCTAACCCAACCCAACTTCCCGGCACTAATATTTGACAACATTCCTGGCGAGTTGGCCTCTACCTCTCCGTGGGATCTTCATATACATCAATAACGTAATTTAACCTAACCTAACCCAACCTCACATCTCGGCACTAATATTTGACAACATTCCTGGCGAGTTGGCCTCTACCTCTTCGTGGGACCTTCATATTCATCAATATCTTAATTTAACCTAACCTAAACCAACGTAACATCTCGGCGGTAGTATTTGACAACATTCCTGGCTTGTTGGCCTCTATGTTTCCGTGGGACCTTTATATACATCAATAACGTAATATAACCTAACCTAGCCCAACCTATCATGTCGGCGGGAATATTTGACAAAATTCCTGGCGAGTTGGCCTCTACGTCTCCGTGGGACCTTCATATACATTAATAACATAATATTACCTGACCTAACCCGACCTAAGATCTCGGCGCTATTATTTGACAACAATCCTGGCGAGTTGACCTCTACGACTCCGTGGGACTTTTATATACATCAATAACGTAATTTAACCTAACCTAAACCAACGTAACACCTCGGCGGTAATATTTGACAACATTGCTGGCTTGTTGGCCTCTATGTTTCCGTGGGACCTTTATATACATCAATAACGTCATATAACCTAACCTAGCCCAACCTATCATATCGGCGGTAATATTTGACAACATTCCTGGCGAGTTGGCCTCTACGTCTCCGTGGGACCTTCATATACATCAATAACGTAATATTACCTAACCTAACCCAACCTAACATCTCGGCACTAATATTTGACAACATTCCTGGCGAGTTGGCCTCTGCCTCTCCGTGCGGCCTTCATATACATCAATAACGTAATATAATCTAAGCTAACCCAACCTATCATCTCGGCGGTAATATTTGACAACATTCCTGGCCACTTGACCTCTACGTCTCCGTGGGGCCTTCATATACATCAATAACGTAATGTAACCTAACGTAACCCAACCTAACATCTCGGCGGTAATATTTGACAACATTCCTGGCGAGTTGGCCTCTACGTCTCCGTGGGGCCTTCATATACATCAATAACGTAATATAACCTAACCTAATCAAACCTAACACATCGGCGGTAATATTTGACAACATTCCTGGCGAGTTGGCCTCTACGTCACCGTGGGACCTTCATATACATCAATAACGTAATATTACCTAACTTAACCCAACCTAACATCTCAGCACTAATATTTGACAACATTCCTGGCGAGTTGGCCTCTACCTCTCAGTGGGACCTTCATATACATCAATAACGTAATTTAACCTAACCTAAACCAACGTAACATCTCGGCGGTAATATTTGACAACATTCCTGTCTTGTTGGCCTCTATGTTTCCGTGGGACCTTCATATACATCAATAACGTAATATAACCTAACCTAATCCAAACTAACACATCGGCGGTAATATTTGACAACATTCCTGGCGAGTTGGCCTCTACGTCACGGTGGGACCTTCATATACATCAATAACGTAATATTACCTAACTTAACCCAACCTAACATCTCGGCACTAATATTTGACAACATTCCTGGCGAGTTGGCCTCTACCTCTCAGTGGGACCTTCATATACATCAATAACGTAATTTAACCTAACCTAAACCAACGTAACATATCGGCGGTAATATTTGACAACATTCCTGTCTTGTTGGCCTCCATGTTTCCGTGGGACCTTCATATACATCAATAACATAATATTACCTGACCTAACCCAACCTAAGATCTCGGCACTAATATTTTACAACATTCCTGGCGAGTTGGCCTCTACGTCTCCGTGGGACCTTCATATGCATCAATAACGTAATATAACCTAACCTAACCCAACCTATCATCTCGGCGGTAATATTTGACAACATTCCTGGCGAGTTGTCCTCTACGTCTCCGTGGGGCCTTCATATACATCAATAACGTAGTATAACCTAACCTAACCCAACCTAACACATCGGCGGTAATATTTGACAACATTCCTGGCGGGTTGGCCTCTACGTCACCGTGGGACCTTCATATACATCAATAACGTAATATTACCTAACCTAACCCAACCTAACATCTCGGCACTAATATTTGACAACAATCCTGGCGAGTTGGCCTCTACCTCTCCGTAGGACCTTCATATACATCAATAACGTAATATAACCTAACCTAATCCAACCTAAGATCTCGGCACTAATATTTTACAACATTCCTGGGGAGTTGGCCTCTACGTCTCCGTGGGAATTTTATATACATCAATAACGTAATATAACCTAACCTAACCCAACCCAACTTCCCGGCACTAATATTTGACAACATTCCTGGCGAGTAGGCCTCTACCTCTCCGTGGGACCTTCATATACATCAATAACGTAATTTAACCTAACCTAAACCAACGTAACATCTCGGCGGTAATATTTGACAACATTCCTGTCTTGTTGGCGTCCATGTTTCCGTGGGACCTTCATATACATCAATAACATAATATTACCTGACCTAACCCAACCTCAGATCTCGGCACTAATATTTGACAACATTCCTGGCGAGTTGGCCTCTACGTCTCCGTGGGACCTTCATATACATCAATAACGTAATATCACCTAACCTAACCCAACCTATCATCTCGGCGGTAATATTTGACAGCATTCCTGGCGAGTTGGCCTCTACGTCTCCGTGGGGCCTTCATATGCATCAATAACGTTGTATAACCTAACCTAACCCAACCTAACACATCGGCGGTAATATTTGACAACATTCCTGGCGAGTTGGCCTCTACGTCTCCGTGGGGCCTTCATATACATCAATAACGTAATATAACCTAACCTAACCCAACCTAACATATCGGCGGTAATATTTGACAACATTCCTGGCAGGTTGGCCTCTACGTCACCGTGGGGCCTTCATATACATCAATAACGTAATATTACCTGACCTGACCCAACCTCAGGTCTCGGCACTAATATTTGACAACATTCCTGGCGAGTTGGCCTCTACGTCTCCGTGCGACCTTCATATACATCAATAACGTAATATCACCTAACCTAACCCAACCTATCATCTCGGCGGTAATATTTGACAGCATTCCTGGCGAGTTGGCTTCTACGTCTCCGTGGGGCCTTCATATGCATCAATAACGTAGTATAACCTAACCTAACCCAACCTAACACATCGGCGGTAATATTTGACAACATTCCTGGCGAGTTGGCCTCTACGTCTCCGTGGGGCCTTCATATACATCAATAACGTAATATAACCTAACCTAACCCAACCTAACATATCGGCGGTAATATTTGACAACATTCCTGGCGAGTTGGCCTCTACGTCTCCGTGGGGCCTTCATATACATCAATAACGTAATATAACCTAACCTGACTCAACCTATCATCTTGGCGTTAATATTTGACAACATTCCTGGCGAGTTGGCCTCTACGTCTCCGTGAGACCTTCATATCCATCAATAACGTAATATAACCTAATATAACCCGACCTAACCACTCGGCGCTATTATGTAACAACATTCCTGGCGAGTTGGCCTCTACGTCTCCGTGGGACCTTCACATACATCAATAACGTAATATAACCTAATCTAACCCAACCTAACTTTTCGGCGCTATTATTTGACAACTTTCCTGGCGGTTTGGCCTCTACGTCTCCGCGGGGCCTTTATATACATCAATAACGTAATGTAACCTAACCTAACCCAACCCAATCTCTCGGAACTAATATTTGACAACATTCCTGTCTTGTTGGCCTCCATGTTTCCGTGGGACCTTCATATACATCAATAACATAATATTACCTGACCTAACCCAACCTAAGATCTCGGCACTAATATTTTACAACATTCCTGGCGAGTTGGCCTCTACGTCTCCGTGGGACCTTCATATACATCAATAACGTAATATAACCTAACCTAACCAAACCTATCATCTCGGCGGTAATATTTGACAACATTCCTGGCGAGTTGGCCTCTACGTCTCCGTGGGGCCTTCATATACATCAATAACGTAGTATAACCTAACCTAACCCAACCTAACACATCGGCGGTAATATTTGACAACATTCCTGGCGGGTTGGCCTCTACGTCACCGTGGGACCTTCATATACATCAATAACGTAATATTACCTAACCTAACCCAACCTAACATCTCGGCACTAATATTTGACAACAATCCTGGCGAGTTGGCCTCTACCTCTCCGTAGGACCTTCATATACATCAATAACGTAATATAACCTAACCTAACCCAACCTAAGATCTCGGCACTAATATTTTACAACATTCCTGGGGAGTTGGCCTCTACGTCTCCGTGGGAATTTTATATACATCAATAACGTAATATAACCTAACCTAACCCAACCCAACTTCGCGGCACTAATATTTGACAACATTCCTGGCGAGTAGGCCTCTACCTCTCCGTGGGACCTTCATATACATCAATAACGTAATTTAACCTAACCTAAACCAACGTAACATCTCGGCGGTAATATTTGACAACATTCCTGTCTTGTTGGCGTCCATGTTTCCGTGGGACCTTCATATACATCAATAACATAATATTACCTGACCTAACCCAACCTCAGATCTCGGCACTAATATTTGACAACATTCCTGGCGAGTTGGCCTCTACGTCTCCGTGGGACCTTCATATACATCAATAACGTAATATCACCTAACCTAACCCAACCTATCATCTCGGCGGTAATATTTGACAACATTCCTGTCTTGCTGGCCTCCATGTTTCCGTGGGACCTTCATATACATCAATAACATAATATTACCTGACCTAACCCAACCTAAGATCTCGGCACTAATATTTGACAACATTCCTGGCGGGTTGGCCTCTACTTCTCCGTGGGACCTTCATATACATCAATAACGTAATATAACCTAACCTAAGCCAACCTATCATCTAGGCGGTAATATTTGACAACATTCCTGGCGAGTTGGCCTCTACGTCTGCGTGGGGCCTTCATATACATCAATAACGTAATATAACATTACATGACCCAGCCTAACCTTTCGGCGCTATTATTTGACGACATTCCTGGCTTATTGGCATTATGGTTTCCGTGCGACTTTGATATACATCAATAGCGTAATATAACCTAACCTAACCCAACCTAACCACTCGGCGCTATTATGTGACAACATTCCTGGCGAGTTGGCATCTACGTCTCCGTGGGACCTTCACATATATCAATAACGTAATATAACCTACACTAACCCAACCAAACCTTTCTGCGCTATTATTTGACAACATTCCTGGCGGGTTGGCCTCTACGTCTCCGTGGGACTTTTATATACGTCAATAACGTAATATAACCTAACCTAACCCAATCTCACATCACAGCGGTAATATTTGACGACATTCCTGGCTTATTGGCCTCATGGTTTCCGTGGGACTTTTATATACATCAATAGCGTAATATAACCTAACCTAACCCAACCTAACATCTCGGTACTAATATTTGTCAACATTCCTGGCGAGTTGGCCTCTACGTCTCCGTGAGACCTTCATATCCATCAGTAACGTAATATAACCTAATATAACCCGACCTAACCACTCGGCGGTAATATTTGACAACATTCCTGGCGATTTGGCCTCTACGTCTCCGTGAGACCTTCATATCCATCAATAACGTAATATAACCTAATATAACCCAACCTAACCTTTCGGCGTTATTATTTGACAACATTCCTGGCGAGCTGGCCTCTACGTCTCCGTGGAACTTCATATACATCAATAACGTAATATAACCTAACCTAACCCAACCTAACGCATCGGCGGTAATATTTGACAACATTCCTGGCGAGTTGGCCTCTACGTCACCGTGGGACCTTCATCTACATCAATAACTTAATATTACCTAACCTAACCCAACCTAACATCTCGGCACTAATATTTGACCACATTCCTGGCGAGTTGGCCTCTACCTCTCCGTGGGACCTTCATATACATCAATATCTTAATTTAACCTAACCTAAACCAACGTAACACCTCGGCGGTAGTATTTGACAACATTCCTGGCTTGTTGGCCTCTATGTTTCCGTGGGACCTTCATATACATCAATAACGTAATATCACCTAACCTAACCCAACCTATCATCTCGGCGGTAATATTTGACAACATTCCTGTCTTGTTGGCCTCCATGTTTCCGTGGGACCTTCATATACATCAATAACATAATATTACCTGACCTAACCCAACCTAAGATCTCGGCACTAATATTTGACAACATTCCTGGCGGGTTGGCCTCTACTTCTCCGTGGGACCTTCATATACATCAATAACGTAATATAACCTAACCTAAGCCAACCTATCATCTAGGCGGTAATATTTGACAACATTCCTGGCGAGTTGGCCTCTACTTCTCCGTGGGGCCTTCATATACATCAATAACGTAATATAACATTACATGACCCAGCCTAACCTTTCGGCGCTATTATTTGACGACATTCCTGGCTTATTGGCATTATGGTTTCCGTGCGACTTTGATATACATCAATAGCGTAATATAACCTAACCTAACCCAACCTAACCACTCGGCGCTATTATGTGACAACATTCCTGGCGAGTTGGCATCTACGTCTCCGTGGGACCTTCACATATGTCAATAACGTAATATAACCTACACTAACCCAACCAAACCTTTCTGCGCTATTATTTGACAACATTCCTGGCGGGTTGGCCTCTACGTCTCCGTGGGACTTTTATATACGTCAATAACGTAATATAACCCAACCTAACCCAATCTCACATCACAGCGGTAATATTTGACGACATTCCTGGCTTATTGGCCTCATGGTTTCCGTGGGACTTTTATATACATCAATAGCGTAATATAACCTAACCTAACCCAACCTATCATCTCGGCGGTAATATTTGACAACATTCCTGTCTTGTTGGCCTCCATGTTTCCGTGGGACCTTCATATACATCAATAACATAATATTACCTGACCTAACCCAACCTAAGATCTCGGCACTAATATTTGACAACATTCCTGGCGATTTGGCCTCTACGTCTCCGTGAGACCTTCATATCCATCAATAACGTAATATAACCTAATATAACCCAACCTAACCTTTCGGCGTTATTATTTGACAACATTCCTGGCGAGCTGGCCTCTACGTCTCCGTGGAACTTCATATACATCAATAACGTAATATAACCTAACCTAACCCAACCTAACGCATCGGCGGTAATATTTGACAACATTCCTAGCGAGTTGGCCTCTACGTCACCGTGGGACCTTCATATACATCAATAACGTAATATTACATAACTTATTCCAACCTAACATCTCGGCACTAATATTTGACAACATTCCTGGCGAGTTGGCTTCTACCTCTCAGTGGGACCTTCATATACATCAATAACGTAATTTAACCTGACCTAAACCAACGTAACATCTCGGCGGTAATATTTGACAACATTCCTGTCTTGTTGGCCTCCATGTTTCCGTGGGACCTTTATATACATCAATAACGTAATATAACCTAACCTAGCCCAACCTATCATGTCGGCGGGAATATTTGACAAAATGCCTGGCGAGTTGGCCTCTACGTCTCCGTGGGACCTTCATATACATTAATAACATAATATTACCTGACCTAGCCCGACCTAAGATCTCGGCGCTATTATTTGACAACATTACTGGCGAGTTGACCTCTACGACTCCGTGGGACTTTTATATACATCAATAACGTAATTTAACCTAACCTAAACCAACGTAACACCTCGGCGGTAATATTTGACAACATTGCTGGCTTGTTGGCCTCTACGTTTCCGTGGGACCTTTATATACATCAATAACGTCATATAACCTAACCTAGCCCAACCTATCATATCGGCGGTAATATTTGACAACATTCCTGGCGAGTTGGCCTCTACGTCTCCGTGGGACCTTCATATACATCAATAACGTAATATTACCTAACCTAACCCAACCTAACATCTCGGCACTAATATTTGACAACATTCCTGGCGAGTTGGCCTCTGCCTCTCCGTGCGGCCTTCATATACATCAATAACGTAATATAATCTAAGCTAACCCAACCTATCATCTCGGCGGTAATATTTGACAACATTCCTGGCCAGTTGACCTCTACGTCTCCGTGGGGTCTTCATATACATCAATAACGTAATGTAACCTAACCTAACCCAACCTAACATCTCGGCGGTAATATTTGACAACATTCCTGGCGAGTTGGCCTCTACGTATCCGTGGGGCCTTCATATACATCAATAACGTAATATAACCTAACCTAATCCAACCTAACACATCGGCGGTAATATTTGACAACATTCCTGGCGAGTTGGCCTCTACGTCACCGTGGGACCTTCATATACATCAATAACGTAATATTACCTAACTTAACCCAACCTAACATCTCGGCACTAATATTTGACCACATTCCTGGCGAGTTGGCCTCTACCTCTCCGTGGGACCTTCATATACATCAATATCTTAATTTAACCTAACCTAAACCAACGTAACACCTCGGCGGTAGTATTTGACAACATTCCTGGCTTGTTGGCCTCTATGTTTCCGTGGGACCTTCATATACATCAATAACATAATATTACCTGACCTAACCCAACCTAAGATCTCGGCACTAATATTTGACAACATTCCTGGCGATTTGGCCTCTACGTCTCCGTGAGACCTTCATATCCATCAATAACGTAATATAACCTAATATAACCCAACCTAACCTTTCGGCGTTATTATTTGACAACATTCCTGGCGAGCTGGCCTCTACGTCTCCGTGGAACTTCATATACATCAATAACGTAATATAACCTAACCTAACCCAACCTAACGCATCGGCGGTAATATTTGACAACATTCCTGGCGAGTTGGCCTCTACGTCACCGTGGGACCTTCATATACATCAATAACGTAATATTACATAACTTATTCCAACCTAACATCTCGGCACTAATATTTGACAACATTCCTGGCGAGTTGGCTTCTACCTCTCAGTGGGACCTTCATATACATCAATAACGTAATTTAACCTGACCTAAACCAACGTAACATCTCGGCGGTAATATTTGACAACATTCCTGTCTTGTTGGCCTCCATGTTTCCGTGGGACCTTCATATACATCAATAACATAATATTACCTGACCTAACCCAACCTAAGATCTCGGCAATAATATTTGACAACATTCCCGGCGAGTTGGCCTCTACGTCACCGTGGGACTTTCATATACATCAATAACGTAATATAACCTAACCTAACCCAACCTAAGATCTCGGCACTAATATTTTACAACATTCCTGGCGAGTTGGCCTCTACGTCTCCGTGGGAATTTTATATACATCAATAACGTAATATAACCTAACCTAACCCAACCCAACTTCCCGGCACTAATATTTGACAACATTCCTGACGAGTTGGCCTCTACCTCTCCGTGGGATCTTCATATACATCAATAACGTAATTTAACCTAACCTAACCCAACCTCACATCTCGGCACTAATATTTGACAACATTCCTGGCGAGTTGGCCTCTACCTCTCAGTGGGACCTTCATATACATCAATAACGTAATTTAACCTAACCTAAACCAACGTAACATCTCGGCGGTAGTATTTGACAACATTCCTGGCTTGTTGCCCTCTATGTTTCCGTGGGACCTTTATATACATCAATAACGTAATATAACCTAACCTAGCCCAACCTATCATGTCGGCGGGAATATTTGACAAAATGCCTGGCGAGTTGGCCTCTACGTCTCCGTGGGACCTTCATATACATTAATAACATAATATTACCTGACCTAGCCCGACCTAAGATCTCGGCGCTATTATTTGACAACATTACTGGCGAGTTGACCTCTACGACTCCGTGGGACTTTTATATACATCAATAACGTAATTTAACCTAACCTAAACCAACGTAACACCTCGGCGGTAATATTTGACAACATTGCTGGCTTGTTGGCCTCTACGTTTCCGTGGGACCTTTATATACATCAATAACGTCATATAACCTAACCTAGCCCAACCTATCATATCGGCGGTAATATTTGACAACATTCCTGGCGAGTTGGCCTCTACGTCTCCGTGGGACCTTCATATACATCAATAACGTAATATTACCTAACCTAACCCAACCTAACATCTCGGCACTAATATTTGACAACATTCCTGGCGAGTTGGCCTCTGCCTCTCCGTGCGGCCTTCATATACATCAATAACGTAATATAATCTAAGCTAACCCAACCTATCATCTCGGCGGTAATATTTGACAACATTCCTGGCCAGTTGACCTCTACGTCTCCGTGGGGTCTTCATATACATCAATAACGTAATGTAACCTAACCTAACCCAACCTAACATCTCGGCGGTAATATTTGACAACATTCCTGGCGAGTTGGCCTCTACGTATCCGTGGGGCCTTCATATACATCAATAACGTAATATAACCTAACCTAATCCAACCTAACACATCGGCGGTAATATTTGACAACATTCCTGGCGAGTTGGCCTCTACGTCACCGTGGGACCTTCATATACATCAATAACGTAATATTACCTAACTTAACCCAACCTAACATCTCGGCACTAATATTTGACCACATTCCTGGCGAGTTGGCCTCTACCTCTCCGTGGGACCTTCATATACATCAATATCTTAATTTAACCTAACCTAAACCAACGTAACACCTCGGCGGTAGTATTTGACAACATTCCTGGCTTGTTGGCCTCTATGTTTCCGTGGGACCTTCATATACATCAATAACATAATATTACCTGACCTAACCCAACCTAAGATCTCGGCACTAATATTTGACAACATTCCTGGCGATTTGGCCTCTACGTCTCCGTGAGACCTTCATATCCATCAATAACGTAATATAACCTAATATAACCCAACCTAACCTTTCGGCGTTATTATTTGACAACATTCCTGGCGAGCTGGCCTCTACGTCTCCGTGGAACTTCATATACATCAATAACGTAATATAACCTAACCTAACCCAACCTAACGCATCGGCGGTAATATTTGACAACATTCCTGGCGAGTTGGCCTCTACGTCACCGTGGGACCTTCATATACATCAATAACGTAATATTACATAACTTATTCCAACCTAACATCTCGGCACTAATATTTGACAACATTCCTGGCGAGTTGGCTTCTACCTCTCAGTGGGACCTTCATATACATCAATAACGTAATTTAACCTGACCTAAACCAACGTAACATCTCGGCGGTAATATTTGACAACATTCCTGTCTTGTTGGCCTCCATGTTTCCGTGGGACCTTCATATACATCAATAACATAATATTACCTGACCTAACCCAACCTAAGATCTCGGCAATAATATTTGACAACATTCCCGGCGAGTTGGCCTCTACGTCACCGTGGGACTTTCATATACATCAATAACGTAATATAACCTAACCTAACCCAACCTAAGATCTCGGCACTAATATTTTACAACATTCCTGGCGAGTTGGCCTCTACGTCTCCGTGGGAATTTTATATACATCAATAACGTAATATAACCTAACCTAACCCAACCCAACTTCCCGGCACTAATATTTGACAACATTCCTGGCGAGTTGGCCTCTACCTCTCCGTGGGATCTTCATATACATCAATAACGTAATTTAACCTAACCTAACCCAACCTCACATCTCGGCACTAATATTTGACAACATTCCTGGCGAGTTGGCCTCTACCTCTCAGTGGGACCTTCATATACATCAATAACGTAATTTAACCTAACCTAAACCAACGTAACATCTCGGCGGTAGTATTTGACAACATTCCTGGCTTGTTGCCCTCTATGTTTCCGTGGGACCTTTATATACATCAATAACGTAATATAACCTAACCTAGCCCAACCTATCATGTCGGCGGGAATATTTGACAAAATGCCTGGCGAGTTGGCCTCTACGTCTCCGTGGGACCTTCATATACATTAATAACATAATATTACCTGACCTAGCCCGACCTAAGATCTCGGCGCTATTATTTGACAACATTACTGGCGAGTTGACCTCTACGACTCCGTGGGACTTTTATATACATCAATAACGTAATTTAACCTAACCTAAACCAACGTAACACCTCGGCGGTAATATTTGACAACATTGCTGGCTTGTTGGCCTCTACGTTTCCGTGGGACCTTTATATACATCAATAACGTCATATAACCTAACCTAGCCCAACCTATCATATCGGCGGTAATATTTGACAACATTCCTGGCGAGTTGGCCTCTACGTCTCCGTGGGACCTTCATATACATCAATAACGTAATATTACCTAACCTAACCCAACCTAACATCTCGGCACTAATATTTGACAACATTCCTGGCGAGTTGGCCTCTGCCTCTCCGTGCGGCCTTCATATACATCAATAACGTAATATAATCTAAGCTAACCCAACCTATCATCTCGGCGGTAATATTTGACAACATTCCTGGCCAGTTGACCTCTACGTCTCCGTGGGGTCTTCATATACATCAATAACGTAATGTAACCTAACCTAACCCAACCTAACATCTCGGCGGTAATATTTGACAACATTCCTGGCGAGTTGGCCTCTACGTATCCGTGGGGCCTTCATATACATCAATAACGTAATATAACCTAACCTAATCCAACCTAACACATCGGCGGTAATATTTGACAACATTCCTGGCGAGTTGGCCTCTACGTCACCGTGGGACCTTCATATACATCAATAACGTAATATTACCTAACTTAACCCAACCTAACATCTCGGCACTAATATTTGACAACATTCCTGGCGAGTTGGCCTCTACCTCTCAGTGGGACCTTCATATACATCAATAACGTAATTTAACCTAACCTAAACCAACGTAACATGTCGGCGGTAATATTTGACAACATTCCTGTCTTGTTGGCGTCCATGTTTCCGTGGGACCTTCATATACATCAATAACATAATATTACCTGACCTAACCCAACCTCAGATCTCGGCACTAATATTTGACAACATTCCTGGCGAGTTGGCCTCTACGTCTCCGTGGGACCTTCATATACATCAATAACGTAATATCACCTAACCTAACCCAACCTATCATCTCGGCGGTAATATTTGACAGCATTCCTGGCGAGTTGGCCTCTACGTCTCCGTGGGGCCTTCATATGCATCAATAACGTAGTATAACCTAACCTAACCCAACCTAACACATCGGCGGTAATATTTGACAACATTCCTGGCGAGTTGGCCTCTACGTCTCCGTGGGGCCTTCATATACATCAATAACGTAATATAACCTAATATAACCCGACCTAACCACTCGGCGCTATTATGTAACAACATTCCTGGCGAGTTGGCCTCTACGTCTCCGTGGGACCTTCACATACATCAATAACGTAATATAACCTAATCTAACCCAACCTAACTTTTCGGCGCTATTATTTGACAACTTTCCTGGCGGGTTGGCCTCTACGTCTCCGCGGGGCCTTTATATACATCAATAACGTAATGTAACCTAACCTAACCCAACCCAATCTCTCGGAACTAATATTTGACAACATTCCTGTCTTGCTGGCCTCCATGTTTCCGTGGGACCTTCATATACATCAATAACATAATATTACCTGACCTAACCCAACCTAAGATCTCGGCACTAATATTTGACAACATTCCTGGCGGGTTGGCCTCTACTCCTCCGTGGGACCTTCATATACATCAATAACGTAATATAACCTAACCTAAGCCAACCTATCATCTAGGCGGTAATATTTGACAACATTCCTGGCGAGTTGGCCTCTACGTCTGCGTGGGGCCTTCATATACATCAATAACGTAATATAACATTACATGACCCAGCCTAACCTTTCGGCGCTATTATTTGACGACATTCCTGGCTTATTGGCATTATGGTTTCCGTGCGACTTTGATATACATCAATAGCGTAATATAACCTAACCTAACCCAACCTAACCACTCGGCGCTATTATGTGACAACATTCCTGGCGAGTTGGCATCTACGTCTCCGTGGGACCTTCACATATATCAATAACGTAATATAACCTACACTAACCCAACCAAACCTTTCTGCGCTATTATTTGACAACATTCCTGGCGGGTTGGCCTCTACGTCTCCGTGGGACTTTTATATACGTCAATAACGTAATATAACCTAACCTAACCCAATCTCACATCACAGCGGTAATATTTGACGACATTCCTGGCTTATTGGCCTCATGGTTTCCGTGGGACTTTTATATACATCAATAGCGTAATATAACCTAACCTAACCCAACCTAACATCTCGGTACTAATATTTGTCAACATTCCTGGCGAGTTGGCCTCTACGTCTCCGTGAGACCTTCATATCCATCAGTAACGTAATATAACCTAATATAACCCGACCTAACCACTCGGCGGTAATATTTGACAACATTCCTGGCGATTTGGCCTCTACGTCTCCGTGAGACCTTCATATCCATCAATAACGTAATATAACCTAATATAACCCAACCTAACCTTTCGGCGTTATTATTTGACAACATTCCTGGCGAGCTGGCCTCTACGTCTCCGTGGAACTTCATATACATCAATAACGTAATATAACCTAACCTAACCCAACCTAACGCATCGGCGGTAATATTTGACAACATTCCTGGCGAGTTGGCCTCTACGTCACCGTGGGACCTTCATCTACATCAATAACTTAATATTACCTAACCTAACCCAACCTAACATCTCGGCACTAATATTTGACCACATTCCTGGCGAGTTGGCCTCTACCTCTCCGTGGGACCTTCATATACATAAATATCTTAATTTAACCTAACCTAAACCAACGTAACACCTCGGCGGTAGTATTTGACAACATTCCTGGCTTGTTGGCCTCTATGTTTCCGTGGGACCTTCATATACATCAATAACGTAATATCACCTAACCTAACCCAACCTATCATCTCGGCGGTAATATTTGACAACATTCCTGTCTTGTTGGCCTCCATGTTTCCGTGGGACCTTCATATACATCAATAACATAATATTACCTGACCTAACCCAACCTAAGATCTCGGCACTAATATTTGACAACATTCCTGGCGGGTTGGCCTCTACTTCTCCGTGGGACCTTCATATACATCAATAACGTAATATAACCTAACCTAAGCCAACCTATCATCTAGGCGGTAATATTTGACAACATTCCTGGCGAGTTGGCCTCTACTTCTCCGTGGGGCCTTCATATACATCAATAACGTAATATAACATTACATGACCCAGCCTAACCTTTCGGCGCTATTATTTGACGACATTCCTGGCTTATTGGCATTATGGTTTCCGTGCGACTTTGATATACATCAATAGCGTAATATAACCTAACCTAACCCAACCTAACCACTCGGCGCTATTATGTGACAACATTCCTGGCGAGTTGGCATCTACGTCTCCGTGGGACCTTCACATATGTCAATAACGTAATATAACCTACACTAACCCAACCAAACCTTTCTGCGCTATTATTTGACAACATTCCTGGCGGGTTGGCCTCTACGTCTCCGTGGGACTTTTATATACGTCAATAACGTAATATAACCCAACCTAACCCAATCTCACATCACAGCGGTAATATTTGACGACATTCCTGGCTTATTGGCCTCATGGTTTCCGTGGGACTTTTATATACATCAATAGCGTAATATAACCTAACCTAACCCAACCTATCATCTCGGCGGTAATATTTGACAACATTCCTGTCTTGTTGGCCTCCATGTTTCCGTGGGACCTTCATATACATCAATAACATAATATTACCTGACCTAACCCAACCTAAGATCTCGGCACTAATATTTGACAACATTCCTGGCGATTTGGCCTCTACGTCTCCGTGAGACCTTCATATCCATCAATAACGTAATATAACCTAATATAACCCAACCTAACCTTTCGGCGTTATTATTTGACAACATTCCTGGCGAGCTGGCCTCTACGTCTCCGTGGAACTTCATATACATCAATAACGTAATATAACCTAACCTAACCCAACCTAACGCATCGGCGGTAATATTTGACAACATTCCTAGCGAGTTGGCCTCTACGTCACCGTGGGACCTTCATATACATCAATAACGTAATATTACATAACTTATTCCAACCTAACATCTCGGCACTAATATTTGACAACATTCCTGGCGAGTTGGCTTCTACCTCTCAGTGGGACCTTCATATACATCAATAACGTAATTTAACCTGACCTAAACCAACGTAACATCTCGGCGGTAATATTTGACAACATTCCTGTCTTGTTGGCCTCCATGTTTCCGTGGGACCTTTATATACATCAATAACGTAATATAACCTAACCTAGCCCAACCTATCATGTCGGCGGGAATATTTGACAAAATGCCTGGCGAGTTGGCCTCTACGTCTCCGTGGGACCTTCATATACATTAATAACATAATATTACCTGACCTAGCCCGACCTAAGATCTCGGCGCTATTATTTGACAACATTACTGGCGAGTTGACCTCTACGACTCCGTGGGACTTTTATATACATCAATAACGTAATTTAACCTAACCTAAACCAACGTAACACCTCGGCGGTAATATTTGACAACATTGCTGGCTTGTTGGCCTCTACGTTTCCGTGGGACCTTTATATACATCAATAACGTCATATAACCTAACCTAGCCCAACCTATCATATCGGCGGTAATATTTGACAACATTCCTGGCGAGTTGGCCTCTACGTCTCCGTGGGACCTTCATATACATCAATAACGTAATATTACCTAACCTAACCCAACCTAACATCTCGGCACTAATATTTGACAACATTCCTGGCGAGTTGGCCTCTGCCTCTCCGTGCGGCCTTCATATACATCAATAACGTAATATAATCTAAGCTAACCCAACCTATCATCTCGGCGGTAATATTTGACAACATTCCTGGCCAGTTGACCTCTACGTCTCCGTGGGGTCTTCATATACATCAATAACGTAATGTAACCTAACCTAACCCAACCTAACATCTCGGCGGTAATATTTGACAACATTCCTGGCGAGTTGGCCTCTACGTATCCGTGGGGCCTTCATATACATCAATAACGTAATATAACCTAACCTAATCCAACCTAACACATCGGCGGTAATATTTGACAACATTCCTGGCGAGTTGGCCTCTACGTCACCGTGGGACCTTCATATACATCAATAACGTAATATTACCTAACTTAACCCAACCTAACATCTCGGCACTAATATTTGACCACATTCCTGGCGAGTTGGCCTCTACCTCTCCGTGGGACCTTCATATACATCAATATCTTAATTTAACCTAACCTAAACCAACGTAACACCTCGGCGGTAGTATTTGACAACATTCCTGGCTTGTTGGCCTCTATGTTTCCGTGGGACCTTCATATACATCAATAACATAATATTACCTGACCTAACCCAACCTAAGATCTCGGCACTAATATTTGACAACATTCCTGGCGATTTGGCCTCTACGTCTCCGTGAGACCTTCATATCCATCAATAACGTAATATAACCTAATATAACCCAACCTAACCTTTCGGCGTTATTATTTGACAACATTCCTGGCGAGCTGGCCTCTACGTCTCCGTGGAACTTCATATACATCAATAACGTAATATAACCTAACCTAACCCAACCTAACGCATCGGCGGTAATATTTGACAACATTCCTGGCGAGTTGGCCTCTACGTCACCGTGGGACCTTCATATACATCAATAACGTAATATTACATAACTTATTCCAACCTAACATCTCGGCACTAATATTTGACAACATTCCTGGCGAGTTGGCTTCTACCTCTCAGTGGGACCTTCATATACATCAATAACGTAATTTAACCTGACCTAAACCAACGTAACATCTCGGCGGTAATATTTGACAACATTCCTGTCTTGTTGGCCTCCATGTTTCCGTGGGACCTTCATATACATCAATAACATAATATTACCTGACCTAACCCAACCTAAGATCTCGGCAATAATATTTGACAACATTCCCGGCGAGTTGGCCTCTACGTCACCGTGGGACTTTCATATACATCAATAACGTAATATAACCTAACCTAACCCAACCTAAGATCTCGGCACTAATATTTTACAACATTCCTGGCGAGTTGGCCTCTACGTCTCCGTGGGAATTTTATATACATCAATAACGTAATATAACCTAACCTAACCCAACCCAACTTCCCGGCACTAATATTTGACAACATTCCTGACGAGTTGGCCTCTACCTCTCCGTGGGATCTTCATATACATCAATAACGTAATTTAACCTAACCTAACCCAACCTCACATCTCGGCACTAATATTTGACAACATTCCTGGCGAGTTGGCCTCTACCTCTCAGTGGGACCTTCATATACATCAATAACGTAATTTAACCTAACCTAAACCAACGTAACATCTCGGCGGTAGTATTTGACAACATTCCTGGCTTGTTGCCCTCTATGTTTCCGTGGGACCTTTATATACATCAATAACGTAATATAACCTAACCTAGCCCAACCTATCATGTCGGCGGGAATATTTGACAAAATGCCTGGCGAGTTGGCCTCTACGTCTCCGTGGGACCTTCATATACATTAATAACATAATATTACCTGACCTAGCCCGACCTAAGATCTCGGCGCTATTATTTGACAACATTACTGGCGAGTTGACCTCTACGACTCCGTGGGACTTTTATATACATCAATAACGTAATTTAACCTAACCTAAACCAACGTAACACCTCGGCGGTAATATTTGACAACATTGCTGGCTTGTTGGCCTCTACGTTTCCGTGGGACCTTTATATACATCAATAACGTCATATAACCTAACCTAGCCCAACCTATCATATCGGCGGTAATATTTGACAACATTCCTGGCGAGTTGGCCTCTACGTCTCCGTGGGACCTTCATATACATCAATAACGTAATATTACCTAACCTAACCCAACCTAACATCTCGGCACTAATATTTGACAACATTCCTGGCGAGTTGGCCTCTGCCTCTCCGTGCGGCCTTCATATACATCAATAACGTAATATAATCTAAGCTAACCCAACCTATCATCTCGGCGGTAATATTTGACAACATTCCTGGCCAGTTGACCTCTACGTCTCCGTGGGGTCTTCATATACATCAATAACGTAATGTAACCTAACCTAACCCAACCTAACATCTCGGCGGTAATATTTGACAACATTCCTGGCGAGTTGGCCTCTACGTATCCGTGGGGCCTTCATATACATCAATAACGTAATATAACCTAACCTAATCCAACCTAACACATCGGCGGTAATATTTGACAACATTCCTGGCGAGTTGGCCTCTACGTCACCGTGGGACCTTCATATACATCAATAACGTAATATTACCTAACTTAACCCAACCTAACATCTCGGCACTAATATTTGACCACATTCCTGGCGAGTTGGCCTCTACCTCTCCGTGGGACCTTCATATACATCAATATCTTAATTTAACCTAACCTAAACCAACGTAACACCTCGGCGGTAGTATTTGACAACATTCCTGGCTTGTTGGCCTCTATGTTTCCGTGGGACCTTCATATACATCAATAACATAATATTACCTGACCTAACCCAACCTAAGATCTCGGCACTAATATTTGACAACATTCCTGGCGATTTGGCCTCTACGTCTCCGTGAGACCTTCATATCCATCAATAACGTAATATAACCTAATATAACCCAACCTAACCTTTCGGCGTTATTATTTGACAACATTCCTGGCGAGCTGGCCTCTACGTCTCCGTGGAACTTCATATACATCAATAACGTAATATAACCTAACCTAACCCAACCTAACGCATCGGCGGTAATATTTGACAACATTCCTGGCGAGTTGGCCTCTACGTCACCGTGGGACCTTCATATACATCAATAACGTAATATTACATAACTTATTCCAACCTAACATCTCGGCACTAATATTTGACAACATTCCTGGCGAGTTGGCTTCTACCTCTCAGTGGGACCTTCATATACATCAATAACGTAATTTAACCTGACCTAAACCAACGTAACATCTCGGCGGTAATATTTGACAACATTCCTGTCTTGTTGGCCTCCATGTTTCCGTGGGACCTTCATATACATCAATAACATAATATTACCTGACCTAACCCAACCTAAGATCTCGGCAATAATATTTGACAACATTCCCGGCGAGTTGGCCTCTACGTCACCGTGGGACTTTCATATACATCAATAACGTAATATAACCTAACCTAACCCAACCTAAGATCTCGGCACTAATATTTTACAACATTCCTGGCGAGTTGGCCTCTACGTCTCCGTGGGAATTTTATATACATCAATAACGTAATATAACCTAACCTAACCCAACCCAACTTCCCGGCACTAATATTTGACAACATTCCTGGCGAGTTGGCCTCTACCTCTCCGTGGGATCTTCATATACATCAATAACGTAATTTAACCTAACCTAACCCAACCTCACATCTCGGCACTAATATTTGACAACATTCCTGGCGAGTTGGCCTCTACCTCTCAGTGGGACCTTCATATACATCAATAACGTAATTTAACCTAACCTAAACCAACGTAACATCTCGGCGGTAGTATTTGACAACATTCCTGGCTTGTTGCCCTCTATGTTTCCGTGGGACCTTTATATACATCAATAACGTAATATAACCTAACCTAGCCCAACCTATCATGTCGGCGGGAATATTTGACAAAATGCCTGGCGAGTTGGCCTCTACGTCTCCGTGGGACCTTCATATACATTAATAACATAATATTACCTGACCTAGCCCGACCTAAGATCTCGGCGCTATTATTTGACAACATTACTGGCGAGTTGACCTCTACGACTCCGTGGGACTTTTATATACATCAATAACGTAATTTAACCTAACCTAAACCAACGTAACACCTCGGCGGTAATATTTGACAACATTGCTGGCTTGTTGGCCTCTACGTTTCCGTGGGACCTTTATATACATCAATAACGTCATATAACCTAACCTAGCCCAACCTATCATATCGGCGGTAATATTTGACAACATTCCTGGCGAGTTGGCCTCTACGTCTCCGTGGGACCTTCATATACATCAATAACGTAATATTACCTAACCTAACCCAACCTAACATCTCGGCACTAATATTTGACAACATTCCTGGCGAGTTGGCCTCTGCCTCTCCGTGCGGCCTTCATATACATCAATAACGTAATATAATCTAAGCTAACCCAACCTATCATCTCGGCGGTAATATTTGACAACATTCCTGGCCAGTTGACCTCTACGTCTCCGTGGGGTCTTCATATACATCAATAACGTAATGTAACCTAACCTAACCCAACCTAACATCTCGGCGGTAATATTTGACAACATTCCTGGCGAGTTGGCCTCTACGTATCCGTGGGGCCTTCATATACATCAATAACGTAATATAACCTAACCTAATCCAACCTAACACATCGGCGGTAATATTTGACAACATTCCTGGCGAGTTGGCCTCTACGTCACCGTGGGACCTTCATATACATCAATAACGTAATATTACCTAACTTAACCCAACCTAACATCTCGGCACTAATATTTGACAACATTCCTGGCGAGTTGGCCTCTACCTCTCAGTGGGACCTTCATATACATCAATAACGTAATTTAACCTAACCTAAACCAACGTAACATGTCGGCGGTAATATTTGACAACATTCCTGTCTTGTTGGCGTCCATGTTTCCGTGGGACCTTCATATACATCAATAACATAATATTACCTGACCTAACCCAACCTCAGATCTCGGCACTAATATTTGACAACATTCCTGGCGAGTTGGCCTCTACGTCTCCGTGGGACCTTCATATACATCAATAACGTAATATCACCTAACCTAACCCAACCTATCATCTCGGCGGTAATATTTGACAGCATTCCTGGCGAGTTGGCCTCTACGTCTCCGTGGGGCCTTCATATGCATCAATAACGTAGTATAACCTAACCTAACCCAACCTAACACATCGGCGGTAATATTTGACAACATTCCTGGCGAGTTGGCCTCTACGTCTCCGTGGGGCCTTCATATACATCAATAACGTAATATAACCTAATATAACCCGACCTAACCACTCGGCGCTATTATGTAACAACATTCCTGGCGAGTTGGCCTCTACGTCTCCGTGGGGCCTTCATATACATCAATAACGTAGTATAACCTAACCTAACCCAACCTAACACATCGGCGGTAATATTTGACAACATTCCTGGCGGGTTGGACTCTACGTCACCGTGGGACCTTCATATACATCAATAACGTAATATTACCTAACCTAACCCAACCTAACATCTCGGCACTAATATTTGACAACAATCCTGGCGAGTTGGCCTCTACCTCTCCGTAGGACCTTCATATACATCAATAACGTAATATAACCTAACCTAACCCAACCTAAGATCTCGGCACTAATATTTTACAACATTCCTGGGGAGTTGGCCTCTACGTCTCCGTGGGAATTTTATATACATCAATAACGTAATATAACCTAACCTAACCCAACCCAACTTCCCGGCACTAATATTTGACAACATTCCTGGCGAGTAGGCCTCTACCTCTCCGTGGGACCTTCATATACATCAATAACGTAATTTAACCTAACCTAAACCAACGTAACATCTCGGCGGTAATATTTGACAACATTCCTGTCTTGTTGGCGTCCATGTTTCCGTGGGACCTTCATATACATCAATAACACAATATTACCTGACCTAACCCAACCTCAGATCTCGGCACTAATATTTGACAACATTCCTGGCGAGTTGGCCTCTACGTCTCCGTGGGACCTTCATATACATCAATAACGTAATATCACCTAACCTAACCCAACCTATCATCTCGGCGGTAATATTTGACAGCATTCCTGGTGAGTTGGCCTCTACGTCTCCGTGGGGCCTTCATATGCATCAATAACGTAGTATAACCTAACCTAACCCAACCTAACACATCGGCGGTAATATTTGACAACATTCCTGGCGAGTTAGCCTCTACGTCTCCGTGGGGCCTTCATATACATCAATAACGTAATATAACCTAACCTAACCCAACCTAACATATCGGCGGTAATATTTGACAACATTCCTGGCGAGTTGGCCTCTACGTCTCCGTGGGGCCTTCATATACATCAATAACGTAATATAACCTAACCTAATCCAACCTAACATCTCGGCACTAATATTTGACAACATTCCTGGCGAGTTGGCCTCTACGTCTCCGTGGGGCCTTCATATACATCAATAACGTAATATAACCTAACCTAACTCAACCTATCATCTCGGCGTTAATATTTGACAACATTCCTGGCGAGTTGGCCTCTACGTCTCCGTGAGACCTTCATATCCATCAATAACGTAATATAACCTAATATAACCCGACCTAACCACTCGGCGCTATTATGTAACAACATTCCTGGCGAGCTGGCCTCTACGTCTCCGTGGGACCTTCACATATATCAATAACGTAATATAACCTAATCTAACCCAACCTAACTTTTCGGCGCTATTATTTGACAACTTTCCTGGCGGGTTGGCCTCTACGTCTCCGCGGGGCCTTTATATACATCAATAACGTAATGTAACCTAACCTAACCCAACCCAATCTCTCGGAACTAATATTTGACAACATTCCTGGCGAGTTGGCCTCTACGTCTCCGTGGGGCTTTTATATACATCAATAACGTAATATAACCTAACCTAACCCAACCTATCATCTCGGCGGTAATATTTGACAACATTTCTGGCGAGTTGGCCTCTACGTCTCCGTGGAGCCTTCATATACATCAATAACGTAGTATAACTTAACCTAACCCAACCTAACACATCGGCGGTAATATTTGACAACATTCCAGGCGAGTTGGCCTCTACGTCACCGTGGGACCTTCATATACATCAATAACGTAATATTACCTAACTTAATCCAACCTAACATCTCGGCACTAATATTTGACAACATTCCTGGCGAGTTGGCCTCTACCTCTCAGTGGGGCCTTCATATACATCAATAACGTAATTTAACCTAACCTAAACCAACGTAACATCTCGGCGGTAATATTTGACAACATTCCTGTCTTGTTGGCCTCCATGTTTCCGTGGGACCTTCATATACATCAATAACATAATATTACCTGACCTAACCCAACCTAAGATCTCGGCACTAATATTTGACAACATTCCTGGCGAGTTGGCCTCTACGTCTCCGTGGGACCTTCATATACATCAATAACGTAATATTACCTAACCTAACCCAACCTAAGATCTCGGCACTAATATTTTACAACATTCCTGGCGAGTTGGCCTCTACGTCTCCGTGGGAATTTTATATACATCAATAACGTAATATAACCTAACCTAACCCAACCCAACTTCCCGGCACTAATATTTGAAAACATTCCTGGCGAGTAGGCCTCTACCTTTCCGTGCGGCCTTCATATACATCAATAACGTAATATAATCTAACCTAACCCAACCTATCATCTCGGCGGTAATATTTGAGAACATTCCTGGCCAGTTGGCCTCTACGTCTCCGTGGGGCCTTCATATAGATCAATAACGTAATATAACCTAACCTAACCCAACCTAACATCTCGGCGGTAATATTTGACAACATTCCTGGCTTGTTGGCCTCTATGTTTCCGTGGGACCTTTATATACATCAATAACGTCATATAACCTAACCTAGCCCAACCTATCATATCGGCGGTAATATTTGACAACATTCCTGGCGAGTTGGCCTCTACGTCTCCGTGGGACCTTCATATACATCAATAACGTAATATTACCTAACCTAACCCAACCTAACATCTCGGCGGTAATATTTGACAACATTCCTGGCGAGTTGGCCTCTACGTCTCCGTGGGGCCTTCATATACATCAATAACGTAATATAATCTAACCTAACCCAACCTATCATCTCGGCGGTAATATTTGACAACATTCCTGGCCAGTTGGCCTCTACGTCTCCGTGGGACCTTCATATACATCAATAACGTAATATAACATTACATGACCCAGCCTAACCTTTCGGCGCTATTATTTGACGACATTCCTGGCGAGTTGGCCTCTACGTCTCCGTGGAACTTCATATACATCAATAACGTAATATAACCTAACCTAGCCCAACCTATCATCTCGGCTTTAATATTTGACAACATTCCTGGCGAGTTGGCATCTACGTCTCCGTGAGACCTTCATATCCATCAATAACGTAATATAACCTAATATAACCCGACCTAACCACTCGGCGCTATTATGTAACAACATTCCTGGCGAGTTGGCCTCTACGTCTCCGTGCGGCCTTCATATACATCAATAACGTAATATAATCTAAGCTAACCCAACCTATCATCTCGGCGGTAATATTTGACAACATTCCTGGCCAGTTGACCTCTACGTCTCCGTGGGGTCTTCATATACATCAATAACGTAATGTAACCTAACCTAACCCAACCTAACATCTCGGCGGTAATATTTGACAACATTCCTGGCGAGTTGGCCTCTACGTATCCGTGGGGCCTTCATATACATCAATAACGTAATATAACCTAACCTAATCCAACCTAACACATCGGCGGTAATATTTGACAACATTCCTGGCGAGTTGGCCTCTACGTCACCGTGGGACCTTCATATACATCAATAACGTAATATTACCTAACTTAACCCAACCTAACATCTCGGCACTAATATTTGACCACATTCCTGGCGAGTTGGCCTCTACCTCTCCGTGGGACCTTCATATACATCAATATCTTAATTTAACCTAACCTAAACCAACGTAACACCTCGGCGGTAGTATTTGACAACATTCCTGGCTTGTTGGCCTCTATGTTTCCGTGGGACCTTCATATACATCAATAACATAATATTACCTGACCTAACCCAACCTAAGATCTCGGCACTAATATTTGACAACATTCCTGGCGATTTGGCCTCTACGTCTCCGTGAGACCTTCATATCCATCAATAACGTAATATAACCTAATATAACCCAACCTAACCTTTCGGCGTTATTATTTGACAACATTCCTGGCGAGCTGGCCTCTACGTCTCCGTGGAACTTCATATACATCAATAACGTAATATAACCTAACCTAACCCAACCTAACGCATCGGCGGTAATATTTGACAACATTCCTGGCGAGTTGGCCTCTACGTCACCGTGGGACCTTCATATACATCAATAACGTAATATTACATAACTTATTCCAACCTAACATCTCGGCACTAATATTTGACAACATTCCTGGCGAGTTGGCTTCTACCTCTCAGTGGGACCTTCATATACATCAATAACGTAATTTAACCTGACCTAAACCAACGTAACATCTCGGCGGTAATATTTGACAACATTCCTGTCTTGTTGGCCTCCATGTTTCCGTGGGACCTTCATATACATCAATAACATAATATTACCTGACCTAACCCAACCTAAGATCTCGGCAATAATATTTGACAACATTCCCGGCGAGTTGGCCTCTACGTCACCGTGGGACTTTCATATACATCAATAACGTAATATAACCTAACCTAACCCAACCTAAGATCTCGGCACTAATATTTTACAACATTCCTGGCGAGTTGGCCTCTACGTCTCCGTGGGAATTTTATATACATCAATAACGTAATATAACCTAACCTAACCCAACCCAACTTCCCGGCACTAATATTTGACAACATTCCTGGCGAGTTGGCCTCTACCTCTCCGTGGGATCTTCATATACATCAATAACGTAATTTAACCTAACCTAACCCAACCTCACATCTCGGCACTAATATTTGACAACATTCCTGGCGAGTTGGCCTCTACCTCTCAGTGGGACCTTCATATACATCAATAACGTAATTTAACCTAACCTAAACCAACGTAACATCTCGGCGGTAGTATTTGACAACATTCCTGGCTTGTTGCCCTCTATGTTTCCGTGGGACCTTTATATACATCAATAACGTAATATAACCTAACCTAGCCCAACCTATCATGTCGGCGGGAATATTTGACAAAATGCCTGGCGAGTTGGCCTCTACGTCTCCGTGGGACCTTCATATACATTAATAACATAATATTACCTGACCTAGCCCGACCTAAGATCTCGGCGCTATTATTTGACAACATTACTGGCGAGTTGACCTCTACGACTCCGTGGGACTTTTATATACATCAATAACGTAATTTAACCTAACCTAAACCAACGTAACACCTCGGCGGTAATATTTGACAACATTGCTGGCTTGTTGGCCTCTACGTTTCCGTGGGACCTTTATATACATCAATAACGTCATATAACCTAACCTAGCCCAACCTATCATATCGGCGGTAATATTTGACAACATTCCTGGCGAGTTGGCCTCTACGTCTCCGTGGGACCTTCATATACATCAATAACGTAATATTACCTAACCTAACCCAACCTAACATCTCGGCACTAATATTTGACAACATTCCTGGCGAGTTGGCCTCTGCCTCTCCGTGCGGCCTTCATATACATCAATAACGTAATATAATCTAAGCTAACCCAACCTATCATCTCGGCGGTAATATTTGACAACATTCCTGGCCAGTTGACCTCTACGTCTCCGTGGGGTCTTCATATACATCAATAACGTAATGTAACCTAACCTAACCCAACCTAACATCTCGGCGGTAATATTTGACAACATTCCTGGCGAGTTGGCCTCTACGTATCCGTGGGGCCTTCATATACATCAATAACGTAATATAACCTAACCTAATCCAACCTAACACATCGGCGGTAATATTTGACAACATTCCTGGCGAGTTGGCCTCTACGTCACCGTGGGACCTTCATATACATCAATAACGTAATATTACCTAACTTAACCCAACCTAACATCTCGGCACTAATATTTGACAACATTCCTGGCGAGTTGGCCTCTACCTCTCAGTGGGACCTTCATATACATCAATAACGTAATTTAACCTAACCTAAACCAACGTAACATGTCGGCGGTAATATTTGACAACATTCCTGTCTTGTTGGCGTCCATGTTTCCGTGGGACCTTCATATACATCAATAACATAATATTACCTGACCTAACCCAACCTCAGATCTCGGCACTAATATTTGACAACATTCCTGGCGAGTTGGCCTCTACGTCTCCGTGGGACCTTCATATACATCAATAACGTAATATCACCTAACCTAACCCAACCTATCATCTCGGCGGTAATATTTGACAGCATTCCTGGCGAGTTGGCCTCTACGTCTCCGTGGGGCCTTCATATGCATCAATAACGTAGTATAACCTAACCTAACCCAACCTAACACATCGGCGGTAATATTTGACAACATTCCTGGCGAGTTGGCCTCTACGTCTCCGTGGGGCCTTCATATACATCAATAACGTAATATAACCTAATATAACCCGACCTAACCACTCGGCGCTATTATGTAACAACATTCCTGGCGAGTTGGCCTCTACGTCTCCGTGGGACCTTCACATACATCAATAACGTAATATAACCTAATCTAACCCAACCTAACTTTTCGGCGCTATTATTTGACAACTTTCCTGGCGGGTTGGCCTCTACGTCTCCGCGGGGCCTTTATATACATCAATAACGTAATGTAACCTAACCTAACCCAACCCAATCTCTCGGAACTAATATTTGACAACATTCCTGTCTTGTTGGCCTCCATGTTTCCGTGGGACCTTCATATACATCAATAACATAATATTACCTGACCTAACCCAACCTAAGATCTCGGCACTAATATTTTACAACATTCCTGGCGAGTTGGCCTCTACGTCTCCGTGGGACCTTCATATACATCAATAACGTAATATAACCTAACCTAACCCAACCTATCATCTCGGCGGTAATATTTGACAACATTCCTGGCGAGTTGGCCTCTACGTCTCCGTGGGGCCTTCATATACATCAATAACGTAGTATAACCTAACCTAACCCAACCTAACACATCGGCGGTAATATTTGACAACATTCCTGGCGGGTTGGACTCTACGTCACCGTGGGACCTTCATATACATCAATAACGTAATATTACCTAACCTAACCCAACCTAACATCTCGGCACTAATATTTGACAACAATCCTGGCGAGTTGGCCTCTACCTCTCCGTAGGACCTTCATATACATCAATAACGTAATATAACCTAACCTAACCCAACCTAAGATCTCGGCACTAATATTTTACAACATTCCTGGGGAGTTGGCCTCTACGTCTCCGTGGGAATTTTATATACATCAATAACGTAATATAACCTAACCTAACCCAACCCAACTTCCCGGCACTAATATTTGACAACATTCCTGGCGAGTAGGCCTCTACCTCTCCGTGGGACCTTCATATACATCAATAACGTAATTTAACCTAACCTAAACCAACGTAACATCTCGGCGGTAATATTTGACAACATTCCTGTCTTGTTGGCGTCCATGTTTCCGTGGGACCTTCATATACATCAATAACACAATATTACCTGACCTAACCCAACCTCAGATCTCGGCACTAATATTTGACAACATTCCTGGCGAGTTGGCCTCTACGTCTCCGTGGGACCTTCATATACATCAATAACGTAATATCACCTAACCTAACCCAACCTATCATCTCGGCGGTAATATTTGACAGCATTCCTGGTGAGTTGGCCTCTACGTCTCCGTGGGGCCTTCATATGCATCAATAACGTAGTATAACCTAACCTAACCCAACCTAACACATCGGCGGTAATATTTGACAACATTCCTGGCGAGTTAGCCTCTACGTCTCCGTGGGGCCTTCATATACATCAATAACGTAATATAACCTAACCTAACCCAACCTAACATATCGGCGGTAATATTTGACAACATTCCTGGCGAGTTGGCCTCTACGTCTCCGTGGGGCCTTCATATACATCAATAACGTAATATAACCTAACCTAATCCAACCTAACATCTCGGCACTAATATTTGACAACATTCCTGGCGAGTTGGCCTCTACGTCTCCGTGGGGCCTTCATATACATCAATAACGTAATATAACCTAACCTAACTCAACCTATCATCTCGGCGTTAATATTTGACAACATTCCTGGCGAGTTGGCCTCTACGTCTCCGTGAGACCTTCATATCCATCAATAACGTAATATAACCTAATATAACCCGACCTAACCACTCGGCGCTATTATGTAACAACATTCCTGGCGAGCTGGCCTCTACGTCTCCGTGGGACCTTCACATATATCAATAACGTAATATAACCTAATCTAACCCAACCTAACTTTTCGGCGCTATTATTTGACAACTTTCCTGGCGGGTTGGCCTCTACGTCTCCGCGGGGCCTTTATATACATCAATAACGTAATGTAACCTAACCTAACCCAACCCAATCTCTCGGAACTAATATTTGACAACATTCCTGGCGAGTTGGCCTCTACGTCTCCGTGGGGCTTTTATATACATCAATAACGTAATATAACCTAACCTAACCCAACCTATCATCTCGGCGGTAATATTTGACAACATTTCTGGCGAGTTGGCCTCTACGTCTCCGTGGAGCCTTCATATACATCAATAACGTAGTATAACTTAACCTAACCCAACCTAACACATCGGCGGTAATATTTGACAACATTCCAGGCGAGTTGGCCTCTACGTCACCGTGGGACCTTCATATACATCAATAACGTAATATTACCTAACTTAATCCAACCTAACATCTCGGCACTAATATTTGACAACATTCCTGGCGAGTTGGCCTCTACCTCTCAGTGGGGCCTTCATATACATCAATAACGTAATTTAACCTAACCTAAACCAACGTAACATCTCGGCGGTAATATTTGACAACATTCCTGTCTTGTTGGCCTCCATGTTTCCGTGGGACCTTCATATACATCAATAACATAATATTACCTGACCTAACCCAACCTAAGATCTCGGCACTAATATTTGACAACATTCCTGGCGAGTTGGCCTCTACGTCTCCGTGGGACCTTCATATACATCAATAACGTAATATTACCTAACCTAACCCAACCTAAGATCTCGGCACTAATATTTTACAACATTCCTGGCGAGTTGGCCTCTACGTCTCCGTGGGAATTTTATATACATCAATAACGTAATATAACCTAACCTAACCCAACCCAACTTCCCGGCACTAATATTTGAAAACATTCCTGGCGAGTAGGCCTCTACCTTTCCGTGCGGCCTTCATATACATCAATAACGTAATATAATCTAACCTAACCCAACCTATCATCTCGGCGGTAATATTTGAGAACATTCCTGGCCAGTTGGCCTCTACGTCTCCGTGGGGCCTTCATATAGATCAATAACGTAATATAACCTAACCTAACCCAACCTAACATCTCGGCGGTAATATTTGACAACATTCCTGGCTTGTTGGCCTCTATGTTTCCGTGGGACCTTTATATACATCAATAACGTCATATAACCTAACCTAGCCCAACCTATCATATCGGCGGTAATATTTGACAACATTCCTGGCGAGTTGGCCTCTACGTCTCCGTGGGACCTTCATATACATCAATAACGTAATATTACCTAACCTAACCCAACCTAACATCTCGGCGGTAATATTTGACAACATTCCTGGCGAGTTGGCCTCTACGTCTCCGTGGGGCCTTCATATACATCAATAACGTAATATAATCTAACCTAACCCAACCTATCATCTCGGCGGTAATATTTGACAACATTCCTGGCCAGTTGGCCTCTACGTCTCCGTGGGACCTTCATATACATCAATAACGTAATATAACATTACATGACCCAGCCTAACCTTTCGGCGCTATTATTTGACGACATTCCTGGCGAGTTGGCCTCTACGTCTCCGTGGAACTTCATATACATCAATAACGTAATATAACCTAACCTAGCCCAACCTATCATCTCGGCTTTAATATTTGACAACATTCCTGGCGAGTTGGCATCTACGTCTCCGTGAGACCTTCATATCCATCAATAACGTAATATAACCTAATATAACCCGACCTAACCACTCGGCGCTATTATGTAACAACATTCCTGGCGAGTTGGCCTCTACGTCTCCGTGGGACCTTCATATACATCAATAACGTAATTTAACCTAACCTAACCCAACCTCACATCTCGGCACTAATATTTGACAACATTCGTGGCGAGTTGGCCTCTACGTCTCCGTGGGGCCTTCATATACATCAATAACGTAGTATAACCAAACCTAACCCAACCTAACACATCGGCGGTAATATTTGACAACATTCCTGGCGAGTTGGCCTCTACGTCACCGTGGGTCCTTCATATACATCAATAACGTAATATTACCTAACTTAACCCAACCTAACATCTCGGCACTAATATTTGACAACATTCCTGGCGAGTTGGCCTCTACCTCTCCGTGCGGCCTTCATATACATCAATAACGTAACTTAACCTAACCTAAACCAACGTAACATCTCGGCGGTAATATTTGACAACATTCCTGTCTTGTTGGCCTCCATGTTTCCGTGGGACCTTCATATACATCAATAACATAATATTACCTGACCAACCCAACCTAAGATCTCGGCACTAATATTTGACAACATTCCTGGCGAGTTGGCCTCTACGTCTCCGTGGGACCTTCATATACATCAATAACGTAATATTACCTAACCTAACCCAACCTAAGACCTCGGCACTAATATTTTACAACATTCCTGGCGAGTTGGCCTCTACGTCTCCGTGGGAATTTTATATACATCAATAACGTAATATAACCTAACCTAACCCAACCCAACTTCCCGGCACTAATATTTGACAACATTCCTGGCGAGTAGGCCTCTACCTTTCCGTGCGGCCTTCATATACATCAATAACGTAATATAATCTAACCTAACCCAACCTTTCATCTCGGCGGTAATATTTGAGAACATTCCTGGCCAGTTGGCCTCTACGTCTCCGTGGGGCCTTCATATACATCAATAACGTAATATAACCTAACCTAGCCCAACCTATCATCTCGGCTTTAATATTTGACAACATTCCTGGCGAGTTGGCCTCTACGTCTCCGTGAGACCTTCATATCCATCAATAACGTAATATAACCTAATATAACCCGACCTAACCACTCGGCGCTATTATGTAACAACATTCCTGGCGAGTTGGCCTCTACGTCTCCGTGGGACCTTCATATACATCAATAACGTAATTTAACCTAACCTAACCCAACCTCACATCTCGGCACTAATATTTGACAACATTCCTGGCGAGTTGGCCTCTACGTCTCCGTGGGGCCTTCATATACATCAATAACGTAGTATAACCTAACCTAACCCAACCTAACACATCGGCGGTAATATTTGACAACATTCCTGGCGGGTTGGACTCTACGTCACCGTGGGACCTTCATATACATCAATAACGTAATATTACCTAACCTAACCCAACCTAACATCTCGGCACTAATATTTGACAACAATCCTGGCGAGTTGGCCTCTACCTCTCCGTAGGACCTTCATATACATCAATAACGTAATATAACCTAACCTAACCCAACCTAAGATCTCGGCACTAATATTTTACAACATTCCTGGGGAGTTGGCCTCTACGTCTCCGTGGGAATTTTATATACATCAATAACGTAATATAACCTAACCTAACCCAACCCAACTTCCCGGCACTAATATTTGACAACATTCCTGGCGAGTAGGCCTCTACCTCTCCGTGGGACCTTCATATACATCAATAACGTAATTTAACCTAACCTAAACCAACGTAACATCTCGGCGGTAATATTTGACAACATTCCTGTCTTGTTGGCGTCCATGTTTCCGTGGGACCTTCATATACATCAATAACATAATATTACCTGACCTAACCCAACCTCAGATCTCGGCACTAATATTTGACAACATTCCTGGCGAGTTGGCCTCTACGTCTCCGTGGGACCTTCATATACATCAATAACGTAATATCACCTAACCTAACCCAACCTATCATCTCGGCGGTAATATTTGACAGCATTCCTGGTGAGTTGGCCTCTACGTCTCCGTGGGGCCTTCATATGCATCAATAACGTAGTATAACCTAACCTAACCCAACCTAACACATCGGCGGTAATATTTGACAACATTCCTGGCGAGTTAGCCTCTACGTCTCCGTGGGGCCTTCATATACATCAATAACGTAATATAACCTAACCTAACCCAACCTAACATATCGGCGGTAATATTTGACAACATTCCTGGCGAGTTGGCCTCTACGTCTCCGTGGGGCCTTCATATACATCAATAACGTAATATAACCTAACCTAATCCAACCTAACATCTCGGCACTAATATTTGACAACATTCCTGGCGAGTTGGCCTCTACGTCTCCGTGGGGCCTTCATATACATCAATAACGTAATATAACCTAACCTAACTCAACCTATCATCTCGGCGTTAATATTTCACAACATTCCTGGCGAGTTGGCCTCTACGTCTCCGTGAGACCTTCATATCCATCAATAACGTAATATAACCTAATATAACCCGACCTAACCACTCGGCGCTATTATGTAACAACATTCCTGGCGAGCTGGCCTCTACGTCTCCGTGGGACCTTCACATATATCAATAACGTAATATAACCTAATCTAACCCAACCTAACTTTTCGGCGCTATTATTTGACAACTTTCCTGGCGGGTTGGCCTCTACGTCTCCGCGGGGCCTTTATATACATCAATAACGTAATGTAACCTAACCTAACCCAACCCAATCTCTCGGAACTAATATTTGACAACATTCCTGGCGAGTTGGCCTCTACGTCTCCGTGGGGCTTTTATATACATCAATAACGTAATATAACCTAACCTAACCCAACCTATCATCTCGGCGGTAATATTTGACAACATTTCTGGCGAGTTGGCCTCTACGTCTCCGTGGAGCCTTCATATACATCAATAACGTAGTATAACTTAACCTAACCCAACCTAACACATCGGCGGTAATATTTGACAACATTCCAGGCGAGTTGGCCTCTACGTCACCGTGGGACCTTCATATACATCAATAACGTAATATTACCTAACTTAATCCAACCTAACATCTCGGCACTAATATTTGACAACATTCCTGGCGAGTTGGCCTCTACGTCTCCGTGGGGCCTTCATATACATCAATAACGTAATATAACCTAACCTAATCCAACCTAACATCTCGGCACTAATATTTGACAACATTCCTGGCGAGTTGGCCTCTACGTCTCCGTGGGGCCTTCATATACATCAATAACGTAATATAACCTAACCTAACTCAACCTATCATCTCGGCGTTAATATTTGACAACATTCCTGGCGAGTTGGCCTCTACGTCTCCGTGGAGCCTTCATATACATCAATAACGTAGTATAACTTAACCTAACCCAACCTAACACATCGGCGGTAATATTTGACAACATTCCAGGCGAGTTGGCCTCTACGTCACCGTGGGACCTTCATATACATCAATAACGTAATATTACCTAACTTAATCCAACCTAACATCTCGGCACTAATATTTGACAACATTCCTGGCGAGTTGGCCTCTACCTCTCAGTGGGGCCTTCATATACATCAATAACGTAATTTAACCTAACCTAAACCAACGTAACATCTCGGCGGTAATATTTGACAACATTCCTGTCTTGTTGGCCTCCATGTTTCCGTGGGACCTTCATATACATCAATAACATAATATTACCTGACCTAACCCAACCTAAGATCTCGGCACTAATATTTGACAACATTCCTGGCGAGTTGGCCTCTACGTCTCCGTGGGACCTTCATATACATCAATAACGTAATATTACCTAACCTAACCCAACCTAAGATCTCGGCACTAATATTTTACAACATTCCTGGCGAGTTGGCCTCTACGTCTCCGTGGGAATTTTATATACATCAATAACGTAATATAACCTAACCTAACCCAACCCAACTTCCCGGCACTAATATTTGAAAACATTCCTGGCGAGTAGGCCTCTACCTTTCCGTGCGGCCTTCATATACATCAATAACGTAATATAATCTAACCTAACCCAACCTATCATCTCGGCGGTAATATTTGAGAACATTCCTGGCCAGTTGGCCTCTACGTCTCCGTGGGGCCTTCATATAGATCAATAACGTAATATAACCTAACCTAACCCAACCTAACATCTCGGCGGTAATATTTGACAACATTCCTGGCTTGTTGGCCTCTATGTTTCCGTGGGACCTTTATATACATCAATAACGTCATATAACCTAACCTAGCCCAACCTATCATATCGGCGGTAATATTTGACAACATTCCTGGCGAGTTGGCCTCTACTTCTCCGTGGGACCTTCATATACATCAATAACGTAATATTACCTAACCTAACCCAACCTAACATCTCGGCGGTAATATTTGACAACATTCCTGGCGAGTTGGCCTCTACGTCTCCGTGGGGCCTTCATATACATCAATAACGTAATATAATCTAACCTAACCCAACCTATCATCTCGGCGGTAATATTTGACAACATTCCTGGCCAGTTGGCCTCTACGTCTCCGTGGGACCTTCATATACATCAATAACGTAATATAACATTACATGACCCAGCCTAACCTTTCGGCGCTATTATTTGACGACATTCCTGGCGAGTTGGCCTCTACGTCTCCGTGGAACTTCATATACATCAATAACGTAATATAACCTAACCTAGCCCAACCTATCATCTCGGCTTTAATATTTGACAACATTCCTGGCGAGTTGGCCTCTACGTCTCCGTGAGACCTTCATATCCATCAATAACGTAATATAACCTAATATAACCCGACCTAACCACTCGGCGCTATTATGTAACAACATTCCTGGCGAGTTGGCCTCTACGTCTCCGTGGGACCTTCATATACATCAATAACGTAATTTAACCTAACCTAACCCAACCTCACATCTCGGCACTAATATTTGACAACATTCCTGGCGAGTTGGCCTCTACGTCTCCGTGGGGCCTTCATATACATCAATAACGTAGTATGACCTAACCTAACCCAACCTAACACATCGGCGGTAATATTTGACAACATTCCTGGCGAGTTGGCCTCTACGTCACCGTGGGTCCTTCATATACATCAATAACGTAATATTACCTAACTTAACCCAACCTAACATCTCGGCAATAATATTTGACAACATTCCTGGCGAGTTGGCCTCTACCTCTCCGTGCGGCCTTCATATACATCAATAACGTAACTTAACCTAACCTAAACCAACGTAACATCTCGGCGGTAATATTTGACAACATTCCTGTCTTGTTGGCCTCCATGTTTCCGTGGGACCTTCATATACATCAATAACATAATATTACCTGACCTAACCCAACCTAAGATCTCGGCACTAATATTTGACAACATTCCTGGCGAGTTGGCCTCTACGTCTCCGTGGGACCTTCATATACATCAATAACGTAATATTACCTAACCTAACCCAACCTAAGACCTCGGCACTAATATTTTACAACATTCCTGGCGAGTTGGCCTCTACGTCTCCGTGGGAATTTTATATACATCAATAACGTAATATAACCTAACCTAACCCAACCCAACTTCCCGGCACTAATATTTGACAACATTCCTGGCGAGTAGGCCTCTACCTTTCCGTGCGGCCTTCATATACATCAATAACGTAATATAATCTAACCTAACCCAACCTTTCATCTCGGCGGTAATATTTGAGAACATTCCTGGCCAGTTGGCCTCTACGTCTCCGTGGGGCCTTCATATACATCAATAACGTAATATAACCTAACCTAGCCCAACCTATCATCTCGGCTTTAATATTTGACAACATTCCTGGCGAGTTGGCCTCTACGTCTCCGTGAGACCTTCATATCCATCAATAACGTAATATAACCTAATATAACCCGACCTAACCACTCGGCGCTATTCTGTAACAACATTCCTGGCGAGTTGGCCTCTACGTCTCCGTGGGACCTTCATATACATCAATAACGTAATTTAACCTAACCTAACCCAACCTCACATCTCGGCACTAATATTTGACAACATTCCTGGCGAGTTGGCCTCTACGTCTCCGTGGGGCCTTCATATACATCAATAACGTAGTATAACCTAACCTAACCCAACCTAACACATCGGCGGTAATATTTGACAACATTCCTGGCGAGTTGGCCTCTACGTCTCCTTGGGAATTTTATATACATCAAAAACGTAATATAACCTAACCTAACCCAACCTAACATCTCGGCGGTAATATTTGACAACATTCCTGTCGAGTTGGCTTCTACGTCTCCGTGGGGCCTTCATATACATCAAAAACGTAATATAACCTAACCTAACCCAACCCAACCTCTCGGTTCCAATATTTGACAACATTCCTGGCGAGTTGGCCTCTACGTCTCCGTGGGAATTTTATATACATCAATAACGTAATATAACCTATCCTAACCCAACCTAACCTTTCGGCGCTATTATTTGACAACATTTCTGGCGCGTTGGCCTCTACCTTTCCGTGGGGCCTTTATATACATCAATAACGTAATATAACCTAACCTAACACAACCCAGCCTCTCGGCACTAATATTTGACAACATTCCTGGCGAGTTGGCCTCTACGTCTCCGTGGGAATTTTATATACATCAATAACGTAATATAACCTATCCTAACCCAACCTAACCTTTCGGCGCTATTATTTGACAACATTTCTGGCGCGTTGGCCTCTACCTTTCCGTGGGGCCTTTATATACATCAATAACGTAATATAACCTAACCTAACCCAACCCAACCTCTCGGTTCCAATATTTGACAACATTCCTGGCGAGTTGGCCTCTACGTCTCCGTGGGAATTTTATATACATCAATAACGTAATATAACCTAGCCTAACCAAATCTAACATCACGGGGTAATATTTGACGACATTCCTGGCTTATTGGCCTCATCGTTTCCGTGGGACCTTTATATACATCAGTAACGTAATATAACCTAACCTAACCGAACCAAACATCTCGGCACTAATATTTGACAACATTCCTGGCGAGTTGGCCTCTACCTTTCCGTGGGGCCTTTATATACATCAATAACGTAATATAACCTAACCTAACCCAACCTAACATCTCGGCCGTAATATCTGACAACATTCCTGGCGAGTTGGCCTCTACGTCTCCGTGGGGCCTTTATATACATAAATAACGTAATATAACCTAACCTAACACAACCCATCCTCTCGGCACTAATATTTGACAACATTCCTGGCGAGTTGGCCTCTACGTCTCCGTGGGACTTTTATATACATCAATAACGTAATATAACCTATCCTAACCCAACCTATCCTTTCGGCGCTATTATTTGACAACATTTCTGGCGAGTTGGCCTCTACCTTTCCGTGGGGCCCTTATATACATCAATAACGTAATATAACCTAACCTAACCCAACCCAACCTCTCGGTACTAAATTTGACAACATTCCTGGCGAGTTGGACTCTACATCTCCGTGGGACCTTCATATACATCAATAACGTAATATAACCTAACCTAACCCAACCTAACCTTTCGGCGCTATTATTTGACAACATTTCTGGCGAGTTGGCCTCTACCTTTCCGTGGGGCCTTTATATAAATCAATAACGTAATATAACGTAACCTAACCCAACCCAACCTCTCGGTTCCAATATTTGACAACATTCCTGGCGAGTTGGCCTCTACGTCTCCGTGGGAATTTTATATACATCAATAACGTAATATAACCTAGCCTAACCAAATCTAACATCACGGGGTAATATTTGACGACATTCCTGGCTTATTGGCCTCATGGTTTCCGTGGGACCTTTATATACATCAATAACGTAATATAACCTAACCTAACCCAACCTAACATCTCGGCGGTAATATCTGACAACATTCCTGGCGAGTTGGCCTCTACGTCTCCGTGGGGCCTTTATATACATAAATAACGTAATATAACCTAACCTAACACAACCCAGCCTCTCGGCACTAATATTTGACAACATTCCTGGCGAGTTGGCTTCTACGTTTCCGTGGGGCTTTTATATACATCAATAACGTAATATAACCGAACCTAACCCAAAGTAACGTCTCGGAGGTAATGTTTAACCACATTCCTGGCTTGTTGGTCTCTACGTCTCCGAGGGACTTTTATATACATCAATAGCGTAATATAACTTAACCTATCACAACCTAACATCTCGGCGGTAATATTTGACAACATTCCTGTCGAGTTGGCTTCTACGTCTCCGTGGGGCCTTCATATACATCAAAAACGTAATATAACCTTATATAACCCAACCTAACCTCTCGGCGGTAATAGTTGACAACATTCCTGGCGAGTTGGCCTGTACGTCTTCGTGGGGCCTTCATATACATCAATAACGTAATATAACCAAACCTAACCCAACCTATCATCTCGACGGTAATATTTGAAAACATTCCTAACGAGTTGGCCTCTACGTCTCCGTGGGACCATTATATACATCAATAACGTATTATAACCTAACCTAAGCCAACCTAACATCTCGGCACTAATATTTGACAACCTTCCTGGCGAGTTGGCCTCTACGTATCCGTGGGACTTTTATATACATCAATAACGTAATATAACCTAACCTAACCCAACCTAACCTTTCGGCGCTATTATTTGACAACATTCCTGTCGAGTTGGCCTCTACGTCTCCGAGGGACTTTTATATACATCAATAGCGTAATATAACTTAACCTAACACAACCTAACATCTCGGTACTAGTATTTGACAACATTCCTGGCGAGTTGGCCTCTACGTCTCCTTGGGAATTTTATATACATCAAAAACGTAATATAACCTAACCTAACCCAACCTAACATCTCGGCGGTAATATTTGACAACATTCCTGTCGAGTTGGCTTCTACGTCTCCGTGGGGCCTTCATATACATCAAAAACGTAATATAACCTAACCTAACCCAACCTAACATCTGGGCGGTAATGTTTGACAACATTCCTGACGAGTTGCCATCTACGTCTCCGTGAGACCTTCATAACCATCAATAACGTAATATAACCTTATATAACCCAACCTAACCTCTCGGCGCTATTATTTGACAACAATCCTGGCGAGATGGCCTCTACGTCTCCGTGGGACTTTTATATACATCAATAACGTAATATAACCTAACCTAACCCAACCTAACTTTTCGGCGCTATTATTTGACAACATTCCTTGCGAGTTGGCCTCTACGTCTCCGTGGGGCCTTCATATACACCAATAACGTAATATAACCTAACCTAACACAACCCAGCCTCTCGGCACTAATATTTGACAACATTCCTGGCGAGTTGGCCTCTACGTCTCCGTGGGAATTTTATATACATCAATAACGTAATATAACCTATCCTAACCCAACCTAACCTTTCGGCGCTATTATTTGACAACATTTCTGGCGCGTTGGCCTCTACCTTTCCGTGGGGCCTTCATATACACCAATAACGTAATATAACCTAACCTAACACAACCCAACCTCTCGGCACTAATATTTGACAACATTCCTGGCGAGTTTGCCTCTACGTTTCCGTGGGACTTTTATATACATCAATAGCGTAACATAACCTAACGTAACCCAACCTAAGATCTCGGCGCTATTGTTTGACAACATTCCTGTCGAGTTGGCCTCTACGTCTCCGTGGGACTTTTATATACATCAATAGCGTAATATAACCTAACCTAACCCAACCTAACACATCGGCGGTAATATTTGACAACATTCCTGGCGAGTTGGCCTCTACGTCTCCTTGGGAATTTTATATACATCAAAAACGTAATATAACCTAACCTAACCCAACCTAACATCTCGGCGGTAATATTTGACAACATTCCTGTCGAGTTGGCTTCTACGTCTCCGTGGGGCCTTCATATACATCAAAAACGTAATATAACCTAACCTAACCCAACCCAACCTCTCGGTTCCAATATTTGACAACATTCCTGGCGAGTTGGCCTCTACGTCTCCGTGGGAATTTTATATACATCAATAACGTAATATAACCTATCCTAACCCAACCTAACCTTTCGGCGCTATTATTTGACAACATTTCTGGCGCGTTGGCCTCTACCTTTCCGTGGGGCCTTTATATACATCAATAACGTAATATAACCTAACCTAACACAACCCAGCCTCTCGGCACTAATATTTGACAACATTCCTGGCGAGTTGGCCTCTACGTCTCCGTGGGAATTTTATATACATCAATAACGTAATATAACCTATCCTAACCCAACCTAACCTTTCGGCGCTATTATTTGACAACATTTCTGGCGCGTTGGCCTCTACCTTTCCGTGGGGCCTTTATATACATCAATAACGTAATATAACCTAACCTAACCCAACCCAACCTCTCGGTTCCAATATTTGACAACATTCCTGGCGAGTTGGCCTCTACGTCTCCGTGGGAATTTTATATACATCAATAACGTAATATAACCTAGCCTAACCAAATCTAACATCACGGGGTAATATTTGACGACATTCCTGGCTTATTGGCCTCATCGTTTCCGTGGGACCTTTATATACATCAGTAACGTAATATAACCTAACCTAACCGAACCAAACATCTCGGCACTAATATTTGACAACATTCCTGGCGAGTTGGCCTCTACCTTTCCGTGGGGCCTTTATATACATCAATAACGTAATATAACCTAACCTAACCCAACCTAACATCTCGGCCGTAATATCTGACAACATTCCTGGCGAGTTGGCCTCTACGTCTCCGTGGGGCCTTTATATACATAAATAACGTAATATAACCTAACCTAACACAACCCATCCTCTCGGCACTAATATTTGACAACATTCCTGGCGAGTTGGCCTCTACGTCTCCGTGGGACTTTTATATACATCAATAACGTAATATAACCTATCCTAACCCAACCTATCCTTTCGGCGCTATTATTTGACAACATTTCTGGCGAGTTGGCCTCTACCTTTCCGTGGGGCCCTTATATACATCAATAACGTAATATAACCTAACCTAACCCAACCCAACCTCTCGGTACTAAATTTGACAACATTCCTGGCGAGTTGGACTCTACATCTCCGTGGGACCTTCATATACATCAATAACGTAATATAACCTAACCTAACCCAACCTAACCTTTCGGCGCTATTATTTGACCACATTCCTGGCTTGTTGGCCTCTACGTCTCCGTGGGACTTTTATATACATCAATAGCGTAATATAACCTAACCTAACCCAACCTAAGATCTCGACGCTATTATTTGACAACATTCCTGTCGAGTTGGCCTCTACGTCTCCGTGGGACTTTTATATACATCAATAGCGTAATATAACCTAACCTAACACAACCTAATATCTCGATACTAGTATTTGACAACATTCCTGGCGAGTTGGCATCTACGTCTCCGTGGGGCCTTTATATACATCAATAGCGTAATATAACCTAACCTAACACAACCTAACCTTTCGGCGCTATTATTTGACAACAGTCCTGTCGAGTTGGCCTCTACGTCTCCGAGGGACTTTTATATACATCAATAGCGTAATATAACTTAACCTATCACAACCTAACATCTCGATACTAGTATTTGACAACATTCCTGGCGAGTTGGCCTCTACGTCTCCGTGGGACCTTTATATACATCAATAACGTAATATAACCTAACCTAACCCAACCTAACATCTCGGCGGTAATATCTGACAACATTCCTGGCGAGTTGGCCTCTACGTCTCCGTGGGGCCTTTATATACATAAATAACGTAATATAACCTAACCTAACACAACCCAGCCTCTCGGCACTAATATTTGACAACATTCCTGGCGAGTTGGCTTCTACGTTTCCGTGGGGCTTTTATATACATCAATAACGTAATATAACCGAACCTAACCCAAAGTAACGTCTCGGAGGTAATGTTTAACCACATTCCTGGCTTGTTGGTCTCTACGTCTCCGAGGGACTTTTATATACATCAATAGCGTAATATAACTTAACCTATCACAACCTAACATCTCGGCGGTAATATTTGACAACATTCCTGTCGAGTTGGCTTCTACGTCTCCGTGGGGCCTTCATATACATCAAAAACGTAATATAACCTTATATAACCCAACCTAACCTCTCGGCGGTAATAGTTGACAACATTCCTGGCGAGTTGGCCTGTACGTCTTCGTGGGGCCTTCATATACATCAATAACGTAATATAACCAAACCTAACCCAACCTATCATCTCGACGGTAATATTTGAAAACATTCCTAACGAGTTGGCCTCTACGTCTCCGTGGGACCATTATATACATCAATAACGTATTATAACCTAACCTAAGCCAACCTAACATCTCGGCACTAATATTTGACAACCTTCCTGGCGAGTTGGCCTCTACGTATCCGTGGGACTTTTATATACATCAATAACGTAATATAACCTAACCTAACCCAACCTAACCTTTCGGCGCTATTATTTGACAACATTCCTGTCGAGTTGGCCTCTACGTCTCCGAGGGACTTTTATATACATCAATAGCGTAATATAACTTAACCTAACACAACCTAACATCTCGGTACTAGTATTTGACAACATTCCTGGCGAGTTGGCCTCTACGTCTCCTTGGGAATTTTATATACATCAAAAACGTAATATAACCTAACCTAACCCAACCTAACATCTCGGCGGTAATATTTGACAACATTCCTGTCGAGTTGGCTTCTACGTCTCCGTGGGGCCTTCATATACATCAAAAACGTAATATAACCTAACCTAACCCAACCTAACATCTGGGCGGTAATGTTTGACAACATTCCTGACGAGTTGCCATCTACGTCTCCGTGAGACCTTCATAACCATCAATAACGTAATATAACCTTATATAACCCAACCTAACCTCTCGGCGCTATTATTTGACAACAATCCTGGCGAGATGGCCTCTACGTCTCCGTGGGACTTTTATATACATCAATAACGTAATATAACCTAACCTAACCCAACCTAACTTTTCGGCGCTATTATTTGACAACATTCCTTGCGAGTTGGCCTCTACGTCTCCGTGGGGCCTTCATATACACCAATAACGTAATATAACCTAACCTAACACAACCCAACCTCTCGGCACTAATATTTGACAACATTCCTGGCGAGTTTGCCTCTACGTTTCCGTGGGACTTTTATATACATCAATAGCGTAACATAACCTAACGTAACCCAACCTAAGATCTCGGCGCTATTGTTTGACAACATTCCTGTCGAGTTGGCCTCTACGTCTCCGTGGGACTTTTATATACATCAATAGCGTAATATAACCTAACCTAACACAACCTAACATCTCGGTACTAGTATTTGACAACATTCCTGGCGAGTTGGCCTCTACGTCTCCGTGGGACTTTTATATACATCAATAACGTAATATAACCTATCCTAACCCAACCTAACCTTTCGGCGCTATTATTTGACAACATTTCTGGCGCGTTGGCCTCTACCTTTCCGTGGGGCCTTTATATACATCAATAACGTAATATAACCTAACCTAACCCAACCCAACCTCTCGGTTCCAATATTTGACAACATTCCTGGCGAGTTGGCCTCTACGTCTCCGTGGGAATTTTATATACATCAATAACGTAATATAACCTAGCCTAACCAAATCTAACATCACGGGGTAATATTTGACGACATTCCTGGCTTATTGGCCTCATGGTTTCCGTGGGACCTTTATATACATCAGTAACGTAATATAACCTAACCTAACCCAACCTAACCTTTCGGCGCTATTATTTGACCACATTCCTGGCTTGTTGGCCTCTACGTCTCCGTGGGACTTTTATATACATCAATAGCGTAATATAACCTAACCTAACACAACCTAATATCTCGATACTAGTATTTGACAACATTCCTGGCGAGTTGGCATCTACGTCTCCGTGGGGCCTTTATATACATCAATAGCGTAATATAACCTAACCTAACACAACCTAACTTTTCGGCGCTATTATTTGACAACATTTCTGTCGAGTTGGCCTCTACGTCTCCGAGGGACTTTTATATACATCAATAGCGTAATATAACTTAACCTATCACAACCTAACATGTCGGTACTAGTATTTGACAATATTCCTGGCGATTTGGCCTCTACGTCTCCTTGGGAATTTTATATACATCAAAAACGTAATATAACCTAACCTAACCCAACCTAACATCTCGGCGGTAATAGTTGACAACATTCTTGGCGAGTTGGCCTCTACGTATCCGTGGGACTTTTATATACATCAATAACGTAATATAACCTAACCTAACCCAACCTAACCTTTCGGCGCTATTATTTGACAACACTCCTGTCGAGTTGGCCTCTACGTCTCCGAGGGACTTTTATATACATCAATAGCGTAATATAACTTAACCTAACACAACCTAACATCTCGGTACTAGTATTTGACAACATTCCTGGCGAGTTGGCCTCTACGTCTCCTTGGGAATTTTATATACATCAAAAACGTAATATAACCTAACCTAACCCAACCTAACATCTCGGCGGTAATATTTGACAACATTCCTGTCGAGTTGGCTTCTACGTCCCCGTGGGGCCTTCATATACATCAAAAACGTAATATAACCTAACCTAACCCAACTTAACATCTGGGCGGTAATGTTTGACAACATTCCTGACGAGTTGCCCTCTACGACTCCGTGAGACCTTCATATCCATCAATAACGTAATATAACCTTATATAACCCAACCTAACCTCTCGGCGCTATTATTTGACAACAATCCTGGCGAGATGGCCTCTACGTCTCCGTGGGACTTTTATATACATCAATAACGTAATATAACCTAACCTAACCCAACCTAACTTTTCGGCGCTATTATTTGACAACATTCCTTGCGAGTTGGCCTCTACGTCTCCGTGGGGCCTTCATATACACCAATAACGTAATATAACCTAACCTAACACAACCCAACCTCTCGGCACTAATATTTGACAACATTCCTGGCGAGTTTGCCTCTACGTTTCCGTGGGACTTTTATATACATCAATAGCGTAACATAACCTAACGTAACCCAACCTAAGATCTCGGCGCTATTGTTTGACAACATTCCTGTCGAGTTGGCCTCTACGTCTCCGTGGGACTTTTATATACATCAATAGCGTAATATAACCTAACCTAACACAACCTAACATCTCGGTACTAGTATTTGACAACATTCCTGGCGAGTTGGCCTCTACGTCTCCGTGGGACTTTTATATACATCAATAACGTAATATAACCTATCCTAACCCAACCTAACCTTTCGGCGCTATTATTTGACAACATTTCTGGCGCGTTGGCCTCTACCTTTCCGTGGGGCCTTTATATACATCAATAACGTAATATAACCTAACCTAACCCAACCCAACCTCTCGGTTCCAATATTTGACAACATTCCTGGCGAGTTGGCCTCTACGTCTCCGTGGGAATTTTATATACATCAATAACGTAATATAACCTAGCCTAACCAAATCTAACATCACGGGGTAATATTTGACGACATTCCTGGCTTATTGGCCTCATGGTTTCCGTGGGACCTTTATATACATCAGTAACGTAATATAACCTAACCTAACCCAACCTAACATCTCGGCGGTAATATCTGACAACATTCCTGGCGAGTTGGCCTCTACGTCTCCGTGGGGCCTTTATATACATAAATAACGTAATATAACCTAACCTAACACAACCCAGCCTCTCGGCACTAATATTTGACAACATTCCTGGCGAGTTGGCTTCTACGTTTCCGTGGGGCTTTTATATACATCAATAACGTAATATAACCGAACCTAACCCAAAGTAACGTCTCGGAGGTAATGTTTAACCACATTCCTGGCTTGTTGGTCTCTACGTCTCCGAGGGACTTTTATATACATCAATAGCGTAATATAACTTAACCTATCACAACCTAACATCTCGGTACTAGTATTTGACAACATTCCTGGCGAGTTGGCCTCTACGTCTCCTTGGGAATTTTATATACATCAAAAACGTAATATAACCTAACCTAACCCAACCTAACATCTCGGCGGTAATATTTGACAACATTCCTGTCGAGTTGGCTTCTACGTCTCCGTGGGGCCTTCATATACATCAAAAACGTAATATAACCTAACCTAACCCAACTTAACATCTGGGCGGTAATGTTTGACAACATTCCTGACGAGTTGCCCTCTACGTCTCCGTGAGACCTTCATATCCATCAATAACGTAATATAACCTTATATAACCCAACCTAACTTCTCGGCGCTATTATTTGACAACAATCCTGGCGAGATGGCCTCTACGTCTCCGTGGGACTTTTATATACATCAATAACGTAATATAACCTAACCTAACCCAACCTAACTTTTCGGCGCTATTATTTGACAACATTCCTTGCGAGTTGGCCTCTACGTCTCCGTGGGGCCTTCATATACACCAATAACGTAATATAACCTAACCTAACACAACCCAACCTCTCGGCACTAATATTTGACAACATTCCTGGCGAGTTTGCCTCTACGTTTCCGTGGGACTTTTATATACATCAATAGCGTAACATAACCTAACCTAACCCAACCTAAGATCTCGGCGCTATTGTTTGACAACATTCCTGTCGAGTTGGCCTCTACGTCTCCGTGGGTCTTTTATATACATCAATAGCGTAATATAACCTAACCTAACACAACCTAACATCTCGGTACTAGTATTTGACAACATTCCTGGCGAGTTGGCCTCTACGTCTCCGTGGGACTTTTATATACATCAATAACGTAATATAACCTATCCTAACCCAACCTAACCTTTCGGCGCTATTATTTGACAACATTTCTGGCGCGTTGGCCTCTACCTTTCCGTGGGGCCTTTATATACATCAATAACGTAATATAACCTAACCTAACCCAACCCAACCTCTCGGTTCCAATATTTGACAACATTCCTGGCGAGTTGGCCTCTACGTCTCCGTGGGAATTTTATATACATCAATAACGTAATATAACCTAGCCTAACCAAATCTAACATCACGGGGTAATATTTGACGACATTCCTGGCTTATTGGCCTCATCGTTTCCGTGGGACCTTTATATACATCAGTAACGTAATATAACCTAACCTAACCGAACCAAACATCTCGGCACTAATATTTGACAACATTCCTGGCGAGTTGGCCTCTACCTTTCCGTGGGGCCTTTATATACATCAATAACGTAATATAACCTAACCTAACCCAACCTAACATCTCGGCCGTAATATCTGACAACATTCCTGGCGAGTTGGCCTCTACGTCTCCGTGGGGCCTTTATATACATAAATAACGTAATATAACCTAACCTAACACAACCCATCCTCTCGGCACTAATATTTGACAACATTCCTGGCGAGTTGGCCTCTACGTCTCCGTGGGACTTTTATATACATCAATAACGTAATATAACCTATCCTAACCCAACCTATCCTTTCGGCGCTATTATTTGACAACATTTCTGGCGAGTTGGCCTCTACCTTTCCGTGGGGCCCTTATATACATCAATAACGTAATATAACCTAACCTAACCCAACCCAACCTCTCGGTACTAAATTTGACAACATTCCTGGCGAGTTGGACTCTACATCTCCGTGGGACCTTCATATACATCAATAACGTAATATAACCTAACCTAACCCAACCTAACCTTTCGGCGCTATTATTTGACCACATTCCTGGCTTGTTGGCCTCTACGTCTCCGTGGGACTTTTATATACATCAATAGCGTAATATAACCTAACCTAACCCAACCTAAGATCTCGACGCTATTATTTGACAACATTCCTGTCGAGTTGGCCTCTACGTCTCCGTGGGACTTTTATATACATCAATAGCGTAATATAACCTAACCTAACACAACCTAATATCTCGATACTAGTATTTGACAACATTCCTGGCGAGTTGGCATCTACGTCTCCGTGGGGCCTTTATATACATCAATAGCGTAATATAACCTAACCTAACACAACCTAACCTTTCGGCGCTATTATTTGACAACAGTCCTGTCGAGTTGGCCTCTACGTCTCCGAGGGACTTTTATATACATCAATAGCGTAATATAACTTAACCTATCACAACCTAACATCTCGATACTAGTATTTGACAACATTCCTGGCGAGTTGGCCTCTACGTCTCCGTGGGAATTTTATATACATCAATAACGTAATATAACCTAACCTAACCCAACCTAACATCTCGGCCGTAATATCTGACAACATTCCTGGCGAGTTGGCCTCTACGTCTCCGTGGGGCCTTTATATACATAAATAACGTAATATAACCTAACCTAACACAACCCAGCCTCTCGGCACTAATATTTGACAACATTCCTGGCGAGTTGGCCTCTACGTTTCCGTGGGGCTTTTATATACATCAATAACGTAATATAACCTAGCCGAACCCAAAGTAACGTCTCGGAGGTAATGTTTAACCACATTCCTGGCTTGTTGGCCTCTACGTTTCCGTGAGACCTTTATATACATCAATAACATAATATAACCTAACCTAACCCAACCTAACATCTCGGCGGTAATAGTTGACAACATTCCTGGCAAATTGGCCTCTACGTCTCCGTGAGACCTTCATATCCATCAATAACGTAATATAACCTTATATAACCCAACCTAACCTCTCGCCGCTATTATTTGACAACATTCCTGGCGAGTTGGCCTCTACGTCTCCGTGGGGCCTTTATATACATCAATAGCGTAATATAACCTAACCTAACACAACCTAACCTTTCGGCCCTATTATTTGACAACATTTCTGTCGAGTTGGCTTCTACGTCTCCGAGGGACTTTTATATACATCAATAACGTAATATAACCTATCCTAACCCAACCTAACCTTTCGGCGCTATTATTTGACAACATTTCTGGCGAGTTGGCCTCTACCTTTCCGTGGGGCCTTTATATAAATCAATAACGTAATATAACGTAACCTAACCCAACCCAACCTCTCGGTTCCAATATTTGACAACATTCCTGGCGAGTTGGCCTCTACGTCTCCGTGGGAATTTTATATACATCAATAACGTAATATAACCTAGCCTAACCAAATCTAACATCACGGGGTAATATTTGACGACATTCCTGGCTTATTGGCCTCATGGTTTCCGTGGGACCTTTATATACATCAATAACGTAATATAACCTAACCTAACCCAACCTAACATCTCGGCGGTAATATCTGACAACATTCCTGGCGAGTTGGCCTCTACGTCTCCGTGGGGCCTTTATATACATAAATAACGTAATATAACCTAACCTAACACAACCCAGCCTCTCGGCACTAATATTTGACAACATTCCTGGCGAGTTGGCTTCTACGTTTCCGTGGGGCTTTTATATACATCAATAACGTAATATAACCGAACCTAACCCAAAGTAACGTCTCGGAGGTAATGTTTAACCACATTCCTGGCTTGTTGGTCTCTACGTCTCCGAGGGACTTTTATATACATCAATAGCGTAATATAACTTAACCTATCACAACCTAACATCTCGGCGGTAATATTTGACAACATTCCTGTCGAGTTGGCTTCTACGTCTCCGTGGGGCCTTCATATACATCAAAAACGTAATATAACCTTATATAACCCAACCTAACCTCTCGGCGGTAATAGTTGACAACATTCCTGGCGAGTTGGCCTGTACGTCTTCGTGGGGCCTTCATATACATCAATAACGTAATATAACCAAACCTAACCCAACCTATCATCTCGACGGTAATATTTGAAAACATTCCTAACGAGTTGGCCTCTACGTCTCCGTGGGACCATTATATACATCAATAACGTATTATAACCTAACCTAAGCCAACCTAACATCTCGGCACTAATATTTGACAACCTTCCTGGCGAGTTGGCCTCTACGTATCCGTGGGACTTTTATATACATCAATAACGTAATATAACCTAACCTAACCCAACCTAACCTTTCGGCGCTATTATTTGACAACATTCCTGTCGAGTTGGCCTCTACGTCTCCGAGGGACTTTTATATACATCAATAGCGTAATATAACTTAACCTAACACAACCTAACATCTCGGTACTAGTATTTGACAACATTCCTGGCGAGTTGGCCTCTACGTCTCCTTGGGAATTTTATATACATCAAAAACGTAATATAACCTAACCTAACCCAACCTAACATCTCGGCGGTAATATTTGACAACATTCCTGTCGAGTTGGCTTCTACGTCTCCGTGGGGCCTTCATATACATCAAAAACGTAATATAACCTAACCTAACCCAACCTAACATCTGGGCGGTAATGTTTGACAACATTCCTGACGAGTTGCCATCTACGTCTCCGTGAGACCTTCATAACCATCAATAACGTAATATAACCTTATATAACCCAACCTAACCTCTCGGCGCTATTATTTGACAACAATCCTGGCGAGATGGCCTCTACGTCTCCGTGGGACTTTTATATACATCAATAACGTAATATAACCTAACCTAACCCAACCTAACTTTTCGGCGCTATTATTTGACAACATTCCTTGCGAGTTGGCCTCTACGTCTCCGTGGGGCCTTCATATACACCAATAACGTAATATAACCTAACCTAACACAACCCAACCTCTCGGCACTAATATTTGACAACATTCCTGGCGAGTTTGCCTCTACGTTTCCGTGGGACTTTTATATACATCAATAGCGTAACATAACCTAACGTAACCCAACCAAAGATCTCGGCGCTATTGTTTGACAACATTCCTGTCGAGTTGGCCTCTACGTCTCCGTGGGACTTTTATATACATCAATAGCGTAATATAACCTAACCTAACACAACCTAACATCTCGGTACTAGTATTTGACAACATTCCTGGCGAGTTGGCCTCTACGTCTCCGTGGGACTTTTATATACATCAATAACGTAATATAACCTATCCTAACCCAACCTAACCTTTCGGCGCTATTATTTGACAACATTTCTGGCGCGTTGGCCTCTACCTTTCCGTGGGGCCTTTATATACATCAATAACGTAATATAACCTAACCTAACCCAACCCAACCTCTCGGTTCCAATATTTGACAACATTCCTGGCGAGTTGGCCTCTACGTCTCCGTGGGAATTTTATATACATCAATAACGTAATATAACCTAGCCTAACCAAATCTAACATCACGGGGTAATATTTGACGACATTCCTGGCTTATTGGCCTCATGGTTTCCGTGGGACCTTTATATACATCAGTAACGTAATATAACCTAACCTAACCCAACCTAACCTTTCGGCGCTATTATTTGACCACATTCCTGGCTTGTTGGCCTCTACGTCTCCGTGGGACTTTTATATACATCAATAGCGTAATATAACCTAACCTAACACAACCTAATATCTCGATACTAGTATTTGACAACATTCCTGGCGAGTTGGCATCTACGTCTCCGTGGGGCCTTTATATACATCAATAGCGTAATATAACCTAACCTAACACAACCTAACTTTTCGGCGCTATTATTTGACAACATTTCTGTCGAGTTGGCCTCTACGTCTCCGAGGGACTTTTATATACATCAATAGCGTAATATAACTTAACCTATCACAACCTAACATGTCGGTACTAGTATTTGACAATATTCCTGGCGATTTGGCCTCTACGTCTCCTTGGGAATTTTATATACATCAAAAACGTAATATAACCTAACCTAACCCAACCTAACATCTCGGCGGTAATAGTTGACAACATTCTTGGCGAGTTGGCCTCTACGTATCCGTGGGACTTTTATATACATCAATAACGTAATATAACCTAACCTAACCCAACCTAACCTTTCGGCGCTATTATTTGACAACACTCCTGTCGAGTTGGCCTCTACGTCTCCGAGGGACTTTTATATACATCAATAGCGTAATATAACTTAACCTAACACAACCTAACATCTCGGTACTAGTATTTGACAACATTCCTGGCGAGTTGGCCTCTACGTCTCCTTGGGAATTTTATATACATCAAAAACGTAATATAACCTAACCTAACCCAACCTAACATCTCGGCGGTAATATTTGACAACATTCCTGTCGAGTTGGCTTCTACGTCCCCGTGGGGCCTTCATATACATCAAAAACGTAATATAACCTAACCTAACCCAACTTAACATCTGGGCGGTAATGTTTGACAACATTCCTGACGAGTTGCCCTCTACGACTCCGTGAGACCTTCATATCCATCAATAACGTAATATAACCTTATATAACCCAACCTAACCTCTCGGCGCTATTATTTGACAACATTCCTAGCGAGATGGCCTCTACGTCTCCGTGGGACTTTTATATACATCAATAACGTAATATAACCTAACCTAACCCAACCTAACTTTTTGGCGCTATTATTTGACAACATTCCTTGCGAGTTGGCCTCTACGTCTCCGTGGGGCCTTCATATACACCAATAACGTAATATAACCTAACCTAACACAACCCAACCTCTCGGCACTAATATTTGACAACATTCCTGGCGAGTTTGCCTCTACGTTTCCGTGGGGCCTTTATATACATCAATAACGTAATATAACCTAACCTAGCCCAACCCAACCTCTCGGTACTAATATTTGACAACATTCCTGGCGAGTTGGGCTCTACGTCTCCGTGGGACCTTCATATACATCAATAACGTAATATAACCTAACCTAACACAACCTAACCTTTCGGCGCTATTATTTGACCACATTCCTGTCTTGTTGGCCTCTACGTCTCCGTGGGACTTTTATATACATCAATAGCGTAATATAACCTAACCTAACACAACCTAATATCTCGATACTAATATTTGACAACATTCCTGCCGAGTTGGCATCTACGTCTCCGTGGGAATTTTATATACATCAATAACGTAATATAACCTAACCTAACCCAACCTAACATCTCGGCGGTAATATCTGACAACATTCCTGGCGAGTTGGCCTCTACGTCTCCGTGGGGCCTTTATATACATCAATAGCGTAATATAACCTAACCTATCACAACCTAACCTTTCGGCGCTATTATTTGACAACATTCCTGTCGAGTTGGCTTCTACGTCTCCGAGGGACTTTTATATACATCAATAGCGTAATATAACCTATCCTAACCCAACCTAACCTTTCGGCGCTATTATTTGACAACATTTCTGGCGAGTTGGCCTCTACCTTTCCGTGGGGCCCTTATATACATCAATAACGTAATATAACCTAACCTTACCCAACCCAACCTCTCGGTACTAAATTTGACAACATTCCTGGCGAGTTGGACTCTACATCTCCGTGGGACCTTCATATACATCAATAACGTAATATAACCTAACCTAACCCAACCTAACCTTTCGGCGCTATTATTTGACCACATTCCTGGCTTGTTGGCGTCTACGTCTCCGTGGGACTTTTATATACATCAATAGCGTAATATAACCTAACCTAACCCAACCTAAGATCTCGGCGCTATTATTTGACAACATTCCTGTCGAGTTGGCCTCTACGTCTCCGTGGGACTTTTATATACATCAATAGCGTAATATAACCTAACCTAACACAACCTAATATCTCGATACTAGTATTTGACAACATTCCTGGCGAGTTGGCATCTACGTCTCCGTGGGGCCTTTATATACATCAATAGCGTAATATAACCTAACCTAACACAACCTAACTTTTCGGCGCTATTATTTGACAACATTTCTGTCGAGTTGGCCTCTACGTCTCCGAGGGACTTTTATATACATCAATAGCGTAATATAACTTAACCTATCACAACCTAACATGTCGGTACTAGTATTTGACAATATTCCTGGCGATTTGGCCTCTACGTCTCCTTGGGAATTTTATATACATCAAAAACGTAATATAACCTAACCTAACCCAACCTAACATCTCGGCGGTAATAGTTGACAACATTCTTGGCGAGTTGGCCTCTACGTATCCGTGGGACTTTTATATACATCAATAACGTAATATAACCTAACCTAACCCAACCTAACCTTTCGGCGCTATTATTTGACAACACTCCTGTCGAGTTGGCCTCTACGTCTCCGAGGGACTTTTATATACATCAATAGCGTAATATAACTTAACCTAACACAACCTAACATCTCGGTACTAGTATTTGACAACATTCCTGGCGAGTTGGCCTCTACGTCTCCTTGGGAATTTTATATACATCAAAAACGTAATATAACCTAACCTAACCCAACCTAACATCTCGGCGGTAATATTTGACAACATTCCTGTCGAGTTGGCTTCTACGTCCCCGTGGGGCCTTCATATACATCAAAAACGTAATATAACCTAACCTAACCCAACTTAACATCTGGGCGGTAATGTTTGACAACATTCCTGACGAGTTGCCCTCTACGACTCCGTGAGACCTTCATATCCATCAATAACGTAATATAACCTTATATAACCCAACCTAACCTCTCGGCGCTATTATTTGACAACATTCCTAGCGAGATGGCCTCTACGTCTCCGTGGGACTTTTATATACATCAATAACGTAATATAACCTAACCTAACCCAACCTAACTTTTTGGCGCTATTATTTGACAACATTCCTTGCGAGTTGGCCTCTACGTCTCCGTGGGGCCTTCATATACACCAATAACGTAATATAACCTAACCTAACACAACCCAACCTCTCGGCACTAATATTTGACAACATTCCTGGCGAGTTTGCCTCTACGTTTCCGTGGGACTTTTATATACATCAATAGCGTAACATAACCTAACCTAACGCAACCTAAGATCTCGGCGCTATTGTTTGACAACATTCCTGTCGAGTTGGCCTCTACGTCTCCGTGGGACTTTTATATACATCAATAGCGTAATATAACCTAACCTAACCCAACCTAACATCTCGGCGGTAATAGTTGACAACATTCTTGGCGAGTTGGCCTCTACGTATCCGTGGGACTTTTATATACATCAATAACGTAATATAACCTAACCTAACCCAACCTAACCTTTCGGCGCTATTATTTGACAACACTCCTGTCGAGTTGGCCTCTACGTCTCCGAGGGACTTTTATATACATCAATAGCATAACATAACTTAACCTAACACAACCTAACATCTCGGTACTAGTATTTGACAACATTCCTGGCGAGTTGGCCTCTACGACTCCTTGGGAATTTTATATACATCAAAAACGTAATATAACCTAACCTAACCCAACCTAACATCTCGGCGGTAATGTTTGATAACATTCCTGACGAGTTGCCCTCTACGTCTCCGTGAGACCTTCATATCCATCAATAACGTAATATAACCTTATATAACCCAACCTAACCTCTCGGCGCTATTATTTGACAACATTCCTAGCGAGATGGCCTCTACGTCTCCGTGGGACTTTTATATACATCAATAACGTAATATAACCTAACCTAATCCAACCTAACTTTTTGGCGCTATTATTTGACAACATTCCTTGCGAGTTGGCCTCTACGTCTCCGTGGGGCCTTCATATACACCAATAACGTAATATAACCTAACCTAACACAACCCAACCTCTCGGCACTAATATTTGACAACATTCCTGGCGAGTTTGCCTCTACGTTTCCGTGGGACTTTTATATACATCAATAGCGTAACATAACCTAACCTAACCCAACCTAAGATCTCGGCGCTATTGTTTGACAACATTCCTGTCGAGTTGGCCTCTACGTCTCCGTGGGAATTTTATATACATCAATAACGTAATATAACCTTATATAACCCAACCTAACCTCTCGGCGCTATTATTTGACAACATTCCTGGCGAGTTGGCCTCTACGTCTCCGTGGGGCCTTTATATACATCAATAGCGTAATATAACCTAACCTAACACAACCCAACCTCTCGGCACTAATATTTGTCAACATTCCTGGCGAGTTTGCCTCTACGTTTCCGTGGGACTTTTATATACATCAATAGCGTAACATAACCTAACCTAACACAACCTAACATTTCGGCGCTATTATTTGACAACATTCCTGTCGAGTTGGCCTCTACGTCTCCGAGGGACTTTTATATACATCAATAGCGTAATATAACTTAACCTATCACAACCTAACATCTCGGTACTAGTATTTGACAACATTCCTGGCGAGTTGGCCTCTACGTCTCCTTGGGAATTTTATATACATCAAAAACGTAATATAACCTAACCTAACCCAACCTAACATCTCGGCGGTAATAGTTGACAACATTCTTGGCGAGTTGGCCTCTACGTATCCGTGGGACTTTTATATACATCAATAACGTAATATAACCTAACCTAACCCAACCTAACCTTTCGGCGCTATTATTTGACAACACTCCTGTCGAGTTGGCCTCTACGTCTCCGAGGGACTTTTATATACATCAATAGCATAACATAACTTAACCTAACACAACCTAACATCTCGGTACTAGTATTTGACAACATTCCTGGCGAGTTGGCCTCTACGACTCCTTGGGAATTTTATATACATCAAAAACGTAATATAACCTAACCTAACCCAACCTAACATCTCGGCGGTAATGTTTGACAACATTCCTGACGAGTTGCCCTCTACGTCTCCGTGAGACCTTCATATCCATCAATAACGTAATATAACCTTATATAACCCAACCTAACCTCTCGGCGCTATTATTTGACAACATTCCTAGCGAGATGGCCTCTACGTCTCCGTGGGACTTTTATATACATCAATAACGTAATATAACCTAACCTAATCCAACCTAACTTTTTGGCGCTATTATTTGACAACATTCCTTGCGAGTTGGCCTCTACGTCTCCTTGGGAATTTTATATACATCAAAAACGTAATACAACCTAACCTAACCCAACCTAACATCTCGGCGGTAATAGTTGACAACATTCCTGGCTAGTTGGCCTCTACGTCTTCGTGGGGCCTTCATATACATCAATAACGTAATATAACCAAACCTAACCCAACCTATCATCTCGACGGTAATATTTGAAAACATTCCTAACGAGTTGGCCTCTACGTCTCCGTGGGACCATTATATATATCAATAACGTAATATAACCTAACCTAAGCCAACCTAACATCTCGGCGGTAATAGTTGACAACATTCCTGGCGAGTTGGCCTCTACGTATCCGTGGGACTTTTATATACATCAATAACGTAATATAACCTAACCTAACCCAACGTAACCTTTCGGCGCTATTATTTGACAACATTCCTGTCGAGTTGGCCTCTACGTCTGCGAGGGACTTTTATATACATCAATAGCGTAATATAACTTAACCTATCACAACCTAACATCTCGGTACTAGTATTTGACAACATTCCTGGCGAGTTGGCCTCTACGTCTCCGTGGGAATTTTATATACATCAATAACGTAATATAACCTAGCCTAACCAAATCTAACATCACGGGGTAATATTTGACGACATTCCTGGCTTATTGGCCTCATGGTTTCCGTGGGACCTTTATATACATCAATAACGTAATATAACCTAACCTAACCCAACCTAACATCTCGGCGGTAATATCTGACAACATTCCTGGCGAGTTGGCCTCTACGTCTCCGTGGGGCCTTTATATACATAAATAACGTAATATAACCTAACCTAACACAACCCAGCCTCTCGGCACTAATATTTGACAACATTCCTGGCGAGTTGGCTTCTACGTTTCCGTGGGGCTTTTATATACATCAATAACGTAATATAACCGAACCTAACCCAAAGTAACGTCTCGGAGGTAATGTTTAACCACATTCCTGGCTTGTTGGTCTCTACGTCTCCGAGGGACTTTTATATACATCAATAGCGTAATATAACTTAACCTATCACAACCTAACATCTCGGCGGTAATGTTTGATAACATTCCTGACGAGTTGCCCTCTACGTCTCCGTGAGACCTTCATATCCATCAATAACGTAATATAACCTTATATAACCCAACCTAACCTCTCGGCGGTAATAGTTGACAACATTCCTGGCGAGTTGGCCTGTACGTCTTCGTGGGGCCTTCATATACATCAATAACGTAATATAACCAAACCTAACCCAACCTATCATCTCGACGGTAATATTTGAAAACATTCCTAACGAGTTGGCCTCTACGTCTCCGTGGGACCATTATATACATCAATAACGTATTATAACCTAACCTAAGCCAACCTAACATCTCGGCACTAATATTTGACAACCTTCCTGGCGAGTTGGCCTCTACGTATCCGTGGGACTTTTATATACATCAATAACGTAATATAACCTAACCTAACCCAACCTAACCTTTCGGCGCTATTATTTGACAACATTCCTGTCGAGTTGCCCTCTACGTCTCCGAGGGACTTTTATATACATCAATAGCGTAATATAACTTAACCTAACACAACCTAACATCTCGGTACTAGTATTTGACAACATTCCTGGCGAGTTGGCCTCTACGTCTCCTTGGGAATTTTATATACATCAAAAACGTAATATAACCTAACCTAACCCAACCTAACATCTCGGCGGTAATATTTGACAACATTCCTGTCGAGTTGGCTTCTACGTCTCCGTGGGGCCTTCATATACATCAAAAACGTAATATAACCTAACCTAACCCAACCTAACATCTGGGCGGTAATGTTTGACAACATTCCTGACGAGTTGCCATCTACGTCTCCGTGAGACCTTCATAACCATCAATAACGTAATATAACCTTATATAACCCAACCTAACCTCTCGGCGCTATTATTTGACAACAATCCTGGCGAGATGGCCTCTACGTCTCCGTGGGACTTTTATATACATCAATAACGTAATATAACCTAACCTAACCCAACCTAACTTTTCGGCGCTATTATTTGACAACATTCCTTGCGAGTTGGCCTCTACGTCTCCGTGGGGCCTTCATATACACCAATAACGTAATATAACCTAACCTAACACAACCCAACCTCTCGGCACTAATATTTGACAACATTCCTGGCGAGTTTGCCTCTACGTTTCCGTGGGACTTTTATATACATCAATAGCGTAACATAACCTAACGTAACCCAACCTAAGATCTCGGCGCTATTGTTTGACAACATTCCTGTCGAGTTGGCCTCTACGTCTCCGTGGGACTTTTATATACATCAATAGCGTAATATAACCTAACCTAACACAACCTAACATCTCGGTACTAGTATTTGACAACATTCCTGGCGAGTTGGCCTCTACGTCTCCGTGGGACTTTTATATACATCAATAACGTAATATAACCTATCCTAACCCAACCTAACCTTTCGGCGCTATTATTTGACAACATTTCTGGCGCGTTGGCCTCTACCTTTCCGTGGGGCCTTTATATACATCAATAACGTAATATAACCTAACCTAACCCAACCCAACCTCTCGGTTCCAATATTTGACAACATTCCTGGCGAGTTGGCCTCTACGTCTCCGTGGGAATTTTATATACATCAATAACGTAATATAACCTAGCCTAACCAAATCTAACATCACGGGGTAATATTTGACGACATTCCTGGCTTATTGGCCTCATGGTTTCCGTGGGACCTTTATATACATCAGTAACGTAATATAACCTAACCTAACCCAACCTAACCTTTCGGCGCTATTATTTGACCACATTCCTGGCTTGTTGGCCTCTACGTCTCCGTGGGACTTTTATATACATCAATAGCGTAATATAACCTAACCTAACACAACCTAATATCTCGATACTAGTATTTGACAACATTCCTGGCGAGTTGGCATCTACGTCTCCGTGGGGCCTTTATATACATCAATAGCGTAATATAACCTAACCTAACACAACCTAACTTTTCGGCGCTATTATTTGACAACATTTCTGTCGAGTTGGCCTCTACGTCTACGAGGGACTTTTATATACATCAATAGCGTAATATAACTTAACCTATCACAACCTAACATGTCGGTACTAGTATTTGACAATATTCCTGGCGATTTGGCCTCTACGTCTCCTTGGGAATTTTATATACATCAAAAACGTAATATAACCTAACCTAACCCAACCTAACATCTCGGCGGTAATAGTTGACAACATTCTTGGCGAGTTGGCCTCTACGTATCCGTGGGACTTTTATATACATCAATAACGTAATATAACCTAACCTAACCCAACCTAACCTTTCGGCGCTATTATTTGACAACACTCCTGTCGAGTTGGCCTCTACGTCTCCGAGGGACTTTTATATACATCAATAGCGTAATATAACTTAACCTAACACAACCTAACATCTCGGTACTAGTATTTGACAACATTCCTGGCGAGTTGGCCTCTACGTCTCCTTGGGAATTTTATATACATCAAAAACGTAATATAACCTAACCTAACCCAACCTAACATCTCGGCGGTAATATTTGACAACATTCCTGTCGAGTTGGCTTCTACGTCCCCGTGGGGCCTTCATATACATCAAAAACGTAATATAACCTAACCTAACCCAACTTAACATCTGGGCGGTAATGTTTGACAACATTCCTGACGAGTTGCCCTCTACGACTCCGTGAGACCTTCATATCCATCAATAACGTAATATAACCTTATATAACCCAACCTAACCTCTCGGCGCTATTATTTGACAACATTCCTAGCGAGATGGCCTCTACGTCTCCGTGGGACTTTTATATACATCAATAACGTAATATAACCTAACCTAACCCAACCTAACTTTTTGGCGCTATTATTTGACAACATTCCTTGCGAGTTGGCCTCTACGTCTCCGTGGGGCCTTCATATACACCAATAACGTAATATAACCTAACCTAACACAACCCAACCTCTCGGCACTAATATTTGACAACATTCCTGGCGAGTTTGCCTCTACGTTTCCGTGGGGCCTTTATATACATCAATAACGTAATATAACCTAACCTAGCCCAACCCAACCTCTCGGTACTAATATTTGACAACATTCCTGGCGAGTTGGACTCTACGTCTCCGTGGGACCTTCATATACATCAATAACGTAATATAACCTAACCTAACACAACCTAACCTTTCGGCGCTATTATTTGACCACATTCCTGGCTTGTTGGCCTCTACGTCTCCGTGGGACTTTTATATACATCAATAGCGTAATATAACCTAACCTAACACAACCTAATATCTCGATACTAATATTTGACAACATTCCTGCCGAGTTGGCATCTACGTCTCCGTGGGAATTTTATATACATCAATAACGTAATATAACCTAACCTAACCCAACCTAACATCTCGGCGGTAATATCTGACAACATTCCTGGCGAGTTGGCCTCTACGTCTCCGTGGGGCCTTTATATACATCAATAGCGTAATATAACCTAACCTATCACAACCTAACCTTTCGGCGCTATTATTTGACAACATTCCTGTCGAGTTGGCTTCTACGTCTCCGAGGGACTTTTATATACATCAATAGCGTAATATAACCTATCCTAACCCAACCTAACCTTTCGGCGCTATTATTTGACAACATTTCTGGCGAGTTGGCCTCTACCTTTCCGTGGGGCCCTTATATACATCAATAACGTAATATAACCTAACCTTACCCAACCCAACCTCTCGGTACTAAATTTGACAACATTCCTGGCGAGTTGGACTCTACATCTCCGTGGGACCTTCATATACATCAATAACGTAATATAACCTAACCTAACCCAACCTAACCTTTCGGCGCTATTATTTGACCACATTCCTGGCTTGTTGGCGTCTACGTCTCCGTGGGACTTTTATATACATCAATAGCGTAATATAACCTAACCTAACCCAACCTAAGATCTCGGCGCTATTATTTGACAACATTCCTGTCGAGTTGGCCTCTACGTCTCCGTGGGACTTTTATATACATCAATAGCGTAATATAACCTAACCTAACACAACCTAATATCTGGATACTAGTATTTGACAACATTCCTGGCGAGTTGGCATCTACGTCTCCGTGGGGCCTTTATATACATCAATAGCGTAATATAACCTAACCTAACACAACCTAACTTTTCGGCGCTATTATTTGACAACATTTCTGTCGAGTTGGCCTCTACGTCTCCGAGGGACTTTTATATACATCAATAGCGTAATATAACTTAACCTATCACAACCTAACATGTCGGTACTAGTATTTGACAATATTCCTGGCGATTTGGCCTCTACGTCTCCTTGGGAATTTTATATACATCAAAAACGTAATATAACCTAACCTAACCCAACCTAACATCTCGGCGGTAATAGTTGACAACATTCTTGGCGAGTTGGCCTCTACGTATCCGTGGGACTTTTATATACATCAATAACGTAATATAACCTAACCTAACCCAACCTAACCTTTCGGCGCTATTATTTGACAACACTCCTGTCGAGTTGGCCTCTACGTCTCCGAGGGACTTTTATATACATCAATAGCGTAATATAACTTAACCTAACACAACCTAACATCTCGGTACTAGTATTTGACAACATTCCTGGCGAGTTGGCCTCTACGTCTCCTTGGGAATTTTATATACATCAAAAACGTAATATAACCTAACCTAACCCAACCTAACATCTCGGCGGTAATATTTGACAACATTCCTGTCGAGTTGGCTTCTACGTCCCCGTGGGGCCTTCATATACATCAAAAACGTAATATAACCTAACCTAACCCAACTTAACATCTGGGCGGTAATGTTTGACAACATTCCTGACGAGTTGCCCTCTACGACTCCGTGAGACCTTCATATCCATCAATAACGTAATATAACCTTATATAACCCAACCTAACCTCTCGGCGCTATTATTTGACAACATTCCTAGCGAGATGGCCTCTACGTCTCCGTGGGACTTTTATATACATCAATAACGTAATATAACCTAACCTAACCCAACCTAACTTTTTGGCGCTATTATTTGACAACATTCCTTGCGAGTTGGCCTCTACGTCTCCGTGGGGCCTTCATATACACCAATAACGTAATATAACCTAACCTAACACAACCCAACCTCTCGGCACTAATATTTGACAACATTCCTGGCGAGTTTGCCTCTACGTTTCCGTGGGGCCTTTATATACATCAATAACGTAATATAACCTAACCTAGCCCAACCCAACCTCTCGGTACTAATATTTGACAACATTCCTGGCGAGTTGGACTCTACGTCTCCGTGGGACCTTCATATACATCAATAACGTAATATAACCTAACCTAACCCAACCTAACCTTTCGGCGCTATTATTTGACCACATTCCTGGCTTGTTGGCCTCTACGTCTCCGTGGGACTTTTATATACATCAATAGCGTAATATAACCTAACCTAACACAACCTAATATCTCGATACTAATATTTGACAACATTCCTGCCGAGTTGGCATCTACGTCTCCGTGGGAATTTTATATACATCAATAACGTAATATAACCTAACCTAACCCAACCTAACATCTCGGCGGTAATATCTGACAACATTCCTGGCGAGTTGGCCTCTACGTCTCCGTGGGGCCTTTATATACATCAATAGCGTAATATAACCTAACCTATCACAACCTAACCTTTCGGCGCTATTATTTGACAACATTCCTGTCGAGTTGGCTTCTACGTCTCCGAGGGACTTTTATATACATCAATAGCGTAATATAACTTAACCTATCACAACCTAACATCTCGGTACTAGTATTTGACAATATTCCTGGCGAGTTGGCCTCTACGTCTCCTTGGGAATTTTATATACATCAAAAACGTAATATAACCTAACCTAACCCAACCTAACATCTCGGCGGTAATAGTTGACAACATTCCTGGCAAATTGGCCTCTACGTCTCCGTGAGACCTTCATATCCATCAATAACGTAATATAACCTAACATAACCCCATCTAACCTTTCGGCGCTATTATTTGACAACACTCCTGTCGAGTTGGCCTCTACGTCTCCGGGGGAATTTTATATACATCAATAGCGTAATATGACTTAACCTAACACAACCTAACATCTCGGTACTAGTATTTGACAACATTCCTGGCGAGTTGGCCTCTACGTCTCCTTGGGTATTTTATATACATCAAAAACGTAATATAACCTAACCTAACTCAACCTAACATCTCGGCGGTAATATTTGACAACATTCCTGTCGAGTTGGCTTCTACGTCTCCGTGGGGCCTTCATATACATCAAAAACGTAATATAACCTAACCTAACCCAACTTAACATCTGGGCGGTAATGTTTGACAACATTCCTGACGAGTTGCCCTTTACGACTCCGTGAGACCTTCATATCCATCAATAACGTAATATAACCTTATATAACCCAACCTAACCTCTCGGCGCTATTATTTGACAACATTCCTAGCGAGATGGCCTCTACGTCTCCGTGGGACTTTTATATACATCAATAACGTAATATAACCTAACCTAACTCAACCTAACTTTTTGGCGCTATTATTTGACAACATTCCTTGCGAGTTGGCCTCTACGTCTCCGTGGGGCCTTCATATACACCAATAACGTAATATAACCTAACCTAACACAACCCAACCTCTCGGCACTAATATTTGACAACATTCCTGGCGAGTTTGCCTCTACGTTTCCGTGGGACTTTTATATACATCAATAGCGTAACATAACCTAACCTAACGCAACCTAAGATCTCGGCGCTATTGTTTGACAACATTCCTGTCGAGTTGGCCTCTACGTCTCCGTGGGACTTTTATATACATCAATAGCGTAATATAACCTAACCTAACACAACCTAACATCTCGGTACTAATATTTGACAACATTCCTGGCGAGTTGGCCTCTACGTCTCCGTGGGAATTTTATATACATGAATAGCGTAATATAACCTAACCTAACCCAACCTAACATCTCGGCGGTAATATCTGACAACATTCCTGGCGAGTTGGCCTCTACGTCTCCGTGGGGCCTTTTTATACATAAATAACGTAATATAACCTAACCTAACACAACCCAGCCTCTCGGCACTAATATTTGACAACATTCCTGGCGAGTTGGCTGCTACGTTTCCGTGGGGCTTTTATATACATCAATAACGTAATATAACCGAACCTAACCCAAAGTAACGTCTCGGAGGTAATGTTTAACCACATTCCTGGCTTGTTGGCCTCTACGTTTCCGTGAGACCTTTATATACATCAATAACATAACATAACCTAACCTAACCCAACCTAACATCTCGGCGGTAATAGTTGACAACATTCCTGGCGAATTGGCATCTACGTCTCCGTGGGGCCTTTATATACATCAATAGCGTAATATAACCTAACCTAACACAACCTAACATTTCGGCGCTATTATTTGACAACATTCCTGTCGAGTTGGCCTCTACGTCTCCGAGGGACTTTTATATACATCAATAGCGTAATATAACTTAACCTATCACAACCTAACATCTCGGTACTAGTATTTGACAACATTCCTGGCGAGTTGGCCTCTACGTCTCCTTGGGAATTTTATATACATCAAAAACGTAATATAACCTAACCTAACCCAACCTAACATCTCGGCGGTAATAGTTGACAACATTCTTGGCGAGTTGGCCTCTACGTATCCGTGGGACTTTTATATACATCAATAACGTAATATAACCTAACCTAACCCAACCTAACCTTTCGGCGCTATTATTTGACAACACTCCTGTCGAGTTGGCCTCTACGTCTCCGAGGGACTTTTATATACATCAATAGCATAACATAACTTAACCTAACACAACCTAACATCTCGGTACTAGTATTTGACAACATTCCTGGCGAGTTGGCCTCTACGACTCCTTGGGAATTTTATATACATCAAAAACGTAATATAACCTAACCTAACCCAACCTAACATCTCGGCGGTAATGTTTGACAACATTCCTGACGAGTTGCCCTCTACGTCTCCGTGAGACCTTCATATCCATCAATAACGTAATATAACCTTATATAACCCAACCTAACCTCTCGGCGCTATTATTTGACAACATTCCTAGCGAGATGGCCTCTACGTCTCCGTGGGACTTTTATATACATCAATAACGTAATATAACCTAACCTAATCCAACCTAACTTTTTGGCGCTATTATTTGACAACATTCCTTGCGAGTTGGCCTCTACGTCTCCGTGGGGCCTTCATATACACCAATAACGTAATATAACCTAACCTAACACAACCCAACCTCTCGGCACTAATATTTGACAACATTCCTGGCGAGTTTGCCTCTACGTTTCCGTGGGACTTTTATATACATCAATAGCGTAACATAACCTAACCTAACCCAACCTAAGATCTCGGCGCTATTGTTTGACAACATTCCTGTCGAGTTGGCCTCTACGTCTCCGTGGGACTTTTATATACATCAATAACGTAATATAACCTTATATAACCCAACCTAACCTCTCGGCGCTATTATTTGACAACATTCCTGGCGAGTTGGCCTCTACGTCTCCGTGGGGCCTTTATATACATCAATAGCGTAATATAACCTAACCTAACACAACCCAACCTCTCGGCACTAATATTTGACAACATTCCTGGCGAGTTTGCCTCTACGTTTCCGTGGGACTTTTATATACATCAATAGCGTAACATAACCTAACCTAACACAACCTAACATTTCGGCGCTATTATTTGACAACATTCCTGTCGAGTTGGCCTCTACGTCTCCGAGGGACTTTTATATACATCAATAGCGTAATATAACTTAACCTATCACAACCTAACATCTCGGTACTAGTATTTGACAACATTCCTGGCGAGTTGGCCTCTACGTCTCCTTGGGAATTTTATATACATCAAAAACGTAATATAACCTAACCTAACCCAACCTAACATCTCGGCGGTAATAGTTGACAACATTCTTGGCGAGTTGGCCTCTACGTATCCGTGGGACTTTTATATACATCAATAACGTAATATAACCTAACCTAACCCAACCTAACCTTTCGGCGCTATTATTTGACAACACTCCTGTCGAGTTGGCCTCTACGTCTCCGAGGGACTTTTATATACATCAATAGCATAACATAACTTAACCTAACACAACCTAACATCTCGGTACTAGTATTTGACAACATTCCTGGCGAGTTGGCCTCTACGACTCCTTGGGAATTTTATATACATCAAAAACGTAATATAACCTAACCTAACCCAACCTAACATCTCGGCGGTAATGTTTGACAACATTCCTGACGAGTTGCCCTCTACGTCTCCGTGAGACCTTCATATCCATCAATAACGTAATATAACCTTATATAACCCAACCTAACCTCTCGGCGCTATTATTTGACAACATTCCTAGCGAGATGGCCTCTACGTCTCCGTGGGACTTTTATATACATCAATAACGTAATATAACCTAACCTAATCCAACCTAACTTTTTGGCGCTATTATTTGACAACATTCCTTGCGAGTTGGCCTCTACGTCTCCGTGGGGCCTTCATATACACCAATAACGTAATATAACCTAACCTAACACAACCCAACCTCTCGGCACTAATATTTGACAACATTCCTGGCGAGTTTGCCTCTACGTTTCCGTGGGACTTTTATATACATCAATAGCGTAACATAACCTAACCTAACCCAACCTAAGATCTCGGCGCTATTGTTTGACAACATTCCTGTCGAGTTGGCCTCTACGTCTCCGAGGGACTTTTATATACATCAATAGCGTAATATAACTTAACCTATCACAACCTAACATCTCGGTACTAGTATTTGACAACATTCCTGGCGAGTTGGCCTCTACGTCTCCTTGGGAATTTTATATACATCAAAAACGTAATACAACCTAACCTAACCCAACCTAACATCTCGGCGGTAATAGTTGACAACATTCCTGGCTAGTTGGCCTCTACGTCTTCGTGGGGCCTTCATATACATCAATAACGTAATATAACCAAACCTAACCCAACCTATCATCTCGACGGTAATATTTGAAAACATTCCTAACGAGTTGGCCTCTACGTCTCCGTGGGACCATTATATATATCAATAACGTAATATAACCTAACCTAAGCCAACCTAACATCTCGGCGGTAATAGTTGACAACATTCCTGGCGAGTTGGCCTCTACGTATCCGTGGGACTTTTATATACATCAATAACGTAATATAACCTAACCTAACCCAACGTAACCTTTCGGCGCTATTATTTGACAACATTCCTGTCGAGTTGGCCTCTACGTCTGCGAGGGACTTTTATATACATCAATAGCGTAATATAACTTAACCTAACACAACCTAACATCTCGGTACTAGTATTTGACAACATTCCTGGCGAGTTGTCCTCTACGTCTCCTTGGGAATTTTATATACATCAAAAACGTAATATAACCTAACCTAACCCAACCTAACATCTCGGCGGTAATATTTGACAACATTCCTGTCGAGTTGGCTTCTACGTCTCCGTGGGGCCTTCATATACATCAAAAACGTAATATAACCTAACCTAGCCCAACCTAACATCTGGGCGGTAATGTTTGACAACATTCCTGGCGAGTTTGCCTCTACGTTTCCGTGGGGCTTTTACATACATCAATAACGTAATATAACCTAACCTAACCCAAAGTAACGTCTCGGAGGTAATGTTTAACCACATTTCTGGCTTGTTGGCCTCTACGTTTCCCTGAGACCTTTATAAACATCAATAACGTAATACAACCTAACCTAACCCAAAGTAACGCCTCGGAGGTAATGTTTAACCACATTCCTGGCTTGTTGGCGTCTACGTTTCCCTGATACCTTTATATACATCAATAACGTAATATAACCTAACCTAACCCAACCTAACATCTCCGTACTAATATTTAACAACATTCCTGGCTTGTTGGCCTCCACGTCTCCGTGGGATCTTCATATACATCAATAACGTAATATAACCTAACCTAACCCAACCTATCCTTTCGGTACTAATATCTGACAACATTCCTGGGGAGTTTGCCTCTACGTTTCCGTGGGGCCTTTATATACATAAATAACGTAATATAACCTAACCTAACACAACCCAGCCTCTCGGCACTAATATTTGACAACATTCCTGGCGAGTTGGCCTCTACGTCTCCGTGGGGCCTTTATATACATCAATAGCGTAATATAACCTAACCTAACACAACCCAGCCTCTCGGCACTAATATTTGACAACATTCCTGGCGAGTTGGCCTCTACGTTTCCGCGGGGCTTTTATATACATCAATAACGTAATATAACCTAACCTAACCCAAAGTAACGTCTCGGAGGTAATGTTTAACCACATTCCTGGCTTGTTGGCCTCTACGTTTCCGTGAGACCTTTATATACATCAATAACATAATATAACCTAACCTAACCCAACCTAACATCTCGGCGGTAATAGTTGACAACATTCCTGGCAAATTGGCCTCTACGTCTCCGTGAGACCTTCATATCCATCAATAACGTAATATAACCTTATATAACCCAACCTAACGTCTCGCCGCTATTATTTGACAACATTCCTGGCGAGTTGGCCTCTACGTCTCCGTGGGGCCTTTATATACATCAATAGCGTAATATAACCTAACCTAACACAACCTAACCTTTCGGCGCTATTATTTGACAACATTCCTGTCGAGTTGGCCTCTACGTCTCCGAGGGACTTTTATATACATCAATAGCGTAATATAACCTAACCTAACACAACCTAATATCTCGATACTAATATTTGACAACATTCCTGCCGAGTTGGCATCTACGTCTCCGTGGGAATTTTATATACATCAATAACGTAATATAACCTAACCTAACCCAACCTAACATCTCGGCGGTAATATCTGACAACATTCCTGGCGAGTTGGCCTCTACGTCTCCGTGGGGCCTTTATATACATCAATAGCGTAATATAACCTAACCTATCACAACCTAACCTTTCGGCGCTATTATTTGACAACATTCCTGTCGAGTTGGCTTCTACGTCTCCGAGGGACTTTTATATACATCAATAGCGTAATATAACTTAACCTATCACAACCTAACATCTCGGTACTAGTATTTGACAATATTCCTGGCGAGTTGGCCTCTACGTCTCCTTGGGAATTTTATATACATCAAAAACGTAATATAACCTAACCTAACCCAACCTAACATCTCGGCGGTAATAGTTGACAACATTCCTGGCAAATTGGCCTCTACGTCTCCGTGAGACCTTCATATCCATCAATAACGTAATATAACCTAACCTAACCCAACCTAACCTTTCGGCGCTATTATTTGACAACACTCCTGTCGAGTTGGCCTCTACGTCTCCGAGGGACTTTTATATACATCAATAGCGTAATATAACTTAACCTAACACAACCTAACATCTCGGTACTAGTATTTGACAACATTCCTGGCGAGGTGGCCTCTGCGTCTCCTTGGGTATTTTATATACATCAAAAACGTAATATAACCTAACCTAACTCAACCTAACATCTCGGCGGTAATATTTGACAACATTCCTGTCGAGTTGGCTTCTACGTCTCCGTGGGGTCTTCATATACATCAAAAACGTAATATAACCTAACCTAACCCAACTTAACATCTGGGCGGTAATGTTTGACAACATTCCTGACGAGTTGCCCTCTACGACTCCGTGAGACCTTCATATCCATCAATAACGTAATATAACCTTATATAACCCAACCTAACCTCTCGGCGCTATTATTTGACAACATTCCTAGCGAGATGGCCTCTACGTCTCCGTGGGACTTTTATATACATCAATAACGTAATATAACCTAACCTAACTCAACCTAACTTTTTGGCGCTATTATTTGACAACATTCCTTGCGAGTTGGCCTCTACGTCTCCGTGGAGCCTTCATATACACCAATAACGTAATATAACTTAACCTAACACAACCTAACATCTCGGCGGTAATATTTGACAACATTCCTCTCGAGTTGGCTTCTACGTCTCCGAGGGGCCTTCATATACATCAAAAACGTAATATAACCTAACCTAACCCAACCTAACATCTCGGCGGTAATAGTTGACAACATTCCTGGCGAGTTGGCCTCTACGTCTCCGTGGGGCCTTTATATACATCAATAGCGTAATATAACCTAACCTAACACAACCCAGCCTCTCGGCACTAATATTTGACAACATTCCTGGCGAGTTGGCCTCTACGTTTCCGTGGGGCTTTTATATACATCAATAACGTAATATAACCTAACCTAACCCAAAGTAACGTCTCGGAGGTAATGTTTAACCACATTCCTGGCTTGTTGGCCTCTACGTTTCCGTGAGACCTTTATATACATCAATAACATAATATAACCTAACCTAACCCAACCTAACATCTCGGCGGTAATAGTTGACAACATTCCTGGCAAATTGGCCTCTACGTCTCCGTGAGACCTTCATATCCATCAATAACGTAATATAACCTTATATAACCCAACCTAACCTCTCGCCGCTATTATTTGACAACATTCCTGGCGAGTTGGCCTCTACGTCTCCGTGGGGCCTTTATATACATCAATAGCGTAATATAACCTAACCTAACACAACCTAACCTTTCGGCGCTATTATTTGACAACATTCCTGTCGAGTTGGCCTCTACGTCTCCGAGGGACTTTTATATACATCAATAGCGTAATATAACCTAACCTAACACAACCTAATATCTCGATACTAATATTTGACAACATTCCTGCCGAGTTGGCATCTACGTCTCCGTGGGAATTTTATATACATCAATAACGTAATATAACCTAACCTAACCCAACCTAACATCTCGGCGGTAATATCTGACAACATTCCTGGCGAGTTGGCCTCTACGTCTCCGTGGGGCCTTTATATACATCAATAGCGTAATATAACCTAACCTATCACAACCTAACCTTTCGGCGCTATTATTTGACAACATTCCTGTCGAGTTGGCTTCTACGTCTCCGAGGGACTTTTATATACATCAATAGCGTAATATAACTTAACCTATCACAACCTAACATCTCGGTACTAGTATTTGACAATATTCCTGGCGAGTTGGCCTCTACGTCTCCTTGGGAATTTTATATACATCAAAAACGTAATATAACCTAACCTAACCCAACCTAACATCTCGGCGGTAATAGTTGACAACATTCCTGGCAAATTGGCCTCTACGTCTCCGTGAGACCTTCATATCCATCAATAACGTAATATAACCTAACCTAACCCAACCTAACCTTTCGGCGCTATTATTTGACAACACTCCTGTCGAGTTGGCCTCTACGTCTCCGAGGGACTTTTATATACATCAATAGCGTAATATAACTTAACCTAACACAACCTAACATCTCGGTACTAGTATTTGACAACATTCCTGGCGAGGTGGCCTCTGCGTCTCCTTGGGTATTTTATATACATCAAAAACGTAATATAACCTAACCTAACTCAACCTAACATCTCGGCGGTAATATTTGACAACATTCCTGTCGAGTTGGCTTCTACGTCTCCGTGGGGCCTTCATATACATCAAAAACGTAATATAACCTAACCTAACCCAACTTAACATCTGGGCGGTAATGTTTGACAACATTCCTGACGAGTTGCCCTCTACGACTCCGTGAGACCTTCATATCCATCAATAACGTAATATAACCTTATATAACCCAAACTACCCTCTCGGCGCTATTATTTGACAACATTCCTAGCGAGATGGCCTCTACGTCTCCGTGGGGCCTTTTTATACATAAATAACGTAATATAACCTAACCTAATACAACCCAGCCTCTCGGCACTAATATTTGACAACATTCCTGGCGAGTTGGCTGCTACGTTTCCGTGGGGCTTTTATATACATCAATAACGTAATATAACCGAACCTAACCCAAAGTAACGTCTCGGAGGTAATGTTTAACCACATTCCTGGCTTGTTGGCCTCTACGTTTCCGTGAGACCTTTATATACATCAATAACATAATATAACCTAACCTAACCCAACCTAACATCTCGGCGGTAATAGTTGACAACATTCCTGGCGAATTGGCATCTACGTCTCCGTGGGGCCTTTATATACATCAATAGCGTAATATAACCTAACCTAACACAACCTAACATTTCGGCGCTATTATTTGACAACATTCCTGTCGAGTTGGCCTCTACGTCTCCGAGGGACTTTTATATACATCAATAGCGTAATATAACTTAACCTATCACAACCTAACATCTCGGTACTAGTATTTGACAACATTCCTGGCGAGTTGGCCTCTACGTCTCCTTGGGAATTTTATATACATCAAAAACGTAATATAACCTAACCTAACCCAACCTAACATCTCGGCGGTAATAGTTGACAACATTCTTGGCGAGTTGGCCTCTACGTATCCGTGGGACTTTTATATACATCAATAACGTAATATAACCTAACCTAACCCAACCTAACCTTTCGGCGCTATTATTTGACAACACTCCTGTCGAGTTGGCCTCTACGTCTCCGAGGGACTTTTATATACATCAATAGCATAACATAACTTAACCTAACACAACCTAACATCTCGGTACTAGTATTTGACAACATTCCTGGCGAGTTGGCCTCTACGACTCCTTGGGAATTTTATATACATCAAAAACGTAATATAACCTAACCTAACCCAACCTAACATCTCGGCGGTAATGTTTGACAACATTCCTGACGAGTTGCCCTCTACGTCTCCGTGAGACCTTCATATCCATCAATAACGTAATATAACCTTATATAACCCAACCTAACCTCTCGGCGCTATTATTTGACAACATTCCTGGCGAGTTGGCCTCTACGTCTCCGTGGGGCCTTTATATACATCAATAGCGTAATATAACCTAACCTAACACAACCCAACCTCTCGGCACTAATATTTGACAACATTCCTGGCGAGTTTGCCTCTACGTTTCCGTGGGACTTTTATATACATCAATAGCGTAACATAACCTAACCTAACACAACCTAACATTTCGGCGCTATTATTTGACAACATTCCTGTCGAGTTGGCCTCTACGTCTCCGAGGGACTTTTATATACACCAATAGCGTAATATAACTTAACCTATCACAACCTAACATCTCGGTACTAGTATTTGACAACATTCCTGGCGAGTTGGCCTCTACGTCTCCTTGGGAATTTTATATACATCAAAAACGTAATACAACCTAACCTAACCCAACCTAACATCTCGGCGGTAATAGTTGACAACATTCCTGGCTAGTTGGCCTCTACGTCTTCGTGGGGCCTTCATATACATCAATAACGTAATATAACCAAACCTAACCCAACCTATCATCTCGACGGTAATATTTGAAAACATTCCTAACGAGTTGGCCTCTACGTCTCCGTGGGACCATTATATACATGAATAACGTAATATAACCTAACCTAAGCCAACCTAACATCTCGGCGGTAATAGTTGACAACATTCCTGGCGAGTTGGCCTCTACGTATCCGTGGGACTTTTATATACATCAATAACGTAATATAACCTAACCTAACCCAACGTAACCTTTCGGCGCTATTATTTGACAACATTCCTGTCGAGTTGGCCTCTACGTCTCCGAGGGACTTTTATATACATCAATAGCGTAATATAACTTAACCTAACACAACCTAACATCTCGGTACTAGTATTTGACAACATTCCTGGCGAGTTGTCCTCTACGTCTCCTTGGGAATTTTATATACATCAAAAACGTAATATAACCTAACCTAACCCAACCTAACATCTCGGCGGTAATATTTGACAACATTCCTGTCGAGTTGGCTTCTACGTCTCCGTGGGGCCTTCATATACATCAAAAACGTAATATAACCTAACCTAGCCCAACCTAACATCTGGGCGGTAATGTTTGACAACATTCCTGGCGAGTTTGCCTCTACGTTTCCGTGGGGCTTTTACATACATCAATAACGTAATATAACCTAACCTAACCCAAAGTAACGTCTCGGAGGTAATGTTTAACCACATTTCTGGCTTGTTGGCCTCTACGTTTCCCTGAGACCTTTATAAACATCAATAACGTAATACAACCTAACCTAACCCAAAGTAACGCCTCGGAGGTAATGTTTAACCACATTCCTGGCTTGTTGGCGTCTACGTTCCCTGATACCTTTATATACATCAATAACGTAATATAACCTAACCTAACCCAACCTAAGATCTCGGCGCTATTGTTTGACAACATTCCTGTCGAGTTGGCCTCTACGTCTCCGTGGGGCCTTCATATACATCAAAAACGTAATATAACCTAACCTAACCCAACTTAACATCTGGGCGGTAATGTTTGACAACATTCCTGACGAGTTGCCCTCCACGACTCCGTGAGACCTTCATATCCATCAATAACGTAATATAACCTTATATAACCCAACCTAACCTCTCGGCGCTATTATTTGACAACATTCCTAGCGAAATGGCCTCTTCGTCTCCGTGGGACTTTTATATACATCAATAACGTAATATAACCTAACCTAACCCAACCTAACTTTTTGGCGCTATTATTTGACAACATTCCTTGCGAGTTGGCCTCTACGTCTCCGTGGGGCCTTCATATACACCAATAACGTAATATAACCTAACCTAACACAACCCAACCTCTCGGCACTAATATTTGACAACATTCCTAGCGAGATGGCCTCTACGTCTCCGTGGGACTTTTATATACATCAATAACGTAATATAACCTAACCTAACTCAACCTAACTTTTTGGCGCTATTATTTGACAACATTCCTTGCGAGTTGGCCTCTACGTCTCCGTGGGGCCTTCATATACACCAATAACGTAATATAACCTAACCTAACACAACCCAACCTCTCGGCACTAATATTTGACAACATTCCTGGCGAGTTTGCCTCTACGTTTCCGTGGGACTTTTATATACATCAATAGCGTAACATAACCTAACCTAACGCAACCTAAGATCTCGGCGCTATTGTTTGACAACATTCCTGTCGAGTTGGCCTCTACGTCTCCGTGGGACTTTTATATACATCAATAGCGTAATATAACCTAACCTAACACAACCTAACATCTCGGTACTAATATTTGACAACATTCCTGGCGAGTTGGCCTCTACGTCTCCGTTGGAATTTTATATACATGAATAGCGTAATATAACCTAACCTAACCCAACCTAACATCTCGGCGGTAATATCTGACAACATTCCTGGCTTGTTGGCCTCTACGTCTCCGTGGGATCTTCATATACATCAATAACGTAATATAACCTAACCTAACCCAACCTATCCTTTCGGTACTAATATCTGAGAACATTCCTGGGGAGTTTGCCTCTACGTTTCCGTGGGGCCTTTATATACATAAATAACGTAATATAACCTAACCTAACACAACCCAGCCTCTCGGCACTAATATTTGACAACATTCCTGGCGAGTTGGCCTCTACGTCTCCGTGGGGCCTTTATATACATCAATAGCGTAATATAACCTAACCTAACACAACCCAGCCTCTCGGCACTAATATTTGACAACATTCCTGGCGAGTTGGCCTCTACGTTTCCGTGGGGCTTTTATATACATCAATAACGTAATATAACCTAACCTAACCCAAAGTAACGTCTCGGAGGTAATGTTTAACCACATTCCTGGCTTGTTGGCCTCTACGTTTCCGTGGGACTTTTATATACATCAATAGCGTAACATAACCTAACCTAACACAACCTAACATTTCGGCGCTATTATTTGACAACATTCCTGTCGAGTTGGCCTCTACGTCTCCGAGGGACTTTTATATACATCAATAGCGTAATATAACTTAACCTATCACAACCTAACATCTCGGTACTAGTATTTGACAACATTCCTGGCGAGTTGGCCTCTACGTCTCCTTGGGAATTTTATATACATCAAAAACGTAATACAACCTAACCTAACCCAACCTAACATCTCGGCGGTAATAGTTGACAACATTCCTGGCTAGTTGGCCTCTACGTCTTCGTGGGGCCTTCATATACATCAATAACGTAATATAACCAAACCTAACCCAACCTATCATCTCGACGGTAATATTTGAAAACATTCCTAACGAGTTGGCCTCTACGTCTCCGTGGGACCATTATATACATCAATAACGTAATATAACCTAACCTAAGCCAACCTAACATCTCGGCGGTAATAGTTGACAACATTCCTGGCGAGTTGGCCTCTACGTATCCGTGGGACTTTTATATACATCAATAACGTAATATAACCTAACCTAACCCAACGTAACCTTTCGGCGCTATTATTTGACAACATTCCTGTCGAGTTGGCCTCTACGTCTCCGAGGGACTTTTATATACATCAATAGCGTAATATAACTTAACCTAACACAACCTAACATCTCGGTACTAGTATTTGACAACATTCCTGGCGAGTTGTCCTCTACGTCTCCTTGGGAATTTTATATACATCAAAAACGTAATATAACCTAACCTAACCCAACCTAACATCTCGGCGGTAATATTTGACAACATTCCTGTCGAGTTGGCTTCTACGTCTCCGTGGGGCCTTCATATACATCAAAAACGTAATATAACCTAACCTAGCCCAACCTAACATCTGGGCGGTAATGTTTGACAACATTCCTGGCGAGTTTGCCTCTACGTTTCCGTGGGGCTTTTACATACATCAATAACGTAATATAACCTAACCTAACCCAAAGTAACGTCTCGGAGGTAATGTTTAACCACATTTCTGGCTTGTTGGCCTCTACGTTTCCCTGAGACCTTTATAAACATCAATAACGTAATACAACCTAACCTAACCCAAAGTAACGCCTCGGAGGTAATGTTTAACCACATTCCTGGCTTGTTGGCGTCTACGTTCCCTGATACCTTTATATACATCAATAACGTAATATAACCTAACCTAACCCAACCTAAGATCTCGGCGCTATTGTTTGACAACATTCCTGTCGAGTTGGCCTCTACGTCTCCGTGGGGCCTTCATATACATCAAAAACGTAATATAACCTAACCTAACCCAACTTAACATCTGGGCGGTAATGTTTGACAACATTCCTGACGAGTTGCCCTCCACGACTCCGTGAGACCTTCATATCCATCAATAACGTAATATAACCTTATATAACCCAACCTAACCTCTCGGCGCTATTATTTGACAACATTCCTAGCGAGATGGCCTCTTCGTCTCCGTGGGACTTTTATATACATCAATAACGTAATATAACCTAACCTAACCCAACCTAACTTTTTGGCGCTATTATTTGACAACATTCCTTGCGAGTTGGCCTCTACGTCTCCGTGGGGCCTTCATATACACCAATAACGTAATATAACCTAACCTAACACAACCCAACCTCTCGGCACTAATATTTGACAACATTCCTAGCGAGATGGCCTCTACGTCTCCGTGGGACTTTTATATACATCAATAACGTAATATAACCTAACCTAACTCAACCTAACTTTTTGGCGCTATTATTTGACAACATTCCTTGCGAGTTGGCCTCTACGTCTCCGTGGGGCCTTCATATACACCAATAACGTAATATAACCTAACCTAACACAACCCAACCTCTCGGCACTAATATTTGACAACATTCCTGGCGAGTTTGCCTCTACGTTTCCGTGGGACTTTTATATACATCAATAGCGTAACATAACCTAACCTAACGCAACCTAAGATCTCGGCGCTATTGTTTGACAACATTCCTGTCGAGTTGGCCTCTACGTCTCCGTGGGACTTTTATATACATCAATAGCGTAATATAACCTAACCTAACACAACCTAACATCTCGGTACTAATATTTGACAACATTCCTGGCGAGTTGGCCTCTACGTCTCCGTTGGAATTTTATATACATGAATAGCGTAATATAACCTAACCTAACCCAACCTAACATCTCGGCGGTAATATCTGACAACATTCCTGGCTTGTTGGCCTCTACGTCTCCGTGGGATCTTCATATACATCAATAACGTAATATAACCTAACCTAACCCAACCTATCCTTTCGGTACTAATATCTGAGAACATTCCTGGGGAGTTTGCCTCTACGTTTCCGTGGGGCCTTTATATACATAAATAACGTAATATAACCTAACCTAACACAACCCAGCCTCTCGGCACTAATATTTGACAACATTCCTGGCGAGTTGGCCTCTACGTCTCCGTGGGGCCTTTATATACATCAATAGCGTAATATAACCTAACCTAACACAACCCAGCCTCTCGGCACTAATATTTGACAACATTCCTGGCGAGTTGGCCTCTACGTTTCCGTGGGGCTTTTATATACATCAATAACGTAATATAACCTAACCTAACCCAAAGTAACGTCTCGGAGGTAATGTTTAACCACATTCCTGGCTTGTTGGCCTCTACGTTTCCGTGGGACTTTTATATACATCAATAGCGTAACATAACCTAACCTAACACAACCTAACATTTCGGCGCTATTATTTGACAACATTCCTGTCGAGTTGGCCTCTACGTCTCCGAGGGACTTTTATATACATCAATAGCGTAATATAACTTAACCTATCACAACCTAACATCTCGGTACTAGTATTTGACAACATTCCTGGCGAGTTGGCCTCTACGTCTCCTTGGGAATTTTATATACATCAAAAACGTAATACAACCTAACCTAACCCAACCTAACATCTCGGCGGTAATAGTTGACAACATTCCTGGCTAGTTGGCCTCTACGTCTTCGTGGGGCCTTCATATACATCAATAACGTAATATAACCAAACCTAACCCAACCTATCATCTCGACGGTAATATTTGAAAACATTCCTAACGAGTTGGCCTCTACGTCTCCGTGGGACCATTATATACATCAATAACGTAATATAACCTAACCTAAGCCAACCTAACATCTCGGCGGTAATAGTTGACAACATTCCTGGCGAGTTGGCCTCTACGTATCCGTGGGACTTTTATATACATCAATAACGTAATATAACCTAACCTAACCCAACGTAACCTTTCGGCGCTATTATTTGACAACATTCCTGTCGAGTTGGCCTCTACGTCTCCGAGGGACTTTTATATACATCAATAGCGTAATATAACTTAACCTAACACAACCTAACATCTCGGTACTAGTATTTGACAACATTCCTGGCGAGTTGTCCTCTACGTCTCCTTGGGAATTTTATATACATCAAAAACGTAATATAACCTAACCTAACCCAACCTAACATCTCGGCGGTAATATTTGACAACATTCCTGTCGAGTTGGCTTCTACGTCTCCGTGGGGCCTTCATATACATCAAAAACGTAATATAACCTAACCTAGCCCAACCTAACATCTGGGCGGTAATGTTTGACAACATTCCTGGCGAGTTTGCCTCTACGTTTCCGTGGGGCTTTTACATACATCAATAACGTAATATAACCTAACCTAACCCAAAGTAACGTCTCGGAGGTAATGTTTAACCACATTTCTGGCTTGTTGGCCTCTACGTTTCCCTGAGACCTTTATAAACATCAATAACGTAATACAACCTAACCTAACCCAAAGTAACGCCTCGGAGGTAATGTTTAACCACATTCCTGGCTTGTTGGCGTCTACGTTCCCTGATACCTTTATATACATCAATAACGTAATATAACCTAACCTAACCCAACCTAAGATCTCGGCGCTATTGTTTGACAACATTCCTGTCGAGTTGGCCTCTACGTCTCCGTGGGGCCTTCATATACATCAAAAACGTAATATAACCTAACCTAACCCAACTTAACATCTGGGCGGTAATGTTTGACAACATTCCTGACGAGTTGCCCTCCACGACTCCGTGAGACCTTCATATCCATCAATAACGTAATATAACCTTATATAACCCAACCTAACCTCTCGGCGCTATTATTTGACAACATTCCTAGCGAGATGGCCTCTTCGTCTCCGTGGGACTTTTATATACATCAATAACGTAATATAACCTAACCTAACCCAACCTAACTTTTTGGCGCTATTATTTGACAACATTCCTTGCGAGTTGGCCTCTACGTCTCCGTGGGGCCTTCATATACACCAATAACGTAATATAACCTAACCTAACACAACCCAACCTCTCGGCACTAATATTTGACAACATTCCTAGCGAGATGGCCTCTACGTCTCCGTGGGACTTTTATATACATCAATAACGTAATATAACCTAACCTAACTCAACCTAACTTTTTGGCGCTATTATTTGACAACATTCCTTGCGAGTTGGCCTCTACGTCTCCGTGGGGCCTTCATATACACCAATAACGTAATATAACCTAACCTAACACAACCCAACCTCTCGGCACTAATATTTGACAACATTCCTGGCGAGTTTGCCTCTACGTTTCCGTGGGACTTTTATATACATCAATAGCGTAACATAACCTAACCTAACGCAACCTAAGATCTCGGCGCTATTGTTTGACAACATTCCTGTCGAGTTGGCCTCTACGTCTCCGTGGGACTTTTATATACATCAATAGCGTAATATAACCTAACCTAACACAACCTAACATCTCGGTACTAATATTTGACAACATTCCTGGCGAGTTGGCCTCTACGTCTCCGTTGGAATTTTATATACATGAATAGCGTAATATAACCTAACCTAACCCAACCTAACATCTCGGCGGTAATATCTGACAACATTCCTGGCTTGTTGGCCTCTACGTCTCCGTGGGATCTTCATATACATCAATAACGTAATATAACCTAACCTAACCCAACCTATCCTTTCGGTACTAATATCTGAGAACATTCCTGGGGAGTTTGCCTCTACGTTTCCGTGGGGCCTTTATATACATAAATAACGTAATATAACCTAACCTAACACAACCCAGCCTCTCGGCACTAATATTTGACAACATTCCTGGCGAGTTGGCCTCTACGTCTCCGTGGGGCCTTTATATACATCAATAGCGTAATATAACCTAACCTAACACAACCCAGCCTCTCGGCACTAATATTTGACAACATTCCTGGCGAGTTGGCCTCTACGTTTCCGTGGGGCTTTTATATACATCAATAACGTAATATAACCTAACCTAACCCAAAGTAACGTCTCGGAGGTAATGTTTAACCACATTCCTGGCTTGTTGGCCTCTACGTTTCCGTGGGACTTTTATATACATCAATAGCGTAACATAACCTAACCTAACACAACCTAACATTTCGGCGCTATTATTTGACAACATTCCTGTCGAGTTGGCCTCTACGTCTCCGAGGGACTTTTATATACATCAATAGCGTAATATAACTTAACCTATCACAACCTAACATCTCGGTACTAGTATTTGACAACATTCCTGGCGAGTTGGCCTCTACGTCTCCTTGGGAATTTTATATACATCAAAAACGTAATACAACCTAACCTAACCCAACCTAACATCTCGGCGGTAATAGTTGACAACATTCCTGGCTAGTTGGCCTCTACGTCTTCGTGGGGCCTTCATATACATCAATAACGTAATATAACCAAACCTAACCCAACCTATCATCTCGACGGTAATATTTGAAAACATTCCTAACGAGTTGGCCTCTACGTCTCCGTGGGACCATTATATACATCAATAACGTAATATAACCTAACCTAAGCCAACCTAACATCTCGGCGGTAATAGTTGACAACATTCCTGGCGAGTTGGCCTCTACGTATCCGTGGGACTTTTATATACATCAATAACGTAATATAACCTAACCTAACCCAACGTAACCTTTCGGCGCTATTATTTGACAACATTCCTGTCGAGTTGGCCTCTACGTCTCCGAGGGACTTTTATATACATCAATAGCGTAATATAACTTAACCTAACACAACCTAACATCTCGGTACTAGTATTTGACAACATTCCTGGCGAGTTGTCCTCTACGTCTCCTTGGGAATTTTATATACATCAAAAACGTAATATAACCTAACCTAACCCAACCTAACATCTCGGCGGTAATATTTGACAACATTCCTGTCGAGTTGGCTTCTACGTCTCCGTGGGGCCTTCATATACATCAAAAACGTAATATAACCTAACCTAGCCCAACCTAACATCTGGGCGGTAATGTTTGACAACATTCCTGGCGAGTTTGCCTCTACGTTTCCGTGGGGCTTTTACATACATCAATAACGTAATATAACCTAACCTAACCCAAAGTAACGTCTCGGAGGTAATGTTTAACCACATTTCTGGCTTGTTGGCCTCTACGTTTCCCTGAGACCTTTATAAACATCAATAACGTAATACAACCTAACCTAACCCAAAGTAACGCCTCGGAGGTAATGTTTAACCACATTCCTGGCTTGTTGGCGTCTACGTTCCCTGATACCTTTATATACATCAATAACGTAATATAACCTAACCTAACCCAACCTAAGATCTCGGCGCTATTGTTTGACAACATTCCTGTCGAGTTGGCCTCTACGTCTCCGTGGGGCCTTCATATACATCAAAAACGTAATATAACCTAACCTAACCCAACTTAACATCTGGGCGGTAATGTTTGACAACATTCCTGACGAGTTGCCCTCCACGACTCCGTGAGACCTTCATATCCATCAATAACGTAATATAACCTTATATAACCCAACCTAACCTCTCGGCGCTATTATTTGACAACATTCCTAGCGAGATGGCCTCTTCGTCTCCGTGGGACTTTTATATACATCAATAACGTAATATAACCTAACCTAACCCAACCTAACTTTTTGGCGCTATTATTTGACAACATTCCTTGCGAGTTGGCCTCTACGTCTCCGTGGGGCCTTCATATACACCAATAACGTAATATAACCTAACCTAACACAACCCAACCTCTCGGCACTAATATTTGACAACATTCCTAGCGAGATGGCCTCTACGTCTCCGTGGGACTTTTATATACATCAATAACGTAATATAACCTAACCTAACTCAACCTAACTTTTTGGCGCTATTATTTGACAACATTCCTTGCGAGTTGGCCTCTACGTCTCCGTGGGGCCTTCATATACACCAATAACGTAATATAACCTAACCTAACACAACCCAACCTCTCGGCACTAATATTTGACAACATTCCTGGCGAGTTTGCCTCTACGTTTCCGTGGGACTTTTATATACATCAATAGCGTAACATAACCTAACCTAACGCAACCTAAGATCTCGGCGCTATTGTTTGACAACATTCCTGTCGAGTTGGCCTCTACGTCTCCGTGGGACTTTTATATACATCAATAGCGTAATATAACCTAACCTAACACAACCTAACATCTCGGTACTAATATTTGACAACATTCCTGGCGAGTTGGCCTCTACGTCTCCGTTGGAATTTTATATACATGAATAGCGTAATATAACCTAACCTAACCCAACCTAACATCTCGGCGGTAATATCTGACAACATTCCTGGCTTGTTGGCCTCTACGTCTCCGTGGGATCTTCATATACATCAATAACGTAATATAACCTAACCTAACCCAACCTATCCTTTCGGTACTAATATCTGAGAACATTCCTGGGGAGTTTGCCTCTACGTTTCCGTGGGGCCTTTATATACATAAATAACGTAATATAACCTAACCTAACACAACCCAGCCTCTCGGCACTAATATTTGACAACATTCCTGGCGAGTTGGCCTCTACGTCTCCGTGGGGCCTTTATATACATCAATAGCGT